>OU744336.1:101383132-102608132 GCA_916610165.2 Gymnosoma rotundatum | reverse complement strand
TTGATATTAACTGTAAATGGAAAATAAACTCTTAAGCACTTATATATTTCTAATAAACGACTTACAACCGACTACGCGGAAAGCCAACGCCTTTAGTTTTAATATATAATAAAATCTGTATTTTATCAAATTTGTCACAGCAGATAGAAGTTTTAGTTATGTATGTAGTATATGTGCATCGAACATAATATCAGTGAGTAACATATTTATGCATTTTTAACCGACTTCAAAAAAAGAAGGAGGTTATACAATTCGGCTGAATGTTGTTTTTTTTAATATTTGTGCCTCCAGAACTCAGTCATTTCTGATCCGATTTTGAAAATTTTTGGTAATATGATGGATTATGCTTGCAGATTGGTCCCGTTTTAAAAACAGTTCATAATCTTAAAAATTAATGGGTTTCCCCATACAACATACATATTTTTTACGGGTATTACGAACTGTAAAGGGCGATTTTGTAAAATTTGAAATGACTGCGTATTTCTGTGGCTCCCAAAACAAAAAATTATACAAAAATAAATCTAAAAATTAAAGGGTGCCCCATAATTAATGTAAATTTACTTATATGGGCCTATCTGTTGAACCGTCATAGACAAACGCTTGCAAATTGGACAGAATGTCGATTGCTATGGCCGTTATAGTAGCAAGTATTAATTTTACAAATTAAAGGGTGCCCCATAATTGATGTAAATTTATTTGTATGGGCCTATCTTTAAAACCGTTATAGACAAACGCTTGTAAATTGGACAGAATGTCGGATTGAATGTCAAATTATAAATTAAAGGGTGCGCCAATAGTTCATTAAATTTTATGTATATGGCCATCATGATCTGATTTTGAAAATTTTTGGTAATATGATAGATTATGCTTACAGATTGGTCCCGCTTTAAAAAAAGTTCATAATCTTAAAAATTAAAGCGTGTCCCTATACAACATACATATTTTTTACGGGTATTATGAACTGTAAGGGGCGATTCGGAAAAATTAGAAATGATTGCGTATTACCATAGCTCCCAAAAACAAAAAATTATACAAAAATAAATCTAAAAATTAAAGGGTACTATGGCAGTTATAGTAACAAGTATTAATATTACAAATTATAAATTAAAGGGTACGCCAATAGTTCATTAAATTTGATGTTTATGGCCATCATGATCCGATTTTGAAAATTTTTGGTAATATGATAGATTATGCTTACAGATTGGTCCCGTTTTAAAAAAAAGTTCATAATCTTAAAAATTAAAGGGTGTCCCTATACAACATACATATTTTTTACGGGTATTATGAACTGTAAGGGGCGATTCTGAAAATTTTGAAAAGACTGCGTATTACTATGGCTCTCAAAAACAAAAAATTATACAAAAATAAATCTAAAAATTAAAGGGTGCCCCCATAATTGATGTAAATTTACTTATAAACTATCTTTTGAGCCCTTTTAGACAAACGCTTGCATATTGGACAGAATGTCGATTGCTATGGCCGTTATAGTAACAAGTGTTATTATTAAGAATTATAAATTAAAGGGTGAGTCAATAGTTCATTTAATTTGATGTATATTGCCATACTTGTTAACAGTTAAAGACAGACGCTTGGAATTTACAACGAACCTGTGTTGGTAAGTCCGCTATAACAACAAGTTTAAAATATGGATTTAGAAGTTAAAGGTGTTCCAATAGTAGTTGTAATTTCAAGTGTGTGGCCGTATTTTTGAACCGTTATAAACAGAACGCTGAAACTTACAAGGGACCTGTATTGCTAAATCCGCTATATCAACGAGTTTATAATTTGAATTTAGAAATTAAAGGGTGTCCTATAATTGATGAGGATGTACTTATATGAGCCTATCTTTTGAACCGTTTTAGACAAACGCTTGCAAATTGGGCAGAATGTCGGTTGCTATGGCCGTTGTAGTAACAAGTATTAATATTACAAATTTTAAATTAAAGGGTGCGCCCATAGTTCATAAACTTTGATGTACATGGCCATACTTTTGAACAGTTGTGTACTGACGCTTGAAAATTCCAACGAACCAGTATTGCTCAGTCCGCTATAACAACAAGTATAAAATATGGATTTAGAAGTTAAAGGGTGTTCCAGCAGTTGATGTAATTTAAATTGTGTGACCAAACTTTTGAACCGTTATAGACAGAACGCTGAAATTTAAAAGTGATCTGTATTGCTAAATCCGCTATATCAACGAGTTTTTAATTTGAATTTAGAAACTAAAGGGTGTCCCACAATAGATGAAGATTTACTTATATGAGCCTAGCTTTTGAACCGTTTTAGACAAACGCTTGCAAATTGGACAGAATGTCGATTGCTATGGCCGTTATAGTAACAAGTATTAATATTACAAACTTTAAATTAAAGGGTGCGCCAATAGTTCATAAAATTTATTGTATATGGCCATACTTTAGAACAGTTGTGGACTGACGCTTGAAAATTACAACGATCTAGTATTGCTTAGTTCGCTATAACAAGTATAAAATATGGATTTAGAAGTTAAAGGGTGTTCCAGCAGTTGATGTAATTTGAATTGTGTGACCAAACTTTTGAACCGTTATAGACAGAACGCTGAAACTTAAAAGGGATCTGTATTGCTAATATTTAACATTATGAATTAAAGGGTGCACCAATAGTTGTAGACAGACGATTGAAATTTAAAAAGAAATAAACGGGTGTCCCAATAGTTGATGTGGCCGGACTTTTGAACCATTATAGACACAGCTGAAATTTACAAGGAACATGTTTTTCTAAATCCGCTATAACAAGAAGCATATTATTTGAATTTAGAGAGAAAAGAGTGTGCCGAAAACTAATGTCATTAGTTCTATATGGCAGTATTTTTTGAACCGTTGTATACAAATATCTTAATGTTAGAAAGAATGACCACTACTTTTTTTTGGAATAATAAGAAGTATAAAAATATAAAATAAATAGTTAATATAATCTGATGTATATAGGCAAACTGTTGAACCGTTACAGACAGACGGCTGAAATTTACACAGAACCTGATTGCTAAATCTACTTCAACAACAAGTATATAATGCGAATTTGGAAATTAAAGGGTGCCTCTATAGTTGCTGTAATTTGATGTTTATTGCCAAACTATTGAAGAGTTGAAAAAGTATTAAGTTTTGAGATATAAGTGTGTCCCAATAGTTAATGTAACCTAATTTATGTGGCCATACACTTGAGCTGTTATAGGCAGACAGATGAAATCTGTTTTGAAGTCGGTTTTTTTTTGCAAGAATTATATAATAAATAAATGTGATCTGCAGCCCCATCTGCTACAAATCCAATAATGTTCTCTTTATAGTCAACGTCATTGTCGATAAAGTATATATCAATTAATTTGTGTAAGCTAAAATCGTCGCATTAGTCCTCCAAGCCAAAAAAATAGATTTGAAAATCAATGCGTAAGTATTTTTTAATTGAAAGGTCGTTTTTTAATTTAATATTTTATGAAAATTATCAGTTGAACTATGCATATTTTAAACGAATTAAAATTAATTATGGTTTAAGTTCATTTCTTATATCTAAAAACCAATTTTTAGAAATAAAAATTATTTTACATATGTGTATATGCGGACGTTTTCCACAAAAAACAAGTAAAGTTAGTCACCGTAATAGAAGCTACCACACAGATTATAATCTTCTATTTTAACCCAAAAGTCATCAAATCTAGTTTTTGGCAATTTGAGAGGCTAAAATCTGCAAAATGCAGATAAATCTGCACTTCTGGCAACAGTGGCATTGTTTCAACGCAAATTTACTTACAAGGTACATTTATTTCACTGCCTTCTGCCAAGCTGTTTTGTAGTTAAAAATGTCAAAAGTTGTTTGTATTTTACTACGTTAGCACATTTATAACGGATAAAGAAACAATAAAGAGTCATGTTGTTTTTGCAATGTTGTATTTGTTGTAAAGCCTCTACTACCTAAGCCCCTTTCAGATTAGGCAATTTTACTTGCGTTAGTCTTGTATTTGTGGGTGTGAGAGGAAAGGTCGGTTTGAAGGGGAAAGACTTGCCGAAATTTGAGTAGCGACTTGCTTGTACTTGGCAATTCTGCCTTTGCTGTCATTCTTGTCTTGGGATATTTATTAGTTTTTGAGATTGGCTTTTATTTCTTCTTCTGCGTATTGTTAAGCCACATTACAAAACGCGAAGGAATTTATGGTTTACAAACCCATTAGTAATGTTCTTTATCACTGTCATCGAAATCTATATTAACCGCTTCTCCGATGCATTCAAGTATATCTTTAACTAAATTATTTGTATCTTGAACTTCCATTTAAACACAAAATTTCAAATCACTTTCACAATTACATAACTTCCACGGTGTTGACCCGAAACCACTTCTTTGCCAATTTGCTTGTGTGTTTCGGGTCGTTATCTTGTTGGAAGACCCACTTAAGTGACATATTCCACTCTGCATATGGCAACATAACCCTATCCAATGTTCGACGTACACTTTTTTGTCCATAATGCCTTTTATTTCGTTTAATGGACCAACACCGTTGTATGAAAAGCATCCCCATATCATTGCTTTCGCGCCACCGTGTTTAATTGTCTTTCTTGTGTACTGGACTTTATTTTCTGTGTTCGGGGGACGTCGAACATACTGCCTGGATCCAGTTCCGCCAAAAAAAAACAATTTTGCTTTCGTCAGTCCACAAAACATTTCTCCAATTTTCCTTTGGCCAACTGATGTGTTCTTGGGCGTATTTTAATCTTGCCGCTGCTTGCTTCTTAGTTAGTAAGGGCACTTTTTGCGGACTTCGGGCGAATAGTTTGTTTTCTAGCAATCGCCTACGAATGGTTACAACACTTACAGGAAGTGTAAAGGCCCAACTATAATGTGCATATACCAGCTTATGCCAACTTATACAACTGTGCAAATACATTAAATTATATGTGGTAAACTATAATGTACATAAGATAACTTTTCGCCAAGTTTCGTTAAATTTCATTTCTTTATGCAAGGTACGAAACTGATCGCACTTTCCGTACGGAAACAGCTGATTGTGCTTTGGTTTATACATTAATAAAGAAAAATTTTAATTAAGACCTAAATTGTTAAATTTTTTAGTTTTTAATTCATTAAAAAATGTAGAAAAAACATTTTTCTTTATGGCCAATTTTTTAAATTAAATTTGTATTTATACACACATATGTATACCATATAAGCGATGAACATCGTTGCATTTTTTAGTACGGTTGGCCACAAACACAAAACAGAAAATAATTTGTAATAATTTTTTTTACATTACTCGTAGAACATAAACCAAAATGTGTAAATGTGTTTGTGAATCTGATTAAATATATAAAATATTTTCTCTAAAGCCTTTTAGTTAAAAAATTTTGTTGATTTATATAGAAATTATTTTTGGCAAAATTACGAATTAAACATAAATGTGCAACTGTGGCAAAATAGTTACTAAATTTATATAATTACATTGTAGCCACATAAATTTCTTTGATAAGTTACCTAAGCATTTGACAGGCTTTTCGTTGAATTTTTGACATAAGCTAAAGCCAGCTTATAAACATTATAGTTGGGCCTTAAGTTCTTTTTGAATTTTATTTGCTGACGCGGAAGGGTCGCTTTTACAAAAGCGTACTATACGACGGTCATCTAAACTCGATGTTTTACGCTTGCGACCGCGAGTCTCGGGTTTCTTTTTATATGACAAGGCATTTGCAATCATTTGATCAGAGCACTGTAGTACTTCTTTAATTTCCCTATATTTTTTCCCTTGATTTCGAAGAACTCTAATCATTTCACGCTTTTCTTCGCTACAGTGCTTTCCACGTCCTACTGTTTGAAAATAAAACAATATTTTATGTAAAAACATTTTTTTTTTCAACTTTTATTTATTTATTGAATCTTTCGTAATAAAATTTACAATAAGTATTAAAATCTTAACCTAATTAAAAGAGCTGGTATTGCCACTGCAACACACAACTTTAAGTGCACACTAAAAATTTATCTAGTCAGGTCAGATGTTTCAACCCTTTTAAGACGTCTATGACCCTCAAATGATAGTAAGTCTCTTACAAGAGGATTTAGGTGAGTTGATAGTTTCGAAATGTAGTTGGTGCTTGCCTTTTTAATTTCCTCGCGAATAAGCGGAACTTTCAAGTCCTTGTGGATGTTATAATTGCGAATGTACCAAGGGGCACCTGTTATAATTCTTAAAATCTTAGACTGTCTTCTTTACAGCTTATCGACGTTAGATGATGAGGAGGTTCCCCAAAGCTGGGGGCTAATTCTTGCAGTCGATACCGTGCGAAATTTACTCGAAGTTGGATTTTTTTTTAATTTTGGGATTCTCGCACTCGGTATCGAGTAAGTTGTATCGAAATTTCTTATGATGGCACTCGATAGCGAGTGTACGATCGAATGGAACCGTGCGAGTTTTTTTCGATACCAAATTTGGTGTCGAAATTTTATTTTTAAATAGTTCGTTGGATTACAAGTGTTTATTTAAGATTTTAATTGTTATATTAATTAATTATTCGTATAGATTTTCGTACTTTTTTGTATTACTTCCTATTTTTTCACCATGGTAAAGGAGTTTTTACACAAACTCTAACGAGTAACTTAACGGTTTATTATTTTCGTTAAAAAGTAAAAAATAATTATTCTTGTTTGAACGCTTTAAAAGTGCCACAACAGTTTTTCAAAATTAACCACAGTTTATTTATTTCGCAAACAACTAGAAAATGTAAGTTAAATCTTTAATAAATTTTATGCAAATTAAATAATTATTATTAATTATTAGGTCGAATTTAACAAAAATAAATTTCAGACAAAGACAAATTCTTGCTGAGTTTATGTCTGAGAACAGCAATTTGGCCAAAGGCATTTTACCAAATACATGCCAAGGAACAGCTGCTGGTAACAGACTTCTTTTAAGTATTAATTTATTAAGAATTATTTTTTGTTTTTTTTTTCGTATCGAAGTTTACCTTTCTGTTTTTTTTTCATAAATAAAATTTACAATAATTATAAATGAATTAGTTTTAAATTATTATTTAAATTTATTTGTTTTATTTTCTATAAATAGGAACTTATATAAATTGAGAGTACAACATTCAGTTTGGAACAAATTTTGCATTTATATCACACTCACTCTCAGACTCTGATGACGAAGAATAAAAAAATAAATTAACGTCCATGACCGCGATTACAAAAGAAAAACCTTTCAAAATTATAAAATAAATACCCAATTCTTTTGATAAATTATTTAATTTTCTTTGTAAGCATATGTTTTTTGTTTACATATTTTTAGTGTTGGTTAAGGTTTTTTTTTAATCTTTTACAACACTTTATTAAAAAATCGATTCGCAAGGTAACGAGTGCCATCATCAGAAAAACTCGCACGATCGAAATTAATTTCGATACGAATTTATTTCGATCACGAGTCCCGTAATTAGCCCCCTGGATGCCATACAACCAAATAGGCTTTACTACGGCCTTGTATAGTAGTACCTTAAGGTATAAATCTAGGACAGCCCGTGTTCCAATGAGCCAGTGAAGCTGAGCAAATTTAAGTTTTAGCTGAGTAATTTTTGCCGCTATATGGTAAGCCCATGTAAGATGCCGGTCCAAATGAATACCAAGGTATTTTACATGGTTATGTTCTGGTAGGCTCACACCGTTGATTGTAATAGGTGGACAACTATCCCTTCTCAAGGTAAACGTTATATGTACACACTTGGCAGCATTAACTTTTACCTTCCACTTGTGTAGCCATTTTTCCAACTCGTTTATGTGAGGTTGCAGCCTTTCAGACGCAACCACAGGGTTGTTGTGAATGCTAACGAATGCTGTATCGTCAGCAAAAGTAGACGTATGGGTCATTAAACTCGTAGGCATGTCAGCGGTAAACAATATATATGGTCCCAACATGCTTCCTTGTGGTACTCCTGCCAAAATCTTTTTGGTGGAGGAGATAACATTCTTTGATTTGATACGAAAACTCCTCTCCGTTAGATAGCTCTGAAGCAATTTATGCACGTATTCGGGTAACAATTGAGTAATCTTATATAACAAAACCTCGTGCCACACTTTGTCATAGGCTTGAGATATATCAATAAAAAGCGCGGAACAGTATTGTTTGTTCTCGAAAGCTCCTCGAATTAGATTTGTTATTCTGTGTACTTGTTCAATAGTGCTATGCTTTTTCCTAAATCCGAATTGGTGATTAGGAATAATAACGTTTGTATCGATGTGGTAGTATGTGTTCAAGAAGCAGTTTTTCAAATAATTTTGAGAGAATGGGTAGTAAACTTATTGGACGATATGATGTTACTTGGGTAACGTCCTTAACTGGCTTGTGAATCATTACTATTTCCGATAATTTCCATAATGCCGGAAAAGAACCAACTCTTAATATGGCGTTAAAGATAAACAAAATGAAACGTAGAGCACAGTTTGGCAGTTTTTCAATCATCGCAGCAGTAATTTTGTCACTGCCAGGAGATTTTTTTGGCTTCAATTCTGTAATAGCAGCACACACACCGAAAAACCGAAATTTAATGGGATGTTGAACTACGTCATCAATGATAGTTGGACTTATGGTAGAGTTCGTGTTATTTGGTGTAAAAACACGTTCTAAGTGGTTAGCAAATGCCTCAACTTTTTCATTTGCATATCTTGCCCACTCCCCATTTTGTAAACGTATGGGGGACTCGTGCGCAGTGAGTCGCCGCATTTTTTTGACAGCCCTCCATAAACTGTAGTCAGACTCTTTGGTAGCGTCCAGATTTTGTAAGTATCTTCGTAGGTTGGTCTTTTTGTCTTCCTTCAAGGCTGCACGTAAGAGTTTTTGGCACTGGTTAAGCTGGGACTTTAGGCTAGGTGAACGAAACTCTTGCCATTGTCGTCTTAACTTCCTCTTTTCTCGTAATAGGGTTTCTATATTTCTGGGACAGTTAGCGTTTTTTTCCTTGGCGAGAGGACAGCAGACGTGGATACTTTAGTGGCTTCGGTCAAGATGTTAGTAAACTGCCTGATGCCAGATTCAATTTCGTTTTCAGATTTCAATGTAAAAACATTAAGTTACAACAATTTCGCATATGCTTTTTATATTTACTTTTAATTTTACACACGATTTATTAATTTAATAACATTAATTTATTGTAAATCACATTTACTCCTGTTTTTTTGATTCACAAAATTCCTGGACATATAAACAAAACAATGGAAAAAATCACCGAAATAAAAACAATCGCGATCAAATCTTTTTGTTTTGGTTTTTTACATTCCATTGTAACAACCGTTAGCTTTTTGCATGTTTTTAAAGTTGCCAGACTAACAAAATAACCTTATTAAAATATGGGCAGCAATTACTCCTATTATTTTGAACGCAGCTGTATATTGTTTCTTTTGAGAGTGTGCGTAAAACGTGCTCTATAAAAACAAATTATGACAAAAAGTACATTATTTAATAATTCATTAAGTAATAATTTTTTTTCACGGTTTTTTTTTGATGTTTTTTAAAATAAAAAATTCATTTAGATGCGGCTAATGTGGCAAAAACAAATTTATTGTTTGTAACTTTATTGATTTTAATAATATATAAGCTATATGGAACACAAAATATTACTCAGTTAAAACCTCTTGAATGCCTTTTTCGCTAATAACTCCAAAATTAATTCGCGCGCTCATATCCCACTACCCGGAATCGTTAGAAGATGGTGCGTTCTGAAAAAATTTGTGAAAAAAGTTTTAAACAGCCAACTATGGAAAATTCCAAAACGGTTTCGCGCGCATATATCCCTGTACCCAAAATCAATCAATCAATTTTCTAAAAAAAAAGTTATTAAACAGCAAACAATAAAAAAATCGGCAAAAAAAACTAGTACTTTGTTCATTACTCCAAAACGGTTTCCCGCGCATATATCCCACTATCCGGAGTTAATAAAGGGAAAAAATACGAATAGAACATGGTATAAATTATTTTCTGCAAAACTTGCCGAAAAAAGTTATTAAATAATAAACTGTAAAAAATTAGAAAAAATCGTTGATTACTTTAAAACGGTTTCGCGCGCACATATCCCACTATCCGGAATTGTTAGAGGACAATAAAAAGAATTGAGCATTGTGTAAGTTATTTTCTAAAAACCTTTTTGAAAAAAGTTATTAAGCATCAAACTTTCGAAAAAAAAATTTCGCGGCACATATCCCACTACCCGGAATCAATAGAGAACAAAAATACAAATCACGCGTGGTCCCAACTATTTTCTAAAAAACTTTCCAGAATAAGGTAAAGGGCAAAAAACTTTGGAAAATGCGAAAAGATTTTTGAAATATATTAAATTAATCATACATATTATACATTCAAACAAAAAATGTACCAAATTGTTGAACATATAAATGTTCTTATTAATAAAAATTTTAATGCAGTAGAAGTGAAAATAAATAAAAATGAATACGAATTGCGTTCCATATACAACACCCAAAGGTATTCTTAATTTTAAATAGGTAAATTAAATGCTTTTAACAATGTATGTATTATTCTTCTAATAGATTGTTTTTACAGAGCACGTTCTACATACAATCTCTCAAAAAATCGTTTTACAGTTACAAAGTTTGCTACCCTATAACTTTTTCCAGAAAGTTTTTCGTATTTTTCTCCTCTATAGGTTGAAGTGCAATATGTGCGAGCAAAAAAATTTTAGAGTAATGAATGAAAAACTAGTTTTATATAATTAAATTTTTTTCTAATTTTTCAAATATTGTTGCGCTATATTTTTTTCAGAAAATAATTAGAACATAATTTGTACTAAGTTCAACTCGTATTTTTAAGCTCTATCGATTGGCATAAGCCGTGTTGCTCTTTGGATTTTATAATTAAAAAACCATTACATTTAATGAGTAAATATTATATTCATTTCTAAAATTGCGAAAGTAACAACCACAAAATCTGATTCTACGAAGGCTGCTCTATTTATTTCTGGCCTAATAGTGAAAATGCGAATATTTATAATCAAAAATGGTTTTATTGTTTTTCAAAGTATTCTCCAGCATGATTTATACACTTTTGCATGCGCTCAAACCAGTTGTCCAAGCACTTTTTCCACTCCGATTGAGACACCTCTAAAACATGGTTTTTGAATACTTCAGCAGCTTCTTCTGGCGACGAAAATCGTTGACCACGCATTTTTTTCTTGATTTGCGGAAACAAGAAGAAGTCATTAGGTGCCAAGTCGGGGCTGTACGGCGGATGACCCATTAATTCGACGTTTTGGCCGGTCAAAAACCGCTCTGGTGTGAGCCGATGTGTGAAAGCTCGCATTGTCATGGTGAACATTGATTCGTCTTCTCTTGTTGGTTTTTCGAATTTCTCCGATGACTTCAGGCAAACAAATTGTAGTGTACCACTCAGAAGTGGCCGTCCTACGTTGCTCAAGCGGAACAGTCGCCACATGACCAGTTTTGCCAAAGAAACAGGCGACCATTTAGTGCTTCTTCCACGAACAACTTTCGTTGGATTTTGCTCGTCTTTGAAGACCCACACGGTCGATTGTTGTTTCGTTTCGGGCTCATACGCATAGATCCATGATTCGTCACCTGTGACGATCTTATAAACGTCTTTTAAAGCACCGCAATCGTATTTTTGCAACGTTTCTTTGCACCAATCGACACGAGCCTTTTTTTGAGCGACTTTCAAATTGTGCGGGATCCAACGAGAACAAACCTTTTTTACGGCCAGGTGTTCATGCAGTATCGAATGTATGCTGGTGGAAGAAATGTCCAAGGATGTCTCTATCTCTCGGTATGTCGCATGTCGATCTTGCATTATGAGTTCACGCACGGCAGCAATGTTCTCTGGCACAACAGCCGTTTTTGGACGACCTTCACGGAATTTGTCTTTGAGCGAGCTTCCTCCACGATTAAATTCATTATACCAATTTTTCACAGTGCTATAGGATGGTGCTTCATCGCCGTACAAAGATTTAAGTTCATCAATGCACTCTTGTCGTGATAATCCACGTCGAAAGTTGTGAAAAATGATGGCACGAAAATGTTTACGAGTTAATTCCATTTTTTTCTATATTAATTTTTTCAAGTCACTGTTAACAACACAAATAATGGTCGTACGTCAAAACGTTTTGAGTACGATTATGCTTAGAAATGACAAACTTTCCAATGGAAATGTCAGATCGCACTTGGCAGCACTCAGTGTTGCCAGGCCAGAAATATATATAGCAGCCCTCGTACAAGTTTAGGGCTTCTTAATTCAATTTTTTATTTTACAAAGCATTAAAATTTGTCAAATTGTGACCGAATTTAATTACGGTTATTTTTTTTAAATTTTGTTTTGCATTTTGGTTATGAACAAGAAAAATACTCCGTTTTTTACAACTCTGTTAAAAGAGTTTGCTGTTTCTCAGAGTATGTTGTCTTCTCTTGGGTAAATTTACCCACGTTTTTACGTATTAGCTGCTATAGATTTTTTGTCTCTTTTTAAGAAGTGTTGTCAACAAATTTTAATACGTAGAATTTATAACGTATTTTGCTTGACGTTAATATATGAGTTAATTAATAAATTTGATAAATGTCTGTTCAAACTCTAAGAAAACTTGTACATTTATATTGTTTCTTATAAGTATTACTATCATTATAATTATTACTCTGTAATATCATAATTATTAGTTTTTTATTTTCACTATTATTACATTGTATTTTTATTAGTATTATTGTAATAAATACCCTTATAACTCTTATTATAGTTGGTACTTTTAGAATCCGAAGGATGCATCGAGTACATATTAACTATGTTGTGTTAAACATAAAAAATATATATCAAACATTAAAAATAAAATTAAAAATAAATGCTGGGATAGTAGAGTATAGTTTTTGGTAGTGTGTGTAAATATTAGTTGTGTATAATAAATATTAACTTTTGTAACTAAATTAATATTTCAATATGAAAATTTATTATTCGGAATCTTTTTAAGTTAATTTACTTTAAGCGTGCTTGATTCCTTCAAATATAAATATTTCCTGATATTCTCATGAAATATTTGTTATTTCAAACTACAAAATGAAATGTATTACTACGGGGAAAGCATATCCATATAGCCATTTCGCAGCTGCTCATCATTAAAATTAAATTTCTTTTAAATAGCTGCATAGATGTCTACTGCTTTTTTTCCAATTTATAACCAACATAGCCCAAGTATCAGTAATGAGAGATTCAATTACAATTAAAATTAATGCTTATGTGCTATTAAATATTTTAAATTACGATTACATTATTAAAAATTTTTAATTACAAATTAAAAGAAATTGTAATTAGGCATTAATCGTTACTTGTAATTTAACAAAATAAATCATGTTCCTAATAATATTAAGTGTAACTAAAAATTCTAAAAATGATTTTCTGATTTTTTTCAATGTTTTGAACACTTATATCTATAGATTTGTTAAAAATCATATCATCTAATATGATTCAATGGAGTTCTCATTTAATCAATTTGGCTTTAAGTATAAGACTTTGAGTTTTTCCTTACAAAATTTGGGTAGAATCCACTGATAAGCTATATATGAGCAGTAGCGAAATGGCCATATGGATATGCTTTCCCGCAGTAATACATTTCATTTTTTAGTTTAGTTTATAAAAAAATAAATAATTCATGAGAATATCATAAAATATTTATATTTAAAGGAATCAAGCACAATTAAAGCAAATTATTATTAATAATTTTTATTATAAAGTTTATAACATTTAATAGAACTTTTACATATCGCACTTGATCAACAAGAGGGTATTAACTCAAAATTTTAAAATTTTCAGTAGAGTCAAAAAAACTGTTTGTGGCCACATTTTAACAGAATTTAAAAATTCAAATATACCATAGGAAGCAAATTCCATTTAAAAATATATTTACATCATTTTTCCTAGAAATCTGTGAAAGTATTGCAAAAAAAATCAATTTTTTGAGTTAATACCATTTTTCTAAAATTTTTCGATCATAAATAAAACAAATTTTATCAACAAGACAGTATCAACTCAAAATAAAACCAAATTGAAAAGAGACTCAACTCAAAATAATACCTTTTTTATGAAAATTTTCGAGTCAGTTCCATGTTAACTTTTGTAGTAACGCGAAATAATACCTTTTTGTTGAAATAAAGGTAATCACTACATTATCATGAATATGGTCTCAAAAGTGGTTTCGAGATGAAAGAGTAAACGGAATACGTTAAAATTTTTACAGTAGATAGATATTGATGTTGTTAGCTGATTTCTTGAAAAAAGTGATATTTCAAAAATTTTGAGTTAATACCCTATTGTTGATCAAGTGCGATATGTAAGACTGCAACTCTAACAAAATTTATTTATTTTGTAAGCAAATACAATTCCTTTTAAGCAATAAATGTAATTGTATTGTTTTTGGCGTTTTTATTATTCTCATAAATACTCGGATATATTGTAGTAAGTTTAGAAATAAGTTGTCATTTTTAAAATAACAGAAAAATTCTTTTGAAGATTTATTGAAGGTTTTTAAAATAAGGTGCAGATTTTTTCGCGAAATATTGTTGAATTTACAAATTGTACACATGAAAGTTCTGGCTACACAGAAAACAACATGAATGTTTTGCATGTTCATTGAGAGTTCAATGTAAGCAGGGAGTTTCCTAATTATGACGATTTGCCGTGGATGATTTCTTTTGCAGGCGTTGAAGCAAATTCATTTACCTTGGTCTCAGAGGTGCCAGAAATTTTCATAGAAAAATTTGCATTCGACGAAAAAATCTTAATAAAAAAAACTTCAATATTTGTTGTGTCGTAATCAAAATTAACAAGTAAACATAAAGATAAAAAAATTTATCCAAACATTTTTTTTTATAATAAAATTAAACATAGTTGCAGACTTATGAAATACTTGACCAAAAAGAAGCAACCACTAATGGATAACATTTTTGTAATTCTCAAATACTTATTAAGAAATATAGAATCCTACTCAATAGAAAAAGTATCACATTTTTTATATTATAAATCGTCGTTCGTAATAATAGGTATCAGGAAAGATTGAATAAACATTTGTACAAACACTGGTTACGATTTTTTGGTTAAATATTCGACTAATCTGACCTCATCTTAATACCATGTGTATGCTTCTGCTTTTAAAACAACAAGTAAAAAAATTACTTATTTCTTAAGAGTAATCAAAATTCAATCAATAATTGAAAATATTTCACACATTTCTAATTATAATACTGTGCAGGTTAAAATTCTTTAAATTTACAAAATAAATATTTAAATAGTTTTATTTATATTCCGGATTTTTGGGGACAGTTGAAATTGTTTTTTTGTGGTATTTTGGGAAAAAATTTATCTAATTCGGGATACGACTGTAAAAATATCTGGGAACCCTGATTTCAAACTGCATACAAAGTACATTTATTTTACTACGTAGTAGCAGCTCTAACAAATACAACATTAAAAAGAACATAGTTTTTTATTGTTGCTTTGTCCGTTGGAAATGTCAAAAACAGAATAAGAAATAAAAGAAAATAAAATTACTAAAATAAAATCTTTGCTTTGCTTACATTTTTTTTCAGCAAATAAAAAAAGTAAATGTCTCAGTATTTACCAAACATTTCATTATAAACGAAGCAACTGAAAAAAGCAAATGTAAAAAAAGTATAAGAAACGCATTTGCTTAAGCTGACTATGGGCCTTTCGTAAATGCATCACTGCGGTGCATAATATGATTTTTCTGCACGGCCACTGCTAATCAGTTGTTGCGTATGCTTGGAATTGTTCATTTTCGTCAGCGACGATTGGAAACTCCAGCTTATACTATTTTTGATACATTGGTCTTTAAATATTCGCGGCCTATGAGAGCTACCCTACCAAAAAAAAAACAATTCTCACACACTAATGCCCCCTAATCCCATGCGACAATAAAGAGGCAATTTTACTTGCGTTAGTCTTGTGTTTGTGGGTGTGAGAGGAAAGGTCGGTTTGAAGGGGAAAGACTTGCCGAAATTTGAGTAGCGACTTGCTTGTACTTGGCAATTCAGCTTTTGCTGTCATTCTTGTCTTGGCATATTTATTAGTTTTTGAGATTGTCTTTTATTTCTTCTTCGGCGTATTGTTAAGCCACATTGCAAAACGCGAAGAAATTTATGGTTTACAAACCCATTAGTAATGTTCTTTATTACTGTCATCGGAATCTATATTAACCGCTTCTCCGTGTAATAAGTGTTGACATAAATGTTTATTCATGTCATGATATTATTTATAAGCATTCGGATGTATTAGTGCTAAGTTGACAAGATTGTTAGAATTCTGATGGTGTGACAACCTTGCCATCATTAGTTTTAAGAGAAGCCTAGAAAATAAGATTAATAAAAAAGAACACGTGAAAGAAGAAAGACCTTAGCGGAATCATCCATATTAAATTGTTTCTTTTATTAAACGGATACTCATTACATGGTGTCAGGTGTGGGGTCCTTATAGTTTGGGTGAATTATAAAAATAAAATATAAATATCAAAAGGAAAGTAGAAATATTAAAAGGAATTCTCGCTATTTCAAATAAAGAAGATAAAAGGAAAAAAATAGTAGAAAAAACACAGCACAAAATGGCGGCTGCTGACCGATTACCACCTGAGTTAGACTGTGCAAATCTGGCGAATGACTGGACGAACTGGAGAAGAAGTTTTGTTGTGTATATGATCGCTACCGGTAAGTCAGGTGAGACTGAACCTAAGAAAATTGCGAAATTCCTGTGGCTGGTTGGCGTTAAAGGTGCAAACATATACAGCACGTTGTTTCCGAATGATGGAACGCAGGACTCTCTGCTTGGTACGGCCGTTGTTGGAGAACAAGCAGTACAGCGTTCATTTGATGACGTACTTAAGAAGTTTTATGACCACTGTTTGCCGCAAAGAAACATAGCAATGGAATCCTGTAAGTTTAATATGGTGTCACAAAAAGAGAGACAAAAGTTTTTAGAATTTGAAACTGAATTGAGAAGTCAAATTAAGTACTGTGAATTCAAATGTGAGTGCGGAAAGTCATATGAAGAGCGTATGTTACGTGACCGAATTATTGTCGGCGTGTATAAAAAACTGCAGCTGAAATTGTTAGACGGACGAGATGAACAACTGTCTCGGGTTATTGATGTGTGCAAAACTTTTTAAGCAGCAAATTTAAATAAAAACATACTAGATGCGAAACAGACATTGACTGTGTCAAAGGTGGGTGAAAAGTCAGAATCAACATTAGCAACTGCTATTAATCGTGTTTGTTTTAACTGTGATGGAGTGTGGACAGCGGGTCACGTAAAAGAATGCAAAGCCAGGGAAGCTATATGCAGATCGTGCTTAAAAAAGGGTCATTTTCAAAGAATGTGCCGCAAACCTCGGGAGAAAACAGAAGCTAGTAAATCTACGGGATATGTTAGCAACAAGCAGAGAGTGGCTGGTCTTAACTGGAATGAAGCTGAAGGTAAAAGTTATGGTAATGGTAGAAAATTATGTAGTTTATTAAATTTAAAAAACACCCTTAGGTTAAACTCAGTAGCATCTGTAAGCGAGCGGTGGACCAAGAAATATTTAGTAGGAGATGAAATAGTTAAGTTCAAGTTGGATACAGGGGCAGACGTTAGCTGTGTGCCACTAAAGTTGGTTAAGAAATTAGGCATTAAACTTGATAATCAAAAGAATGAATTTCCTGTGTTTGATTATAATGAAAATAAAATAAAAATTTATGGCACTTGCCTACTTGAATGCGTAGATTTAGTTTCAAAAAAAGGAAAGCTAGCTGAATTTGTGACTTTGGCATATGGAGCTGGATAAAAAAAGCTCAGATCTTACAACATTTTTGACACCCTTTGGAAGGTTTAGATTCAAACGAGTTCCTTTTCGGCTCAGCTGTGCTCCGGAAATGTTTCAACAGGAGATGATAAGGATTTTTGGGGATATAGGGGAAATTTTGATTTATTTTGATGATTTAGCTATCTGTGCTGCTAGTGAGGAAGAGCATGATCAGATCATGGAAGTGGTGATGAGTAGGGCTCGAGAAAATAATATTAGATTTAATGATGAGAAAATTCAATATAGACAAAAAAAAGTATAATTTATGGGATATATTTTATCGGAAGGAAAAATCATGGCGGATTACAAATATACTGACGCGATATTAAAGATGAAGAAACCGGTAAATAAGGCTGATGTATTACGATTTCTAGGGTTGCTCAAATACTTGGCCAGGTTTATACCAAATCTGTCACGACAGTCCGCGGAATTACGAAAGTTAACACGAAATGATGTAGCGTTTAAATGGACACAACAGCATGATCAGGAATTTGAAAAGTTGCTACGATTAGCGACAACAAGGCCAGTGTTAGCAATCTATAATCCAAAGCTACCAGTGGTTATACAGACTGATGCGTCTAAGGATGGGTTGGGGTGCGTATTAATTCAGGATGGACACCCTGTAGCTTTTGCTTCCAGGACGCTCAGCTGTAGTGAACAGAAGTGGGCTCAAATTGAGAAAGAACTTTTGGCAATTGTGTTTGCTTGTCAACGATTTCACTATTTCCTGTATGGACGACCGTTTACGGTTGAAAGTGACCACAAACCGCTGGAGTCATTAGTTAAACGTGATATCGACAGCGTAACAATGCGACTTCAGCGCATGTTTATGTACCTCTTAAAATATCCGCATATAACAGTAGTATATAGGCCGGGAAAGGAAATGTTACTTGCTGATTGTTTATCAAGGGCTCAGTTAGCTGAAAGGGAGGAAATAGAAGAGTTTTCGGGTGTTATTCATATGGTTACAAAATCAGTGTGCATTACAGAGGAAAACTATGAGTACTATCGACAAGTGTTGAGCATGGACCATGAATATTTACGGATTGTTAGGTATGTTGTGAACGGTTGGCCGGGTTATCATCACTTGGATGATCTGGGAAAAAAGTTCTATAAGTTGAAGGGTGAACTACATGTTGAGAATGAGTTGTTGTTTTTAAATCATAGACTAGTTATTCCCTCGGACTTGCAACCAAAAATTGCAAATTGGGTACATTCATCACATTTAGGAATAGAAAAAACACTTGCTAGGGCTAGAATGCTTTATTATTGGCTAGGGATGAATAGACAAATCAAGGATATAGTTACTTCTTGCAAAATTTGTGAGCGGTTTAAAAGAAATAATCAGAAAGAACCGTTATGTCAGGAAGAAGAACCAAAGTATCCCTTTCATATAGTAGCAATGGATCTTTTTGAGTATGCCGGTCGTGACTATATCGCACTTATGGACGCGTACTCGAATTTTGTTGTATCATCTGAGATAAACAATAAAACAACAGGACAAATTATAAAAACGGTTCGTAAGATATTTGATATACTAGGATATCCAACAGTAATTAAATGCGACAACAGCCCTTTTGGGTCTGCAGAGTTTGAAAGATTTGCTAATGAATACAATATTCAATGTCGATTTTCAAGTCCCCGATATCCTCAAAGCAATGGGTTGGCTGAAAAAAGTGTTGCGATCGCAAAGAATATTCTAAAGAGATGTTTTGAAGTGAATGATCTTAACCAATTTCAATATCACCTGTTGGAATACAACACTACTCCACTGGCGGACATGGGTGTAACACCGTCCGAGCTATTTTTTGGCAGACTAGTAAAAACCAAATTGCCAGTGACTGGTTCACTTTTGATTAGAAAAAACACAGATGAGGCTACAGTTATAAAAAAAATTCAAGAAAAGAGGAAAAAACAAAAGTATTACTATGATAGGAATGCTAAAAGGTTATCGCCGTTTAAGAAAGGAGATTTAATAATGTTTAAAAAAATGGGAAGGAATGGCACTACGACAAAATACTAGATTCTTTTAATGATAGGTCGTACTTGGTCAAAGATGGGTTTAACAATTTTTAATAGACGTTTTATTACCAAAACAGCAAATGAAGCTTTCAGTGCTAGTGATCTGTTATATGAAAATAATTTAACACAGTTTGAAGGGCGAGCTAGTAGAAATCCAGAGAGTAGAAATAGTTCCCCTAAACTTAATGGAGGCAGTTGCGTAGAAAATAGTTCGACGGTAGCGGAGAACAAAAACAAAATAGCATGTAAAGTGTTGACATAAATGTTTATTTATGTCATGATATTATTTATAAGCATTCGGATGTATTAGTGATAAGTAGACAAGATTGTTAGAATTCTGATGGTGTGGCAACCTTGCCAACATTAGTTTTAAGAAAAGCCTAGAAAATAAGATTAATAAAAAAGAACACGTGAAAGAAGAAAGACCTTAGCGGAATCATCCATATTGAATTGTTTCTTTTATTAAACGGATACTCATTACACTCCGATGCATTCAAGTATATCTTTAACTAAATTATTTTTTTCTTGAACTTCCATTTAAACACAAAATTTCAAACCACTTTCACAATTACAATTAACACCAAAAAAAAACAAAACGTCAACAAATTAAGAAAATTCGAGCGTAAGAAAATTAAACTTGCTCAACAAAGTTGCCGGATGTGAACACAAATGCAAGTTCAAAAGAAAATAAACAAAAATGGAAATTATACTTGAGCAAGTAAACTTGCCTAATCTGAAAGGGGCCCTAGTAAAATAAACGTACCTTGATTTACTAATAAGGTACTGCTACCGTGCTCTCATACCCACGCATATTTTGATGATTTTTTTATTTGAAGAAATTTTTGGTTTTTAAATTAATATAGAAAAACATAATTATTTCCAACATACACAAAAAGTATGTGTTAATATGGTATTGTCTAACCAAACAATAAGGTTTGTCACAAATAAAATAACATTTATGAATTCTTAGCGTCTGAAGTCTTTTAAGTATTAACTTTCTGTTGCTTTCTGTGCAGTTCTGAAATAAATATATCTACATAGTGTTGTTTGTTTTTCGGTTTTTTCTTTATTTTCGCTTTTTAACGGATTTCTGGCTATTTGCATGTGAAATAATTTCTGCTCTAGGGCGTGGGGGCAAGAAAGCGCCAATACTGGAATTTTCAATATGTTATAGTCGCATGGGATTAGGGGGCATTAGCGTGTGAGAATTGTTTTTTTTTTGGTAGGATAGCTCTCACAGGCCGCGAATATTTAAAAACCAATGTATCAAAAACAGTTTAAGCTGGAGTTTCCAATCTTCGCAAAAAAAGAAACAAACATCAATTTATTGCTGAAGCAACAGCAAACGTTTTCCAAGTAAATGATTTGCTGATTGCTTTGATGCAGAAAGAAACACATAGGGGCCTGTTCGTAAATGCACCACTTGCAGTGCAGTGGGCAGTACATTCGTTAATGTAAAAAGTGGCAGCACTTCAAATGTCTTATGTACATACATGCATCACTAAAGTACAATAAACGTGTGAGTATAAATTTTGATAAGTTTTTCTTTATTTATTTCTTTTTGTTTTTAATTTTTATCATTTTTTGTATCATGAGCTTTACAAATCCAGTTTATTATTAATTTTTCCATTTTTACAGCAACATCTTCGTTCGTAAATGCAAACGAAAATGAACAATTCCAAGCATACGCAACAACTGATTAGCAGTGGCCGTGCAGAAAAATCATATTATGCACCGCAGTGATGCATTTACGAAAGGCCCATAGTCAGCTTAAGCAAATGCGTTTCTTATACTTTTTTTACATTTGCTTTTTTCAGTTGCTTCGTTTATAATGAAATGTTTGGTAAATACTGAGACATTTACTTTTTTTATTTGCTGAAAAAAAATGTAAGCAAAGCAAAGATTTTATTTTAGTAATTTTATTTTCTTTTATTTCTTATTCTGTTTTTGACATTTCCAACGGACAAAGCAATAATAAAAAACTATGTTCTTTTTAATGTTGTATTTGTTAGAGCTGCTACTACGTAGTAAAATAAATGTACTTTGTATGCAGTTTGAAATCAGGGTTCCCAGATATTTTTACAGTCGTATCCCGAATTAGATAAATTTTTTCCCAAAATACCACAAAAAAACAATTTCAACTGTCCCCAAAAATCCGGAATAAAAATAAAACTATTTAAATATTTATTTTGTAAATTTAAAGAATTTTAACCTGCACAGTATTATAATTAGAAATGTGTGAAATATTTTCAATTATTGATTGAATTTTGATTACTCTTAAGAAATAAGTAATTTTTTTACTTGTTGTTTTAAAAGCAGAAGCATACACATGGTATTAAGATGAGGTCAGATTAGTCGAATATTTAACCAAAAAATCGTAACCAGTGTTTGTACAAATGTTTATTCAATCTTTCCTGATACCTATTATTACGAACGACGATTTATAATATAAAAAATGTGATACTTTTTCTATTGAGTAGGATTCTATATTTCTTAATAAGTATTTGAGAATTACAAAAATGTTATCCATTAGTGGTTGCTTCTTTTTGGTCAAGTATTTCATAAGTCTGCAACTATGTTTAATTTTATTATAAAAAAAAATGTTTGGATAAATTTTTTTATCTTTATGTTTACTTGTTAATTTTGATTTGCAGTTGCATGTATATTTTTGTTTTAAATGTTTATGATAACCTTATTAAAAATTACGACACAACAAATATTGAAGTTTTTTTTTTATTAAGATTTTTTCGTCGAATGCAAATTTTTCTATGAAAATTTCTGGCACCTCTGAGACCAAGGTAAATGAATTTGCTTCAACGCCTGCAAAAGAAATCATCCACGGCAAATCGTCATAATTAGGAAACCCCCTGCTTACATTGAACTCTCAATGACCATGCAAAACATTCATGTTGTTTTCAGTATGGCCAGAACTTTCGCGAAAAAATCTGCACCTTATTTTAAAAACCTTCAATAAATCTTCAAAAGAATTTTTCTGTTATTTTAAAAATGACAACTTATTTCTGAACTTACTACAATATATCCGAATATTTATTAGAATAATAATCACGCAAAAAACAATACAATTACATTTATTGCCTAAAAGGAATTGTATTTGCTTACAAAATAAATAAATTTTGTTAGAGTTGCAGTCTTTCATATGTAAAAGTTCTATTAAATGTTATAAACTTTATAATAATAATTATTAATATTAATTTACTTTAATTGTGCTTGATTCCTTTAAATATAAATATTTCATATTTCATGAGAATATTATTAATATATTTATTTTTTTATAAACTAAACTAAAAAATGAAATGTATTACTGCGGGGAAAGCATATCCATATGGCCATTTCGCTACTGCTCATATATAGCTCATCAGTGGATTCTACCCAAATTTTGTAAGGAAAAACTCAAAGTCTTATACTTAAAGCCAAATTGATTAAATGAGAACTCCATTGAATCATATTAGATGATATGATTTTTAACAAATCTATAGATATGTGTTCAAAACATTGAAAAAAATCAGAAAATCATTTTTAGAATTTTTAGTTACACTTAATATTATTAGGAACATGATTTATTTTGTTAAATTACAAGTAACGATTAATGCCTAATTACAATTTCTTTTAATTTGTAATTAAAAATGTTTAATAATGTAATCGTAATTTAAAATATCTAATAGCACATAAGCATTAATTTTAATTGTAATTGAATCTCTCATTACTGATACTGGTTATAAATGAATTTAATATTATTGTATGTATAAATATCATTATTATTAATATATAATTATTGTTCAGATAGGGCTATGTTGGTTATAAATTGGAAAAACAGCAGTAAACATCTATGCAGCTATTTAAAAGAAATTTAATTTAAATGATGAGCAGCTGCGAAATGTCCATATGGATATGCTTTCCCCGTAGTAATACATTTCATTTTGTAGTTTGAAATAACAAATATTTCATGAAAATATCAGGAAATATTTATATTTGAAGGAATCAAGCAAGCTTAAAGTAAATTAACTTAAAAAGATTCCGAATAATAAATTTTCATATTGAAATATTAATTCAGTTACAAAAGTTAATATTTATTATACACAACTAATCTTTACACACACTACCAAAAACTATACTCTACTATCCCAGCATTTATTTTTAATTTTATTTTTAATGTTTGATATATATTTTTTATGTTTAACACAACTTAGTTAATATGTACTCGATGCATCCTTCGGATTCTAAAAGTACCAACTATAATAAGAGTTATAAGGGTATTTATTACAATAATACTAATAATAATACAATGTAATAATAGTGAAAATAAAAAAACTAATAATTATGATTTTACAGAGTAATAATTATAATGATAGTAATGCTTATAGGAAACAATATAAATGTACAAGTTTTCTTAGAGTTTGAACAGACATTTATCAAATTTATTAATTAACATCAAGCAAAATACGATATAAATTCTACATATTAAAATTTGCTGACAACACTTCCCAAAAAGAGACAAAAAATCTATAGCAGCTAATACGTAAAAACGTGGGTAAATTTACCCAAGAGAAGACAACATACTCTGAGAACAGCAAACTCTTTTAACAGAGTTGTAAAAAACGGAGTATTTTTGTTGTTCATAACCAAAATGCAAAACAAATTTTAAAAAAATAACCGTAATTAAATTCGGTCACAATTTGACAAATTTTAATGCTTTGTAAAATAAAAAATTGAATTATGAAGCCCTAAACTTGTAGAATCAGATATTGTGGTTGTTACTTTCGCAATTTTAGAAATTGGCTAATGCCAATCGATAGAGCTTAGAAATACGAGTTGAACTTAGTACAAATTATGTTCTAATTATTTTCTGAAAAAAATATAGGGCAACAATATTTGAAAAATTAGAAAAAAATTTAATTATATAAAACTAGTTTTTCATTCATTACTCTAAAATTATTTTGCTCGCACATATTGCACTTCAACCTATAGAGGAGAAAAATACGAAAAACTTTCTGGAAAAAGTTATAGGGTAGCAAACTTTGTAACTGTAAAACGATTTTTTTGAGAGAGTGTATGTAGAACGTGCTCTGTAAAAACAATCTATTAGAAGAATAATACATACATTGTTAAAAGCATTTAATTTACCTATTTAAAATTAAGAATACCTTTGGGTGTTGTATATGGAACGCAATTCGTATTCATTTTTATTTATTTTCACTTCTACTGCATTAAAATTTTTATTAATAAGAACATTTATATGTTCAACAATTTGGTACATTTTTTGTTTGAATGTATAATATGTATGATTAATTTAATATATTTCAAAAATCTTTTCGCATTTTCCAAAGTTTTTTGCCCTTTACCTTATTCTGGAAAGTTTTTTAGAAAATAGTTGGGACCACGCGTGATTTGTATTTTTGTTCTCTATTGATTCCGGGTAGTGGGATATGTGCCGCGAAATTTTTTTTTCGAAAGTTTGATGCTTAATAACTTTTTTCAAAAAGGTTTTTAGAAAATAACTTACACAATGCTCAATTCTTTTTATTGTCCTCTAACAATTCCGGATAGTGGGATATGTGCGCGCGAAACCGTTTTAAAGTAATCAACGATTTTTTCTAATTTTTTACAGTTTACTATTTAATAACTTTTTTCGGCAAGTTTTGCAGAAAATAATTTATACCATGTTCTATTCGTATTTTTTCCCTTTATTAACTCCGGATAGTGGGATATATGCGCGGGAAACCGTTTTGGAGTAATGAACAAAGTACTAGTTTTTTTTTGCCGATTTTTTTATTGTTTGCTGTTTAATAACTTTTTTTTAGAAAATTGATTGATTGATTTTGGGTACAGGGATATATGCGCGCGAAACCGTTTTGGAATTTTCCATAGTTGGCTGTTTAAAACTTTTTTCACAAATTTTTTCAGAACGCACCATCTTCTAACGATTCCGGGTAGTGGGATATGAGCGCGCGAATTAATTTTGGAGTTATTAGCGAAAAAGGCATTCAAGAGGTTTTAACTGAGTAATATTTTGTGTTCCATATAGCTTATATATTATTAAAATCAATAAAGTTACAAACAATAAATTTGTTTTTGCCACATTAGCCGCATCTAAATGAATTTTTTATTTTAAAAAACATCAAAAAAAAACCGTGAAAAAAAATTATTACTTAATGAATTATTAAATAATGTACTTTTTGTCATAATTTGTTTTTATAGAGCACGTTTTACGCACACTCTCAAAAGAAACAATATACAGCTGCGTTCAAAATAATAGGAGTAATTGCTGCCCATATTTTAATAAGGTTATTTTGTTAGTCTGGCAACTTTAAAAACATGCAAAAAGCTAACGGTTGTTACAATGGAATGTAAAAAACCAAAACAAAAAGATTTGATCGCGATTGTTTTTATTTCGGTGATTTTTTCCATTGTTTTGTTTATATGTCCAGGAATTTTGTGAATCAAAAAAACAGGAGTAAATGTGATTTACAATAAATTAATGTTATTAAATTAATAAATCGTGTGTAAAATTAAAAGTAAATATAAAAAGCATATGCGAAATTGTTGTAACTTAATGTTTTTACATTGAAATCTGAAAACGAAATTGAATCTGGCATCAGGCAGTTTACTAACATCTTGACCGAAGCCACTAAAGTATCCACGTCTGCTGTCCTCTCGCCAAGGAAAAAAACGCTAACTGTCCCAGAAATATAGAAACCCTATTACGAGAAAAGAGGAAGTTAAGACGACAATGGCAAGAGTTTCGTTCACCTAGCCTAAAGTCCCAGCTTAACCAGTGCCAAAAAATCTTACGTGCAGCCTTGAAGGAAGACAAAAAGACCAACCTACGAAGATACTTACAAAATCTGGACGCTACCAAAGAGTCTGACTACAGTTTATGGAGGGCTGTCAAAAAAATGCGGCGACTCACTGCGCACGAGTCCCCCATACGTTGTGACGACCAAAAGTCGCTGTACTTGTTTTTGGGCACACCTAATTAAATGAACGGTTTCACATTCCTCAACAAACTAATAAATGCCTTTGTTGTTGTTTTTTTTACATAAGAATGTCAAATTATTTATATAAAGTATGTTTATATTTTTTTTTTGTATGATGGTTAGCCACACGAAGAGAAATGCCTAAAGCATACTCTTAAATTTTTTATAATATACAGAGTACTCATTTTGTGTTTGCTCGTTATACTCTAAATAAAGAATATTTATTTTGTTTGTTCTTGTTTTTGTAATAAATAAGTAAGATAAATTTTGGTTGATATGTAAGCATTATATATGCATTCGCTTGTTTCACGTTTGAGTGATTATACTCGTGTCATTTTACACTCAAGAGTGGAATATCGGATGTCTTATCAGTCGTATTTTCTCAGCTACACGAGAGACAGAGTAATTGAATGTTTGATGGGTGTACGCAAATTAGTCTGTTGTAACTGAGGTAGAAGTTAGTCAGTTGGCAGCTATTGAACTGAACAGTCGGATCATTTGATCGTGCGTATGCCATCGAATGCTAAGACTTGATCAGTGGAGAAGAGATCTGGGGCCAAATTACCGCAATCGATAGCGAGCGAATTTTTTTCGAACTATCGAAATTTTTGCCTTTTGGTATTCTGTCACTCGTTATCGAGTAAAGTGTATCGAAATTTCTAATGATAGCACTCGATAACAAGCATACGTTCGAATACAACCGTGCGAGTTTTTACTCGTTAGCAAAATACCAATCGAAATTTTATTTTTCAAAGAATACATTTAAAAATAAAGAACATGTAAGACAATTTTTTATTTTTGCAAATATATTATAAGATGTTTATTTATTATTAGGTCAAATACAACAAAAATTAACTTCAAGCAAAAGCAAATTCTTGCAGAGTTCATGTCTGAACACAGTGATTTAGCAAAAGGAATTTTGCCAAATACATCACAAGGAAAAGCAACTGCCAATAAGCTGTGGGAACACTTGACAATAAAACTTAATTCCTCTGGCCCACCTGTTAAAGATTCCAAAACGTGGCGAAAGGTATGCTACAAAATGATTTCATTGTCTTCATTTATTAAACTTTTATTCTGTAGGTGTATGCCGATCAAAAGCTTTTAATAAAGAAAAAGATATCATTTAACAAAGCTTCTAAAAAGAAAACCGGTGGAGGTCCATACGAGGAAAAACAGCTGAGCATTGCAGAAGAACAAATTTTGGAGGCAGCAGGAATCAATGTGGCTGTTGCTGGCTTAGGAGAGGTCAGAACTTTTGGATCTCAAATTCAAAATATAGAATCAAGTACATCGTCAATTATATCACAAACAGAAGAAACGGATGAAAATATTTTAGCAGTAATTGACGCAATAGATGATGATGATGAAGAGGGCGAAGTACCACCAAAAAAAGTACAACCTGTGTACAAAGGCATGCCTTCTACAAGCAAAGAGCCAAGAGAAACGAAGACTCTTCTGCTAAAAAAAAATATTAATGCCGCTGATGTATATCATACAAAAGTCCTAGAGAGATTGGACAAAATTATAGAAATCAAAGAAAAAAAGTTAGAAATGAAGACAAAAGAACATGAAATTAATACTGAAATAAAAAGAATTGAATTACAAATTCGAATAAAGGAGTTGGAGAAACTGAATGAATTTAATTAAATTTAAAATCTCCTGACGAAGACCATACGCTTCAATTTCATTTCCATGTAGTTTATTAAAGCTTTATACATATATAAGAAACTTTTTCTTAAATCAAAACCGCAATGAATTACACCTTTTTATTTAAATATATTTTTTTTGTGAAATAAAATTTTATTTTTATTAGTAAAGAAATAATTTTTAACAATTTTTGCCTTTAATTCAAATTGATCATAACGAATTTTTTATATTGTCTCTGATTTGCTTCCCTATTTTAGTTATTTGGGTCTCGTTTCCAATATCCACTTCTGCCATGGTGCTTTCAACAGGGACTTGCGGAATGTCCTCGTAATTTGGCACTTTAAATTGAATACATATATTGTGCAAGGCAGCACAAACATTTGCAAACTGTGCCACCTTTTGAGGCGTATACCGACTTCTTTTGTCGTGGCATAAAATTTTCCACCTCGCTTTTAATATGCCAATGGTCCTTTCTACTACGCATCTGGCTTTAGAATGAATATCATTAAAACGGAATTCCATTGAGCCTTCTTGAGGACTGCGGTATGGTGTAAGCAACCACGGCTCAAGTGGGTAACCAGAATCGCCTTTTAACATAAAATATATTCATAAATGTTATTTACTACACAGCCGTGTTATAAAAAACCATATCTCACCTAAAAGCCAAAAATTCCGTATATTGTTCGTATACATTTGCTCTAAAAAACCTCTTTCCTCAGACTGCTTCCATACAAAAGAGTCGTGGGCAGCACCTCCGTACTTAGAGTTTATGGCTAAGATTTTGTATTTGTAATCACAAATCTGTCAAAGACAATAATTTTTATCAAAATCAAAAATATAAAAAAGCACTTACAATCATGGAATTTATACTATGGAATCCCTTTCTATTAAAAAACATATGCTCATTTGGTGGTTTTTGCAACCCAAAATGTGTTCCATCTACACATCCAATAACTATAATATATGAAATGAATAACTGAATTGAAGTAATAAGTAGTCTTAAACGCTTACCTCCTGGAAGACAAAATTTTTCCATAAAATATTGTTTAGACTCGTCAAATTTACTCGGATTAAATACGATGAATTTTACACAAAGTTTACTTTCCATTTCCTCCAAGACTCTTTTTATTATTTTACAAATTGTACTTTGGCAAGCACCAATCAAAAAATCATTTCCGACGGTGTTTTGGAATCCCCCGGAAGCCAGAAGCGATAACGTTGCAGCCAATTGAATTTTGGGAGCTACAGCTGTGGATAAGTGTGCCTCGAATTCTAGCTCGTTTAGAATATAATTGAAAGCTTCCTTAGTCAGCCTAAAACGTTTTCTAAATCTGTAAAAGAAAATATTTTACTATTTATTGTATAAAAAAGTAAATTGAAACTTACTCAGTATTTGGCAAACTTAATGGATCACTGGTGCTACGTATTTGTTTCCTTATTGAATTTATATTAAAGTCGTCTTCGGATTCAGAAGATGAACAATAAAAAAACAAATTCGGGTCCATTTTTATGTATTTTGTAATGTATATTTATAATTAATTTTCCTTTCTATAAATTTTTAAATTTCTTTTGTATAAATTTGTTATCAAACATATGTTTTTGTTTACATTTTTTCTTTAATCTTTTACTAATTTTCAGTGTTGAATAACTCTTTTAAATTCTTTCTTTACAACACTTAAACAAAATATCGATTCGTTTCTTATCGAGTACCATCATCTAAAAATTTCGAACTATCGAAATTAAACTCGATGAGAAATTATTTCGATCACGACTCCCATAATTAGCCCCCTGATATCGAAGTTGTGCGTATGCCACTCCAATAAAAGATCAATTCCTCCTTATAGTTTCCAACCCAGAAATCAACTCGGATACTGCGGCTGGCTTGAAGTTTGGTTTTGCCGTCTCCTAGCTAGACCGACGTATACGCTTTGACGACTCCTGTTTTTTTTTATATATATAAGAAATTAATTTCGTGGACAAATCGGTCAGGAATCGCCAAAACTTGGGCCGCTTGGACGTAGATTGTGCGTATGCCGTCAAGGTTCTCGCTGCCCAGTGGAATAGGTCAACCCTTGTTGGTCGTGCGTATGCCACCGCAGCGGTAGATCGCTTCCTGCTTGGCTCTTACTGTCCGATTCTCCAAGAAATTAATTGACTCACGTGTGGCTGGGGCTAACTAAGTTTTTTCCTTGTAATCGAATTTAATTTTCAAGTTCTATTTTCTGTAATTATTTAAAAGGTAAATTTAAGAAAAAAAACAAAATTATAATAAATAAAATTTTATAACGTAAAACAAAACAAAGGTGGTTGTGATAATTGTTTTTTTTTTATGTAAGACACTGGACATCCGCTGACCTACCCCGGCTAGAGCGAAAACGTGTCGTTACAACGTTTACAAAATGGGGAGTGGGCAAGATATGCAAATGAAAAAGTTGAGGCATTTGCTAACCACTTAGAACGTGTTTTTACACCAAATAACACGAACTCTACCATAAGTCCAACTATCAGTTTTTCGCTGTGTGTGCTGCTATTACAGAATTGAAGCCAAAAAAATCTCCTGGCAGTGACAAAATTACTGCTGCGATGATTAAAAAACTGCCAAACTGTGCTCTACGTTGCATTTTGTTTATCTTTAACGCCATATTAAGAGTTGGTTCTTTTCCGGCATTATGGAAATTATCGGAAATAGTAATGATTCCCAAGCCAGGCAAGGACGTTACCCAAGTAACATCATACCGTCCAATAAGTTTACTACCCATTCTCTCAAAATTATTTGAAAAACTGCTTCTTGAACACATACTACCACATCGATACAAACGTTATTATTCCTAATCACCAATTCGGATTTAGGAAAAAGCATAGCACTATTGAACAAGTACACAGAATAACAAATCTAATTCGAGGAGCTTTCGAGAACACACAATACTGTTCCGCGCTTTTTATTGATATATCTCAAGCCTATGACAAAGTGTGGCACGAGGGTTTGTTATATAAGATTACTCAATTGTTACCCGAGTACGTGCATAAATTGCTTCAGAGCTATCTAACGGAGAGGAGTTTTCGTATCAAATCAAAGAATGTTATCTCCTCCACCAAAAAGATTTCGGCAGGAGTACCACAAGGAAGCATGTTGGGACCATTCATATATATATTGTTTACCGCTGACATGCCTACGAGTTTAATGACCCATACGTCTACTTTTGCTGACGATACAGCATTCGTTAGCATTCACAACAACCCTGTGGTTGCGTCTGAAAGGCTGCAGTCTCACATAAACGAGTTGGAAAAATGGCTACACAAGTGGAAGGTAAAAGTTAATGCCGCCAAGTGTGTACATATAACGTTTACCTTGAAAGGGATAGTTGTCCACCTATTACAATCAACGGTGTGAGCCTACCAGAACATAACCATGTAAAATACCTTGGTATTCATTTGGACCGGCGTCTTACATGGGCTTACCATATAGCGGCAAAAATTACTCAGCTAAAACTTAAATTTGCTCAGCTTCACTGGCTCATTGGAACACGGGCTGTCCTAGATTTATACCTTAAGGTACTACTATACAAGGCCGTACTAAAGCCTATTTGGTTGTATGGCATCCAGCTTTCGGGAACCTCCTCATCATCTAACGTCGATAAGCTGCAAAGAAGACAGTCTAAGATTTTAAGAATTATAACAGGTGCCCCTTGGTACATTCGCAATTATAACATTCACAAGGACTTGAAAGTTCCGCTTATTCGCGAGGAAATTAAAAAGGCAAGCACCAACTACATTTCGAAACTATCAACTCACCTAAATCCTCTTGCAAGAGACTTACTATCATTTGAGGGTCATAGACGTCTTAAAAGGGTTGAAAGATCTGACCTGACTAGATAAATTTTTAGTGTGCACTTAAAGTTGTGTGTTGCAGTGGCAATACCAGCTCTTTTAATTAGGTTAAGATTTTAATACTTATTGTAAATTGTATTACGAAAGATTCAATAAATAAATAAAAGTTGAAAAAAAATGTTTTTACATAAAATATTGTTTTATTTTCAAACAGTAGGACGTGGAAAGCACTGTAGCGAAGAAAAGCGTGAAATGATTAGAGTTCTTCGAAATCAGTGCTCTGATCAAATGATTGCAAATGCCTTGTCAATTAAAAAGAAACCCGAGACTCGCGGTCGGAAGCGTAAAACATCGAGTTTAGATGACCGTCGTATAGTACGCTTTTGTAAAAGCGACCCTTCCGCGTCAGCAAATAAAATTCAAAAAGAACTTACACTTCCTGTAAGTGTTGCAACCATTCGTAGGCGATTGCTAGAAAACAAACTATTCGCCAGAAGTCCGCGAAAAGTGCCCTTACTAACTAAGAAGCAAGCAGCGGCAAGATTAAAATACGCCCAAGAACACATCAGTTGGCCAAAAGAAAAATGGAGAAATGTTTTGTGGACGGACGAAAGCAAAATTGTTTTCTTTGGCAGAACTGGATCCAGGAAGTATGTTCGACGTCCCGCGAACACAGAAAATAAAGTCCAGTACACAAGAAAGACAGTTACACGGTGGCGCGAAAGCAATGATATGGGGATGCTTTTCATACAACGGTGTTGGTCCATTACACGAAATAAAAGGCATTATGGACAAAAAAGTGTACGTCGAAATATTGGATAGGGTTATGTTGCCATATGCAGAGTGGAATATGCCACTTAAGTGGGTCTTCCAACAAGACAGCGACCCGAAACACACAAGCAAATTGGCAAAGAAGTGGTTTCGGGTCAACACCGTGGAAGTTATGTCATGGCCTGCTCAGTCCCCAGACTTGAACCCCATAGAACATCTATGGGGGGATGTTAAAAAATATGTTGCGGAACAAAAACCGTCAAATGCAGCTGAATTGTGGTCTGCAGTACAAGATGGGTGGAATCAAATTCCCTTAAAGCGATGTCAGAATTTAATCGACTCTATGCCTCGCAGATGTGCTGCTGTAATAAAAAATAAAGGCTATTCTACCAAATACTGATTATATTTAAAGTTTCTAATAATATTCATAAGGTTTTTTTAACGATTTCAATAGTAAATATTAATCAAAACTGAAATACTCCTTTTATTTTGAACTGCTATTTTTAATTTATCTTTTTTAACTTCTTGTTACTTACTTGTTAAAAGCTTTATTTAATTAGTGAATTATTTAAATAATTTAGGATTAAATTAAAATTACATTACAAAAAAAATTGGATTAAAACATGTTATTTTTTTGTTAAAAATGAATCTTTTGTTTTTTAATGGGTTACTCCTATTTTTATGAACGCAACTGTATGTATAAAATAGTAATAACATAATAGATATATACAGTAGTGGTCAAAACATATGGAACTGAATAAGCATTTGTTCTTTTCATTGATTTATTTTCTTCAAATTACACATACTTACTAAAATTTATTTTTTTTTATTTTCTTCAAACAGTCTTTTTTGTTAAACAAATAAAAAAAATTAATTCCGTTAAATTAAAATAACAAAAAAACTAAAAATAATGGATGTATTCTAAATGCAGGTGTTCAAAACATTTGCAACTTTTGAAGTAATTAATAGGGATAACTTAGTGCTCAGTATTTGGTAGCGTAGCCATTATTTTTTATAACTTCTGTACACCTTCTAGGCATTGAGGATATTAGCTTTTCAATATAATCCGCAGGAATTGCACTCCATTGGTTCTCCAACTCAGCGAAAAGTTCATCACCATTTCGGAATACTTTATTGCCGATATTTCGTTTTATGATCATCCACATGTTCTCAATCGGGTTGTGATCGGGAGATTGGGGCGGCCACGACATTACATTAACTTCATTTTCCTCCAACCATACTTTTACAACCCCTGCCGTGTGTTTTGGGTCGTTGTCGTGCTGGAAGGTCCATGCGAGGGGCATTTCCAATTCAGCATACGGAAGCATAACTGAGCTCAAAAGATCTCTATAGATTGTGGCCGTCATTGTAGTAGTAATGCGATGAATTGGGCCAATTCCGTTTTCTGAAAAACACCCCCACACCATAATATTTCCACCTCCGTGCTTCACTGTAGCGGTTGTGTATTTGGGATTAAACTTTTCGCCTCGTGGTCGTCGAACATTGGCTCTTCCATCTGATCCCCGTAGGTTGAATTTAGACTCATCTGACCACAATATATTCTTCCATTGCTGTTGAGTCCAATTCAAATGAGTACGAGCAAAGTCTAGCCGAGCTTTTCTATTTTTTTCTGGCACGAACGGTTTTTTTTTACATCTGTAACTTCTAAGACCATACTCTCGGGCTCTTCTTTTAATGGTTGAAATGCTGGCATCTATTAAAAGTTCAGTTTGGTTCAAAGCTATTTCTTTTATTTAACGCATATTTTAAGGACACTTTTCAAGCTTGCGCATATTAAGGGGACCTGTCCCCATTCTATACGTAATATATAAAGAAAAAATTATTGCCAGTTTACTTACATTAATAACCGCTTTATTATTAAATCATATTTAGCAAAGCATAAAACATTTTAAAAATATTTATAAAGCCCATATTGATTATGAGATCAAAAAAATCTCCACGTTAGTTTTTTTTTGTTATTTTATTGTAAAATAATGGTTGCGATTTATTTTGTTTAATATCTACTTTTTATTTTTTTTTTCACTTTATTTATATAAAATTATATTGCTATTTACTTTTCGCGTTTGTAATTAAGTAATCAATTACACCAAAAGGCCTTATAAAAAATTAATTTTTTTATTATGCTTAAAAATTCTATACACCTTTGTGTAGTGTAAGCCTTGAAAAAATGATGTAAGCGAGTAATGTGGAATAGTAAGTTTTTCTCAAAAATAACCATTATGTTAAAATATTAACGGACCGTTTGTCAAATCGCAAAATATTTACAAACCATAACACAAATCAAATAATAAGTCACAGCAGTAGTATTATAGTATGAAAAATGTGAATATTTTTAACGCTATATCGTCTCATCATTTATAACTCATTCAGCTTAATTAGAATATGGTCATTCTTAACTTAATTATTTCAATGAAATGTAGCACAAGAATATTTATGGCTAAGAATATTAAAATAATCAACCGGTAACAAGCATTTCACTTTGTGATTTTAAATCGCCACAACAATATTCTTGTTTTGTTATGAAGTTTTAACTGATCATACTGCATTTCCAAATTACCAAAAGAAGGAATGTGTATATAACACACGATATAAATAAGTAAAGCATTATTCAAATATCTTGCTGAGACTAGCAAGAGATAACGAATTCACTTATTTTGTACATAAAAGCCAACGTTTTCACTTACTTAAAGAAGTCATAATTTAGATTTCAGCAGATAATTGAATTGCATTAAAAAATTATTATTTAATTGGAACTGAATGGCAGAAAATATTTATCCTTACGTTAAAGAGATTTTAGTTCATATTCCAGATATTTTCTAATTTATTTCCTCGTGTATAAAAAATTTACTTATAAAAAAAACTGACCTTATTATTATATAAAGAACACATTTTTGTATTTCTTTTGTTTTGGATTCAAGTAAAACGTTCAAGTTAAAACGTGTCGGCTAAACAACAACTCTTATGTGCGCCATAAACGTTGCGTTTTGCTGCTAATCTAGTGGGTGCTTTGTATACAAATTATACAACTTGCGTACAAACACACACAGTACAACTTTATTTTATAAAAAAGTCATTGTCTATAAAAGTACGCATTTTATCTGAATCTTAAGTACATCTTTCTTAAAATATGTTTTCTCTATATATGTAAATGACTTTTACGTTGCGTTTTGCTATGTTGTCGCTACGAAAATAAAGGACAAAACTGTACAACTCCTCAAAATATAAAAACTATTTGATCAGTCGTGCAACCAATATACAGCATTATGTAACGACCTTACTAACATTGTAATCTTTTTCACAAACTTCTCAAGTGGTATAATGGTTCATAACATATTTGGCTTGCATTATAATACAGTATATTACTTAAGTGAGTATGCAGCATAGAAATAGTTAAACATTTAAATTTTTTCCTTAAAAAAATTTACAAAAGTAATAATGTTTTGTACACTAGCAATAATATGTAGTATTGCCTTATACAAAAACACAAACCCATAAAAAAAAATTGTCCCGTTATATATTCCGTTACGATTTCTTCAAATATAGAAAAAATCACATCACAAAAGTAAGTATGCACTTATTAAAGTTTTGACTTTCATTTAAGTTAAACGCATTTTAATCGCGAAAAAAGTGACTAATTGTTTTTTTAATTATTATTAAATACCAAAATTGATTTTTTATTGGAAATTTTTCTAAATTCTAATTATGGCCCCTCATGGAAAAGAACTTTCGCAGGATTTAAAAAACGTTATTGTCAAACTTTATAAAGAGAAGAAAAGTCAACGTGAAATTGCAAAGCTTGTGAACAAGAGCAGTTCTACAATACAGAAGATTATAGAAAAATACAAAAAGCAGGGAAATACTAGTAACAGGGCTCGAACTGGCCGTCCAAGCATCTTTACGGATAGGGAGAAACGACTTATAACAAGAAAAATAGAAGTGAATCCCAAGATGAGCGCTCCAAAAGTAATGGCAGAAATTGAAATAGAGAGTGGAAAAACTTGTAACCCGCAAACTATTCGTCGGGTGCTGTATAATTCTGGTTACCATGGCCGTAACATCCGCAAAAAGCCATTTGTAAACAGCACTAATAGAAGAAAACGGTTGGACTTCGTAGGAGAGTATGAAAATAAAGATGAAAATTTCTGGAAATTAGTTATTTTTTCCGATGAAAGTAAGTATAATATTTTTGGCTCGGATGGATGTCGAAAAGTGTGGAGAAAAGTAAACACTGAGCTCGATCCAAAAAACATGGCAGCCACAGTAAAACATGGTGGTGGATCTGTTATGGTATGGGGCTGTATTGCAGCATCAGGTGTTGGAAATCTAGTTATTATCGAAGAAATAATGGATAAGATGGTTTATTTAAACATTTTAAAAAATAATTTACATGAAAGTGCAGCTAAATTGGGACTAACAGGATCATTTGTATTCCAACAAGACAATGATCCTAAACATACAGCCCATATTGTAAGAGAATGGCTTTTGTATAACACACCAAAACAATTAAAAACTCCGCCCCAGTCACCTGACCTTAACCCAATAGAACATCTGTGGGATTACCTCGAGAAAAAAATTAGAAGTCATAGCGTTACAAGCAAAGATACCCTAAAAGCTGCACTAATTGAGGAGTGGAATAAAATTCCACCTTCCGTTACCCAAAATCTTATTGCATCTATGCCATCAAGGTTGAAATCAGTCAAAAAGTCTAAGGGCTATCCAACAAAATACTAAATTTAAGTGTGAAATTTAATCAAAGTGCAGATTTTTGTGAAGTGCATACTCACTTTTGTGACCTGAATTCGAAACATTTTGTTTATAATAGTGTTTTTAATCAATAATGAATTAGAAATATTTTTAGTTTGTATTATTTTTCTTAAGTTCCTATATAAAATAATGTAAAAATAAATTTTAATGTTTTTATTTCAATTCCTAAGCAATTTTTTTAATCATTCCAATTATTTATATCGCTGCATACTCACTTTAGTGATACACTGTATATATACCATCCATACATAAATTTTCTCAAAAATTAAATAATTTCCTTCATAGCCTTATACCCTGTTCAGACATACGTTTTAATTTAGACAATTCAAATTTTAATTGAGTAATTAATTTTGGTGTTCACACATATACAATTTAATTTACTTAATTAAAATTTGACAGTAGAATATAGTTCTGTTCGATAACAAGAAGTTGTTACTAGTTGTTATTGGAAAGTGTTTACTTCAGTACTTAAAAATAAGAAGCGAAAGAATAAAAAAGAGTATAAGATGTGAATGTTAAAAAATTTGTTACTACTTTTGTTACTGGCAAGAACAGAACAGCTGATTCTTGATCTGTTTTACAAATAAGTTAATAAATATTAAATACTTTGAATTGAAGTGTTGTTTAGCACTTCCCACGAAAATAATTACATCACATCGTTATTGGACTATAATGGCGTGGCTTTTTTGCCATAATTTGTGTGGCGATTTCAAAACCGAATATCTGCCGCTAAAATTTTTTACAACCACACAGCACAAAATATACATAATATTTATAGTTATCGGTTTTAAATACAAAATATTTTTAATTGAAGCTAACGTATATATAATTGTTAGAAGAAATCTGAGAAAAACTATATATAAGTAAACGCCAGGATAATAAAACAATAAACAAAAGAAATAAAATAAAGTAAAAGTCTTGCATAAAAAAACAGAAAAATTTTGGCAATTTTGCAAAATATTCGAAAAAAGGTGTTCACAATCGATGACAGAGCTCTTGCAAATACAAAATCATGGCGAAATAATACAGGTGGTCTCGATGGCGAATTTATCACTTTTGCCGTAAACGCTAAATGTCAAACTCCATACATAAAAAAATGTGTATATATTTTTTTATATGGTGTTTGACAATTCACGTTTGCGGCGAAAATTATGAATTCGCCATTGCGACCACCTCGTATATTTTCGCCATGTACAAAATGCTTTAAGCATCGAACACCGCTTTTTTACTATTTTAGATATTTATTTTTGTGGTTGTGTGTTATTACCGTCAGTTTGTCTTTACTTTTCTTTTTTTTCCAGAAATGTGTTTATTCCTTTTTTTTTATTTGGAATAGTAATGTTGCAAATTTTTATTTTACTCTACCGTTGCTAGTTTCTGCCGGAAATTTATTGAACAGACCTTATTTTTACATTAGAAATTTGTGTTGGTAAATTTGGAAGAATAAAGAAAAGTTCGGCTTTAAAAGAAAGTTTGCTTGTTTTTATTTGAAATATGGAACTCTTCCAGTTTGTACGATCAAGTTTTGACTGCACGCTAGCTTTGAATTTCCATAAAATTTTCAAAAACTTTTCATTTCATATAATTTGAAAATATTTTATTTTTCATTTTTATGGCATTTACTTTTGTCATTGTATAAAATTTTCTCTAACTGAACACACTTCACAGGGGTTGTTGGAGGAAACCTTTTCAATTATCGACTTAATTAAGTGCTAATTGAAAATTTTTTTAATTAATTTTTTATATGGTAAATTAAATTCAATTAGGGACTTAATTGCGTAAATTCCTTTATTGCGCAATTAAAACGTATGTCTGAACAGGGTATTAATAAAAAGCAATTTTTAATTTTTAAAGGTGAATAAAACAAATTTTTTACATGCAAATAGTTTATAGCTCACCGTAACTATATACATGTTATTTTTTAGCTATTTAAAGACAAAGTAAAAAGTTGTCAACACTATTAGATCAGATCTGCAAACCAACGCGAATTAACAATTCGCCTTGTCTGCAAACATGTTACCATGGCGAATAAATTTGCCTTGCATTTTACAAACAGTGTTGCCAGAACTATAGTAGGTAAAATCTGCGAAATCCAACAATATTTCGCGAAAAAAAAGCTGCAAAATCTGCACCTTATTTTAAAAATCTTCAATAAATCTTCAAATGCATTTTCAGTTTATTTCTATACAATATATCCGAATATTTATTACTTAAAAGGAATTGTATTTGCTTACAGAATAACTAAATTGTGTTAAAGTTACATGCTTACATATGTAAAAGTTCTATAAGATGTTATAAACTTTATATAAAATTTAATTAAAATTTGCTTTCTCAGTTTTGTTCATGAATATCACATGACATCTTTTTTAGCAAATCTTTATTTGGAATACTTTTTTCCAGAAATTAACTCGTCATTACTATTTCATTTAGTATATTCTTAAAATCTAATATTTTTAACTCTCTAAACTTTAAGTCCTGTTTTTTTTTCTTTAAAAAATCTTTGGAAAATTTTTAGACTGATTTTGTTTTTTTTTTAAATAGAAATCAATAATTCAGTATAAAATTTTATACAATCGTCAACTATTTTGTTTTAATTAAAATGTTTCAAAGCGAAGAGACAGAGATTCGTATTTTATATAACTAAATGGCAAAACTATTAAAAATTTGAATAAGTAACTTATTAAAACAACATTTAATAAAAATTATTGAAATTTTTGCTGTAGATTACAAGAGCCCTTAAAAATGTTCATTATTATGAAAGCGCATATCTAGGCATTCATGCAGCTGAAATAGTTTTAAGCACAAATCTTGACCAGTGTGATATTAACAAAATGTGTGATGATTTTATTAAATTTTATGTTAATTTATTGAATAATGGATTATTGATTTTTATGATATAGTGAATCGCTGGGCGTATTAGCCCAAATTTAATAATAAATGGTAAAACGAAATCAGTTAGGGACTACTCCAAAAATTTTCCACAAGTTTTTTATAAGAAAATAAGAAACAGGACTTGGATTTGGAGTTTAGATAAATAAAACTATTAGATTTTAAAGATATACTAAATGAAGCAGAAATGAATTTAGTTAATTTCTGGAAAACAGTATTCCAATTAAAACCTACTGGTTTCTGGTACTGCATATATATAATATTACTTAAAAATTACATGTTTGAACACTTATATACTTATATCTATAGATTTGCTAAAAATAATATCATCTGATATGAACATAACTGAAAAAAATTAATAATTTTTAATTATAAAATTTATAACATTTAATAGAAATTTTACATATGTAAGAATGCACCTTTAGCGAAAATTATATATTTTGAAAGCAAATAAAATTTCCTTTTAAGTAATAAATGTAATTGTATTGTTTTTGGATTTTTTACTATTTTCTTAATAATTTCTATAAAATTCTTAATAATTAAATAAAATGTTCCAAAACAAAGCGACAGAACTAATTAAATGTAATGAGTAACTTTTTAAAACAACATTTAATAAAAACTACTGATATTTTTGACATAGATTACAAGAACTCTCAAAATTTTCTTAATTATGAAAGCGCTTATCCAGGCATTTATGCAGCTAAAACAGTTTAAAGCACAAGCCTTGAACAGTTCGATATTAAATTTTAATTTAATGATTTTTTAAAGAAAATAAGAAACAGAAGTTAATAAAATTTAAAGATTTTAAGATATACTAAATGAAAAAAGAAATGAATTTTGTTAATTTCTGGAAAAAAAGTTTTCCACAAAAGACGTTCTGGCTCTGATTCTGCTTTTCGAATCTTTCACCGTTCGTCCAGAATGTAACGACTTTATCCCACTCACCGACAGATGTCAAGAGAATACTTGGTCGGGTATATTCAAATACAACAAAACTTCGCAATCGCGTAGAAAATGAATCTTTAGTAGGAATATTGTTTCAAAAATATTATTTAAAACCTAAAACTTTCATATGTTTCGACACACATATCTACAAATTTGTTAAAAATTATATCAACTGACATTTATTAAGAAAACTTAGAATTTTTTTTATTATTTTCATATACTTAAATTCGGATATATATTATAGAAGCGATTGTTATTTTTTAAATAAAAAAATGCATTTGTAGATTTATTGAAGGTTTTTAAAATAAGGTAAGATTTTGCAGATTTTTGCGAAATATCGTTGGATTTCACAAATTTTACACTTTAAAGTTCTGGCAACACTGAAAAAACCTGAATGTTTTTCCTGTTCATTGCAAGGCGATATAATAACAGGTGGCCCTAACAGCGCAGGTGACTATTTTGATTTTTCCTTCTTCGAGTGTCAAAAGTTATAACCTCCTTTGGTTTTGACAGCCGAAAACGTTTTGTACAATAAAAAAATGTACACGTTTCTTTTACAATGTTGTATTCATTGTCGCCATGAGTATACCTGTTATGAATTCGCCTTGAATTTTGTGTATCCATCAAGAAATCTGTTTCTTTGCAGAAGTGTTTCTGCAAAGTTATTAAAACTCGTATTGCAAAAAGGCGCGCTTATAATGTCAGAGTCTTTATTGTTGTAACGCCGTCAAAACAAAAAAACGTAATTTTCTGCAATTTTTTTATCATAAGTATGGCAACACTAAAACTAATAAAAAAATATTGAAATCGATTTATATCGCATTTATTGGGTGTATATTGACCAAAACCCATTTAATTTGTGTTATTTATATATAAAGAAATCAATAAATGGTAAAATTGCAAAAAGGAAAAAAATGTCCTGAAAGGAACATGTCCTCAAACTATGCGGAAGGCATATAAAATTTCGAGGACTGTCCTCAAAGTATGCAAATGTTCTCATACTATGCATTGGCTCGAAAAACTATCCTCAAAGTATGCCTTATGCTAGGAACACAACTGGGACGAACGACGAATTTCGTCCAACACGGCGAATACGTCGTCAAATATTCGTTGCGTAAATTCGTCGTATGAAACACAATAACGACCAAAAACACAGCTGTTATAATTTTTGAAGTTTTTTACTTTTTGTGCAAAAAAATAAAAATGAGTAAAGAAATTTTAAAGTTTGTGAAAATTATTGAAATAATAAATATTATGTTTATTATGACAAAAGCTTTTATGCTTATACGTAAACGTTTAAGAAGGAGGTGGTGGGTACGGCCAGTAAACATAAATAGAAACGACCTTGGATTTCAAAGAATTAGTTTCGCAGAGCTGAAGTTTAAGGATGAAGAACACTTCTTTAAAGCAAGGTTGCTTAAAGAAAGGTTGCAAAGGTTTTCAAGAAGAAAGCCTATTGACGAGGAGACACGATTGGGCTTAACTCTAATGTAAGTGCTTATAAAAAATCAATTTTAAGAAATAAATAAATTTATTCATGTAAACCTACTGTTAGCTACTTAGCACATGGTTGCAGTACACAATTCTTGGCATGGACATACAAAATGGGTGTATCCACTGTAAGAAAAATAGTCTATGAAACTTGCGATGCGATCTGGGAAGAGCTACATGAGATATATATCTCCCTACCTAACCAACACGAGTGGAAAAGCATAGCTGACAGGTTTGAAAACATACATTGCTAGTGTTGAACCAACTGATAATATTTTGCATATTAAAAGGTTTTACGTGAAAACAGGAATGCCACGTTACCTTGGGGCTATAGATGGCAAGCATGTACCAATATTTTGTCCAAAAAATAGTGGTTCACTTTTTTATAATTATAAAAAAACTTTTAGCATTGTGCTAATGGCGGTATGTGATGCTGATTACAATTTTATTTTTGTTGATGTTGGAGCATTTGGCAGCCAAAGTGACGTGGAGTCTTCGCCAAAAGTGCGTTTGGAAAAATGATTTAAAAAAAACAAATTAATCTTCCAGCCGATAAAAAACTAATTGGTAAAAGATACACCTATACATATTTATATATAACTAAAAACTAATAAATTTTGCATTATTATACCTAGGAACTGATAAATTATTTCCATACATATGCAGTGGCTCGAAAAACTGTCCTCAAAGTATGCCTTAGGCATATATATATATATATATATATATATATATATATATATATATATATATATATATGCCTAAGGCATACTTTGAGGACAGTTTTTCGAGCCACAGAACATTTGCATACATTGAGGACAGTCCTCGAAATACTATATCCCTTTCGTATAGTTTGAGGACATGTTACTTTGGGGACATTTTTTTCCTTTTTGCAATTTTACCGTCTATTGATTTCTTTATATATAAATAACACAAATTTAATACGTTTTTCTCAATAGACGCCCAATAAATGCGATAAAAATAGATTTTAAAAAATTTTCATTACTTTTTATGTTGCCATACTTATGGCAAAAGTTTGCGGAAAATAACGTTTTTTTTTGTGTTTTGCCGGCGTTACAATTTGGCACAATAAAGACTTTGAAGTTCTAAGTGCGCCTTTTTGCAATACGATTTTTAACAACTTTGCAGAAACACTTCTGCACGTAGGAGAAGATAACAAACTCTGAGAAACGGCAAACCTTTTTTACAGAGTTGTAAAAAAAGGAGTATTATTGTTATTCATAACAAAAATGTAAACAAAATTTGACAAAAAATAAGACCTTTTAGAAACGGTCACAATTCGTCAATTTTTAATAGATTTTGAAATAAAAATTAGAAATGAAAAGCTCTAAGCTTGCAGAATCAGATTTTTAGGTTGTCACTTTCGCCATTTAAAACATGAAGGAGCTACACCCAAAATATGTAGTCATTAATTGTGATGGTTTTTTAGTTATAAAAACAAAACTAAAAGCCGTGCATCATAGCGACTGACGCCAATCGATAGAGGCTTAAAATGCGAATTGATCGTGTATATATCGTTTCTTGCAAGACTGTAAGAAAAAAGTTATAAGCCAGCAAACTTTTAAATTGTACAAAAAAATCGCTCAAAAATATATGTTAAGTTTCTCGCTTATATCTCGAAAACTATTTAGCGTGCACATATACTGCCATATGCGATCGAAAGAGGATAAAAATACGAATCGATCGTAGTATGGTCTGTTTTCTGAAAGACTGTACGAAAAAAGTTATTAAGCGGCAAACTTTTAAAATTTGAAAAAATCGCTGAAATTAATAAGTTTAGTTTTTTGCTTATATCTCGGAAACCATTCCGCGTGCACATATACCGCTATATACGATCGATAGAGGATAAAAATACGAATCGATCGTGGTATAGCTTGTTTTCTGAAAGACTGTACGAAAAAAGTTATTAAGCGGCAAACTTTTAAAATTTGAAAAAATCGCTGAAATTAATAAGTTTAGTTTTTTGCTTATATCTCGGAAACCATTCCGCGTGCACATATACCGCTATATACGATCGATAGAGGATAAAAATGCGAATCGATCGTGGTATAGTTTGTTTTCTGAAAGACTGTACGAAAAAAGTTATTAAGCGGCAAAATTTTAAAATTTGAAGAAATCGCTGAAATTAATAAGTTTAGTTTTTTGCTTATATCTCGGAAACCATTCCGCGTGCACATATACCACTATATACGATCGATAGAGGATAAAAATACGAATCGATCGTGGTATAGTTTGTTTTCTGAAAGACTGTACGAAAAAAGTTATTAAGCGGCAAACTTTTAAAATTTGAAAAAATCGTTGAAATTAATAAGTTTAGTTTTTTGCTTATATCTCGGAAACCATTCCGCGTGCACATATACCGCTATATACGATCGATAGAGGATAAAAATACGAATCGATCGCGGTACAGTTTGTTTTCTGAAAGACTGTACGAAAAAAGTTATTAAGCGGCAAACTTTTAAAATTTGAAAAAATCGCTGAAATTAATAAGTTTAGTTTTTTGCTTATATCTCGGAAACCATTCCGCGTGCACATATACCACTATATAGGATCGATAGAGGATAAAAATACGAATCGATCGTGGTATAGTTTGTTTTCTGAAAGACTGTACGAAAAAAGTTATTAAGCGGCAAACTTTTAAAATTTGAAAAAATCGCTGAAATTAATAAGTTTAGTTTTTTGCTTATATCTCGGAAACCATTCCGCGTGCACATATACCACTATATACGATCGATAGAGGATAAAACTACGAATCGATCGTGGTATAGTTTGTTTTCTGAAAGACTGTACGAAAAAAGTTATTAAGCGGCAAACTTTTAAAATTTGAAAAAATCGCTGAAATTAATAAGTTTAGTTTTTTGCTTATATTTCGGAAACTATTCTGCGTGCACATATACCGCTATATATGATCGATAGAGGATAAAAGTACTAATCGATCGTGGTATAGTTTGTTTTCTGAAAGACTGTACGAAAAAAGTTATTAAGCGGCAAACTTTTAAAATTTGAAAAAATCGATGAAATTAATAAGTTTAGTTTTTTGCTTATATCTCGGAAACCATTCCGCGTGCACATATACCGCTCTATACGATCGATAGAAGATAAAAATACGAATCGATCGTGGTATAGTTTGTTTTCTGAAAGACTGTACGAAAAAAGTTATTAAGCGGCAAACTTTTAAAATTTGAAAAAATCGCTGAAATTAATAAGTTTAGTTTTTTGCTTATATCTCGGAAACCATTCCGCGTGCACATATACCACTATATACGATCGATAGAGGATAAAACTACGAATCGATCGTGGTATAGTTTGTTTTCTGAAAGACTGTACGAAAAAAGTTATTAAGCGGCAAACTTTTAAAATTTGAAAAAATCGCTGAAATTAATAAGTTTAGTTTTTTACTTATATTTCGGAAACTATTCTGCGTGCACATATACCGCTATATATGATCGATAGAGGATAAAAGTACTAATCGATCGTGGTATAGTTTGTTTTCTGAAAGACTGTACGAAAAAAGTTATTAAGCGGCAAACTTTTAAAATTTGAAAAAATCGCTGAAATTAATAAGTTTAGTTTTTTGCTTATATCTCGGAAACCATTCCGCGTGCACATATACCGCTATATACGATCGATAGAAGATAAAAATACGAATCGATCGTGGTATAGTTTGTTTTCTGAAAGACTGTACGAAAAAAGTTATTAAGCGGCAAACTTTTCAAATTTGAAAAAATCGCTGAAATTAATAAGTTTAGTTTTTTGCTTATATCTCGGAAACCATTGCGCGTGCACATATACCACTATATACGATCGATAAAGGATAAAAATACGAATCGATCGTGGTATAGTTTGTTTTCTGAAAGACTGTACGAAAAAAGTTATTAAGCGGCAAACTTTTAAAATTTGAAAAAATCGCTGAAATTAATAAGTTTAGTTTTTTGCTTATATCTCGGAAACCATTCCGCGTGCACATATACCACTATATACGATCGATAGAGGATAAAAATACGAATCGATCGTGGTATAGTTTGTTTTAAAATTTGAAAAAATCGCTGAAATTAATAAGTTTAGTTTTTTGCTTATATCTCGAAAACTATTCCGCGTGCACATATACCACTATATACGATCGATAGAGGATAAAAATACGAATCGATCATTGTATAGTTTGTTTTCCGAAAGACTGTACGAAAAAAGTTATTAAGCAGCAAACTTTCAAAAATCGATAAAATCTCAAAAAATTGGTGAAAAGTTTTGAACTAATTAAAATTTACTTCTACTTAGTATTAAATAGTTGGTAATACTAATCAATAGAGATCGAAAATACCTTCCAGAATATGTGTGATTAAGTTTCTAAAACACTTGCATTTATAATATATACCGAAGCAACTTTAGCTAATTAAAAAAAACACAAAGCCTTAAAATAACAGCGATGTCGGTAATAGTGTTTATACAAACACACATGGAAAAATGTAAGCAAACTTTTGAAAATATATTTCGTTTTTAAATGTTGCAAGAATTCATCAATTTGTCATACATTTAAAAACGAAAGATGGTTTTTAGAAGCTGAAAGGCTGTAATATCAGATTTTCTGGTTGTCACTATCGCCATTATAGAAATAAAGATGCTGCACGTAAGATACTTTGTCCTTGATCGAGATAGTTATTGAGTTATAAAATCTTAATTAAAAGCTGTACCACACAGCAACTTGTATCAATTGATATAGAACAAAAATACGATTCCATATTGATATAGATTATTTTCGGAAATACTTACGTTTAGAAGACATAACTCGAAAAATTTGACGAATGGCTTAAAATTATACAAATAGTTTGTTAAATATTATAGCTAAGCTATTCGTGATATCACACACCTACTAGTACGAGTTAACAAAGGACAATATTACCTTTTTAAATTGGTATACATTTGGTTTCAACTCCGCTTATGGGCATACTTTATTTGGATTTTGTATGCGTTGTCCTTCCAGTTATCATACTACAGTGGTTGCACAGCATTATCAAAGATTTGCTTAATTTTTTATGAACTGTTTTACCCATATCGTTTTTTACTAAATTTATTAAATATATTATACCAATCCAGAAAGGTAATTTTGTCCTCTATTAATTGGTACTAGTCGATGTATAATATAACGAATATCTTAGTCGATGTATGGTAGAACGAATAGCTTAGCTGTAATATTTAACAAACTATTTGTTATGCCCATAAGCGGAGTTGAAACCAAATGTATACCAATTTAAAAAGGTAATATTGTCCTTTGTTAACTCGTACTAGTAGGTGTGTGAAATCACGAATAGCTTAGCTATAATATTTAACAAACTATTTGTATAATTTTAAGCCATTCGTCAAATTTTTCGAGTTATGTCTTCTAAACGTAAGTATTTCCGAAAATAATCTATATCAATATGGAATCGTATTTTTGTTCTATATCAATTGATACAAGTTGCTGTGTGGTACAGCTTTTAATTAAGATTTTATAACTCAATAACTATCTCGATCAAGGACAAAGTATCTTACGTGCAGCATCTTTATTTCTATAATGGCGATAGTGACAACCAGAAAATCTGATATTACAGCCTTTCAGCTTCTAAAAACCATCTTTCGTTTTTAAATGTATGACAAATTGATGAATTCTTGCAACATTTAAAAACGAAATATTTTTTCAAAAGTTTGTTTGCATTTTTCCATGTGTGTTTGTATAAACACTATTACCGACATCGCTGTTATTTTAAGGCTTTGTGTTTTTTTTAATTAGCTAAAGTTTGCTGCGGTATATATTATAAATGCAAGTGTTTTAGAAACTTAAACACACATATTCTGGAAGGTATTTTCGATCTCTATTGATTAGTATTACCAACTATTTAATACTAAGTAGAAGTAAATTTTAATTAGTTCAAAACTTTTCACCAATTTTTTGAGATTTTTTCGATTTTTGAAAGTTTGCTGCTTAATCACTTTTTTCGTACAGTCTTTCAGAAAACAAACTATACCACGATGGATTCGTATTTTTATCCTCTATCGATCGTATATAGTGGTATATGTGCACGCGGAATGGTTTCCGAGATATAAGCAAAAAACTAAACTTATTAATTTCAGCGATTTTTTCAAATTTGAAAAGTTTGCCGCTTAATAACTTTTTTCGTACAGTCTTTCAGAAAACAAACTATACCACGATGGATTCGTATTTTTATCCTCTATCGATCGTATATAGTGGTATATGTGCACGCGGAATGGTTTCCGAGATATAAGCAAAAAACTAAACTTATTAATTTCAGCGATTTTTTCAAATTTGAAAAGTTTGCCGCTTAATAACTTTTTTCGTACAGTCTTTCAGAAAACAAACTGTACCGCGATCGATTCGTATTTTTATCCTCTATCGATCGTATATAGCGGTACATGTGCACGCGGAATGGTTTCCGAGATATAAGCAAAAAACTAAACTTATTAATTTCAACGATTTTTTCAAATTTTAAAAGTTTGCCGCTTAATAACTTTTTTCGTACAGTCTTTCAGAAAACAAACTATACCACGATCGATTCGTATTTTTATCCTCTATCGATCGTATATAGTGGTATATGTGCACGCGGAATGGTTTCCGAGATATAAGCAAAAAACTAAACTTATTAATTTCAGCGATTTTTTCAAATTTTAAAAGTTTGCCGCTTAATAACTTTTTTCGTACAGTCTTTCAGAAAACAAACTATACCACGATGGATTCGTATTTTTATCCTCTATCGATCGTATATAGTGGTATATGTGCACGCGGAATGGTTTCCGAGATATAAGCAAAAAACTAAACTTATTAATTTCAGCGATTTTTTCAAATTTTAAAAGTTTGCCGCTTAATAACTTTTTTCGTACAGTCTTTCAGAAAATAAACTGTACCGCGATCGATTCGTATTTTTATCCTCTATCGATCGTATATAGCGGTATATGTGCACGCGGAATGGTTTCCGAGATATAAGCAAAAAACTAAACTTATTAATTTCAACGATTTTTTCAAATTTTAAAAGTTTGCCGCTTAATAAATTTTTTCGTACAGTCTTTCAGAAAACAAACTATACCACGATCGATTCGTATTTTTATCCTCTATCGATCGTATATAGTGGTATATGTGCACGCGGAATGGTTTCCGAGATATAAGCAAAAAACTAAACTTATTAATTTCAGCGATTTTTTCAAATTTTAAAAGTTTGCCGCTTAATAACTTTTTTCGTACAGTCTTTCAGAAAACAAACTGTACCACGATCGATTCGTATTTTTGTCCTCTTTCGATCGTATATAGCAGTATGTGTGCACGCGGAACAGTTTCCGAGATATAAGCGAAAAACTAAAGTTATAAATTTCAGCGATTTTTTTAAATTTGAAAAGTTTGCCGCTTAATAACTTTTTTCGTACAGTCTTTCAGAAAACAGGATGTACCACGATCGATTCGTATTTTAATCCTCTATTGATTGTATATAGTGGTATATGTGCACGCGGAACAGTTTTCGAGTTATGAATGAAAAACTACTCTAAATAGCTGGATTTGCAGCACCTTTATTTCTTAATTATCAAAAGTGACAGTTGCAAAATTTGATTCTATGATCTATAGGCTTTTGATTTTGTTTTTTTGCATTAAAATTAATAATTAATTAACGAATTGCGATCGAGTTGAAAAATGCTATTTTTTGTTTTAGTTTGTTTACATTTTTTTTATGTATAACATGAAAGCACGTGGCACTAATACACCTACAAAAAAAAACAACAACATGTTCACACGCATAGGAAAAAATACTTTCCATGCAACTCTGAAAAAAGTTTGCCAAAACAAAAAAATAGTTTGCCAAAAAGTTTGTTATCTTCTCCTCGATCACTTCTGCAAGGAAACAGATTTGTTGATGAATACTTATACATCAAGGCGAATTCGTAACAGTTATACTCACGACCAAGGCGAATTAATACATGTGTTCGCACGGCTACAACAATCCAGCAGCACAAAAAACAACAGGCAATTTGTGGCTATAAAATTATGTATGTTGTCAAGAAAATATTGTAAAAAACAAACAATATAAAAAAATATATTTTATGAAAAAATGTGGTTCTAATTACCAGAATAAGAAAATTATAAAAATTAAGTTACATAAAAATAAAAATACAGGAAAAGTGACCAAAATTCTTTTGTATCAATAGTTTTCCCAAATCACATGAATCGTTCCATTCCTGCACGTTGACCATTTGAAGACTAACATAATCTTCCACAAAAAAAACAAGAAATTATATATGTGTTAACAATAATTTCACTATCTTTTTACGCATATTTTGATTATACACATCAGGAACTGCAAGTACGGTTCCATGTTGTGGTAGTTTTCTCTAGTTTGTTTTCTATTAGCAATAAAAAAAAATTAAATTTAACAAAATTTAACAAATTATTTATTTTTGACAAATTTTTTTGACAACTGCAATGTATACAGCTGATGGGCTTTTTCGCCCGTGCGTTCACCTATATTATTTTGCCATGCTCACGACCAAGGCGAATCAATTACCAGGTTGCAGCGTAGGCGAATTCATTAATTTTCGCCGTGAACAATTCTGCCAAACTCCATATATAAAAAATCTGTGAACTATTTTTTATATATGAAGTTTGACATTCGTTTCTACCAGCAAAAAATAATAAATTCTCTAACAGTGCCACCTGGTAATTGATACGCCTTGCTCACGACGACATCGAATACATAAAAATAAACATGTACATTTTGTTATTGTACAAATCATCTTCGGCTGTCGAAAACGTAGGAGATTATCACTTTTAAATCTCGAAGAAGGAAAAATTCGCCTTGCATATTAATACAAAACAGTAATACTTGACTTTTTTGTCGATTACACCTAACTCTCTTTTAACACATTTTTATCAATTACTGCTGAGAAGGAAAAATAAATGTTTATACAAAATATTTTCAAAAATTTTATGCCTGCCGCTATAGGATAAATATATAAAAAATTATGCCGTTTACCTAGGTTTATTTGTAAAAATGCTATGGAATTGAAAATAATTAATTGATAATTGTGTTGCCTTTTACAAACTCTAAACAAATAACTAAACGATTTGACTCCGCAAAACATTATTATCAAGAAAGTTTCCTCCCTAGCAGGTGTATTAAAACTTTTTTCAAATTTAATTGAAGGCAGTAAGGTACAAAGCTTAGTGAAATCCGCAACATAGACTTTAATAAATATTTAAAAAAAAGTTCTAAAGCGAATGTTCCCAAATTTGTCGAAGTTTTCATTAAATTAGATATGTCTTCCTTGTACATCAGAAAACTTTGAACGGGTATTTCCAAAAATAAATGAAACGAAATGCAGGTGACCCAACGCCACATTAGAGGTTATTTTATATACAAAAGATCATTTGTTAGTTAACAAACAATTGAACAGTTTATTTTGAAAGTGGCATAACTCATTCTGCTTTTAAGCTGAGTAAAAATATTAAGGCTAAATATCAAGAAGAATTACTTGCCATTTTAACACAGGTTGCTAATTTTTTTTTTTTTTTCATAAAAATATCGGTCAACATAAAATTAATTTTTTAAAGTTATTTACGCCACTTTCAAAATAAACGGCTCAAGTTTTCATGTCATAATTTCAAAATTGTTACTAATATTTAAGAGTTTTAAACCTTCACAGTATTTTAATAAGAAATGTGTGAAATATTTTTAATTATTAATTGAATTTTGATTACTGTTATACAAGAAGTATTTTTTTTACTAATGTGAGGTGAGATTAGTTAAATATTTTACCAAAAAGCGTATCCACTATTTTCACAAACGTTTATTCACTCTTTCCTAATTTATAATATAATAAATGTGATAAATTTTCTATTGAGTAGCATCTTATATTTCTTAATAAGTATTTGAGAATTACAAAAATTTTATGGTTGCGTCTTTTTAGTCAAATATTTGGCTAGTTTGACCGCACCGTTAGTTACAACTATGTTAAATTTTATTATCAAAAAAATTGTTTGGATAATATACACATTTAATTTTTATTATCACTTATTAATTTTTATTTGCAGTTGCATGTACATTTTTGTTTTATGTATTTATAGTAATCTTATTAAAAATAACAACATAACTAATATTGAAGATTTTTTTTATAATTAAGATTTTTTTCGACGAATGAAGATTTTTCTATGATAATTTCTGGCAACACTGGGGCCAAGGCAAATGAATTTGCTTTAATGCTTGCAAAAGAAATCATCCACGGCAAATTCATAACATTAATCTGCCATGAAATCGTCATATTTAGGGAAACCCCCTGCTAACATTGAACAATCAATGAACATGCAAAACATTCTGGTTTTACAGTTTTGCCAGAATTTTAATGTGTAAAATTTTCTAAATCTAACAAAATTTCGGGAAAATCTGCAAAAACTACACATTATTTCAAAAACCTTCAATAAATCTTAAAATGAGTTTTTCCTTTATTTTATTAATGAAAATTTATTTCTATACAATATAATCGAATATTAAAATAATAAAAAACCAAAAACAGCTTACAGAATAAATAAATTATGTTAAAGTTACATTCTTATAAATGTAAAAGTTCTATTAAATGTTATAAATTTTATATTATAAAATTATTAAATTTTTTTCATAAATATTAGATATAATTTTGAGCAAATATTTAGATATAAGAGTGTCGAAACAGTGGAAGTTTTAAAAAATCTTTCGTTAGTAATATTCTTACGAAAGATACATTTTCTAAAAGTAGTGTTGTTTTGTTTAAATTTACCTAAGTATTCTCTCAACATTTGTTGATGAACGTGGTAAAATCGTTCTATTTTGAACGAACGCTGAAAGATTTGGAAAAGCAGAATCAAAACCAGACGTCTGATTTGGAGTAATTTCTTTTACCTAAATTCTTTAAAAACTGATACCTAATAACTAAACTCCGAGTCAAACTCCTGTTTATTTTTTAAATCTTGAAAAATTTTGCTGAGTACCAAACTGATTTTGTATTACTATTTATTATTAAATTTGGGCCAATGCACGTAGCGATTTCATTATATTATAAATATCAATAATTCATTTTTTAATAATTTAACATTTTGTTTATATCGCTGGCCAAGAATTGTCCTTTAAACCATTTTAGCTGCATGAACTCCTGGATATGCACTTAGATGATTAAGAAAATTTAAAAGGTTCTTGTAATCTAGAGCAAAAATATCAGTAGTTTATATTAAATTTTGTTTTAAAAAGTTACTCAATACAATTGTTAATAGCTTTATCATCTGATTATATTAAATGTGGATCTCGGTCGCTTTGCTTTGGAACGTTTTATTAAAATTATTAATAATGCTAACAATGTTCTTTAGAAAGACAAATTTATTTTATTAGTACCATTAAGGTTATTTAACATGAATTTTGCATTGTAGAATTGATTGAAAACATTTTCAGTAACCAATAAAACTGTACTGGTTACTGGTTTTTTCAGTAACCAGTAAAATTCTACTTATAAATGAAAATGTTATTTGATTTCTGAAAAGGTTAATTTTTACTATGTTACGAATATAAAAAAATTAATATATAAATTTTATTTTCGAAAAACGGATATTAACACATATGAAATATGTAATAGCCCGTTCAGGCTGCCACGAAATTAAGTCATATCGTGATTTCAGCCGAAATCAACTTGAAAACGCGTAATTTCGCATACATTTTACTATTGCCCAAACCAACTTATTTTACTTAATTTCAACGAAATTAACTTAAAATTACAAAAGATAACGGTGATTTTGTGTAAAATACTAACTTTTGTGCAACCATAAGCATATTTATAATACGCATACATAGGTACATACATTGATATTTACAAATATATATAAGTATGTATAATAACATTTATGGTGGATTATAAAAATTATAGACATCTTCATTGAATTTTAGACGCTGCAGTATTAATGTATTTTTTGATATTTTATTATGGATAGCTTCCTATCTGGTTAATAATAAGTTTTTTTTTCTATGTTGTACAAAATTTTTATGCGAAAGAATGAAATAATAATATTAGGAAGGAACGAACAGCTGTTTCCCAAATTTACTCAACTGCCAAATAGCCCAATATAAACACTATAGATTTCGTTTGTCTTCAACTTAAAATTACTTAATTTTGTGGCAGCCTGCACATGTTATATCATCACTAATCAGTATTCGGCGATTAAATGCGGCCAACAACGGTATTTTTTTTCAATATCAATTCGTAGTCATATGTACGTCATAATTTTTTATATATTCATCAATTTGCAGCAGTGATAACATTTTTTGTTCTAGAGTATTAATTTGATATTAAATGTGTATTTCGAAATTAAAGGGTGCCCCAATATTTATTGCAATGATTTACGTGGCCGAGGGCTTGAAAACGTTGTAGACAAATAGCTGATTCTGTTTTTAGTTCAGTTTTTTATACAAGAATTATATATTCTCAAGTGTACGTAAGTTTTTATGTTTACTTGTTAATTTTTATTTACATTTGTATGGTATATTTTTGTTTTATTAAAAGTAACAACACGTAATAAAGAATAAAAAGGAAGATTTTTTTTCTAAAACTATGATCTTCTTTTTGAGGAATGAAGATTTGTATACGAAAATTTCTGGCACCACTGGCTGAATGCGTTAGCTTTTACGAGTATTTTGTTTTTGTAAAATCTTCTCAATACGTGTGTTATGACTTGTGAAAAACAAGTAGTCTGTGCAAGGCGAACTAATAACAGGTGGCTGTAAAAGACCCAGGGGACTATTGTGATTTTTCCTTCTTCGAGTGTCAAAAGTTATAATCTCTTTTGTTTTTGACAGCCGAAGATGATTTGTGCAAAAACAAAATGAACATATTTCTTTCGCAGTGTTGTTTTCATTTTCGCCGTGAGTATTAATTCGTTTACAGCAAATTGAATTCTTGTGCAAATTTACTGCAGGAGCAAGTTACCTTACACTCAAGTTTCCATAAATTATTTATTATTAATAAATAAACGGGAATAAGTCTAGTTTAGTAGTTTGACCAATCAAAAATAAAATTATACATGGTGAATAATTTTACGGGAGAAAACACTTGGAAATAATGGCTTGTACATTTCAAAATATGTACATATGTACATACATGTGTTCCTGGCTAGAAATTTGGTCAAGGTACATAGGTTAAAGCATTAAAATATAAAGGTAATAATTAGTTAAGTGTTCTTTCAATTTAAAACGGGTAAATACCTATAGAAACCGCAAGAAGATGTGTATTCTCTTTGGAATGAAAATGCTTCCGAATCAGAAGCCGTAGAGGATGAAAACTCTTAAGTTATTTTGCTACAAACTCTTGGACGTAAAGGTAACATGGAAAACAATAAATCTGCAGTGCAATTATATGAAATTCGTCCTCGTATGACTAAGCAGCTTATGAAAATTGAGGAGGGCTTATTGACTGGTGAAGTTCTATATCACAACCATATTGTGAAGACGGAAGAGCAACCAGACGAAGAGTTGTTTAAGTCTGCAGAACCTGCTAGTAGAAAGAAAATAAAACTACCATATACATAGTTTATAAAATAAGAAACCATTTTTGCAATTCTTACGATTTGTTAAATAATAAAATATTTATATGCATATACAATTTTTTAAAATACTTTATTGAAGTTTTTTTAAACTTGAGCAAGAGAGAGTCAGATTTGTATTTCTGAAGAGCCTTCAATATTTGTAAAAAAAGGATTGTAAAAAACATTTATCTTTGTTGTGGTAATTTATATTTAATAAATATTTAAACAACTGCGCCTTTTTATACTTTTATGAATGTGTTTTGTTTTATTTGAATGAAAACTTTATTTTTTACGATTTTAACAAAAAAAAATATGCAATTTAAAAATTTCCTTAGGAATTTTTCAACTGTCTGTCTCAATTGTTTACTTTAGAATTGGCGATTTATACATACTGGCATGTTCTGAAATCCATCGAAATTTTCACTTCAAATTTTTTCAAGCATTGTTTTAGTAAAAAATAATTTTATAACAACAATGTTTTGAAAAATTTGAATTGAACATTTCGTGTGGAATCCAAAACATGCCTGATAATTTATTTTGATTGTAGCTTTTTTAATGCCAAAATAGAAAGTAACGCTGATGGAATTTTTGTTTGAAATTGATCTATTTACTTTGTTATTTTTATGACAAAAACATTTGTTATTATTGTTCAAGCAAAACTTCGCAAAAACATAAATGCCAGTAAATCGTATCGATTTCATAACGTGCAGAGATATGTTTTTCGTTTTTCATAGCATAAGCGATTGGAAAACGCAGCATTTTTTAAAACATATACGAATAGCTAAGCAATCTCCTCTCGGTGGGTCCAAAGGTATTGTGGTTGTATTTAGGTTGCACTTGCCCTGCAAATAAAGAGGTGGTGGATATCATGTGGCCCTATACGACACTCATGGTTTAGTTAAAAAAGGAAAAAACGGCGTCACTAGGGAAACAATTTTTCTAAAAAAGAAGAAAACAATTGAAAATAAGAATTTAAAATAAGCAAATAGTGTAAGAAGTCGAAATCAATAATACTTTCCCTTTTTAGTGTTTTTATGTAAACAAATTTTATGACTACGCGTATCTTTTCTATAACGAACCTTCATTTTGAACTACATATATAATATTTATGAGAATTCGGAACTTTGCGCCACCTTTCTCATATTCAAAGATAGATGGAGACAGTGATTTAATTTATCACAAATTTTCGTAGGCTAACCTGCGTTTTTTAAATGTTTAAGTAGGACAGTGGAACAGATATTTCACATGTATAGTGAAGCTTTCTAAAGCTTTTATGGCGAGCGTTTTCTAATAAAATATTTTCGGGGAAAGATTATTTAAAAAGGGTGAATTTTTAAAACCATAGATTATCTCGAGTTTTACAATAACTATACTCTCTGATTATAGGGATGCAAGTTTAATCACACCTAATAGTTTAATATAAAAAATATATCTTTACCTTTAAGATGATTTTTCAAGAAGACAACCCAAATTTTTAATGTTATTTAAATAAAATAAAAACGCTTAAGGGTAACATTTGCAGACAAGCCATATCCAAGGATTCGCCCATGGCGAAATAATACAGGTCAAGGCAAATTAATACAGGTGACCGCACGGCTACAACAATCCAACAACACAAAAAACAACAGGCAATTTGTTGCTACAAAATTATGTATGTTGTCAAAAAAATATTGTAAAAAAACAGACAAAATAAAAATATATATTTGATGACAAAAGTGGTTGTAATTATCAGAATAAGAAAATTATAAAAAATAAGTTACATAAAAATAAAAATACAGGAAAAGTGATCAAAATTCTTTTGTACCACTAGTTTGCCCAAATCACATGCATCGTTCCATTCTTACCCGTTGACCATTTGAAGACTAACATAATCTTCCACAAAAAAAAACAAGGAATTATAAATGTGTTAACAATAATTTCACTTTTTTACGCATATTTTGATTATACACATCAGGAACTGCAAATACGGTTCCATGTTGTGGTAGTTTTCTCTAGGAGTTTCAGTTGTTTGTTTTCTAAAAAAAAAATTTAATTAAAAAAAATTTAACAAATTATTTATTTTTGACAAATTTTTTTGACAACTGTAATGTATACAGCTGATGGGCTTTTTCGCCCGTGCGTTCACCTGTATTATTTCGCCATGATACAGGTGGTCTCGATGGCGAATTTATCACTTTTGCCGTAAACGCTAAATGTCAAACTCCGTACATAAAAAAATGTGTATATATTTTTTTATATGGTGTTTGACATTTCACGTTTGGGGCGAAAATTATGAATTCGCCATTGCGACCACCTAGTATATTTTCGCCACGGATTCGCCTTGGCCATATCTATACCAAGGCAAATTAATAAAAGGTGTACTCACGGCGAAAGCTAATACAGCACTGCGAAAGATATATGTACATTTTGTTTTTGTACAAATCGTCTTCGGCTGTCAGAAACAAAAGAGATTATAACTTTTGACGCTCGAAGATGAAAAAATCACAATTGTCACCTGGGTCTGTTAAAGCCACCTGTTATTAATTCGCTTTGATCTATACCTTATTTGCAGATCTGATCTAATAGTGTTGACAACTTTCTACTTATTTTAAAAGTGTCTTTAAAAAGCCAAAAAATTAAATGAATATATTTACGCTAAGCTGTTTTATTAATTAAACTATTTCTGCCGTATTCATAGAAAATCAGAATAGATTTGAAATATATTTTAGGGCAAATTTGTATGAAAAATTTGTCATAAAACATTTTTCAAAGTTATTTTATTTTCTATGAATACGGCAGTTTATGTTTAAAAAATACATTTTGTTTTCAAATTTGTTATATTCAGCTTTTAAAATAAAATATTGCTTTTTATTAAGGCGATGAAGGAAAATTTTTAAATTTGTAACAAAATTTATGTTTCGAACTGTTGTACGACTTGAAAAGTTTGTAGAACAGATTACAATGTTAGCGAGGTCGGTGAATGTTAGATGTATGAAAGCTCAAACAGTTTTAGTTTTTGAGGAGTTTTACAATTTTGCCTCTTATTTTCGTAGCGACAACATAGCAAAACACAGCGTTAAAATGTGATGATAAAATGTGTACTTGTAAAGATGAAATGTGTACTTTTTAGAATTTTAGATATGTATGCCAGAACTGTGGAACTGCAGAAATGAATATTATAAAAACAAAAACATTCGCAATAATATTCAATATCTTTACTCCAACGATTTCTTTATAAAATAAAGTTGTACTGTGTGTGTTTGTACGTGAGTTGTATAATTTGTAAACAAAGCACCTACTTGATTACCAGCATATCGCAACGTATATGGCCTACATTAAAATTTTTGCGTAGCCGACAGGTGGCTTTTGAAATCTTGTACATATAAAAGGTAACGCTTTACTTGAACCCATAAAGCTGAAAGTCCATAGAACGCGTTCTAGATGATAAAACTATTTAAAATTGTAATGAGTAACTTATTTAAACAACATTTAATAAAAATTACTGAAATTTTTGCTGTAGATTACAAGAGCCCTTAAAATCTTCATTATTATGAAAGCTCATATCTAGGCATTCATGCAGCTGAAATAGTTTTAAGGACAAATCTTGACCAGTGATATATAAACAAACTTTTTGATGATTGTATAAAATTTTATATTGAATTATTTGTCATAAAAATTTGTCCTAAAATGTATTTCAAACCTATTTTGATTTTCTATGAATACGGCAGTTTATCTCTATGTTTACTTAAATTTGATTTGCAGTTGCATGTATATTTTTATTTTATGTGTTTATGGTAACCTCATGAAAAATTACGACACAACAAATATTGAAGTTTTTTTTTCTTAAAATTAAGATTTTTTTCCACTGAATGCAGATCTTTCTATGAAAATTTCTGGCACCACTGACACCAAGGCGAATGAATTACCAGGTGGCATCCACAGCAAATTCATAACATTAATTTGCCTTGATCTCATCGTCATAATTAGGGAAACCCCCTGCATACTTTGAACTCTCTATCAGGGGTGCCAGATGATTTTGATAAGAAATCGGCATATTTGCAAATGATAATCGGTATTATCGGCAATTTAATAACAATATTAAATATAATTAAATTTATGAGCAAAAAATAACAAAATAGAGCAATTGAGCCTTTTCAACAAGACTAATTTTTAATCCGCACAACTTTTGTTCTTTCGTATTTACACTAGACTAATTATGCTGGCATAAAATTGTGCACGTATACACAGCTTTGTGTGTGTTAGTATTTTCTTTATTTATTTCACGTTTGCCTTTCGTTCGTTAAACACATGCATAAATTGCGGAACATACTTGGCTAAAATAAGTTATGATGAATTGGCAATTCATTTTAGGAGGAATTTCTTAACTTATTAACTTATGCCACATTTTCACAAGATTTCAATTAATATTTTATTCATATTTGACAAAAAGCTCGTTTTCAAAGTTTTTCCCTGTAAAATACATATAAAAATCAACTCAATTAACTTTAAACTTAAGTGCTGTTTCTGTATTACAGGCGATCAACTCGTCTGAAAAAATTATATGAAAAGCACTGTTTTTTTATTTCCATATAAATTTTTCAGACGAGTTAATCACCTATAATATAGAAACAGCGCATTAATTTCCCTTGATTAAATATAAGAAATTTGAATTCAATCATAACAAATCTCAATCATGTACATAATTAATATCATTTTCTTCATATTCATCTTTACGCGTCGATGGACAACTAAATACTGAAAATCGCTCTGCAAAAAAAAACGCAGAACCTGTGTTTTCATAAGTGTGTATGTGTTAGTTTTGTTCTGCTTGTGCGGGGTTGAAGCTGGTTGAAAAATTGTGCCAGCCAAAAAGCACTCTCCTCACCGAAAAAGCCTACAAACTGCGATTTTATGCCAGCACAATTAGTCCAGTGTGAAAAGGCTCATTCAGTATTAAATAAAGTTCATTACAACATTTAAAATAACACAAAATAAATAAAACTGTTTAACAAACAATTTGCTTCTGTTATTGATCTATTGGTGGTATAAAGTGGAAATAATCGAAAACAGGATTACCTTGCATAGAGCTGCTCCGTTAAGTACGGTTTCTCAATAGGACGAGTTAAAAAAAATTGTTCTTAAAAAAATAATAATAAATTATTTTAATTGTACTTGATTCCTTCAAATATAAATATTTCATGTTATTCTCATGAAATTTGTATTATTTTAAACCGAAAAATTCAATTTATTACTGCAGGGAAAGCATATCCATATGGCCCAATTAAAGTAAGTTATTATAAAAGAGATTAAGTATTTGAATATGCACGTTTCTTCTTTGTAAAAATTGTTTACAATTTTATATTTTCATTAAATCTTTCAAATACATATAATTGTTTTTCGATGGCAACTCTTATGAAGAAAAATGAAATAAAAATAGTTTCTCAATTGTTACTGTGTTTTTTATTAAAATTTGTTGAGTTTTTATGTCCTTTTTCCCTTAATGATTTAATGGAGATCTCATTTAATTAACTTGGCTTTTTGTATAAGACTGAGGTTTTTTGGATAGAATCCACTGATAAGCAATACCTGAGCAGTAGCGAAATTGCCATATGGATATGCTTTCACCGCAGTAATACATTTTATTTTTTGGTTTAAAATAATACATATTTCATGAGAATATCATGAAATATTTATATTTTAAGGCATCAAGCACAATTAAAGTAAATTATATAGTTTCAAAATGTTTTTTTTTAATATAATTTTTGGTCTTTCCACTTTTTTATGAAATCATAAAATTTTTGGCTTTACCCTTTGTTTTAAAAACATTATATTTTCTGTATTTTCCCTTGATTATTTTTTTCCTTGATTGTTTTTTTTTTTTTATAATGAAAACGTTAATATAAATACATATGGCATAAGCTAGCTAATGCATCCGATAAGTTTAACGTGTGATATTAAGTTTATGCAGCTAATTAAGAAACGATAAGTACCGTTTCGAATAGTTCGATAAACTGGCAGAGCCGATTAACCGCACTTATCGGGAAATTCCTGTATTTCTATTTGTTGCGCCCATTAGAAACGCATAGAGCAGTTTTATAAAACAAATCATTAGGTTAATTTTTCTGACCTCTTTCCCATTGGTTTTGGAGACAAATTCACCAGCGGTATTTTTCCCTCTTCTTTTATTGGAACAAAATTCTTCTGAGAAATTCGTTTTACAAAAAATATATTTCTTCGCTGCACTGCGCAATCAATTTATAATAATATTCAGGATAACATAAGCAATTCTACTTTTTTCAGTTCAACTTTTATTAACTCATACTCAAGATACTTAGGTAGAAAAGTATGTCAGATACAAAAAATTTATTATCTATCATTTCCATATTATTTGACGATTGCAATCTAATTTCTTCAATTGTCTTAACTTGAAGCATTTTCATAAATGGCTTATTTTTGAAAATATCATTAAAATCACTCTAAACTTATTTAGTTTAAAGCAATGTTATGTAAAGGAATTGAACAGCTTATTTTATTTTTACTTACATCCCTTTCATTATTAAGAATACAATTTTGTAGGAAAGAATGAACTTATTATATCAAAAAATTGCCGTGTTTTAAGAGTTTATCAAAAAATCGGCATTTGTAGAACAAAAATCGCCAAATCGGCACTTTGATAATTTTGAGGCAAAAAATCGGCAAAATGCTGATAAATCAGCAAATATGGCAGGCCTGCTCTCAATGTTGCCAGAACTTTAATGTGTATAATTTGAAAAAATTCAACAATATTTCACGGAAAAATCTGCACCTTATTTTAAAAACCTTTAATAAATATTCAAAAGCATTTTTCCTTTATTTTAAAAATGACAATTTATTTCTAAACTAAACAATTATCCGAGCATTTATGAAAATAATAAAAAATCAAAAAACAATTGCATTTATTACTTAAAAGGAATTTTATTTGCTTACAAAATATATAAATTTTGTTAAAGTTGCATTCTTACATATGTAAAAGTTCTATTATATGTTATAAATTTTAAAATTAAAAATTATTATTTTTTTTAGTTTTATTTATATCAGATGATATCAATTTTAGCAAATCTATAGATATAAGTATATAAGTGTTTTATGTAAAATTATATATATGCAGTACCAGAAACCAGTAGGTTTTAATTGAAATACTGTTTTCCAGAAATTAAGTAAATTCATTTCTTCTTCATTTAGCATATCTTTAAAATCTAATATTTTTGTTTATCTAAACTCCAGATCCAAGTCATGTTTCTTATTTTCTTTAAAAAACTCTAGGAAAATTTTTAAAGTAGTTCCTAACTGATTTTGTGTTACCATTTATTATTAAATTTGGGCTAATTCGACTAGAGATTCACTTTATCATAAAACAACATTCCATTATTCAATAAATTAACATAAAATTTAATAAAATCATCACACATTTTGTTTATATCACACTGGTCAAGATTAGTGCTTAAAGCTATTTCGGCTGCATGAATGCTTAGATATGCGCTTTCATAATAAGGAAAATTTTTAAGGGCTCTTGTAATCTACAGCAAAATTTTCAATAATTTTTATTAAATGTTCTTTTAATAAGTTACTCATTACAATTTTTAATAGTTTTGCCATCTGGTTATATAAAATGTGAATCTCTGTCTCTTCGCTTTGAAACATTTTGATTAAAACAAAATAGTTGACGATTGTATAAAATTTTAACCTGAAGTGTTGATTTCTATAATATAATGAAATCGCTAGGCGTATAAGCAAAAATTTTAAATAAACAAAATCAGTTTGAAATTTTCCAAAGATTTTTTAAAGAAAGTGAAAAACAGGACTTAAAGTTTAGAGAGTTAAAGATATTAGATTTTAAAGATATACCAAATGTTATAGAACTGTAGTTAATTTCTGGAAAAAAGTATTTCAAATAAAGATTTGCTAAAAAAAGATGTCATGTAATATTCATTAACAAAACTGAAACAAAAAATTTTAATTAATTTTTATCTTATAGAACTTTTACATAAGTAAGTATTTAACTTTAACACAATTTATTTATTCCGTAAGCAAATACAATTTCTTTTAAGTAATAATTATTCGGATATATTGTATAGAAATAATCTGAAAAATGCATTTGAATATTTATTAAAGATTTTTAAAATAAGGTGCAGATTTTGCAGCTTTTTTCGCGAAATATTGTTGGATTTCGCAGTTTTTACCTACTAAAGTTCTGGCAACACTGTTTGTAAAATTCAAGGCAAATTTATTCGCCGTGGTAACATGTTAGCAGACAAGGCGAATTGTTAATTCGCTTTGGTTTGCAGATCTGATCTAATAGTGTTGACAACTTTTTACTTTGTCTTTAAATAGCCAAAAAATCAAATGAATATAGTTACGATGAACTATAAACTATTTACGTATAAAAAATCAATTTTGTTTTCAAGTTTGTTTTATTCCCCTTTTAAAATAAAAAATTGCTTTTTATTAAGGCTATGAAGGAAAACTATTTAATTTGTAAGAAAATTTATGTATGGATGGTATATATTATAATGCAAGCCAAACATGTTTTGAACTATTGTACGACTTGAGAAGTTTGTGGAAAAGATTACAATTTTAGTGAGTTCGTTACATAATGCTGTATGTTGGTTGCACGACTGATCAAACAGTTTTTATATTTTGAGAATTTGTACAGTTTTACCCTTTATTTTCGTAGCGACAACATAGCAAAACGCAACGCAAAAGTCATTTACATATATAGAGAAAACATATTTTAAGAAAGATGTACTTAAGATTCAGGTGAAATGCGTACTTTTATAGAATTTTAGAAATGTTTTTTGAATTGTGGAACTGAAAAATGAATCTTATAAAAATAAAAGCTTTCGCAATAATATTCGATAATATCTTTACTTCAATGACTTCTTTATGAAATAAAGTTGTACTGTGTGTGTTTGTACGCAAGTTGTAGAATTTGTATACAAAGCACCCACAAGATTAGCAGTAGAACGCAACGTTTATAGCCCACATAAGAGTTGTTGTTTAGCCGACAGGTAGCTTTTGAAATTTTATACATATAATAGGTTACGTTTACTTGAATCCGAAACAAAAGAAATACAAAAATGTGTTCTTTATATAATAATAAAATATTAATAAGGCCAGTTTTTTGTATAAGTAAATTTTTTATAAACGAGGAAATAATTTGGAAAATATCTGGAATATGAACTAAAATCTCTTTAATGTAAGGATGAATATTTTCCGCCATTCAGTTCCAACTAAGTAATAGTTTTTTAATGCAATTCATTTATCTGCTAAAACAAGACTGTAAAAGATGACTTCTTTAAGTAACTGAAAACGTGGGCTTTTGTATACAAAATAAGTGAATTCGTCATCTCTTGCTAGCGTCAGCAAGATATTTGAATAATGCGTTACTTATTTAATCGTGTTTTATACACACATTCCTTCTTTTGATAGTTTGGAAATGCAGTATGATCAGTTAAAACTTCATAACAAAACAGGAATGTTGTTGTGGCGATTTAAAATGACAAAGTGAAATGCTTGTTACCGGTTGATTTTTTTTAATATTCTTAAGGCCAGGATTCACTATCATACACAATTGTACGATTTAATCACACAAAAATCTGACAGAATTCTGTCCTACTTTAAAAATCGTTCCAAAATGGCGTCGTATGTGCCACACTATTATACAAAAAAGATGCAAAAACATATGGTTTTAATATTTCGTTGTTTTTTCTCCTCATCATCTTAAAAAAATCAACCCTGATCGCATAGAGAAAAATATTTTATGAATTATTTCAAAAGATTATAAAATCGTACAGATCTGTCAAAAACTCTGTCACACATATACAATTTTAATCCACACTATCATACTTTTTAAGCACACATGAAATTTTTGACAGATCGTACGACTAAGTATGATAGTGAATCCTGGCCTTTAGCCATAGATGTTCTTGTGCTACATTTCATTGAAATAATTAAGTTTAAAATGACCATATTCTAATTAAGCTGAATGAGTTATAAATGATGAGACGATATAGCGTTAAAAATATTCACACTTTTCGTACTATAATACTACCGCTGTGACTTATTGTTTGCTAATATTTTGTGATTTGTGTTATGGTTTGTTAATATTTTGCGATTTGACAAACGGTCCGTTAATATTTTAACTTAATGGTTGTTTTTGAGAAAAACTTACTATTCCACATTACTCGCTTACATCACATTTCCAAGGCTTACGCTACACAAAGGTGTATAAAATTTTTAGGCATAATAAAAGCATTAATTTTTTATAAGACCTTTTGGTGTAATTATTACACATGTGAAAAGTAAACAGTAATTTAATTTTATATAATTAAAGTGAAAAAAAATAAAAAGTAGATATTAACAAAATAAATCGCAACCATTTTTTTATAATAAAATAAAAAAACTAACGTGGAGATCTTTTGGACCTCATAATCAATATGGTTTTTATAAATATTTTCAATATGTTTAATGCTTTGCTCAATATGCTTTAATAATAAAGCGGTTATTATTGTAAGTAAGAATTTCTCTACGATTTAGTATCGAAATAAACAGAACACGTTAGCATCACTGAACAAATATGTGCAATCTTGGCGGCAAAAAACTGACGGCGGCAAGAAAATTTTGCAAAATGTGCAAAACATCTGGCAATAATTTTTTCTTTCTATATTACGTATAGAATGGGGACAGGTCCCCTTAATATGCGCAAGCTTGAAAAGTGTCCTCAAAATATGCGTTAAATAAAAGAACTAGCTTTGAACCGATTTGAAGAGGATCAAGTGAAAAAATATCGTGATATATAAATCGATTTTTATGAATTCTGCTTAATTATCATAGAAAAAGGCAATATTTTTTGTGACCCCAAACTATGCCTTAGGCATATATATATATATATATATATTATATTATATATATATATATATATATATATATATATATATATATATATATATATATATATATATATATATATATATATATATATATATATATATATATATATATTATATTATATTATATTAACCGGCACCAGCACGGATAATCTAATTACTCGGTTAATACAAATGCTTGCCTTGTTTCGCAAACGCTTGTTGTTAGTGTTTTTTGAAATTCGTAAACAAACAAAGGATTACAAACAACTTTTGACATTTCTAACTACAAACCAGCTGAGCGGACGACACTACCTAGTAAAATAAATTTGCCTTGGTCGAGGTTTAACTGAAATTTACGTTTGTTTATTTTTTTAATTTTGTATTTTAACGTTTTTGATTTTGTAGCAACAAAAACCCTGTTGTTTTTTGTGTTGTTGCATTGTAGTAGCCGTGCAATATTTTTTTGTTATTTGCATTAAATATATTGGCCGCGAGGCTTTGTTTAATATTATTTTATAAAATAAATAAATAAATTATTATATTTCGTAAACTGTATTGTACCTATCAGTTTTTTTATTTTCTTAGCAGGAATTATTAGTAACAAAATGACATTAAATTTTTTGAATTTTTTCAACAAATAATTTATTTTTGACAATTTTTGTAAACAATTTTAATTCGCCTTGACAACTACTACGTATACAGCTGATGAGTATTTTCGCCCGTGCGTTCACCTTTATTATTTCGTCATGTGCTGATGATACCACTTGGTTATCAATTCGCCTTGAGCTCAGTAGTGCGATGTGCTACTCTATTGTAACGATTACCGATTGCAAGGCAAATTCATAACAGGAGACCTTGAATATTTATTGTGCTTGTGATTTTTTTTTCGTATATCAAAAGTTACTATATCCTAGTGTACTTTTTGGTTTTTGACAGCCGAAGACGATTTTTACAAAAACAAATTGTACATATTTCTTTCATCGTGTTGTATTCGTTTTTGCCGTGAATATACCTGTTATAAAATTCCTTTATCGGTTGGTTAAATTTGCTTAACAACCATATCAGGGCGAATTAATAACCGGGTGGCAGCGTAAGTAAATTCATTATTTCCTGCTAGTAACAATTGCTGTTAAACTTCATATATAAAAAATATACACAGTTTCTTTTATATATATGCAGTTTGATAGTAGTGTTCATGGCGAAAATTAATGAACTCGCCTACGCTGCCACCTAGTAAGTGATTCGCGTTGAACCATATTGTCGATTTGACTATTTAGTACAATTTTTAACGATATTTGTTGTTGCTAAAAACCAGCTAATGTAATATGCGAAATGTTATAAACATAAACAAAGAACATATGTATATATTCGAACACAAAATAAACCAGGGACCGTAACTCTTATGACATTTATCAAAAAAATCAAGAAATAAGAGTTATTTTTGATTTTTATATTTTTAAATCAAAAATAAAAGTTATTTTTGATTTTTATATTTTTAAATCAAAAATAAGAGTTATTTTTGATTTTTATATTTTTAAATCAAAAATAAGAGTTATTTTTGATTTTTATATTTTTATATCAATAATAAAAGATATTTTTGATTTTTATATTTTTAAATCAATAATATAAATCAATTCAAAATTCGTGACATAGGTAATATGTTATGAAGCTTTGTTACGTATTAGAGTAAAAACAAAGTGCACAGTGATAATAACAACAAAATTTGTGTAATAAAGTTTCTAAATTACGCTGTGCATTGCCCTTGAACTTGAAATAACGCTATTATTTGTTCATTCAATCGCGAGGGAGAAGTTGTGACAAGAACTGCTTATTTATAAAAGTAAAAAATTTACCATAATTTGATAATGGGAAGAAAACGGAATATATACATACGTGATTTCTATATTATTGATGGCTCCAATGGAGAATGTAAAATTTGTAAAAAAAAGTTGAGCGCGATATGTTTAACTAATCTGAAAAGACATTTACAAAAAGACCATAGTGAGGCATATAGTGAAAAAAAGATTAAAATAGAAAGCAGTGATACATGCGAAAATGAAAAAAAAATTAAATTCACTATTAAAATGTCCGTGAATGAAGTTGTTAAAAAAATTGTAAGAAAATTGTACTCCAGTTAGTAAAAGTGGTGAGCTAAGACAATAAATTTAAAATAATTTATAATATATTTTTAATATTTTTTTATTTGTATTTAGCATAACACTGAAACTCAGCGATTTTCCTGCGGTACGCCACCTGTTGACGAAAACTTATTTGTAATAGATGAAAGCTCCATTGCAAGCTCTCGATCTGTTTTAGAAGACGGCTTAAGGTCAATGGAGATGAATTATTCGTCTTCGGACGACGATGATACTCCTACGACAATAAATGACAGCGTACTCAAAGCTTATTTTGAAATAGACAATTACAAAGAAAAACGTTTGGATACTTCTGCTAATTTATTGGAATATTGGGAGAGCAAAAAATTTGTCTTTCCATGGCTTCGAAAATTAGCTTTAATTGTTCATTCTGTACCTGCCACTCAAGTCAGTGTAGAAAGGTCATTTTCAGCACTCAGATTAATATTGGGAGATTTGAGATATAATTTATCGGAGGAACATTTAAAATCAATTATGATGGTAAAATTGAACACCTGAAAACGACCTCTTAACACTGACTTGAATGGCAACCAAAACTTATAAGCTATTTCTATGCATTCATGTTTTTATAGCTGAAAATGGATAAGTCACATAATATGTTATATTTATATAGAAATTTGAATGAAGCAGCATATTATAATACATACGGCATCAACAAATAAATAATAGTTTTGAATTGATTTTTATTATTGATTTAAAAATATAAAAATCAAAAATAACTTTTATTATTGACATAAAAATATAAAAATCAAAAATAACTCTTTTTTTTGAATTAAAAATATAAAAATCAAAAATAACTTTTATTTTTGATTTAAAAATATAAAAATCAAAAATAACTTTTATTTTTGATTTAAAAATATAAAAATCAAAAATAACTCTTATTTTTCATTTAAAAAAATAAAAATCAAAAATAACTCTTATTTTTGATTGTTAAAATAAAAATCAAAAATTTAAAAATCTTGCAAAATGTTGGATGCATTTCGCCTACAAATCATGATGGTGTAATTAAAACTTTTCTACGATGTTTATTTATGTATGATTTATTTCTTCAAAAATTGAAAAATAACTCTTATTTTCGGTCCCTGAAATAAACACATTGTTTTCATTTAAATTGAAAATAAGTATTATTTTAGAAAAACGAAAGTAAAAATTAGAATAGTTCCTTAATTGTTCCTGTGCTTTTCGTATTAAAGAATTTTTTGTTTTTTTGCTTTATTGATTTAATTAAGTTCTTATTTAATTAATTTGGCTTTTGACATAAGACCCTTAGGTTTTCTACCAAACAAAATTTTGGAAAATCCCTCCGGAAAAGTCGGAAAATTAGAAAAATTGAAAAATCGAGTTTTTGTATGAAATTTTGCGTGAAATTAATTCTTAATGGCTTTCCAAATCAGAAAATAGAAAGTTCTTAGTGTAAATCATGGAAAATTGCGGAAAATTGGAAAAATCGAAAATTGATTTTTTCTATGAAATTTTGTCCGTCAAATAAATCACATTAAAAATTTAAATATTTGTGTTGTATTATTACTATAAAGTTTGTCTGGAGGCTTAAAATTGGGTCGAGGCTAAGTTCGCCGGGTCCACTAGTTATCAATAATAATAATAATAATATTTAATGGATAAAAAATAATAATAAGTGAAGTTTTTATAATGCATATGCATTTATCGGTCCGACAAAATCCTGCCTTTTTTAATTGGGATGGATTCTTTCTAGCTCTTCCACTATTTTTCCAAATTGGCAGAAATTGGTTATTTTAGTTTTTTCCATTTCTTTTTTGTTATTTTGTATATTTCTTATTTTGTTATTTTAACATTGTTCTATACTTTTTCATGTTTTTAAAATTTTCCTTTGCATACAACACAACTCAACATTAAAAATGGCGACGACAAACTAAGCGGCAACATCAACGTCAATTGTTCTTAGAAAATACCAAACATACATATACATAACATACAACGGGAATACCGATGTAGTACTATTTGAATCCAGTATTTTAATAATCAGTGCCTATAATAGTGTGAAACGGGCTTTAACAGACCGATTTCGACACACAAAAAAAAATTAGGGATGTCTTATCCTCATTAAAAATGGCGTATTTAATAAATACTTTGTTGATAGCATTAAGGAAATAAGAGATGCTATAGTACAGGTGCAATATGAAAACAAGATACCTGTGATAAATTATAAATTCAAGTTTCGTGCTACAAATATGTCTAAAGAATTAATTGTGGATAACTGGGACAGCATAGGCTCCATACTACTTAAAATAATAAAAAATCTTTTGAAACGGGTATATTCCCGCGAAGAATACTTGAGAAAATGGTGAAAATACAGCTAGAGGATTATCTAGAAAAATATGTGTTACTGTCGAAACATCAATCAGGATTTAGAAAGAAAAACTTTTGTGAAACGGCCGTCTATTACGTAATTAATAGATGGAAACTTTCCAATAAAAATAATAAAATAGTGGCTATACTTCTCGATTTTAAAAAGGTATTTAAAACAGTACATAGAATTATATTAATAAGAAAACTGAGCAAGTATGGAATACAAGAACAAGATATACAATGGTTTTAACCTTATTTTACCACGAAAACTACGAAGGTACCAACGTAAAATCAAAACCAACCGAAAATGAATATGGAGTTCCACAGGGATCAATATTATACGCCGATGATACATTAATTTTTACTGAAGCCCAAACAGAGGAAGAATGCAATCAAAATATAAACACAGATGTCAATAACATAAATAAATGGCTGAACATGAACAAATTTAATGAAAACACAATTAAAATAAAAATAAATATGAACACAAACAAAATATTTGAGATAAATAATGTAGTAGTAGAAAAAGTTCATAAGTTAAAATATCTTGCTTTCGTAATAGGTAAAGACTTAAAATACAAAGATCACATAGAATATGCATGCAAAAAATTGGTTTTTTCAAAAGGCTCACAAATAAGGTATCAATTTTGACAGCAATTAATGTATACAATACAATTATTGAGCTTCACTTCGAGTATGGATCCACTATTATATACACATGTTGCACAGATCAACAAATATTGAGACTACAAAAGCTTCAAAACAGGGCAATACGCCCAATTTTTAAATGTTGTAATTGTTTACGTTGAATTCGTTAAAATGGCTTAACATACAACAAAGAATGGAACTTAATATCATGACCAGGAGATCTCAACGTTTATGCATTGCGGACCACCAAAGTTTTTATGTTTTATATAGCATACATCGACTATTTGATGGCAAAATGGGACAATATGGATATCATTGAAAACCTAATATATAAAACAACAACAACATAAAACAGTCTTTAAAAATCATAACGAAAAAAATACGTTGTAAATAGTTACGAAAAACAAAAATATATTAATATTTTATATTAATAATATTGTATATTAATATTTTATTTATTATTAGAATTAATTGAGCTGCAAGAAAAAAGGATTTTAAAATGAAATTTATAGTTATTAAAAATTTAATTTTATAACAATTTAGATGCGCACATATTTCCGTAATTAATTAATTCCGCAAAAAAATTAATTTATTGTTTGGGAGCACATATAACCGCGAAAATTTTTTTTTTCGAAAATTTTTTTAAATCAAAATATAGATCGCGAATTACAGACGAAAATTTAGAAAGTAGTTTAATAGTTGCTACTACTAAAATTGTACCAGACATAAGACCTTATCCACAAATAGGCCGTGGCAAATGTCTCATTAATATAATTATACAATTTATTATTAATTTTTTGTAATGTTATAGTGCAGTAATAAAAAGTATTATAAATATATTATCAGAACTATTTTATTTTTGTTTAACTTGTAAAAATTTTCTTCACCGTTTCTCAGAACATAATTTTCATTTCCCTACAAAACCAATATTAATTTCCCGCTTAAGTTTGGTTGTTTTCAATTTTTGCCAGCATTACAAAAAGGTAGGACCACCGGCGGCTTCGCTTTCTAAAGATTTTCTGTAATAAAAGTTACTAAAACAACAATTCATTTTAAGTGCTTCTACAAAAACGCACTATAATCACGGCAGAAAAATGAATTTTAATCACCTTTCCATTGATACCCTAGTTGTCTTATTCCACCATAAAATACTCGTTATATACTACATTATAGGAACATAAAAAATTTGGAGGTCTGTAACTCTGAAACAAGTGGTTTTCCCGAAAATTATCACGTATATTTTTTGTTTAAAATTACATTTTACACACTTCATATAACTTTTTTTTGGAAAGTATTCCAGCTAAACTTAATAATTTTAAGTTATGTTAAATTAATTTCTAAATTCAAATTATAAACTCGTTGATATAGCGGATTTAGCAATACAGGTCCCTTTAAAATTTCAGCGTTCTGTCTATAACGGTTCAAAAGTTTGGTCACATACACAAAATTACATTAACTATTGGAACACCCTTTAACTTCCAAATCCAAAATTTATACTTGTTGTTATAGCGGACTTAGCAATACAGGTTCGTTGTAAATTTCAAGCGTCTGTCTATAACTGTTAAAAAGTATGACAATATACATAAAATTTAATGAACTATTGGTGCACTCTTTAATTTATAATCGACATTCTGTTTATTTTGCTAGCGTCTATAACGGTTCAAAAGATAGGCCCATACAAGTAAATTTACATCAATTATGAGGGCACCCATTAATTTTTATATTTATTTTTGTATATTTTTTTGTTTTTGGGAGCTATAAAATATGTATGTTGTATGGGGACACCCTTCAATTTTTAAGATTATGAACTGTTTTTAAAACGGGACCATTCTGTAAGCATAATCTATCAAAATTATCAAAATCGGATCAGAAATGACTGAGTTCTGGAGGCACAAATGTAAAAAAGCAACATTCAGCCTAATTGTATAACCTCCTTCTTTTTTTTAAGTCGGTTAAAAATGATCCAATTTTTTTTTCGTAACCGATGTAAATACATATGTATATAGCTTAATATTATCAACATACCTGCATTACAAGCTTCAAGACACTAAAATCATTTTCCATATCATATTCTCTGATGTTTAACTCCTTATTATCCTGTTTTCGTTTTTTTTTTATTTTGTGTTTCGTAGATTCCACATTACCGTCTTCTTTTCTCTCTACTACTTTTGAAATAATGCAATTATCAAGCTTGTGTATCCTTAGAAAGTGCTCAATTACTGTTGGTCCACAGGAAACCATTGGCAATATTATGCGTTTCAGACATTCACCAGGTGTTGCCGTTGTTATTGCGTTTATCAACTCGGCATCACTTAGCAATAGTCCGTCTTTTTTGACACATTCAAATGGATATTTTTCACGAACAGCAAATCGAACATCTACCTCATTATGGGCCCGTAAAATGTAAAGAATAGTCATTTCGTGGTCAGTCAGTATAACATTACCTCTATCATACAGCTCGACAATGATGTGATAAGCTGCTTCCCCAATTCCGAACTGAAAGTCCACAATTCGGTCAACACCCAGTTGATGAAGCTTCTCGAGACGTTTGTTTTTTAAATGTTTCCTTAATTTCATACTAAATCCTGATGGTGTCGTATTTTTCGGCCATTCAAATGCTGTTGTATGAAATCTTATACCCGACTCAATAAGAAGAATTTTTTTTGCGTCTCCACCGCCATGAAAACGGATAAGAAAAGTTTTATTATCAATATCATAAATCTGGTTTACTCTTAATCCAATAAGCCTACGAAATGCAGATTAGTTATGTAATAATAAAGAAAACGTATTAACTATTGCAAACTTACGACTGGAGTTCCGTTATCGCGCAAACAATATCAAATGAGTTAAATCTTAACTTCATTTTTCTTCCAAAAGTTATCTTGTAATTTTGATTGGTGGACAAAATAACACGCAACAGAAGAAAACAAACTCTAGGTACTAGAAAAAAATTATTTACTCTGAGAAAATTAAAATTTTTTACAGAGTTGTAAAAAAAGGAGTATTATTGTTATTCATAACAAAAATGTAAACAAAATTTGACAAAAGATAAGACCTTTTAGAACCTGTCACATTTCGTCAATTTTTAATAGATTTTGAAATAAAAACTTGAAATAAAAAGGTCCTAGCTTGCAGAATCAGATTTTCAGGTTGTCACTTTCGCCATTTTGAAAATGAAGGAGCTACAGCTAAAACATGTAGTCATTAATTGTGATGTTTTTTTAGTTATAAAAACAAAACTAAAAGCCGCGCATCATAGCGACTAACGCCAATCGATAGAGGCTTAAAATACGAATCGATCGTGGTATATCTCGTTTCTTGCAAGGCTGTACGCAAAAAATCAGCAAATCAGTAAAAAAAATCGCTCAAAAAATATAAGTTAAGTTTCTCGCTTATATCTCGGAAACCATTCCGCGTGCAACTACAAAATTTGTATTTTTTTTTTATTTTTATTACAATTTAAATGTGTTTTTTTAACAATATTAACACAATAAATACTACAATATTACAATGTTTGTGTCTGCTTAGTATTGCCAGGATTTGTTTCGACCTTATCTGGTCTAGATCCATCATGTTCTGTTTATTACAGTACCACCTCGAGTAGGATGTGGCTCTTCACCACGCATGATGGTTTTGGCAAGGAGAAGCTTTTATGCTGCACGCATAAATGCATATTTTCAAGTTCTGCGTTCAAGTGATACAAAATAAACAGACAGACAAACACACAAGGTTGAATAATTAACAAAACTAACGAACGGACAGACATTGATGATCATAATCACCATCGTATGAAATCTTATTTTATTCTAACACACACACCCGCGTATCAGAGCGAACAATATGAAAAGATTTACTTACCTTTTAGAATGCCTTGGGAAGATGTGGAGCTTCTCTCATGGTGGACATCCTTTTATGCATCTTATACTCCTAAAATTAAAAAAAATGTAAACTTTAATAAAAAGACTAATTTTAAGTTTTGTATGTTCCATACTTACATGTTGTTTGCCAATTTAATTTAGTTTTCTAAACAATTACCAAAAATAGAATAAGAAATACACTCAAATATCAACATTAAAATGTACTTACCTTAAATATAATTGGATAGGCTACAAATAAAAACATATAAATATTAATTTTTTTTTATTTTCATAAACCCACCCTTATCACCGGGCTTAGTGCCCTTATTTTTGCCTATAATAAAACCTTTAATTTTTTCTTGCGCCAGAAACACAAATCAAAATAAAATTGAAGTCGATAGGATGTCAAGAAAGAGATGCATAGAAAAAACGAGACGACTATAGTCTCGTGACGCCTCTATCACTAAGCATACCTCTGTATACTCGGTGACGCCGTCTTGACGAGCCATTTAATGCGCACATTAAAATGGCTTGCGTAGACCATTTTTGTCGATGTCATATTCTTGTTTAAACAGCTTCAGAACATTTGTTCATGCAACGATGTCTGCCATCAACCGTCAAACATATGCTATAAACACAATCATGTCCACCGACCATCGACTACAAGATGTCAAAAATAGAATACATGCGTGCTTATGAGAATAAATCTTTTAGCAGCTACACGACTACCGACTACACGGCTACTTTTGTAGCCCGTAGCCAACTTAGGCTAATTTCTATTTTTCTTGGCTACAAAAAACAGATTAGTAGTGCCAATACAATAAATGCATGATACGGTGTTTTTAAAAACGCAATACATTAAATATCGCTATTAAAAACGCGAAAAACTTTTATAGTGGCACCATTGAAAAATAATAATCATCTGTTAATTTGTTTACATTTTTCATCAGTTTATTACTTTATCTCGAAGGGGAACATCTGCGCGCAAGCAGATTTTTTAAAAAAAAGTGAAGTTATAATTGAAGTCGCAACGCGCACAGTTTTTATTCAACAGGGTTTTCATTTACTTTTTGTTTGTGAAATTTTCCATTTAGTTCTTTTTTCATAAATTTCTAATTTGTTTCATTTATATTTATTTTTTGGGGTTTTTATTGAAATTGATAAGTATATAATAGTAATTTTTACTGTTTATATACATTTATTATATTGTTTAGTTCAATTTACATGCAAATATGGACGTGGACACTTCAAACACTGAAGTCGTTGTTTCCACTTTTTTAGCAGTAGTACTTATAAAGTTAATTAAATTTTCTTGAGACATTTAAATTTTTTTTTTTACACAAATTTACTTTAAAAAATCAAGTTTGTTTTGTTTTGGTTAACTTAAATACATACATGTATGTCAAAACAGATGTTTATTTTTTGTAGTTAGTGGTCGATGATCGTTAAACGAATTAAGTAGCTGGCAACTTGGCTATTTTTGTAGCCAGCTACTTTTGTAGTCGGTAGTCGATGGTCGGTAGCTTTTGATTGTGTTTATAGCAATAGTGTTATGAGATTTCGAGCAAAATCTAGTTGATTTTAACGTAGGAGATGAAACGCAAGTGAAGAAATCATATCGAGAAGAACCTAATATAACGTAGTTTTGCGAATGGTTGATAAATTTGGTAAAAATAAAAAAGTACTAAAATACATAATTTTTCAGACTAAAAACGTAGTAGAAAGTTTGTTATTTCAAATCTACTTTGTTTTCATCGAGGAGAAGATAACAAACTTTTTGGCAAACTTTTTTTTTGTTTTGTCAATCGGCGAGAAGAAAACAAACTTTTTGGCAAACTTTTCCAATGTTTTGGAAAACTTTTTTCAGAGTTGCATTAAAGGTAGTAAAAAATGTAAACAAAATTTATCGGCGAGAAGAAAACAAACTGGCACACTTTCTAGTTTGGTTTAAATATTTAACAAACTATTTGTACAATTTTAAGAAGATTGTTACGTCATAACTTTTGAATGCAAGTGTTCCGAAAAATGATTTATACCAGATCTGAATTGTATTTTTTGCCTCTATCGATTGGCATCAGTTATTTTGATGTAAGGCGTTTAGTTTGGATTTTATAACTAAAAAACCATTACACTTAATGACTTTTTGTCTTAGGTGTAGCCCATTTATTTCTAAAATTGCGAAAGTGACAACCGGAAAATCAGATTTTACAAGCCTACAGCTCCCTATATCATATTTTTATTTTAAAATACATGCACAAATGGCACGTTTTGGTCGCGTTAAAAATTGCAATATTTTTTCAAAAGTTTGTTTACAAATTTTTATATGTTTGCATGAACGCTATTACCGACGTTGTTTATTACTTGCAAAAGTTTTGTTCTTTAATTTGCAATAGTTTGCTGTGGTATATCTTCAAAACGCAAGTATTTCGGAAAATGTCAGATACCAATTCTGAATTATATTTTTGTCCTCTAATCATTAGTATATGTTGCTATGTGGCACATCGGTTACTTTAGAAAATATACGTAAATACTTTTACCTTACTTTTTTGCGATTTTTTCTATTTGTCAAAGTTTGTTACGCAATATCTTCTGAATTAAAGTATTTCAGAAAATGTCAAATACCAATTTTGAGTTGTATATTTGTCCTCTATCTATTAGTGTATGTCGCTATGTGGCACACTTTCTAGTTTGGTTTAAATATTTAACAAACTATTTGTACAATTTTAAGAAGATTGTTACGTCATAACTTTTGAATGCAAGTGTTCCGAAATATGATTTATACCAGTTCTGAATTGTATTTTTTGCCTCTATCGATTGGCATCAGTTATTTTGATGTAAGGCGTTTAGTTTGGATTTTATAACTAAAAAACCATTACACTTAATGACTCTTTGTCTTAGATGTAGCGCCTTCATTTCTAAAATGGTAAAAGTGACAACCGGAAAATCAGATTCTACAAGCTTTAAGCTTCTTAGTTCAACTTTTTATTTTACAATGCATTAAAATTTCACGATTTGTGACCGCATTTAATTACGCTTATTTTTTGTCAAATTTTGTTTACATTTTTGTTAAGAACAACAAAAATAGTCCGTTTTTTGCAACTCTGTAAAAAAAGTTTTCCATTTCTCAGAGTTTGTTTTCTTCTCATGCGTACATTGGAAAAGTTTGTTTGCATTCAAAAGTTATGACGTAACCATCTTCTTAAAATTGTACAAATTGTACTGATGCCAAAGAAACGAAAAGCAATAAACCCAAAGCAATTATTAAATTCAAAAAAACCAAAAAAGTTTTTAAAACAATCAGAAACTATTCAGGAAATCATAGAAATTGAACCGGATGACTTAAAAAAACCTCTTTCACTGAACCGAGCTCTTTATTAGAAAGCAGAATAAACAAAAAAATCCGTTACTATATTTTCAGATACAACAATTTATACAACTCAATTTATCCGACAATTAAGCAAATAGAAACCGGATTCTACAATTTTTTGGATAGAGAAGATTGGGAGTCCTTAAGAGAAGGACAATGTTTGACAAACTTGGTCTTAGACTGCGCCATTTTATGCTTTTTAAAAGAAAATTTCCAAAACGTCTTAAGCTTACCGTGCCAAATTATTGAAATTAATTATGAAAAAGTAAATAAACTCCTTTTACATAAGCCTGATATGCTTTTTATACCAATTTTACAAAACGCACACTTTAACCTCTGTATATTAAAACCTGCAACATCAGAATTTATATTTATCGACCCAATGCATGATTATAATGGAAAAACTCATTTTAATAAATTTGTATCAATTGGTCTTCAGAATAAGAATTGGAAATTTATAAACATTTTGGAAAGAACAAAGCAAAATGATTATGTCAACTGTGGCGTTTTTGTTATCTTATATATAATAAGCTTCTTGAAAGGCCTACCAATGACAAATTTGCCATCTCCTAATCATTTCAGATGTAAAATAAAGTCTATTTTAATAAAATATTCTGACGATTGTTCTAATTTTTGTTGCCACTGCGCTAATTCTAAAAATAGTAAAACAAAATGTTCTCTCTGTAACTATAACGTTTGTAAAGACTGCATGATTTATATATATAACAATTTTTTTTCCATATGTAAAATATGTAGCAATAAAGTTTTAAATTAAAGAAGTGTGTTTAATATGCCATCATCGCCATCAACATAAGTTATCAGCTTATTTAATTTATTTTTATACAATTTCGTTTATTTTTATTATACTCATTTTATATTAAATAGGTCTATACTATACTTATTGTATTTATGAATGCATGACAAATATGAGTGAAAAAAATAATCACACTTCTATAAAAATCACTCAAAAAATGATGGCTTAATATTACAAAAAAGGCATATTACAATATATGAAATAATTTTATATTAAGGAAGTGTGTTGAATGTGCTCCAACGCCATCAACGTAAGTTATTAATTTATTTAGTTTATTTTTATATATAATTTATTTTATTTTAACACGTATATACAATGCAAATGTGTTCTATGAGTAAATAAAAACAATCACACTTCTATAAAGAATACTCATAAAATGATGGCTTAGTAGCATAAAAAAAGGCATATTATATATTGTTAAAAATGGTTTAGGCCTATTGGCAGCGTTGCCGCTTTGGTCCAATCGGACCAAACTTGGTAGTTTTTCGTTTTTAAAAAACAGTTTGGTAGTTTGGTTGGTTTGTTGAATTTTTTTAAATTTTTGGTAGGTTTTCCACCTGCAGCCATTTTTTAGCATAGTAAATTTTTCATCTTAAAAATTCAGAACATAAAATAAAAAAATGTAACTTTTAATAAAATAAACAATAACTTTGATAGTGTTACCACTATTTTCAAAAACTGTTTTGGGTGTACTAAAAAACATCTCTGCTTTTTTGCATAGAGATGATTAAAGCTATAACCATCTCTGGTTTAAGAAACGCGAACTATTTTATGAAATTGAAATTAACAATATTTTTAAGTGAAGGTTTATTTTCAAGCGTATGTATTAAAAAATTAATAGACAAAATGGAAAAGTAATTAAACTTTATTAATTCTAAATATGTATCTATTAATTACATAAATATTTACTAATATTGCATGTAATTTTTTCAGATTTTTATTAAAAACTCCAAAATTAAATGAAAATAATATAATAATATAATTTCAGAAACGACATTCCATCAACGAGGTAGAACCACTCTTAAAATTTTTGTTTTAAAACATTTTTAAATAATATAATACTTTTAGTGAACATTGTAAAGAAACAGTCAAAAGAAAAATTAGAACCGAATGGTTGAGCGAATTTGATTGGCTCCAGGAAAGGGATTGGTGTTAATTCTGCATAGTATGCTCTAAACCTATTTTGAAACCAATGAATTATATGTGATATTTTTTGTATTTTAAATTCCTTTTGTTTTTTTATCTGTATACATTTTGTATACACATACATACATCCGTAATTTTAAATGAAATATTGCTTTTATGTTGTTATTTTATGTATATTTTTATGTTTTTTATAAAAACTGGAATTTTTTATTATATTACTATATAAGCCAAAATAAAAATTTTGATTTTATTGAAGAATTGCATTTTAAAATTTTTGGTAGGCTGTTAACGATTTTGGTAGGATTTTTGAAAATTATTGGTAGGAAGTAAATTTCTTGTGTGGCAACGCTGCCTATTGGGGATGCCAGCCATATAAAATAATTGGCAACGCGCTAAGTGCAGTACCTCAATGGTAGTGTGGAAATCTGCACAATAAGGTAATCGGCGAGAAGAAAACAAACTTTTTGGCAAACTTTTTCAATGTTTTGGCAAACTTTTTTCAGAGTTGCATTAAAGGTAGTAAAAAATGTAAACAAAATTTTGCAAAAATAATTTATTTTTTTAAGCGCTCTCAAGTCTTTAATTTTTGTTAAATTTACAAAAAAAATATTAAATCCAAAAGCATAATACCTGCAGAGTCTAATTTTGCAACTGTCACTTAATTCAGTTCTCAATTAAAAGTGCTACATAGAAAATACTTATCCTTTCAGTAAAAAAGTTTCTACTTGTAATACCCAAACTATTGAGTGTGCCACATAATGACTTATACAGATCAGTAGAGGATAAAAATACAATTCATTGTTGGTATTGGAGATTTTCTGAAATACTTTAATTCAGAAGATATTGCCTAACAAACTTTTGCAAACGAAAAAAAAAGATAAAAAGTTTTTTACTTTAAAAACATAAACTATTAGGTGTGCCACATAGCGACTGACACTAGCCGATATAGGACAAAAATACAATTCAGAAATGGAATTTGGCATTTCCTGAAATACTTTAATTCAGAAGATATTGCCTAACAAACTTTGACAAATAGAAAAAATCCCAAAAGAGTAAGGTAAAAGTATTTACGTATATTGTCTAAAGTAGTCGATGTGCCACATAGCGACCTATACTAATGGATAGAGGAGAAAAATAAAATTCAGAAATGCTATTTGGAATTTTCTGAAATACTTGAATTGAGAAGATATTACCTAAAAAACTTTGACAAATAGAAACAAGTTAAGATAAAAAGATATTTACTTATAAAACCTAAACTATGAGGTGTGCCACATAACAACCTATACTAATCAGTAGAGGACAAAAATACAATTCATATTGGGTATTGGACATTTTCTGAAATACTTTAATTTACAAAATATTGTTAAATAACTTGAAATAATTAAAAAAAATCAAATATGCTGGTAATAAGGAACGATGTCGGTAATACTGTTCATATTATTTATTGAAAAAGAAAAGTATGGCAACATTATATGAAAAATTGTGTAAAAATGTGAAGAAAAGCAGAATCTGACAACACTGTTTTACAGTGCCAAAATAGTAAACGTCACAGATAAATAACAGATAAATTATTAATCTGTGGTAAACGTTTTGTTAAAACAAGAATTAAATTAAATATAAATCGATTTACATTATAAAATATAATAAATAATGTCTGTGGTTATTAAAACTACAATCGGTGATCTTACAGTGGATTTATTCACCGAAGAAAGACCAATAGCTTGCTTGAATTTCTTGAAGCTTTGTAAATTGAAAGGAACAAATCTAGTTTACGGGCACCGCACCAAAATTAAAAAAAAGTTGACTACGGGGTGCAAAATGCAATTTTAAACAAAAAATATAAAGGCTGGTTCACCGGCAAAAATTTTGTTCCGAAACATTTTTTTTTTATATGTAGTTTGACGTTTTATTTTTTGAGAGAGAGAGAGAAAGAGAGTAAACTCACTTCGGAACAATTTCAGCTTGAATTGGTTTAATTTTAATTTTTGTTCCGAAACAAAGAAACTGTGCTGCCAACTACTTTTTTTCAAAGAAAATTTAACTGAGCTGCCACTTCATTAATTAATGTGATAAAAATCATTCAAGCAAAAAATATATTTTACATACTTTTTCGTTCTTTGTTTGCATTGATATTCATTAATTATTTTTAAAATTTGTTTTGTTCTTAAGATTACCTGCCTTAATTTGCCTGGTATATTTATAAAACACAAAATAAAAGAAAATAAGTTTAAAAAATTGGGTCATGGATCTCAACGAATGAATCCCTTGCCTTGAAGCTTATTTCAGAAATGAAAAAGCCGGGTAGAGAATGCTTGTATGACTTTTTACCTCAATTTTTTTTTTTACCTCATTTTTTGATTTAATTATGAAATTTTTTTTAATTTAGAATTTATTTATAACAAAACGGCATTCAGTGATTTTAATTTTCTATCACAGTGCTGCCTGCTTGTAAAGTAACACATCTCGCTTACACATATGTTTCATATGGTAGCTTTGTTTTTCCAGAAAAATTGTTCGAAGTGGGTGAATCATTTCAGAACAAACTCTCAAAAAACTAAAATTCTCTCACAACAAAAATTTTGTTCCGAAACAATGGGTGAACCCGCCTTAAAGTGAAAAAATTGGCGGCAACCCTTAGTTTCGGAGTTACGGACCTCCGAAGTTTTTGTATCTAATAAGGCACATATCGAGTATTCGATGGTAGGATGGGACAATATGGGTATCATTGGAAAGGGAATTTAAGGGCATATTCAATTAAATAGAAAAAAAGTAAAAATAAAATAAAAAAATCAGGTAAGGCTCCAAAAAAACTATTTTTTCCATATAAACATAACTTTACTCAAAAACGAAAGAATTTTCTCCTCTATGGTATAAGCAACAGCGGTTTTGCTTTCTAAAGGTTTCCTGCGTAGCCGGCCTTCGGCCGGACCACAGGATTTTCTCCTCTATGGTATAACCAACAGCGGCTTCGCTTTCTAAAGGTTTCTTGCGTAGCCGGCCTTCGGCCGGGCGCAAAGATTTTCTCCTCTATGGTATAACCAACAGCGGCTTCGCTTTCTAAAGGTTTCTTGCGTAGCCGGCCTTCGGCCGGGCGCAAAGATTTTCTCCTCTGTGGTATAACCAACACCGGCTTCGCTTTCTAAAGGTCTTCTGCGTAGCCGGCCTTTGGCCGGACGAAAGGATTTTCTCCTCTATGGTATAACCAATAGCGGCTTCGCTTTCTAAAGGTTTCCGAATAACTTAATTTATTTTGTAATTTCCGCACCAGATTTTTTTATTTAATTATTTTTTCAATTTTTCCTGCTTCAATAAATAGCCTCTTATATTCCCTTTCCAATGATACTCATATTGTCCCATTCCGCCATCAACTACTCGATAAATAACATATTATATATAAAAACTTTGGAGGGCCGTAACTCCGGAACTAAGGGTTGCCGCCAAATTTTTCACTTTACATTTTTTGCTTAAAATTGCATTTTGCACACCGTAGTCAACTTTTTTTTTATTTTGGAGCGGTGCCCGTAAACTAGATTTAAGCCTCAGTTTTTATCAATACAGTTCGTTTTTCTTTTAAAGGTGGAAAATGGCAGAAATGGACTCAGAATGGTGTTTTGCTGAAAAGAAAGGGAATTGGATTTTTATTCACATAATGTGCTTTTAACATGAAACGATTTGTTGGGCTGATGGATAATTAACAGAACAGTGAACAAATTGCTAAGTATCGGCTAGAAATAAAATGTACATTAATTTTTCTTACATAACATGATTTTTTACTTAGTGGCACTTACATACAGAAGGAAATGATGCATTTGTTTGATCTGGTTAATTTGCAGAAATAGACAAAAACTGGTAAGTATCATCTGAAATGTTACTATGTGTTAACTTACAGGCGCTTACATATAAAACAAAAGCCCTTTTCAGGGCTATGAAACACTTAAAAAAAAGAGATAAATTAAATCTTTAAAAATCCATTTTGAAAGATTAAAAAAGAAAAACAAATTAAACGTTTAAAAGCCCTTTTTAGGGCTACAAAATAACTTAAAAAAGGAGATAAAGTGTAAATGTACAACAAATGTTCTTACACACATTTTAAGGTACAATAGTTTTAGAATCTATATCGCACTTGATCAACAAGAAGGTATTAACTCAAAACTTAAAAAATTTAAATTTTTACAAGAAATCCATTAACGACATCAACCAAAAACTCTTTCATATCTAAAACAACAGTTAAGACCATTTTCATGATTCATGGTGTAGTGACTATCTTCATATCAACAAAAAGGTATTATTTTGAGTTAATATAAAAGTTAACATTGCATCGTATATTTTCATAAAATAGGTATTATTTTGAGTTTTTTCAAAATAAAAATAATCAAATAAAATAGAAAATAATCAAATTGTTTTATTTAATTTTTTTTTAAGTTGATACTGTTTTGTTCATAAAATTTGTTTCATTTGTTATTGAAAATTTTCAGATAAATGGTATTTTATCATAACGCAAAATATAACTTCAAAGAATTCCTTAATCCCAAAACTGTAATAATCATCCCCATTTTAAAAATAAAATCCCTGATTTGGGGTAAATGCCCTAATCTGACAACACTGTTTTACAGTGCCAAAATAGTAAACGTCACAGATAAATTATTAATCTGTGGTAAACTTTTTCTAAAAACAAGAATTAAATATAAATCGATTTACATTATAAAATATAATAAATAATGTCTGTGGTTATTAAAACTACAATCGGTGATCTTACAGTGGATTTATTCACCGAAGAAAGACCAATAGCTTGCTTGAATTTCTTGAAGCTTTGTAAATTGAAATACTACAATTATAATCTTTTTCACACTATTGGAGGAGGTTTCATTGCACAAACTGGTGACCCAAACGGTGTTGGAAATGGTGGCAGTTCAATGTGGGGAGTCGTCGAAGGACAGCACAAACGGGTTTTTCAAGCAAAAATTTTACCGAAAATGCATTATTCAACTGTCGGACTTTTGTCTTTGGTTTGTGCAGGAAAAAAACCTAGTGCGGAGCCAGTTTTTCTTTACTCTGGGTGAGAACTTATCCTCTTTGGATGAGCAGCATTGTGTCATTAGTGAAGCTGTAGAGGGACATGAAGTGCTGAGGCAACTCAATAGCGGATGAAAATTTTAGACCTTATCAAGATATAAGAATAACACATACGGTCATATTAGAAGATCCTTTTCCAGATCCTAGGGGTTTCCGAGATCCAAGTCGATCTCCGTCGCCGACTGCTGAAAGATTAAAAAATGGTCGTATTGCCGCTAATGAAGATATCGATGATACTGGAGGCAAGAGCTTGGAAGAGATTCAAGAAATGTTAGCAGAACGTGAAGCAAAAGCTAGAGCAACAATTTTGGAAATAGTTGGAGATCTCCCAGATGCTGAAATGGCACCACCAGAAAATGTTAAATGTTAACCCTGTTACAACCGACGATGACTTGGAAATTATCTTTAGTCGTTTTGGAAAAGTCAAGGGATGTGAAGTAATAAGAGATCGTAAAACTGGCGATTCTCTACAATACGCCTTTGTCGAATTTGAAGATCAAACATCATGTGAAGCTGCCTACTTTAAAATGGACAATGTTTTAATAGATGACACGTAGACTTCTCGCAATCAGTATCTAAAGTAAAATGGAATGGCAAAGGTAGAGGTGTTAAATGTGACAGCAAATGTTTAGATTTTAATAATTTAATTAATAATAATAATAATTTAACTAATATTGGTTTCAGTCATTTGGTATAATAAGCAGTATAAAAATGTTATATTATAAATTAAATAGCTGATATATTTGCAAACTGTTGAAATGTACACAGAACCTGATTGCTAAAGCTACTACAACAGCAAGTATAAAATTTGAATTTGGAAATTAAGGAGCGGCCCTGTAGTTGCTGCAATTTGATGTATATTGCCAAACTATTGAACAGTTGAAAAAGCATAAAGTTTGGATATATAAGTGTGTCCCAATAGTTAATGTAACCTTATTTATGTGGCCATACACTTTGTAATATTAAGCCATCATTTTTTGAGTGATTTTTATAGAAGTGTTATTATTTTTTTCACTCATATTTGTCATGCATTCATAAATACAATAAGTATAGTATACACCTATTTAATATAAAATGAGTATAATAAAAATAAACGAAATTGTATAAAAATAAATTAAATAAGCTGATAACTTATGTTGATGGCGATGATGGCATATTAAACACACTTCTTTAATTAAAAACTTTATTGCTACATATTTTACATATGGAAAAAGAATTGTTATATATATAAATCATGCAGTCTACAAACGTTATAGTTACAGAGAGAACATTTTGTTTTAATATTTTTAGAATTAGCGAAGTGGCAACAAAAATTAGAACAATCGTCAGAATATTTTATTAAAATAGACTTTATTTTACATCTGAAATGATTAGGAGATGGCAAATTTGTCATTGGTAGGCCTTTCAAGAAGCTTATTATATATAAGATAACAAAAACGCCACAGTTGACATAATCATTTTGCTTTGTTCTTTCCAAAATGTTTATAAATTTCCAATTCTTATTCTGAAGACCAATTGATACAAATTTATTAAAATAAGTTTTTCCATTATAATCATGCATTGGGTCGATAAATATAAATTCTGATGTTGTAGGTTTTAATATGCAGAGGTTAAAGTGTGCGTTTTGTAAAATTGGTATAAAAAGCATATCAGTTTGGATTTTATAACTAAAAAACCATTACACTAAATGACTTTTTGTCTTACGTGTAGCCCATTTATTTCTAAAATGGCGAAAGTGACAACCGGAAAATCAGATTCTACAAGCCTACAGCTCCCTATATCATATTTTTATTTTAAAATACATGCACAAATGGCACGTTTTGGTCGCGTTAAAAATTGCAATATTTTTCAAAAGTTTGTTTACAAATTTTTATATGTTTGCATGAACGCTATTACCGACATTGTTTTTTACTTGCAAAATTTTTGTTCTTTAATTTGCAATAGTTTGCTGTGGTATATCTTCTAAACGCAAGTATTTCGGAAAATGTCAGATACCAATTCTGAATAATATTTTTGTCCTCTAATCATTAATATATGTTGCTATGTGGCACATCGGCTACTTTAGAAAATATACGTAAATACTTTTACCTTACTTTTTTGCGATTTTTTCTATTTGTCAAAGTTTGTTACGCAATATCTTCTGAATTAAAGTATTTCAGAAAATGTCGAATACCAATTTTGAATTGTATATTTGTCCTCTATATATAAGTGTATGTCGCTATGTGGCACACTTTCTAGTTTGGTTTAAATATTTAACAAACTATTTGTACAATTTTAAGAAGATTGTTACGTCATAACTATTGAATGCAAGTGTTCCGAAAAATGATTTATACCAGTTCTGAATTGTATTTTTTGCCTCTATCGATTGGCATCAGTTATTTTGTCTTAGGTGTAGCCCATTTATTTCTAAAATGGCGAAAGTGACAACCGGAAAATCAGATTCTACAAGCCTACAGCTCCCTATATCATATTTTTATTTTAAAATACATGCACAAATGGCACGTTTTGGTCGCGTTAAAAATTGCAATATTTTTTCAAAAGTTTGTTTACAAATTTTTATATGTTTGCATGAACGCTATTACCGACATTGTTTTTTACTTGCAAAATTTTTGTTCTTTAATTTGCAATAGTTTGCTGTGGTATATCTTCTAAACGCAAGTATTTCGGAAAATGTCAGATACCAATTCTGAATTATATTTTTGTCCTCTAATCATTAATATATGTTGCTATGTGGCACATCGGCACATCGGAAAATATACGTAAATACTTTTACCTTACTTTTTTGCGATTTTTTCTATTTGTCAAAGTTTGTTACGCAATATTTTCTGAATTAAAGTATTTCAGAAAATGTCAAATATCAATTTTGAATTGTATATTTGTCCTCTATCTATTAGTGTATGTCGCTATGTGGCACACTTTCTAGTTTGGTTTAAATATTTAACAAACTATTTGTACAATTTTAAGAAGATTGTTACGTCATAACTATTGAATGCAAGTGTTTCGAAAAATGATTTATACCAGTTCTGAATTGTATTTTTTGCCTCTATCGATTGGCATCAGTTATTTTGATGTAAGGCGTTTAGTTTGGATTTGATAACTAAAAAACCATTACACTAAATGACTTTTTGTCTTAGGTGTAGCCCATTTATTTCTAAAATGGCGAAAGTGACAACCGGAAAATCAGATTCTACAAGCCTACAGCTCCCTATATCATATTTTTATTTTAAAATACATGCACAAATGGCACGTTTTGGTCGCGTTAAAAATTGCAATATTTTTTCAAAAGTTTGTTTACAAATTTTTATATGTTTGCATGAACGCTATTACCGACATTGTTTTTTACTTGCAAAATTTTTGTTCTTTAATTTGCAATAGTTTGCTGTGGTATATCTTCTAAACGCAAGTATTTCGGAAAATGTCAGATACCAATTCTGAATTATATTTTTGTCCTCTAATCATTAGTATATGTTGCTATGTGGCACATCGGCTACTTTAGAAAATATACGTAAATACTTTTACCTTACTTTTTTGCGATTTTTTCTATTTGTCAAAGTGTGGCACACTTTCTAGTTTGGTTTAAATATTTAACAAACTATTTGTACAATTTTAAAAAGATTGTTACGTCATAACTATTGAATGCAAGTGTTCCGAAAAATGATTTATACCAGTTCTGAATTGTATTTTTTGCCTCTATCGATTGGCATCAGTTATTTAGAAGTAAGGCGTTTAGTTTGGATTTTATAACTAAAAAACCATTACACTAAATGACTTTTTGTCTTAGGTGTAGCCCATTTATTTCTAAAATGGCGAAAGTGACAACCGGAAAATCAGATTCTACAAGCCTACAGCTCCCTATATCATATTTTTATTTTAAAATACATGCACAAATGGCACGTTTTGGTCGCGTTAAAAATTGCAATATTTTTTCAAAAGTTTGTTTACAAATTTTTATATGTTTGCATGAACGCTATTACCGACATTGTTTTTTACTTGCAAAATTTTTGTTCTTTAATTTGCAATAGTTTGCTGTGGTATATCTTCTAAACGCAAGTATTTCGGAAAATGTCAGATACCAATTCTGAATTATTTTTTTGTCCTCTAATCATTAATATATGTTGCTATGTGGCACATCGGCTACTTTAGAAAATATACGTAAATACTTTTACCTTACTTTTTTGCGATTTTTTCTATTTGTCAAAGTTTGTTACGCAATATCTTCTGAATTAAAGTATTTCAGAAAATGTCAAATACCAATTTTGAATTGTATATTTGTCCTCTATCTATTAGTGTATGTCGCTATGTGGCACACTTTCTAGTTTGGTTTAAATATTTAACAAACTATTTGTACAATTTTAAGAAGATTGTTACGTCATAACTATTGAATGCAAGTGGTCCGAAAAATGATTTATACCAGTTCTGAATTGTATTTTTTGCCTCTATCCATTGGCATCAGTTATTTTGAAGTAAGGCGTTTAGTTTGGATTTTATAACTAAAAAACCATTACACTTAATGACTTTTTGTCTTAGATGTAGCTCCTTCATTTCTAAAATGGTAAAAGTGACAACCGGAAAATCAGATTCTACAAGCTTTAAGCTTCTTAGTTCAATTTTTTATTTTACAATGCATTAAAATTTCACGATTTGTGACCGCATTTAGTTACGCTTATTTTTTGTTAAATTTTGTTTACATTTTTGTTAAGAACAACAAAAATAGTCCGTTTTTTGCAACTCTGTAAAAAAAGTTTGGCATTTCTCAGAGTTTGTTTTCTTCTCATGCGTGTTTTGTCAATCGAGGAGAAGATAACAAACTTTTTGGCAAACTATTTTTTTGTTTTGGCAAACTTTTTTCAGAGTTGCATGGAAAGTATTTTTTCCTATGCGTGTGAACATGTTGTTGTTTTTTTTTGTAGGTGTATTAGTGCCACGTGCTTTCATGTTATACATAAAAAAAATGTAAACAAACTAAAACAAAAAATAGCATTTTTCAACTCGATCGCAATTCGTTAATTAATTATTAATTTTAATGCAAAAAAACAAAATCAAAAGCCTATAGATCATAGAATCAAATTTTGCAACTGTCACTTTTGATAATTAAGAAATAAAGGTGCTGCAAATCCAGCTATTTAGAGTAGTTTTTCATTCATAACTCGAAAACTGTTCCGCGTGCACATATACCACTATATACAATCAATAGAGGATTAAAATACGAATCGATCGTGGTACATCCTGTTTTCTGAAAGACTGTACGAAAAAAGTTATTAAGCGGCAAACTTTTCAAATTTAAAAAAATCGCTGAAATTTATAACTTTAGTTTTTCGCTTATATCTCGGAAACTGTTCCGCGTGCACACATACTGCTATATACGATCGAAAGAGGACAAAAATACGAATCGATCGTGGTACAGTTTGTTTTCTGAAAGACTGTACGAAAAAAGTTATTAAGCGGCAAACTTTTAAAATTTGAAAAAATCGCTGAAATTAATAAGTTTAGTTTTTTGCTTATATCTCGGAAACCATTCCGCGTGCACATATACCACTATATACGATCGATAGAGGATAAAAATACGAATCGATCGTGGTATAGTTTGTTTTCTGAAAGACTGTACGAAAAAATTTATTAAGCGGCAAACTTTTAAAATTTGAAAAAATCGTTGAAATTAATAAGTTTAGTTTTTTGCTTATATCTCGGAAACCATTCCGCGTGCACATATACCGCTATATACGATCGATAGAGGATAAAAATACGAATCGATCGCGGTACAGTTTATTTTCTGAAAGACTGTACGAAAAAAGTTATTAAGCGGCAAACTTTTAAAATTTGAAAAAATCGCTGAAATTAATAAGTTTAGTTTTTTGCTTATATCTCGGAAACCATTCCGCGTGCACATATACCACTATATACGATCGATAGAGGATAAAAATACGAATCCATCGTGGTATAGTTTGTTTTCTGAAAGACTGTACGAAAAAAGTTATTAAGCGGCAAACTTTTAAAATTTGAAAAAATCGCTGAAATTAATAAGTTTAGTTTTTTGCTTATATCTCGGAAACCATTCCGCGTGCACATATACCACTATATACGATCGATAGAGGATAAAAATACGAATCGATCGTGGTATAGTTTGTTTTCTGAAAGACTGTACGAAAAAAGTTATTAAGCGGCAAACTTTTAAAATTTGAAAAAATCGTTGAAATTAATAAGTTTAGTTTTTTGCTTATATCTCGGAAACCATTCCGCGTGCACATGTACCGCTATATACGATCGATAGAGGATAAAAATACGAATCGATCGCGGTACAGTTTGTTTTCTGAAAGACTGTACGAAAAAAGTTATTAAGCGGCAAACTTTTCAAATTTGAAAAAATCGCTGAAATTAATAAGTTTAGTTTTTTGCTTATATCTCGGAAACCATTCCGCGTGCACATATACCACTATATACGATCGATAGAGGATAAAAATACGAATCCATCGTGGTATAGTTTGTTTTCTGAAAGACTGTACGAAAAAAGTTATTAAGCGGCAAACTTTTCAAATTTGAAAAAATCGCTGAAATTAATAAGTTTAGTTTTTTGCTTATATCTCGGAAACCATTCCGCGTGCACATATACCACTATATACGATCGATAGAGGATAAAAATACGAATCCATCGTGGTATAGTTTGTTTTCTGAAAGACTGTACGAAAAAAGTGATTAAGCAGCAAACTTTCAAAAATCGAAAAAATCTCAAAAAATTGGTGAAAAGTTTTGAACTAATTAAAATTTACTTCTACTTAGTATTAAATAGTTGGTAATACTAATCAATAGAGATCGAAAATACCTTCCAGAATATGTGTGTTTAAGTTTCTAAAACACTTGCATTTATAATATATACCGCAGCAAACTTTAGCTAATTAAAAAAAACACAAAGCCTTAAAATAACAGCGATGTCGGTAATAGTGTTTATACAAACACACATGGAAAAATGCAAACAAACTTTTGAAAAAATATTTCGTTTTTAAATGTTGCAAGAATTCATCAATTTGTCATACATTTAAAAACGAAAGATGGTTTTTAGAAGCTGAAAGGCTGTAATATCAGATTTTCTGGTTGTCACTATCGCCATTATAGAAATAAAGATGCTGCACGTAAGATACTTTGTCCTTGATCGAGATAGTTATTGAGTTATAAAATCTTAATTAAAAGCTGTACCACACAGCAACTTGTATCAATTGATATAGAACAAAAATACGATTCCATATTGATATAGATTATTTTCGGAAATACTTACGTTTAGAAGACATAACTCGAAAAATTTGACGAATGGCTTAAAATTATACAAATAGTTTGTTAAATATTATAGCTAAGCTATTCGTGATTTCACACACCTACTAGTACGAGTTAACAAAGGACAATATTACCTTTTTAAATTGGTATACATTTGGTTTCAACTCCGCTTATGGGCATAACAAATAGTTTGTTAAATATTACAGCTAAGCTATTCGTTCTACCATACATCGACTAAGATATTCGTTATATTATACATCGACTAGTACCAATTAATAGAGGACAAAATTACCTTTCTGGATTGGTATAATATATTTAATAAATTTAGTAAAAAACGATATGGGTAAAACAGTTCATAAAAAATTAAGCAAATCTTTGATAATGCTGTGCAACCACTGTAGTATGATAACTGGAAGGACAACGCATACAAAATCCAAATAAAGTATGCCCATAAGCGGAGTTGAAACCAAATGTATACCAATTTAAAAAGGTAATATTGTCCTTTGTTAACTCGTACTAGTAGGTGTGTGATATCACGAATAGCTTAGCTATAATATTTAACAAACTATTTGTATAATTTTAAGCCATTCGTCAAATTTTTCGAGTTATGTCTTCTAAACGTAAGTATTTCCGAAAATAATCTATATCAATATGGAATCGTATTTTTGTTCTATATCAATTGATACAAGTTGCTGTGTGGTACAGCTTTTAATTAAGATTTTATAACTCAATAACTATCTCGATCAAGGACAAAGTATCTTACGTGCAGCATCTTTATTTCTATAATGGCGATAGTGACAACCAGAAAATCTGATATTACAGCCTTTCAGCTTCTAAAAACCATCTTTCGTTTTTAAATGTATGACAAATTGATGAATTCTTGCAACATTTAAAAACGAAATATATTTTCAAAAGTTTGCTTACATTTTTCCATGTGTGTTTGTATAAACACTATTACCGACATCGCTGTTATTTTAAGGCTTTGTGTTTTTTTTAATTAGCTAAAGTTGCTTCGGTATATATTATAAATGCAAGTGTTTTAGAAACTTAATCACACATATTCTGGAAGGTATTTTCGATCTCTATTGATTAGTATTACCAACTATTTAATACTAAGTAGAAGTAAATTTTAATTAGTTCAAAACTTTTCACCAATTTTTTGAGATTTTATCGATTTTTGAAAGTTTGCTGCTTAATAACTTTTTTCGTACAGTCTTTCGGAAAACAAACTATACAATGATCGATTCGTATTTTTATCCTCTATCGATCGTATATAGTGGTATATGTGCACGCGGAATAGTTTTCGAGATATAAGCAAAAAACTAAACTTATTAATTTCAGCGATTTTTTCAAATTTTAAAAGTTTGCCGCTTAATAACTTTTTTCGTACAGTCTTTCAGAAAACAAACTATACCACGGTCGATTCGTATTTTTATCCTCTATCGATCGTATATAGTGGTATATGTGCACGCGGAATGGTTTCCGAGATATAAGCAAAAAACTAAACTTATTAATTTCAGCGATTTTTTCAAATTTTAAAAGTTTGCCGCTTAATAACTTTTTTCGTACAGTCTTTCAGAAAACAAACTATACCACGATCGATTCGTATTTTTATCCTTTATCGATCGTATATAGTGGTATATGTGCACGCGCAATGGTTTCCGAGATATAAGCAAAAAACTAAACTTATTAATTTCAGCGATTTTTTCAAATTTGAAAAGTTTGCCGCTTAATAACTTTTTTCGTACAGTCTTTCAGAAAACAAACTATACCACGATCGATTCGTATTTTTATCTTCTATCGATCGTATATAGCGGTATATGTGCACGCGGAATGGTTTCCGAGATATAAGCAAAAAACTAAACTTATTAATTTCAGCGATTTTTTCAAATTTTAAAAGTTTGCCGCTTAATAACTTTTTTCGTACAGTCTTTCAGAAAACAAACTATACCACGATCGATTAGTACTTTTATCCTCTATCGATCATATATAGCGGTATATGTGCACGCAGAATAGTTTCCGAAATATAAGTAAAAAACTAAACTTATTAATTTCAGCGATTTTTTCAAATTTTAAAAGTTTGCCGCTTAATAACTTTTTTCGTACAGTCTTTCAGAAAACAAACTATACCACGATCGATTCGTAGTTTTATCCTCTATCGATCGTATATAGTGGTATATGTGCACGCGGAATGGTTTCCGAGATATAAGCAAAAAACTAAACTTATTAATTTCAGCGATTTTTTCAAATTTTAAAAGTTTGCCGCTTAATAACTTTTTTCGTACAGTCTTTCAGAAAACAAACTATACCACGATCGATTCGTATTTTTATCTTCTATCGATCGTATAGAGCGGTATATGTGCACGCGGAATGGTTTCCGAGATATAAGCAAAAAACTAAACTTATTAATTTCATCGATTTTTTCAAATTTTAAAAGTTTGCCGCTTAATAACTTTTTTCGTACAGTCTTTCAGAAAACAAACTATACCACGATCGATTAGTACTTTTATCCTCTATCGATCATATATAGCGGTATATGTGCACGCAGAATAGTTTCCGAAATATAAGCAAAAAACTAAACTTATTAATTTCAGCGATTTTTTCAAATTTTAAAAGTTTGCCGCTTAATAACTTTTTTCGTACAGTCTTTCAGAAAACAAACTATACCACGATCGATTCGTAGTTTTATCCTCTATCGATCGTATATAGTGGTATATGTGCACGCGGAATGGTTTCCGAGATATAAGCAAAAAACTAAACTTATTAATTTCAGCGATTTTTTCAAATTTTAAAAGTTTGCCGCTTAATAACTTTTTTCGTACAGTCTTTCAGAAAACAAACTATACCACGATCGATTCGTATTTTTATCCTCTATCGATCCTATATAGTGGTATATGTGCACGCGGAATGGTTTCCGAGATATAAGCAAAAAACTAAACTTATTAATTTCAGCGATTTCTTCAAATTTTAAAATTTTGCCGCTTAATAACTTTTTTCGTACAGTCTTTCAGAAAACAAACTATACCACGATCGATTCGCATTTTTATCCTCTATCGATCGTATATAGCGGTATATGTGCACGCGGAATGGTTTCCGAGATATAAGCAAAAAACTAAACTTATTAATTTCAGCGATTTTTTCAAATTTTAAAAGTTTGCCGCTTAATAACTTTTTTCGTACAGTCTTTCAGAAAACAAGCTATACCACGATCGATTCGTATTTTTATCCTCTATCGATCGTATATAGCGGTATATGTGCACGCGGAATGGTTTCCGAGATATAAGCAAAAAACTAAACTTATTAATTTCAGCGATTTTTTCAAATTTTAAAAGTTTGCCGCTTAATAACTTTTTTCGTACAGTCTTTCAGAAAACAGACCATACTACGATCGATTCGTATTTTTATCCTCTTTCGATCGCATATGGCAGTATATGTGCACGCTAAATAGTTTTCGAGATATAAGCGAGAAACTTAACATATATTTTTGAGCGATTTTTTTGTACAATTTAAAAGTTTGCTGGCTTATAACTTTTTTCTTACAGTCTTGCAAGAAACGATATATACACGATCAATTCGCATTTTAAGCCTCTATCGATTGGCGTCAGTCGCTATGATGCACGGCTTTTAGTTTTGTTTTTATAACTAAAAAACCATCACAATTAATGACTACATATTTTGGGTGTAGCTCCTTCATGTTTTAAATGGCGAAAGTGACAACCTAAAAATCTGATTCTGCAAGCTTAGAGCTTTTCATTTCTAATTTTTATTTCAAAATCTATTAAAAATTGACGAATTGTGACCGTTTCTAAAAGGTCTTATTTTTTGTCAAATTTTGTTTACATTTTTGTTATGAATAACAATAATACTCCTTTTTTTACAACTCTGTAAAAAAGGTTTGCCGTTTCTCAGAGTTTGTTATCTTCTCCTACGTGTTTTGTCAAACTTTTTTCAGAGTTGCATGGAAAGTATTTTTTCCTATGCGGGTGAACATGTTGTTGTTTTTTTTGTAGGTGTATTAGTGCCACGTGCTTTCATGTTATACATAAAAAAATGTAAACAAACTAAAACAAAAAATAGCATTTTTCAACTCGATCGCAATTCGTTAATTTATTATTAATTTTAATGCAAAAAAACAAAATCAAAAGCCTATAGATCATAGAATCAAATTTTGCAACTGTCACTTTTGATAATTAAGAAATAAAGGTGCTGCAAATCCAGCTATTTAGAGTAGTTTTTCATTCATAACTCGAAAACTGTTCCGCGTGCACATATACCACTATATACAATCAATAGAGGATTAAAATACGAATCGATCGTGGTACATCTTGTTTTCTGAAAGACTGTACGAAAAAAGTTATTAAGCGGCAAACTTTTAAAAATTAAAAAAATCGCTGAAATTAATAACTTTAGTTTTTCGCTTATATCTCGAAAACTATTCCGCGTGCACACATACTGCTATATACGATCGAAAGAGGACAAAAATACGAATCGACCGTGGTATAGTTTGTTTTCTGAAAGACTGTACGAAAAAAGTTATTAAGTGGCAAACTTTTAAAATTTGAAAAAATCGCTGAAATTAATAAGTTTAGTTTTTTGCTTATATCTCGAAAACCATTCCGCGTGCACATATACCGCTATATACGATCGATAGCGGATAAAAATACGAATCGATCGTGGTATAGTTTGTTTTCTGAAAGACTGTACGAAAAAAGTTATTAAGCGGCAAACTTTTAAAATTTTAAAAAATCGCTGAAATTAATAAGTTTAGTTTTTTGCTTATATTTCGGAAACTATTCCGCGTGCACATATACCGCTATATATGATCTATAGAGGATAAAAGTACGAATCGATCTTAGTATAGTTTGTTATCTAAAAGACTGTACAAAAAAAGTTATTAAGCGGCAAACTTTTAAAATTTGAAAAAATCGCTCAAAAATATAAGTTTAGTTTTTTGCTTATATCTCAGAAACTGTTCCGCGTGCACATATACCGCTATATACAATCGATAGAGGATTAAAATACGAATCGATCGCGGTACATCTTGTTTTCTGAAAGACTGTACGAAAAAAGTTATTAAGCGGCAAACTTTTAAAATTTTAAAAAATCGCTGAAATTAATAAGTTTAGTTTTTTGCTTATATCTCGGAAACTATTCCGCGTGCACATATTACGCTATATATGATCGATAGGAGATAAAAGTACGAATCGATCGTGGTATAGCTTGTTTTCTGAAAGACTACGAAAAAAGTTATTAAGCGGCAAAATTTTAAAATTTGAAAAAATCGTTCAAAAATATAAGTTTAGTTTTTTGCTTATATCTCGGAAACTATTCCGCGTGCACATATACCACTAAATATGATCGATAGAGGATAAAAGAACGAATCGATCGTGGTATAGTTTGTTTTCTGAAAGACTGTACAAAAAAAGTTATTAAGCGGCAAACTTTTCAAAATTAAAAAAATCGTTAAAATTAACAAGTTTATTTTTTGGCTTATATCTCTGAAAATATTCCGCGTGCACATATACTGCTATATACGATCGATAGCGGATTGAAATAGGAATCGATCATTGTATAGTTTGTTTTCCGAAAGACTGTACGAAAAAAGTTATTAAGCAGCAAACTTTCAAAAATCGAAAAAATCTCCAAAAATTGGTGAAAAGTTTTGAACTAATTAAAATTTATTTAATACTAATCAATGGAGATCGAAAATACCTTCAAGAATATGGGTGATTAAGTTTCTAAAACACATGCATTTATAATATATACCGCAGCAAACTTTAGCTAATTAAAAAAAACCCAAAGCCTTAAAATAACAGCGATGTCGGTAATAGTGTTTATACAAACACACATGGAAAAATGTAAACAAACTTTTGAAAAAATATTTCGTTTTTAAATGTTGCAAGAATTCATCAATTTGTCATACATTTAAAAACGAAAGATGGTTTTTAGAAGCTGAAAGGCTGTAATATCAGATTTTCTGGTTGTCACTTTCGCCATTATAGAAATAAAGATGCTGCACGTAAGATACTTTGTCCTTGATCGAGATAGTTATTGAGTTATAAAATCTTAATTAAAAGCTGTACCACACAGCAACTTGTATCAATTGATATAGAACAAAAATACGATTCCATATTGATATAGATTATTTTCGGAAATACTTACGTTTAGAAGACATAACTCGAAAAATGTGACGAATGGCTTAAAATTATACAAATAGTTTGTTAAATATTATAGCTAAGCTATTCGTGATTTCACACACCTACTAGTACGAGTTAACAAAGGACAATATTATTTTTTTAAATTGGTATACATTTGGTTTCAACTCCGCTTATGGGCATACTTTATTTGGATTTTGTATGCGTTGTCCTTCCAGTTATCATACTACAGTCACAGATAAATAACCAGATTACTCACTAGTGACGTTTAAAAAAGTGAGTTATCATATTTTCTTCCGACTTTCGTTTAAGTGAATAAAAAAATATTCAAAAACGCTTAAAGCAATAAGTTGGAAGAAACCGCTACACATACCTATTGCAAACATATGTTTATTATCTGTGACAGTGGTTGCATAGCATTATCAAAGATTTGCTTAATTTTTTATGAACTGTTTTACCCATGTCGTTTTTTACTAAATTTTTGTTACTGTCCACCTTCTGAATGCAAGTATTTCAGAAAATATATTATACCAATCCAGAAAGGTAATTTTGTCCTCTATTAATTGGTACTAGTCGATGTATAATATAACGAATATCTTAGTCGATGTATAGTAGAAAGAATAGCTTAGCTGTAATATTTAACAAACAATTTGTTATGCCCATAAGCGGAGCTGAAACCAAATGTATACCAATTTAAAAAGGTAATATTGTCCTTTGTCAATTGATACAGCTTTTAATTAAGATTTTATAACTCAATAACTATCTCGATCAAGGACAAAGTATCTTACGTGCAGCATCTTTATTTCTATAATGGCGACAGTGACAACCAGAAAATCTGATATCACAGCCTTTCAGCTTCTAAAAACCATCTTTCGTTTTTAAATGTATGACAAATTGATGAATTCTTGCAACATTTAAAAACGAAATATTTTTTCAAAAGTTTGTTTACATTTTTCCACGTGTGTTTGTATAAACACTATTACCGACATCGCTGTTATTTTAAGGCTTTGGGTTTTTTTAATTAGCTAAAGTTTGCTGCGGTATATATTATAAATGCAAGTGTTTTAGAAACTTAATCACACATATTCTGGAAGGTATTTTCGATCTCCATTGATTAGTATTACCAACTATTTAATACTAAGTAGAAGTAAATTTTAATTAGTTCAAAACTTTTCACCAATTTTTTGAGATTTTTTCGATTTTTGAAAGTTTGCTGCTTAATAACTTTTTTCGTACAGTCTTTCGGAAAACAAACTATACAATGGTAGATTCCTATTTCAATCCTCTATCGATCGTATATAGCAGTATATGTGCACGCGGAATAGTTTCCGAGATATAAGCAAAAAACTAAACTTATATTTTTGAGCGATTTTTTCAAATTTTAAAAGTTTGCCGCTTAATAACTTTTTTCGTACAGTCTTTCAGAAAACAAGCTATACCACGATCGATTCGTACTTTTATCTCCTATCGATCATATATAGCGTAATATGTGCACGCGGAATAGTTTCCGAGATATAAGCAAAAAACTAAACTTATTAATTTTAGCTATTTTTTCAAATTTTAAAAGTTTGCCGCTTAATAACTTTTTTCGTACAGTCTTTCAGAAAACAAGATGTAACACGATCGATTCGTATTTTAATCTTCTATTGATTGTATATAGTGGTATATATGCACGCGGAATGGTTTCCGAGATATAAGCAATAAACTATACTTATTAATTTCAGCGATTTTTTCAAATTTTAAAAGTATGCCGCTTAAAAACTTTTTTCGTACAGTCTTTCAGAAAACAAACCATACCACGATCGATTCGTACTTTTATCCTCTATCGATCATATATAGCGGTATATGTGCACGCGGAATAGTTTCCGAAATATAAGCAAAAAACTAAACTTATTAATTTCAGCGATTTTTTCAAATTTGAAAAGTTTGCCGCTTAATAACTTTTTTCGTACAGTCTTTCAGAAAACAAGCTATACCACGATCGATTCGTATTTTTATCCTCTATCGATCGTTTATAGCGGTATATGTGCGCGCGGAATGGTTTCCGAGATATAAGCAAAAAACTAAACTTATTAATTTCAGCGATTTTTTCAAATTTTAAAAGTTTGCCGCTTAATAACTTTTTTCGTACAGTCTTTCAGAAAACAAACTATACCACGGTCGATTCGTATTTTTATCCTCTATCGATCGTTTATAGCGGTATATGTGCGCGCGGAATGGTTTCCGAGATATAAGCAAAAAACTAAACTTATTAATTTCAGCGATTTTTTCAAATTTTAAAAGTTTGCCGCTTAATAACTTTTTTCGTACAGTCTTTCAGAAAACAAGCTATACCACGGTCGATTCGTATTTTTGTCCTCTTTCGATCGTATATAGCAGTATGTGTGCACGCGGAATAGTTTCCGAGATATAAGCGAAAAACTAAAGTTTTTAATTTCAGCGATTTTTTTAATTTTGAAAAGTTTGCCGCTTAATAACTTTTTTCGTACAGTCTTTCAGAAAACAAGATGTACCACGATCGACTCGTATTTTAATCCTCTATTGATTGTATATAGTGGTATATGTGCACGCGGAACAGTTTTCGAGTTATGAATGAAAAACTACTCTAAATAGCTGGATTTGCAGCACCTTTATTTCTTAATTATCAAAAGTGACAGTTGCAAAACTTGATTCTATGATCTATAGGCTTTTGATTTTGTTTTTGCATAAAAATTAATAATAAGCTAACGAATTGCGATCGAGTTGAAAAATGCTATTTTTTGTTTTAGTTTGTTTACATTTTTTTATGTATAACATGAAAGCACGTGGCACTAATACACCTACAAAAAAAACAACAACATGTTCACACGCATAGGAAAAAATACTTTCCATGCAACTCTGAAAAAAGTTTGCCAAAACAAAAAAAAAAGTTTGCCAAAAAGTTTGTTATCTTCTCCTCGATGAAAACAAAGTGGATTTGAAATAACATACTTTCTACTACGTTTTTAGGCTGAAAAATTATGTATTTTAGTACTTTTTTATATTTACCAAATTTATCAACCATTCGCAAAACTACCTTATATTAGATTCTTCTCGGTATGATTTCTTCACTTGCGTTTCATCTCCTACGTTATAATCAACTAGATTTTGCTCGAAATCTCATAACACTATGTTTGACGGTTGATGGCAGACAACGTTGCATGAACAAATGTTCTGAAGCTGTTTAAACAAGAATATGACATCGACAAAAATGGTCTACGCAAGCCATTTTAATGTGCGCATTAAATGGCTCGTCAAGACGGCGTCACCGAGTATACAGAGGTATGCTTAGTGATAGAGGTGTCACGAGACTATAGTCGTCTCGTTTTTTCTATGCATCTCTTTCTTGACATCCTATCGACTTCAATTTTATTTTGATTTGTGTTTCTGGCGCAAGAAAAAATTAAAGGTTTTATTATAGGCAAAAATAAGGGCACTAAGCCCGGTGATAAGGGTGGGTTTATGAAAATTAAAAAAAGTAATATTTATATGTTTTTATTTGTATCCTATCCAATTATATTTAAGGTAAGTACATTTTAATGTTGATATTTGAGTGTATTTCTTATTCTATTTTTGGTAATTGTTTAGAAAACTAAATTAAATTGGCAAACAACATGTAAGTATGGAACATACAAAACTTAAAATTAGTCTTTTTATTAAAGTTTACATTTTTTTAATTTTAGGAGTATAAGATGCATAAAAGGATGTCCACCATGAGAGAAGCTCCACATCTTCCCAAGGCATTCTAAAAGGTAAGTAAATCTTTTCATATTGTTCGCTCTGATACGCGGGTGTGTGTGTTAGAATAAAATAAGATTTCATACGATGGTGATTATGATCATCAATGTCTGTCCGTTCGTTAGTTTTGTTAATTATTCAACCTTGTGTGTTTGTCTGTCTGTTTATTTTGTATCACTTGAACGCTGAACTTGAAAATATGTCTTTTTTTTCTAGACGTGCGCAGTGGCTGGAGCTTTTAGGTGTCACATCGTCGGCTAAACGCATTTATGCGTGCAGCATAAAAGCTTCTCCTTGCCAAAACCATCATGCGTGGTGAAGAGCCACATCCTACTCGAGGTGGTACTGTAATAAACAGAACATGATGGATCTAGACCAGATAAGGTCGAAACAAATCCTGGCAATACTAAGCAGACACAAACATTGTAATATTGTAGTATTTATTTTGTTAATATTGTTAAAAAAAAACACATTTAAATTGTAATAAAAGTAAAAAAAAAATACTAATTTTGTAGTTGCACGCGGAATGGTTTCCGAGATATAAGCGAGAAACTTAACATATATATATGAGCGATTTTTTTTGTACAATTTAAAAGTTTGCTGGCTTATAACTTTTTTCGTACAGTCTTGCAAGAAACGATATATACCACGATCGATTCGCATTTTAAGCCTCTATCGATTGGCGTCAGTCGCTATGATGCACGGCTTTTAGTTTTGTTTTTATAACTAAAAAACCATCACAATTAATGACTACATATTTTGGGTGTAGCTCCTTCATTTTTTAAATGGCGAAAGTGACAACCTAAAAATCTGATTCTACAAGCTTAGAGCTTTTTATTTCTAATTTTTATTTTAAAATCTATTAAAAATTGACGTATTGTGACCGTTTCTAAAAGGTCTTATTTTTTGTCAAATTTGGTTTACATTTTTGTTATGAATAACAATAATACTCCTTTTTTTACAACTCTGTAAAAAAGTTTGTGGTTTCTTAGAGTTTGTTATCTTCTCCTACGTTTTGTTTTCAGCCAACCGATAGTGAACAAAATGAAAATTACCAACGTTCTCATGTTAAGTTATTTTACTAAAAGGAGTTAAATATAAGATTTTATAAGTGTAATCAAAAATGTATTGCAATAAAAATTGTTTATGGATATAATAATATCCAAGTAAAAAAATTCAAAATTATTTGCATGTAATACATTAGGTAAATAAAGCTATACATACATATGTATCATTCCAAAAACAGATAAATGAAAAGGTGCCAAAAAAAGCAAAACGCATTTTAATAAATAAAAAATCCTACGAATCTAACTGTACGACCGTCTTTTGCGAAAAATTAGCCGTTTATAGGGTATACCCGTATAAGTGTGCAATTTTCCCATATAAATTAATATATATATTTTCATTCCTAAAACCGATAAATGAAAAGCTGCCAAAAAAAGCGAAACGCATTTTAATAAATAAATGACCTATGAATCTAACTGTACGATTGTCATTTGCGAAACATTAGCTGTTTATAGGGTATACCACTATAAGTGTGCTATTTCCCATATAAATTAATATATATATATATATATATATTTTCATTCCTAAAACCGATAAATGAAAAGGTGCCAAAAAAACCAAAACGCATTTCAATAAATAAATGCCTGCGAATCTAACTGTAAGACTGTCATTTGCGAAAAATTAGCCGTTTATAGGGTATACCCATATAAGTGTACAATTTTCCCATATAAATTAATATATATATATATATATTCATTCTTAAAACCGATAAATGAAAAGGTGCCAAAAAAACCAAAACGCATTTTAATAAATAAATGCCCTACGAATCTAACTGTACGATTGGCATTTTCCCATATAAATTAATATATATTTTCATTCCTAAAACCGATAAATGAAAAGGTATAAATTAATATATATATATTTTCATTCCTAAAACCGATAAATGAAAAGGTGCCAAAAAAAAAGCAAAACGCATTTTAATAAATAAGTGCCCTACGAATCAAACTGTATGACTGTCATTTGCGAAAAATTAGCCGTTTATAGGGTATACCCCTATAAGTGTGCAATTTTCCCATATAAATTAATATATATATATATATATATATTCATTCCTAAAACCGATAAATGAAAAGGTGCCAAAGAAACCAAAACACAGTTTTATAAATAAATGCCCTGCGAATCTAACAGTATGATTGTTATTTGCGAAAAATTAGCCGTTTACAGGGTATACCCCTATGAGTGTGCAAGTTTCCCATATAAATTAATATATATATTTTCATTCCTAAGACCGATAAATGAAAAGGTTCCAAAAAAAAAAAAACAAAACTCATTTTAGTAAATAAATGCCTGCGAATCTAACTGTATGACTGTCATTTGCGAAAAATTAGCCGTTTATAGGCTATACCCCTATAAGTGTGCAATTTTCCCATATAAATTATTATATATATTTTCATTCCTAAAACCGATTAATGAAAAGGTGCCAAAAAAACCAAAACGCATTTTAATAAATAAATGCCCTGCGAATCTAACTCTACGACTGTCATTTGCGAAGAATTAGCCGTTTATAGGGTATATATCCTATAAGGGTGCAATTTTCCCATAAAAATTAATATATATATTTTCATTCCTAAAACAGATAAATGAAACGGTGAAACGCATTTTAATAAATAAATGCCCTACGAATCTAACTGTATGACTGCCAATAGCGAAAAATTAGGCTTTAATAGGGTACCCCTATAAGTGTGCAATTTTCCCATATAAATTAATATATATATTTTCATTCTTAAAACCGATAAATAAAAAGGTGGCAAAAAAACCAAAACGCATTTTGATAAATAAATGCCCTGCGAATTTAACTGTATGACTGTCATTTGCGAAAAATTAGCCGTTTATTGGGTATACCCCTATAAGTGTGCAATTTTCCCATATAAATTAATATATATATTCTCATTCCTAAAACCGATAAATAAATACCTGCGAATCTAAGTGTACGACTGTCATTTGCGAAAAATTAGCGGTTAATAGGGTATACCCCTATAAGTGTGCAATTTTCCCATATAAATTAATATATATATTTTCATTCCTAAAACCGATAAATAAAAAGGTGCCAAAAAACCAAAACGCATTTTAATAAATAAATGCCTGCGAATCTAAAGGTACGACTGTCATTTGCGAAAAATTAGCCGTTTATAGGGTATACCCCTATAAGTGTGCAATTTTCCCATATAAATAAATAAATATATATATATATATATATATATTTTCATTCCTAAAACCGATAAATGAAAAGGTGCCAAAAAAAGCAAAATGCAATTTAATATATAAATGCCCTACGAATCTAACAGCACGACTGTCATTTGCAAAAAATTATGCGTTTATAAGGTATACCCCTATAAGTGTGCAATTTTCCCATATAAATTAATATATATATTTTCATTCCTAAAACCGATAAATAAAAAGGTGCCAAAAAACCAAAACACATTTTAATAAATAAATGCCTGCGAATCTAAATGTACGACTGTCATTTGCGAAAAATTAGCCGTTTATAGGGTATAACGCTATAAGTGTGCAATTTTCCCATATAAATTAATATATATATTTTCATTCCTAAAACCAATAAATAAATGCCTGCGAATCTAAGTGTACGACTGTCGTTTGCGAAAAATTAGCCGTTTATAGGGTATACCCCTATAAGTGTGCAATGTTCCCATATAAATTAATATATATATTTACATTCCTAAAACCGATAAATGAAAAGGTGCCAAAAAAACCAAAACGCACTTTAATAAATAAATGCCCTACGAATCTAACTGTATGACTGTCATTTGCGAAAAATTAGCCGTTTACAGGGTATACCCCTATAAGTGTGCAATTTTCCTATATAAATTAATATATATATATTTTCATTCCTAAAACCGATAAATAAAAAGGTGGCAAAAAACCAAAACGCATTTTAATAAATAAATGCCGGCGAATCTAAATGTACGACTGTCATTTGCGAAAAATTAGCCGTTTATAGGGTATACCCCTATAAGTGTGCAATTTTCCCATATAAATTAATATATATATTTTCATTCCTAAAACCGATAAATAAATGCCTGCGAATCTAAATGTACGACTGTCATTTGCGAAAACTTAGCCGTTTATAGGGTATACCCCTATAAGTGTGCAATTTTTCCATATAAATTAATATATATATTTTCATTCCTAAAACCGATAAATAAATGCCTACGACTGTCATTTGCGAAAAATTAGCGGTTTATAGGGTATACCCCTATAAGTGTGCAATTTTCCCATATAAATTAATATATATATTTTCATTCCTAAAACCGATAAATAAAAAGGTGCCAAAAAACCAAAACGCATTTTAATAAATAAATGCCTGCGAATCTATAGGTACGACTGTCATTTGCGAAAAATTAGCCGTTTATAGGGTATTCCCCTATAAGTGTGCAATTTTCCCATATAAATAAATATATATATATATTTTCATTCCTAAAACCGATAAATGAAAAGGTGCCAAAAAAAGCAAAACGCAATTTAATAAATAAATGCCCTACGAATCTAACAGTACGACTGTCATTTGCAAAAAATTATGCGTTTATAAGGTATACCCCTATAAGTGTGCAATTTTCCCATATAAATTAATATATATATTTTCATTACTAAAACCGATAAATAAATGCCTGCGAATGTAAATGTACGACTGTAATTTGCGAAAAATTAGCCGTTTATAGGGTATACACCTATAAGTGTGCAATTTTCCCATAAAAATTAATATATATATTTTCATTCCTAAAACCGATAAATGAAAAGGTGCCAAAAAAGCAAAACGCAATTTAATAAATAAATGCCCTACGAATCTAAATGTACGACTGTCATTTGCGAAAAATTATGCGTTTATAAGGTATACCCCTATAAGTGCAATTTTCCCATATAGATTAATATATATATATATATATATATATATATATATATATATATATATATATATATATATATATATATATATTTTCGTTCCTAAAACCGATAAATGAAAAGGTGCCAAAAAAACCAATACGCACTTTAATAAATAAATACCCTACGAATCTAACTGTATGACTGTCATTTGCAAAAAATTAGTCGTTTATGGGTATACCCCTATAAGTGTGCAATTTTTCTAAATAAATTAATATATATATATATATATATATATATTTTCATTCCTAAAACCGATAAATAAAAAGGTGCCAAAAAACCAAAACGCATTTTAATAAATAAATGCCGGTGAATGTAAATGTACTACTGTCATTTGCGAAAAATTAGCCGTTTATAGGGTATAGCCCTATAAGTGTGCAATTTTCCCATATAAATTAATATATATATTTTCATTCCTAAAACCGATAAATGAAAAGGTGCCAAAAAAAGAAAACACAATTTAATAAATAAATGCCCTACGAATCTAACTGTACGACTGTCATTTGCGAAAAATTATGCGTTTATAAGGTATACCCCTATAAGTGCAATTTTCCCATATAGATTATATATATTTTCATTCCTAAAACCGATAAATGAAAAGGTGACAAAAAAACCAAAACGCACTTTAATAAATAAATGCCCTACGAATCTAACTGTATGACTGTCATTTGCGAAAAATTAGCCGTTTATAGGGTATACCCCTATAAGTTTGCAATTTTCCCATATAAATTAATGCATATATTTTCATTCCTAAAACCGATAAATGAAAAGGTGGCAAAAAAACCAACCTGCATTTTAATTAATAAATGCCCTACGAAACCAACTGAGTGACTGCCATTTGCGAAAAATTAGCCGTTTATAGGGTATACCCCTATAAGTGTGCAATTTTCCCATATATATGAATATATATATTTTCATTCCTAAAACCGATAAATAAAAAGGTGCCAAAGAAACCAAATCGCACTTTAATAAATAAATGCCCTGCGAATCTAACTGTATGACTGTCATTTGCGAAAAATTACCTGTTTACAGGGTATACCCCTATGAGTGTGCAATTATCCCATATAAATTAATATATATATATTTTCATTACTAAAACCGATAAATGTAAAAGTGCCAAAAAAACGAAAACGCACTTTAATAAATAAATGCCCTACGAATCTAGCTGTTCGACTGGCATTTGCGAAAAATTAGCCGTTTATAGGGTATACCCCTATAAGTGTGCAATTTTCCCATATAAATTAATATATATATTTTCATTCCTAAAACCGATAAATGAAAAGGTTCCAAAAAAAGCAAAATGCACTTGAATAAATAAATGCCCTTCGAATCTAACTGTACGACTGTCATTTGCGAAAAATTAGCCGTTTATAGGGTATACCCCTATAAGTGTGCAATTTTCCCATATACATTAATATATATATTTTCATTCCTTAAACCGATAAATGAAAAGGTTCCAAAAGGAGCAAAACGCATTTTAATAAATAAATGCCCTACGAATCTAACTGTACGACTGTCATTTGCGAAAATTAGTCGTTTATAGGGTATACCCCTATTAGTGTGCAATTTTCCCATATAAATTAATATATATATTTTCATTCCTAAAACCGATAAATGAAAAGGTGCCAAAAAAAGCAAAACGCATTTTAATAAATAAATGCCCTACGAATCTAACTGTATGACTGTCATCTGCGACAATTAGCCGTTTATAGTGTATACCCCTAAAAGTGTGCAATATTTCCATATAAATTAATATATATATTTTTATTCCTAAAACCGATAAATGAAAATGTGCCAAAAAAGCCAAAACGCATTTTAATAAATAAATGCCCTACGAATCTAACTGTATGACTGTCATTTGAGAAAATTTAGCCGTTTATAGGGTATACCCCTATAAGTATGCAATTTTCCCATATAAATTAATATATATATTTTCAATCCTAAAACCGATAAATGAAAAGGTGCCAAAAAAAGCGAAACGCATTTTAATAAATAAATGCCTTACGAATCTAACTGCACGACTGTCATTTGCGAAAATTAGCCGTTTATAGTGTATACCCCTAAAAGTGTGCAATTTTCCCATATAAATTAATATATATATTTTAATTCCTAAAACCGATAAATGAAAAGTTGCCAAAAAAAACCAAAACGCATTTCAATAAATAAATGCCCTGCGAATCTGACTGTAAGACTGTCATTTGCGAAAAATTAGCCGTTTATAGGGTATACCCCTATAAGTGTGCAATTTTCCCATATAAATTAATATATATATTTTCATTCCTAAAACCGATAAATAAATACCTGCGAATCTAAATGTACGACTGTCATTTGCGAAAAATTAGCGGTTAATAGGGTATACCCCTATAAGTGTGCAATTTTCCCATATAAATTAATATATATATTTTCATTCCTAAAACCGATAAATAAACAGGTGCCAAAAAACCAAAACACATTTTAATAAATAAATGCCTGCGAATCTAAATGTACGACTGTCATTTGCGAAAAATTAGCCGTTTATAGGGTATAACGCTATAAGTGTGCAATTTTCCCATATAAATTAATATATATATTTTCATTCCTAAAACCGATAAATAAATGCCTGCGAATCTAAATGTACGACTGTCATTTGCGAAAAATTAGCCGTTTATAGGGTATACCCCTATAAGTGTGCAATGTTCCCATATAAATTAATATATATATTTACATTCCTAAAACCGATAAATGAAAAGGTGCCAAAAAAACCAAAACGCACTTTAATAAATAAATGCCCTACGAATCTAACTGTATGACTGTCATTTGCGAAAAATTAGCCGTTTACAGGGTATACCCCTATAAGTGTGCAATTTTCCTATATAAATTAATATATATATATTTTCATTCCTAAAACCGATAAATAAAAAGGTGCCAAAAAACCAAAACGCATTTTAATAAATAAATGCCGGCGAACCTAAATGTACGACTGTCATTTGCGAAAAATTAGCCGTTTATAGGGTATACCCCTATAAGTGTGCAATTTTCCCATATAAATTAATATATATATTTTCATTCCTAAAACCGATAAATAAATGCCTGCGAATCTAAATGTACGACTGTCATTTGCGAAAACTTAGCCGTTTATAGGGTATACCCCTATAAGTGTGCAATTTTCCCATATAAATTAATATATATATTTTCATTCCTAAAACCGATAAATAAATGCCTGCGAATCTAAATGTACGACTGTCATTTGCGAAAAATTAGCGGTTTATAGGGTATACCTAGGCTTGCCAGATGGCCTGGATTCGCCTGAATTTTCCAGTTTTTTATGTCTGGTCCAGTTTCCAGGAAAAATGCAATCAGTCCAGTTTTTTCATATTTTATATTCTTTTATAATGAAATTAATATTTTGTACAGAAAAATTGCGTTCTAAATACAATGAAATTACAACTATATTTGCAAATGTTTAGATTTTATCTTTTTCTAATTCCGATTATTACCATTTTACTTCTGCCTGCGAGGGAAATTTAATAATTTTCCTAAACATATTCCAATCGATAAGACATAGTCCGTCTTTTTTCAAAAATGTGATTAAAATAAAGTACAAAATCTGTATAAATTGGTCTCATTCGTTCTTTCCATTCCAATAAGCGATGCTTTTTGCGAAAGGATCTTTTGTATTTTAAATAATTTATACTCTCAGGAGAGACATAGAATGAAATTATACTCGTAATAAGATTAAACTTTGACGAAAGTTGCAAAAATTTTCAAACTTTTTTGCATACCAATAAAGCAAAAGAGTTAGTAAATTCTGTAAATAAAAAATCAAAATATATGTGGCAAAAGACATACGAGGGCTGCTATATATATTTCTGGCCTGGCGACACTGAGTGCTGCCAAGTGCAATCTGACATTTCCATTGGAAAGTTTGTCATTTTTAAGCATAATCGTACTCAAAACGTTTTGACGTACGACCATTATTTGTGTTGTTTACAGTGACTTGAAAAAATTATTATAGAAAAAAATGGAATTAACTCGTGAACATTTTCGTGCCATCATTTTTCACAACTTTCGACGTGGATTATCACGACAAGAGTGCATTGATGAACTTAAATCTTTGTATGGCGATGAAGCACCATCCTATAGCACTGTGAAAATTTGGTATAATGAATTTAATCGTGGCCGAAGTCCGCTCAAAGACGAATTCCGTGAAGGTCGTCCAAAAACGGCTGTTGTGCCAGAGAACATTGATGCCGTGCGTGAACTCATAATGCAAGATCGACATGCGACATACCGAGAGATAGAGACATCCTTGGACATTTCTTCCACCAGCATACATTCGATACTGCATGAACACCTGGCCGTAAAAAAGGTTTGTTCTCGTTGGATCCCGCACAATTTGAAAGTCGCTCAAGAAAAGGGTCGTGTCGATTGGTGCAAAGAAATGCTGCAAAAATACGATTGCGGTGCTTCAAAAGACGTTTATAAGATCGTCACAGGTGACGAATCATGGATTTATGCGTATGAGATCAAAACGAAACAACAATCGACCGTGGGGGTCTTCAAAGACGAGCAAAATCCAACGAAAGTTGTTCGTGAAAGAAGCACTTTGAAGCAAATGGTCGCCTGTTTCTTCGGCAAAACTGGTCATGTGGCGACTGTTCCGCTTGAGCAACGTAGGACGGTCACTTCTGAGTGATACACTACAATTTGTTTGCGCGAAGTCATCGGAGAAATTCGAAAAACCAACAAGAGAAGACGAATCATTGTTCACCATGACAATGCGAGCTCTCACACATCGGCTCAAACCAGAGCGTTTTTGACCGGCCAAAACGTCGAATTAATGGGTCATCCGCCGTACAGCCCTGACTTGGCACCTAATGACTTCTTCTTGTTTCCGCACATCAAGAAAAAAATGCGTGGTCAACGATTTTCGCCGCCAGAAGAAGCTGTTGAATTGTTCAAAAACCATGTTTTAGAGGTGTCTCAATCGGAGTGGAAAAAGTGCTTCGACAACTGGTTTGAGCGCATGCAAAAGTGTATAAATCATGCTGGAGAATATTTTGAAAAACAATAAAACCATTTTTGATTATAAATATTCGCATTTTCACTATTAGGCCAGAAATATATAGAGCAGCCCTCGTATACTAAGTACCTTTGTAAAAATATGTACTAACGTAAGATTGAAATAAATTGTTATTAACGTGTTTTTTTTAATTTTTAATAAAATTTCACTTTTTGGAACAACAAGTGCATTTTAAACAGGTTCAGTTTTTTTTTCTAAAATCCAGGCGCAAATTTTACGTTTTTCAGTTTACAGGCTTTTGAGATCTGGCAAGCCTAGGTATACCCCTATAAGTGTGCAATTTTCCCATATAAATTAATATATATATTTTCATTCCTAAAACCGATAAATAAAAAGGTGCCAAAAAACCAAAACGCATTTTAATAAATAAATGCCTGCGAGTCTATAGGTACGACTGTCATTTGCAAAAATTAGCCGTTTATAGGGTATTCCCCTATAAGTGTGCAATTTTCCCATATAAATAAATATATATATATATTTTCATTCCTAAAACCGATAAATGAAAAGGTGCCAAAAAAAAGCAAAACGCAATTTAATAAATAAATGCCCTACGAATCTAACAGTACGACTGTCATTTGTAAAAAATTATGCGTTTATAAGGTATACCCCTATAAGTGTGCAATTTTCCCATATAAATTAATATATATATTTTTATTCCTAAAACCGATAAATAAATGCCTGCGAATGTAAATGTACGACTGTCATTTGCGAAAAATTAGCCGTTTATAGGGTATACCCCTATAAGTGTGCAATTTTCCCATAAAAATTAATATATATATTTTCATTCCTAAAACCGATAAATGAAAAGGTGACAAAAAAGCAAAACGCAATTTAATAAATAAATGCCCTACGAATCTAGATGTACAACTGTCATTTGCGAAAAATTATGCGTTTATAAGGTATAGCCCTATAAGTGTGCAATTTTCCCATATAAATTACTATATATATTTTCATTCCTAAAACCGATAAATGAAAAGGTGACAAAAAAAGAAAACACAATTTAATAAATAAATGCCCTACGAATCTAACTGTACGACTGTCATTTGCGAAAAATTATGCGTTTATAAGGTATACCCCTATAAGTGCAATTTTCCCATATAGATTATATATATTTTCATTCCTAAAACCGATAAATGAAAAGGTGACAAAAAAACCAAAACGCGCTTTAATAAATAAATGCCCTACGAATCTAACTGTATGACTGTCATTTGCGAAAAATTAGCCGTTTATAGGGTATACCCCTATAAGTTTGCAATTTTCCCATATAAATTAATACATTCCTAAAACCGATAAATGAAAAGGTGGCAAAAAAACCAACCTGCATTTTAATTAATAAATGCCCTACGAAACCAACTGAGTGACTGCCATTTGCGAAAAATTAGCCGTTTATAGGGTATACCCCTATAAGTGTGCAATTTTCCCATATATATGAATATATATATTTTCATTCCTAAAACCGATAAATAAAAAGGTGCCAAAGAAACCAAATCGCACTTTAATAAATAAATGCCCTGCGAATCTAACTGTATGACTGTCATTTGCGAAAAATTACCCGTTTACAGGGTATACCCTAAAAGTGTGCAATATTCCCATATAAATTAATATATATATTTTTATTCCTAAAACCGATAAATGAAAATGTGCCAAAAAAGCCAAAACGCATTTTAATAAATAAATGCCCTACGAATTTAACTGTATGACTGTCATTTGCGAAAAATTAGCCGTTTATAGGGTATACCCCTATAAGTATGCAATTTTCCCATATAAATTAATATATATATTTTCAATCCTAAAACCGATAAATGAAAAGGTGCCAAAAAAAGCGAAACGCATTTTAATAAATAAATGCCTTACGAATCTAACTGCACGACTGTCATTTGCGAAAATTAGCCGCTTATAGTGTATACCCCTAAAAGTGTGCAATTTTCCCATATAAATTAATATATATATTTTCATTCCTAAAATCGATAAATGAAAATGTGCCAAAAAAGCCAAAACGCATTTTAATAAATAAATAACCTATGAATCTAACTGTACGACTGTCATTTGCGAAACATTAGCCGTTTATAGGGTATACCCCTATAAGTGTGCAATTTCCCATATAAATTAATATATATATTTTAATTCCTAAAACCGATAAATGAAAAGTTGCCAAAAAAAACCAAAACGCATTTCAATAAATAAATGCCCTGCGAATCTGACTGTAAGACTGTCATTTGCGAAAAATTAGCCGTTTATAGGGTATACCCCTATAAGTGTGCAATTTTCCCATATAAATTAATATATATATTTTCATTCCTAAAACCGATAAATAAATGCCTGCGAATCTAAATGTACGACTGTCATTTGCGAAAAATTAGCGGTTTATAGGGTATACCCCTATAAGTGTGCAATTTTCCCATATAAATTAATATATATATAAGTGTGCAATTTTCCCATATAAATTAATATATATATTTTCATTCCTAAAACCGATAAATAAAAAGGTGCCAAAAAACCAAAACGCATTTTAATAAATAAATGCCTGCGAATCTAAAGGTACGACTGTCATTTGCGAAAAATTAGCCGTTTAGAGGGAATACCCCTATAAGTGTGCAATTTTCCCATATAAATAAATATATATATATATATTTTCATTCCTAAAACCGATAAATGAAAAGGTGCCAAAAAAAGCAAAACGCAATTTAATAAATAAATGCCCTACGAATCTAACAGTACGACTGTCATTTGCAAAAAATTATGCGTTTATAAGGTATACCCCTATAAGTGTGCAATTTTCCCATATAAATTAATATATATATATTTTCATTCCTAAAACCGATAAATAAACAGGTGCCAAAAAACCAAAACACATTTTAATAAATAAATGCCTGCGAATCTAAATGTACGACTGTCATTTGCGAAAAATTAGCCGTTTATAGGGTATAACGCTATAAGTGGGCAATTTTCCCATATAAATTAATATATATATTTTCATTCCTAAAACCGATAAATAAATGCCTGCGAATCTAAATGTACGACTGTCATTTGCGAAAAATTAGCCGTTTATAGGGTATGCCCCTAAAAGTGTGCAATGTTCCCATATAAATTAATATATATATTTACATTCCTAAAACCGATAAAGGAAAAGGTGCCAAAAAAACCAAAACGCACTTTAATAAATAAATGCCCTACGAATCTAACTGTATGACTGTCATTTGCGAAAAATTAGCCGTTTACAGGGTATACCCCTATAAGTGTGCAATTTTCCTATATAAATTAATATATATATATTTTCATTCCTAAAACCGATAAATAAAAAGGTGCCAAAAAACCAAAACGCATTTTAATAAATAAATGCCGGCGAATCTAAATGTACGACTGTCATTTGCGAAAAATTAGCCGTTTATAGGGTATACCCCTATAAGTGTGCAATTTTCCCATATAAATTAGTATATATATTTTCATTCCTAAAACCGATAAATAAATGCCTGCGAATCTAAATGTACGACTGTCATTTGCGAAAACTTAGCCGTTTATAGGGTATACCCCTATAAGTGTGCAATTTTCCCATATAAATTAATATATATATTTTCATTCCTAAAACCGATAAATAAATGCCTGCGAATCTAAATGTACGACTGTCATTTGCGAAAAATTAGCGGTTTATAGGGTATACCCCTATAAGTGTGCAATTTTCCCATATAAATTAATATATATATTTTCATTCCTAAAACCGATAAATAAAAAGGTGCCAAAAAACCAAAACGCATTTTAATAAATAAATGCCTGCGAATCTATAGGTACGACTGTCATTTGCAAAAATTAGCCGTTTATAGGGTATTCCCCTATAAGTGTGCAATTTTCCCATATAAATAAATATATATATATATATTTTCATTCCTAAAACCGATAAATGAAATGCCAAAAAAGCAAAACGCAATTTAATAAATAAATGCCCTACGAATCTAAATGTACAACTGTCATTTGCGAAAAATTATGCGTTTATAAGGTATACCCCTATAAGTGCAATTTTCCCATATAGATTATATATATTTTCATTCCTAAAACAGATAAATGAAAAGGTGACAAAAAAACCAAAACGCGCTTTAATAAATAAATGCCGGCGAATCTAAATGTACGACTGTCATTTGCGAAAAATTAGCCGTTTATAGGGTATAGCCCTATAAGTGTGCAATTTTCCCATATAGATTACTATATATATTTTCATTCCTAAAACCGATAAATGAAAAGGTGCCAAAAAAAGAAAACACAATTTAATAAATAAATGCCCTACGAATCTAACTGTACGACTGTCATTTGCGAAAAATTATGCGTTTATAAGGTATACCCCTAAAGTGCAATTTTCCCATATAGATTATATATATTTTCATTCCTAAAACCGATAAATGAAAAGGTGACAAAAAAACCAAAACGCGCTTTAATAAATAAATGCCCTACGAATCTAACTGTATGACTGCCATTTGCGAAAAATTAGCCGTTTATAGGGTATACCCCTATAAGTTTGCAATTTTCCCATATAAATTAATACATATATTTTCATTCCTAAAACCGATAAATGAAAAGGTGACAAAAAAATCAAAACGCGCTTTAATAAATAAATGCCCTACGAAACCAACTGAGTGACTGCCATTTGCGAAAAATTAGCCGTTTATAGGGTATACCCCTATAAGTGTGCAATTTTCCCATATATATGAATATATATATTTTCATTCCTAAAACCGATAAATAAAAAGGTGCCAAAGAAACCAAATCGCACTTTAATAAATAAATGCCCTGCGAATCTAACTGTATGACTGTCATTTGCGAAAAATTACCCGTTTACAGGGTATACCCCTATGAGTGTGCAATTATCCCATATAAATTAATATATATATATTTTCATTCCTAAAACCGATAAATGTTTATTTTGTATCACTTGAACGCTGAACTTGAAAATATGTCTTTTTTTTCTAGACGTGCGCAGTGGCTGGAGCTTTTAGGTGTCACATCGTCGGCTAAACGCATTTATGCGTGCAGCATAAAAGCTTCTCCTTGCCAAAACCATCATGCGTGGTGAAGAGCCACATCCTACTCGAGGTGGTACTGTAATAAACAGAACATGATGGATCTAGACCAGATAAGGTCGAAACAAATCCTGGCAATACTAAGCAGACACAAACATTGTAATATTGTAGTATTTATTTTGTTAATATTGTTAAAAAAAACACATTTAAATTGTAATAAAAGTAAAAAAAAAATACTAATTTTGTAGTTGCACGCGGAATGGTTTCCGAGATATAAGCGAGAAACTTAACATATATATATGAGCGATTTTTTTTGTACAATTTAAAAGTTTGCTGGCTTATAACTTTTTTCGTACAGTCTTGCAAGAAACGATATATACCACGATCGATTCGCATTTTAAGCCTCTATCGATTGGCGTCAGTCGCTATGATGCACGGCTTTTAGTTTTGTTTTTATAACTAAAAAACCATCACAATTAATGACTACATATTTTGGGTGTAGCTCCTTCATTTTTTAAATGGCGAAAGTGACAACCTAAAAATCTGATTCTGCAAGCTTGGAGCTTTTTATTTCTAATTTTTATTTTAAAATCTATTAAAAATTGACGTATTGTGACCGTTTCTAAAAGGTCTTATTTTTTGTCAAATTTGGTTTACATTTTTGTTATGAATAACAATAATACTCCTTGTTTTACAACTCTGTAAAAAAGTTTGAGGTTTCTTAGAGTTTGTTATCTTCTCCTACGTTTTGTTTTCAGCCAACCGATAGTGAACAAAATGAAAATTACCAACGTTCTCATGTTAAGTTATTTTACTAAAAGGAGTTAAATATAAGATTTTAATGTGTTGATAAAACATTATAAGTGTAATCAAAAATGTATTGCAATAAAAATTGTTTATGGATATAATAATATCCAAGTAAAAAAATTCAAAATTATTTGCATGTAATACATTAGGTAAATAAAGCTATACATACATATGTATCATTCCAAAAACAGATAAATGAAAAGGTGCCAAAAAAAGCAAAACGCATTTTAATAAATAAAAAATCCTACGAATCTAACTGTACGACCGTCTTTTGTGAAAAATTAGCCGTTTATAGGGTATACCCGTATAAGTGTGCAATTTTCCCATATAAATTAATATATATATTTTCATTCCTAAAACCGATAAATGCCAAAAAAAGCGAAACGCATTTTAATAAATAAATGACCTATGAATCTAACTGTACGATTGTCATTTGCGAAACATTAGCTGTTTATAGGGTATACCACTATAAGTGTGCTATTTCCCATATAAATTAGTATATATATTTTCATTCCTAAAACCGATAAATGAAAAGGTGCCAAAAAAACCAAAACGCCTGCGAATCTAACTGTAAGACTGTCATTTGCGAAAAATTAGCCGTTTATAGGGTATACCCATATAAGTGTACAATTTTCCCATATAAATTAATATATATATATATATATATTCATTCTTAAAACCGATAAATGAAAAGGTGCCAAAAAAACCAAAACGCATTTTAATAAATAAATGCCCTACGAATATAACTGTACGATTGGCATTTTCCCATATAAATTAATATATATTTTCATTCCTAAAACCGATAAATGAAAAGGTATAAATTAATATATATATATTTTCATTCCTAAAACCGATAAATGAAAAGGTGCCAAAAAAAAGCAAAACGCATTTTAATAAATAAGTGCCCTACGAATCAAACTGTATGACTGTCATTTGCGAAAAATTAGCCGTTTATAGGGTATACCCCTATAAGTGTATATATATATATTCATTCCTAAAACCGATAAATGAAAAGGTGCCAAAGAAACCAAAACGCAGTTTTATAAATAAATGCCCTGCGAATCTAACAGTATGATTATACGCACTTTAATAAATAAATACCCTACGAATCTAACTGTATGACTGTCATTTGCAAAAAATTAGCCGTTTATGGGTATACCCCTATAAGTGTGCAATTTTTCTAAATAAATTAATATATATATATATATATATATATATATATATATATTTTCATTCCTAAAACCGATAAATAAAAAGGTGCCAAAAAACCAAAACGCATTTTAATAAATAAATGCCGGTGAATCTAAATGTACGACTGTCATTTGCGAAAAATTAGCCGTTTATAGGGTATAGCCCTATAAGTGTGCAATTTTCCCATATAAATTAATATATATATTTTCATTCCTAAAACCGATAAATGAAAAGGTGTCAAAAAAAGAAAACACAATTTAATAAATAAATGCCCTACGAATCTAACTGTACGACTGTCATTTGCGAAAAATTATGCGTTTATAAGGTATACCCCTATAAGTGCAATTTTCCCATATAGATTATATATATTTTCATTCCTAAAACCGATAAATGAAAAGGTGACAAAAAAACCAAAACGCACTTTAATAAATAAATGCCCTACGAATCTAACTGTATGACTGTCATTTGCGAAAATTTAGCCGTTTATAGGGTATACCCCTATAAGTTTGCAATTTTCCCATATAAATTAATGCATATATTTTCATTCCTAAAACCGATAAATGAAAAGGTGGCAAAAAACCAACCTGCATTTTAATTAATAAATGCCCTACGAAACCAACTGAGTGACTGCCATTTGCGAAAAATTAGCCGTTTATAGGGTATACCCCTATAAGTGTGCAATTTTCCCATATATATGAATATATATATTTTCATTCCTAAAACCGATAAATAAAAAGGTGCCAAAGAAACCAAATCGCACTTTAATAAACAAATGCCCTGCGAATCTAACTGTATGACTGTCATTTGCGAAAAACTACCCGTTTACAGGGTATACCCCTATGAGTGTGCAATTATCCCATATAAATTAATATATATATATTTTCATTCCTAAAACCGATAAATGTAAAAGTGCAAAAAAAAACCAAAACGCACTTTAATAAATAAATGCCCTACGAATCTAACTTTACGACTGTCATTTGCGAAAAATTAGCCGTTTATAGGGTATACCCCTATAAGTGTGCAATTTTCCCACATAAATTAATATATATATTTTCATTCCTAAAACCGATAAATGAAAAGGTTCCAAAAAAAGCAAAATGCACTTGAATAAATAAATGCCCTTCGAATCTAACTGTACGACTGTCATTTGCGAAAATTAGTCGTTTATAGGGTATACCCCTATAAGTGTGCAATTTTCCCATATACATTAATATATATATTTTCATTCCTTAAATCGATAAATGAAAAGGTTCCAAAAGGAGCAAAACGCATTTTAATAAATAAATGCCCTACGAATCTAACGGTACGACTGTCATTTGCGAAAATTAGTCGTTTATAGGGTATACCCCTATTAGTGTGCAATTTTCCCATATAAATTAATATATATATTTTCATTCCTAAAACCGATAAATGAAAAGGTGCCAAAAAAAGCAAAACGCATTTTAATTAATAAATGCCCTACGAATCTAACTGTATGACTGTCATCTGCGACAATTAGCCGTTTATAGTGTAGACCCCTAAAAGTGTGCAATATTCCCATATAAATTAATATATATATTTTCATTCCTAAAATCGATAAATGAAAATGTGCCAAAAAAGCCAAAACGCATTTTAATAAATAAATAACCTATGAATCTAACTGTACGACTGTCATTTGCGAAACATTAGCCGTTTATAGGGTATACCCCTATAAGTGTGCAATTTCCCATATAAATTAATATATATATTTTAATTCCTAAAACCGATAAATGAAAAGTTGCCAAAAAAAAACCAAAACGCATTTCAATAAATAAATGCCCTGCGAATCTGACTGTAAGACTGTCATTTGCGAAAAATTAGCCGTTTATAGGGTATACCCCTATAAGTGTACAATTTTCCCATATAAATTAATATATATATTTTCATTCCTAAAACCGATAAATAAATACCTGCGAATCTAAATGTACGACTGTCATTTGCGAAAAATTAGCGGTTAATAGGGTATACCCCTATAAGTGTGCAATTTTCCCATATAAATTAATATATATATTTTCATTCCTAAAACCGATAAATAAAAAGGTGCCAAAAAACCAAAACGCTTTTTAATAAATAAATGCCTGCGAATCTAAAGGTACGACTGTCATTTGCGAAAAATTAGCCGTTTAGAGGGAATACCCCTATAAGTGTGCAATTTTCCCATATAAATAAATATATATATATATATATTTTCATTCCTAAAACCGATAAATGAAAAGGTGCCAAAAAAAGCAAAACGCAATTTAATAAATAAATGCCCTACGAATCTAACAGTACGACTGTCATTTGCAAAAAATTATGCGTTTATAAGGTATACCCCTATAAGTGTGCAATTTTCCCATATAAATTAATATATATATTTTCATTCCTAAAACCGATAAATAAACAGGTGCCAAAAAACCAAAACACATTTTAATAAATAAATGCCTGCGAATCTAAATGTACGACTGTCATTTGCGAAAAATTAGCCGTTTATAGGGTATAACGCTATAAGTGTGCAATTTTCCCATATAAATTAATATATATATTTTCATTCCTAAAACCGATAAATAAATGCCTGCGAATCTAAATGTACGACTGTCATTTGCGAAAAATTAGCCGTTTATAGGGTATACCCCTATAAGTGTGCAATGTTCCCATATAAATTAATATATATATTTACATTCCTAAAACCGATAAATGAAAAGGTGCCAAAAAAACCAAAACGCACTTTAATAAATAAATGCCCTACGAATCTAACTGTATGACTGTCATTTGCGAAAAATTAGCCGTTTACAGGGTATACCCCTATAAGTGTGCAATTTTCCTATATAAATTAATATATATATATTTTCATTCCTAAAACCGATAAATAAAAAGGTGCCAAAAAACCAAAACGCATTTTAATAAATAAATGCCGGCGAATCTAAATGTACGACTGTCATTTGCGAAAAATTAGCCGTTTATAGGGTATACCCCTATAAGTGTGCAATTTTCCCATATAAATTAATATATGTATTTTCATTCCTAAAACCGATAAATAAATGCCTGCGAATCTAAATGTACGACTGTCATTTGCGAAAACTTAGCCGTTTATAGGGTATACCCCTATAAGTGTGCAATTTTCCCATATAAATTAATATATATATTTTCATTCCTAAAACCGATAAATAAATGCCTGCGAATCTAAATGTACGACTGTCATTTGCGAAAAATTAGCGGTTTATAGGGTATACCCCTATAAGTGTGCAATTTTCCCATATAAATTAATATATATATTTTCATTCCTAAAACCGATAAATAAAAAGGTGCCAAAAAACCAAAACGCATTTTAATAAATAAATGCCTGCGAATCTATAGGTACGACTGTCATTTGCAAAAATGAGCCGTTTATAGGGTATTCCCCTATAAGTGTGCAATTTTCCCATATAAATAAATATATATATATATTTTCATTCCTAAAACCGATAAATGAAAAGGTGCCAAAAAAAAGCAAAACGCAATTTAATAAATAAATGCCCTACGAATCTAACAGTACGACTGTCATTTGTAAAAAATTATGCGTTTATAAGGTATACCCCTATAAGTGTGCAATTTTCCCATATAAATTAATATATATATTTTTATTCCTAAAACCGGTAAATAAATGCCTGCGAATGTAAATGTACGACTGTCATTTGCGAAAAATTAGCCGTTTATAGGGTATACCCCTATAAGTGTGCAATTTTCCCATAAAAATTAATATATATATTTTCATTCCTAAAACCGATAAATGAAAAGGTGCCAAAAAAGCAAAACGCAATTTAATAAATAAATGCCCTACGAATCTAAATGTACAACTGTCATTTGCGAAAAATTATGCGTTTATAAGGTATACCCCTATAAGTGCAATTTTCCCATATAGATTAATATATATATATATATATTTTCGTTCCTAAAACCGACAAATGAAAAGGTGCCAAAAAAACCAATACGCACTTTAATAAATAAATACCCTACGAATCTAACTGTATGACTGTCATTTGCGAAAAATTAGCCGTTTATGGGTATACCCCTATAAGTGTGCAATTTTTCCATATAAATTAATATATATATATATATATATATATATATATATATATATATATATATATATATATATATAAAACCGATAAATAAAAAGGTGCCAAAAAACCAAAACGCATTTTAATAAATAAATGCCGGCGGATCTAAATGTACGACTGTCATTTGCGAAAAATTAGCCGTTTATAGGGTATAGCCCTATAAGTGTGCAATTTTCCCATATAAATTACTATATATATTTTCATTCCTAAAACCGATAAATGAAAAGGTGCCAAAAAAAGAAAACACAATTTAATAAATAAATGGCCTACGAATCTAACTGTACGACTGTCATTTGCGAAAAATTATGCGTTTATAAGGTATACCCCTATAAGTGCAATTTTCCCATATAGATTATATATATTTTCATTCCTAAAACCGATAAATGAAAAGGTGACAAAAAAACCAAAACGCGCTTTAATAAATAAATGCCCTACGAATCTAACTGTATGACTGTCATTTGCGAAAAATTAGCCGTTTATAGGGTATACCCCTATAAGTTTGCAATTTTCCCATATAAATTAATACATATATTTTCATTCCTAAAACCGATAAATGAAAAGGTGGCAAAAAAACCAACCTGCATTTTAATTAATAAATGCCCTACGAAACCAACTGAGTGACTGCCATTTGCGAAAAATTAGCCGTTTATATGAATATATATATTTTCATTCCTAAAACCGATAAATAAAAAGGTGCCAAAGAAACCAAATCGCACTTTAATAAATAAATGCCCTGCGAATCTAACTGTATGACTGTCATTTGCGAAAAATTACCCGTTTACAGGGTATACCCCTATGAGTGTGCAATTATCCCATATAAATTAATATATATATATTTTCATTCCTAAAACCGATAAATGTAAAAGTGCCAAAAAACCAAAACGCACTTTAATAAATAAATGCCCTACGAATCTAACTGTACGACTGTCATTTGCGAAAAATTAGCCGTTTATAGGGTATACCCCTATAGGTGTGCAATTTTCCCATATAAATTAATATATATATTTTCATTCCTAAAACCGATAAATGAAAAGGTTCCAAAAAAATCAAAATGCACTTGAATAAATAAATGCCTTCGAATCTAACTGTACGACTGTCATTTGCGAAAAATTAGCCGTTTATAGGGTATACCCCTATAAGTGTGCAATTTTCCCATGTACATTAATATATATATTTTCATTCCTAAAACCGATAAATGAAAAGGTTCCAAAAGGAGCAAAACGCATTTTAATAAATAAATGCCCTACGAATCTAACTGTACGACTGTCATTTGCGAAAAATTAGTCGTTTATAGGGTATACCCCTATTAGTGTGCAATTTTCCCATATAAATTAATATATATATTTTCATTCCTAAAACCGATAAATGAAAAGGTGCCAAAAAAGCAAAACGCATTTTAATAAATAAATGCCCTACGAATCTAACTGCACGACTGTTATTTGCGAAAATTAGCCGTTTATAGTGTATACCCCTAAAAGTGTGCAATTTTCCCATATAAATTAATATATATATTTTCATTCCTAAAATCGATAAATGAAAATGTGCCAAAAAAGCCAAAACGCATTTTAATAAATAAATAACCTATGAATCTAACTGTACGACTGTCATTTGCGAAACATTAGCCGTTTATAGGGTATACCCCTATAAGTGTGCAATTTCCCATATAAATTAATATATATATTTTAATTCCTAAAACCGATAAATGAAAAGTTGCCAAAAAAAAACCAAAACGCATTTCTATAAATAAATGCCCTGCGAATCTGACTGTAAGACTGTCATTTGCGAAAAATTAGCCGTTTATAGGGTATACCCCTATAAGTGTACAATTTTCCCATATAAATTAATATATATATTTTCATTCCTAAAACCGATAAATAAATACCTGCGAATCTAAATGTACGACTGTCATTTGCGAAAAATTAGCGGTTAATAGGGTATACCCCTATAAGTGTGCAATTTTCCCATATAAATTAATATATATATTTTCATTCCTAAAACCGATAAATAAAAAGGTGCCAAAAAACCAAAACGCTTTTTAATAAATAAATGCCTGCGAATCTAAAGGTACGACTGTCATTTGCGAAAAATTAGCCGTTTAGAGGGAATACCCCTATAAGTGTGCAATTTTCCCATATAAATAAATATATATATATATATATTTTCATTCCTAAAACCGATAAATGAAAAGGTGCCAAAAAAAGCAAAACGCAATTTAATAAATAAATGCCCTACGAATCTAACAGTACGACTGTCATTTGCAAAAAATTATGCGTTTATAAGGTATACCCCTATAAGTGTGCAATTTTCCCATATAAATTAATATATATATTTTCATTCCTAAAACCGATAAATAAACAGGTGCCAAAAAACCAAAACACATTTTAATAAATAAATGCCTGCGAATCTAAATGTACGACTGTCATTTGCGAAAAATTAGCCGTTTATAGGGTATAACGCTATAAGTGTGCAATTTTCCCATATAAATTAATATATATATTTTCATTCCTAAAACCGATAAATAAATGCCTGCGAATCTAAATGTACGACTGTCATTTGCGAAACATTAGCCGTTTATAGGGTATACCCCTATAAGTGTGCAATGTTCCCATATAAATTAATATATATATTTACATTCCTAAAACCGATAAATGAAAAGGTGCCAAAAAAACCAAAACGCACTTTAATAAATAAATGCCCTACGAATCTAACTGTATGACTGTCATTTGCGAAAAATTAGCCGTTTACAGGGTATACCCCTATAAGTGTGCAATTTTCCTATATAAATTAATATATATATATTTTCATTCCTAAAACCGATAAATAAAAAGGTGCCAAAAAACCAAAACGCATTTTAATAAATAAATGCCGGCGAATCTAAATGTACGACTGTCATTTGCGAAAAATTAGCCGTTTATAGGGTATACCCCTATAAGTGTGCAATTTTCCCATATAAATTAATATATGTATTTTCATTCCTAAAACCGATAAATAAATGCCTGCGAATCTAAATGTACGACTGTCATTTGCGAAAACTTAGCCGTTTATAGGGTATACCCCTATAAGTGTGCAATTTTCCCATATAAATTAATATATATATTTTCATTCCTAAAACCGATAAATAAATGCCTGCGAATCTAAATGTACGACTGTCATTTGCGAAAAATTAGCGGTTTATAGGGTATACCCCTATAAGTGTGCAATTTTCCCATATAAATTAATATATATATTTTCATTCCTAAAACCGATAAATAAAAAGGTGCCAAAAAACCAAAACGCATTTTAATAAATAAATGCCTGCGAATCTATAGGTACGACTGTCATTTGCAAAAATGAGCCGTTTATAGGGTATTCCCCTATAAGTGTGCAATTTTCCCATATAAATAAATATATATATATATTTTCATTCCTAAAACCGATAAATGAAAAGGTGCCAAAAAAAAGCAAAACGCAATTTAATAAATAAATGCCCTACGAATCTAACAGTACGACTGTCATTTGTAAAAAATTATGCGTTTATAAGGTATACCCCTATAAGTGTGCAATTTTCCCATATAAATTAATATATATATTTTTATTCCTAAAACCGGTAAATAAATGCCTGCGAATGTAAATGTACGACTGTCATTTGCGAAAAATTAGCCGTTTATAGGGTATACCCCTATAAGTGTGCAATTTTCCCATAAAAATTAATATATATATTTTCATTCCTAAAACCGATAAATGAAAAGGTGCCAAAAAAGCAAAACGCAATTTAATAAATAAATGCCCTACGAATCTAAATGTACAACTGTCATTTGCGAAAAATTATGCGTTTATAAGGTATACCCCTATAAGTGCAATTTTCCCATATAGATTAATATATATATATATATATATATTTTCGTTCCTAAAACCGACAAATGAAAAGGTGCCAAAAAAACCAATACGCACTTTAATAAATAAATACCCTACGAATCTAACTGTATGACTGTCATTTGCGAAAAATTAGCCGTTTATGGGTATACCCCTATAAGTGTGCAATTTTTCCATATAAATTAATATATATATATATATATATATATATATATAACCGATAAATAAAAAGGTGCCAAAAAACCAAAACGCATTTTAATAAATAAATGCCGGCGGATCTAAATGTACGACTGTCATTTGCGAAAAATTAGCCGTTTATAGGGTATAGCCCTATAAGTGTGCAATTTTCCCATATAAATTACTATATATATTTTCATTCCTAAAACCGATAAATGAAAAGGTGCCAAAAAAAGAAAACACAATTTAATAAATAAATGGCCTACGAATCTAACTGTACGACTGTCATTTGCGAAAAATTATGCGTTTATAAGGTATACCCCTATAAGTGCAATTTTCCCATATAGATTATATATATTTTCATTCCTAAAACCGATAAATGAAAAGGTGACAAAAAAACCAAAACGCGCTTTAATAAATAAATGCCCTACGAATCTAACTGTATGACTGTCATTTGCGAAAAATTAGCCGTTTATAGGGTATACCCCTATAAGTTTGCAATTTTCCCATATAAATTAATACATATATTTTCATTCCTAAAACCGATAAATGAAAAGGTGGCAAAAAAACCAACCTGCATTTTAATTAATAAATGCCCTACGAAACCAACTGAGTGACTGCCATTTGCGAAAAATTAGCCGTTTATATGAATATATATATTTTCATTCCTAAAACCGATAAATAAAAAGGTGCCAAAGAAACCAAATCGCACTTTAATAAATAAATGCCCTGCGAATCTAACTGTATGACTGTCATTTGCGAAAAATTACCCGTTTACAGGGTATACCCCTATGAGTGTGCAATTATCCCATATAAATTAATATATATATATTTTCATTCCTAAAACCGATAAATGTAAAAGTGCCAAAAAACCAAAACGCACTTTAATAAATAAATGCCCTACGAATCTAACTGTACGACTGTCATTTGCGAAAAATTAGCCGTTTATAGGGTATACCCCTATAGGTGTGCAATTTTCCCATATAAATTAATATATATATTTTCATTCCTAAAACCGATAAATGAAAAGGTTCCAAAAAAATCAAAATGCACTTGAATAAATAAATGCCTTCGAATCTAACTGTACGACTGTCATTTGCGAAAAATTAGCCGTTTATAGGGTATACCCCTATAAGTGTGCAATTTTCCCATGTACATTAATATATATATTTTCATTCCTAAAACCGATAAATGAAAAGGTTCCAAAAGGAGCAAAACGCATTTTAATAAATAAATGCCCTACGAATCTAACTGTACGACTGTCATTTGCGAAAAATTAGTCGTTTATAGGGTATACCCCTATTAGTGTGCAATTTTCCCATATAAATTAATATATATATTTTCATTCCTAAAACCGATAAATGAAAAGGTGCCAAAAAAGCAAAACGCATTTTAATAAATAAATGCCCTACGAATCTAACTGTATGACTGTCATTTGCGACAATTAGCCGTTTATAGTGTATACCCCTAAAAGTGTGCAATATTCCCATATAAATTAATATATATATTTTCATTCCTAAAACCGATAAATGAAAATGTGCCAAAAAAGCCAAAACTCATTTTAATAAATAAATGCCCTACGAATCTAACTGTGTGACTGTCATTTGCGAAAAATTAGCCGTTTATAGGGTATACCCCTATAAGTATGCAATTTTCCCATATAAATTAATATATATATTTTCAATCCTAAAACCGATAAATGAAAAGGTGCCAAAAAAAGCGAAACGCATTTTAATAAATAAATGCCCTACGAATCTAACTGCACGACTGTCATTTGCGAAAAATTAGCCGTTTATAGTGTATACCCCTAAAAGTGTGCAATTTTCCCATATAAATTAATATATATATTTTCATTCCTAAAATCGATAAATGAAAATGTGCCAAAAAAGCCAAAACGCATTTTAATAAATAAATAACCTATGAATCTAACTGTACGACTGTCATTTGCGAAACATTAGCCGTTTATAGGGTATACCCCTATAAGTGTGCAATTTCCCATATAAATTAATATATATATTTTCATTCCTAAAACCGATAAATGAAAAGTTGCCAAAAAAAACCAAAACGCATTTCAATAAATAAATGCCCTGCGAATCTAACTGTAAGACTGTCATTTGCGAAAAATTAGCCGTTTATAGGGTATACCCCTATAAGTGTGCAATTTTCCCATATAAATTAATATATATATTTTCATTCCTAAAACCGATAAAGGAAAAGGTTCCAAAAAAGCGAAAAATTAGCGGTTTATAGGATATACCACTATAAGTGTGCAATTTTCCCATATAAATTAATATATATATTTTCATTCCTAAAACCGATAAATGAAAAGGTGCCAAAAAAGCAAAACGCATTTAAATAAATAAATGCCCTACAAATTTAACTGTACGACTGTCATTTGCGAAAATAAGCCGTTTATAGTGTATACCCCTATAAGTGTGCAATTTTCCCATATAATATAATATATATATTTTCATCCCTAAAACCGATAAATGAAAAGGTGCCAAAAAAGCCAAAACGCATTTTAATAAATAAATAACCTATGAATCTAACTGTACGACTGTCATTTGCGAAACATTAGCCGTTTATAGGGTATACCCCTATAAGTGTGCAATTTCCCATATAAATTAATATATATATTTTCATTCCTAAAACCGATAAATGAAAAGGTGCCAAAAAAGCAAAACGCATTTAAATAAATAAATGCCCTACAAATTTAACTGTACGACTGTCATTTGCGAAAATAAGCCGTTTATAGTGTATACCCCTAAAAGTGTGCAATTTTCCCATATAAATTAATATATATATTTTCATTCCTAAAATCGATAAATGAAAATGTGCCAAAAAAGCCAAAACGCATTTTAATAAATAAATAACCTATGAATCTAACTGTACGACTGTCATTTGCGAAACATTAGCCGTTTATAGGGTATACCCCTATAAGTGTGCAATTTTCCCATATAAATTAATATATATATATATATTCATTCCTAAAACCGATAAATGAAAAGGTGCCAAAGAAACCAAAACGCAGTTTTATAAATAAATGCCCTGCGAATCTAACAGTATGATTATACGCACTTTAATAAATAAATACCCTACGAATCTAACTGTATGACTGTCATTTGCAAAAAATTAGCCGTTTATGGGTATACCCCTATAAGTGTGCAATTTTTCTAAATAAATTAATATATATATATATATATATATATATATATATATATATATTTTCATTCCTAAAACCGATAAATAAAAAGGTGCCAAAAAACCAAAACGCATTTTAATAAATAAATGCCGGTGAATCTAAATGTACGACTGTCATTTGCGAAAAATTAGCCGTTTATAGGGTATAGCCCTATAAGTGTGCAATTTTCCCATATAAATTAATATATATATTTTCATTCCTAAAACCGATAAATGAAAAGGTGTCAAAAAAAGAAAACACAATTTAATAAATAAATGCCCTACGAATCTAACTGTACGACTGTCATTTGCGAAAAATTATGCGTTTATAAGGTATACCCCTATAAGTGCAATTTTCCCATATAGATTATATATATTTTCATTCCTAAAACCGATAAATGAAAAGGTGACAAAAAAACCAAAACGCACTTTAATAAATAAATGCCCTACGAATCTAACTGTATGACTGTCATTTGCGAAAAATTAGCCGTTTATAGGGTATACCCCTATAAGTTTGCAATTTTCCCATATAAATTAATGCATATATTTTCATTCCTAAAACCGATAAATGAAAAGGTGGCAAAAAAACCAACCTGCATTTTAATTAATAAATGCCCTACGAAACCAACTGAGTGACTGCCATTTGCGAAAAATTAGCCGTTTATAGGGTATACCCCTATAAGTGTGCAATTTTCCCATATATATGAATATATATATTTTCATTCCTAAAACCGATAAATAAAAAGGTGCCAAAGAAACCAAATCGCACTTTAATAAACAAATGCCCTGCGAATCTAACTGTATGACTGTCATTTGCGAAAAATTACCCGTTTACAGGGTATACCCCTATGAGTGTGCAATTATCCCATATAAATTAATATATATATATTTTCATTCCTAAAACCGATAAATGTAAAAGTGCCAAAAAAAACCAAAAGGCACTTTAATAAATAAATGCCCTACGAATCTAACTGTACGACTGTCATTTGCGAAAAATTAGCCGTTTATAGGGTATACCCCTATAAGTGTGCAATTTTCCCATATAAATTAATATATATATTTTCATTCCTAAAACCGATAAATGAAAAGGTTCCAAAAAAAGCAAAATGCACTTGAATAAATAAATGCCCTTCGAATCTAACTGTACGACTGTCATTTGCGAAAATTAGTCGTTTATAGGGTATACCCCTATAAGTGTGCAATTTTCCCATATACATTAATATATATATTTTCATTCCTTAAATCGATAAATGAAAAGGTTCCAAAAGGAGCAAAACGCATTTTAATAAATAAATGCCCTACGAATCTAACTGTACGACTGTCATTTGCGAAAATTAGTCGTTTATAGGGTATACCCCTATTAGTGTGCAATTTTCCCATATAAATTAATATATATATTTTCATTCCTAAAACCGATAAATGAAAAGGTGCCAAAAAAAGCAAAACGCATTTTAATTAATAAATGCCCTACGAATCTAACTGTATGACTGTCATCTGCGACAATTAGCCGTTTATAGTGTATACCCCTAAAAGTGTGCAATATTCCCATATAAATTAATATATATATTTTCATTCCTAAAACCGATAAATGTAAAAGTGCCAAAAAACCAAAACGCACTTTAATAAATAAATGCCCTACGAATCTAACTGTACGACTGTCATTTGCGAAAAATTAGCCGTTTATAGGGTATACCCCTATAGGTGTGCAATTTTCCCATATAAATTAATATATATATTTTCATTCCTAAAACCGATAAATGAAAAGGTTCCAAAAAAATCAAAATGCACTTGAATAAATAAATGCCTTCGAATCTAACTGTACGACTGTCATTTGCGAAAAATTAGCCGTTTATAGGGTATACCCCTATAAGTGTGCAATTTTCCCATGTACATTAATATATATATTTTCATTCCTAAAACCGATAAATGAAAAGGTTCCAAAAGGAGCAAAACGCATTTTAATAAATAAATGCCCTACGAATCTAACTGTACGACTGTCATTTGCGAAAAATTAGTCGTTTATAGGGTATACCCCTATTAGTGTGCAATTTTCCCATATAAATTAATATATATATTTTCATTCCTAAAACCGATAAATGAAAAGGTGCCAAAAAAGCAAAACGCATTTTAATAAATAAATGCCCTACGAATCTAACTGTATGACTGTCATTTGCGACAATTAGCCGTTTATAGTGTATACCCCTAAAAGTGTGCAATATTCCCATATAAATTAATATATATATTTTCATTCCTAAAACCGATAAATGAAAATGTGCCAAAAAAGCTAAAACGCATTTTAATAAATAAATGCCCTACGAATCTAACTGTGTGACTGTCATTTGCGAAAAATTAGCCGTTTATAGGGTATACCCCTATAAGTATGCAATTTTCCCATATAAATTAATATATATATTTTCAATCCTAAAACCGATAAATGAAAAGGTGCCAAAAAAAGCGAAACGCATTTTAATAAATAAATGCCCCACGAATCTAACTGCACGACTGTCATTTGCGAAAAATTAGCCGTTTATAGTGTATACCCCTAAAAGTGTGCAATTTTCCCATATAAATTAATATATATATTTTCATTCCTAAAATCGATAAATGAAAATGTGCCAAAAAAGCCAAAACGCATTTTAATAAATAAATAACCTATGAATCTAACTGTACGACTGTCATTTGCGAAACATTAGCCGTTTATAGGGTATACCCCTATAAGTGTGCAATTTCCCATATAAATTAATATATATATTTTCATTCCTAAAACCGATAAATGAAAAGTTGCCAAAAAAAACCAAAACGCATTTCAATAAATAAATGCCCTGCGAATCTAACTGTAAGACTGTCATTTGCGAAAAATTAGCCGTTTATAGGGTATACCCCTATAAGTGTGCAATTTTCCCATATAAATTAATATATATATTTTCATTCCTAAAACCGATAAAGGAAAAGGTTCCAAAAAAGCGAAAAATTAGCGGTTTATAGGATATACCACTATAAGTGTGCAATTTTCCCATATAAATTAATATATATATTTTCATTCCTAAAACCGATAAATGAAAAGGTGCCAAAAAAGCAAAACGCATTTAAATAAATAAATGCCCTACAAATTTAACTGTACGACTGTCATTTGCGAAAATAAGCCGTTTATAGTGTATACCCCTATAAGTGTGCAATTTTCCCATATAATATAATATATATATTTTCATCCCTAAAACCGATAAATGAAAAGGTGCCAAAAAAGCCAAAACGCATTTTAATAAATAAATAACCTATGAATCTAACTGTACGACTGTCATTTGCGAAACATTAGCCGTTTATAGGGTATACCCCTATAAGTGTGCAATTTCCCATATAAATTAATATATATATTTTCATTCCTAAAACCGATAAATGAAAAGGTGCCAAAAAAGCCAAAACGCATTTTAATAAATAAATAACCTATGAATCTAACTGTACGACTGTCATTTGCGAAACATTAGCCGTTTATAGGGTATACCCCTATAAGTGTGCAATTTTCCCATATAAATTAATATATATATTTTCATTCCTAAAATCGATAAATGAAAATGTGCCAAAAAAGCCAAAACGCATTTTAATAAATAAATAACCTATGAATCTAACTGTACGACTGTCATTTGCGAAACATTAGCCGTTTATAGGGTATACCCCTATAAGTGTGCAATTTTCCCATATAAATTAATATATATATATATATTCATTCCTAAAACCGATAAATGAAAAGGTGCCAAAGAAACCAAAACGCAGTTTTATAAGTAAATGCCCTGCGAATCTAACAGTATGATTATACGCACTTTAATAAATAAATACCCTACGAATCTAACTGTATGACTGTCATTTGCAAAAAATTAGCCGTTTATGGGTATACCCCTATAAGTGTGCAATTTTTCTAAATAAATAAATATATATATATGTATATATATATATATATATATATATATATATATATATATATATATATATTTTCATTCCTAAAACCGATAAATAAAAAGGTGCCAAAAAACCAAAAGGCATTTTAATAAATAAATGCCGGTGAATCTAAATGTACGACTGTCATTTGCGAAAAATTAGCCGTTTATAGGGTATAGCCCTATAAGTGTGCAATTTTCCCATATAAATTAATATATATATTTTCATTCCTAAAACCGATAAATGAAAAGGTGTCAAAAAAAGAAAACACAATTTAATAAATAAATGCCCTACGAATCTAACTGTACGACTGTCATTTGCGAAAAATTATGCGTTTATAAGGTATACCCCTATAAGTGCAATTTTCCCATATAGATTATATATATTTTCATTCCTAAAACCGATAAATGAAAAGGTGACAAAAAAACCAAAACGCACTTTAATAAATAAATGCCCTACGAATCTAACTGTATGACTGTCATTTGCGAAAAATTAGCCGTTTATAGGGTATACCCCTATAAGTTTGCAATTTTCCCATATAAATTAATGCATATATTTTCATTCCTAAAACCGATAAATGAAAAGGTGGCAAAAAAACCAACCTGCATTTTAATTAATAAATGCCCTACGAAACCAACTGAGTGACTGCTATTTGCGAAAAATTAGCCGTTTATAGGGTATACCCCTATAAGTGTGCAATTTTCCCATATATATGAATATATATATTTTCATTCCTAAAACCGATAAATAAAAAGGTGCCAAAGAAACCAAATCGCACTTTAATAAACAAATGCCCTGCGAATCTAACTGTATGACTGTCATTTGCGAAAAATTACCCGTTTACAGGGTATACCCCTATGAGTGTGCAATTATCCCATATAAATTAATATATATATATTTTCATTCCTAAAACCGATAAATGTAAAAGTGCCAAAAAAAACCAAAACGCACTTTAATAAATAAATGCCCTACGAATCTAACTGTACGACTGTCATTTGCGAAAAATTAGCCGTTTATAGGGTATACCCCTATAAGTGTGCAATTTTCCCATATAAATTAATATATATATTTTCATTCCTAAAACCGATAAATGAAAAGGTTCCAAAAAAAGCAAAATGCACTTGAATAAATAAATGCCCTTCGAATCTAACTGTACGACTGTCATTTGCGAAAATTAGTCGTTTATAGGGTATACCCCTATAAGTGTGCAATTTTCCCATATACATTAATATATATATTTTCATTCCTTAAATCGATAAATGAAAAGGTTCCAAAAGGAGCAAAACGCATTTTAATAAATAAATGCCCTACGAATCTAACTGTACGACTGTCATTTGCGAAAATTAGTCGTTTATAGGGTATACCCCTATTAGTGTGCAATTTTCCCATATAAATTAATATATATATTTTCATTCCTAAAACCGATAAATGAAAAGGTGCCAAAAAGTGTACCCCTAACTGTGTGACTGTCATTTGCGAAAAATTAGCCGTTTATAGGGTATACCCCTATAAGTATGCAATTTTCCCATATAAATTAATATATATATTTTCAATCCTAAAACCGATAAATGAAAAGGTGCCAAAAAAAGCGAAACGCATTTTAATTAATAAATGCCCTACGAATCTAACTGTATGACTGTCATCTGCGACAATTAGCCGTTTATAGTGTAGACCCCTAAAAGTGTGCAATATTCCCATATAAATTAATATATATATTTTCATTCCTAAAACCGATAAATGAAAATGTGCCAAAAAAGCCAAAACGCATTTTAATAAATAAATGCCCTACGAATCTAACTGTATGACTGTCATTTGCGAAAAATTAGCCGTTTATAGGGTATACCCCTATAAGTATGCAATTTTCCCATATAAATTAATATATATATTTTCAATCCTAAAACCGATAAATGAAAAGGTGCCAAAAAAAGCGAAACGCATTTTAATAAATAAATGCCTTACGAATCTAACTGCACGACTGTCATTTGCGAAAATTAGCCGTTTATAGTGTATACCCCTAAAAGTGTGCAATTTTCCCATATAAATTAATATATATATTTTCATTCCTAAAATCGATAAATGAAAATGTGCCAAAAAAGCCAAAACGCATTTTAATAAATAAATAACCTATGAATTTAACTGTACGACTGTCATTTGCGAAACATTAGCCGTTTATAGGGTATACCCCTATAAGTGTGCAATTTCCCATATAAATTAATATATATATTTTAATTCCTAAAACCGATAAATGAAAAGTTGCCAAAAAAAAAAACCAAAACGCATTTCAATAAATAAATGCCCTGCGAATCTGACTTAAGACTGTCATTTGCGAAAAATTAGCCGTTTATAGGGTATACCCCTATAAGTGTGCAATTTTCCCATATAAATTAATATATATATTTTCATTCCTAAAACCAATAAATAAATACCTGCGAATCTAAATGTACGACTGTCATTTGCGAAAAATTAGCGGTTAATAGGGTATACCCCTATAAGTGTGCAATTTTCCCATATAAATTAATATATATATTTTCATTCCTAAAACCGATAAATAAAAAGGTGCCAAAAAACCAAAACGCTTTTTAATAAATAAATGCCTGCGAATCTAAAGGTACGACTGTCATTTGCGAAAAATTAGCCGTTTAGAGGGAATACCCCTATAAGTGTGCAATTTTCCCATATAAATAAATGTATATATATATATTTTCATTCCTAAAACCGATAAATGAAAAGGTGCCAAAAAAAGCAAAACGCAATTTAATAAATAAATGCCCTACGAATCTAACAGTACGACTGTCATTTGCAAAAAATTATGCGTTTATAAGGTATACCCCTATAAGTGTGCAATTTTCCCATATAAATTAATAAATATATTTTCATTCCTAAAACCGATAAATAAACAGGTGCCAAAAAACCAAAACACATTTTAATAAATAAATGCCTGCGAATCTAAATGTACGACTGTCATTTGCGAAAAATTAGCCGTTTATAGGGTATAACGCTATAAGTGTGTAATTTTCCCATATAAATTAATATATATATTTTCATTCCTAAAACCGATAAATAAATGCCTGCGAATCTAAATGTACGACTGTCATTTGCGAAAAATTAGCCGTTTATAGGGTATACCCCTATAAGTGTGCAATGTTCCCATATAAATTAATATATATATTTACATTCCTAAAACCGATAAATGAAAAGGTGCCAAAAAAACCAAAACGCACTTTAATAAATAAATGCCCTACGAATCTAACTGTATGACTGTCATTTGCGAAAAATTAGCCGTTTACAGGGTATACCCCTATAAGTGTGCAATTTTCCTATATAAATTAATATATATATATTTTCATTCCTAAAACCGATAAATAAAAAGGTGCCAAAAAACCAAAACGCATTTTAATAAATAAATGCCGGCGAATCTAAATGTACGACTGTCATTTGCGAAAAATTAGCCGTTTATAGGGTATACCCCTATAAGTGTGCAATTTTCCCATATAAATTAATATATATATTTTCATTCCTAAAACCGATAAATAAATGCCTGCGAATCTAAATGTACGACTGTCATTTGCGAAAACTTAGCCGCTTATAGGGTATACCCCTATAAGTGTGCAATTTTCCCATATAAATTAATATATATATTTTCATTCCTAAAACCGATAAATAAATGCCTGCGAATCTAAATGTACGACTGTCATTTGCGAAAAATTAGCGGTTTATAGGGTATACCCCTATAAGTGTGCAATTTTCCCATATAAATTAATATATATATTTTCATTCCTAAAACCGATAAATAAAAAGGTGCCAAAAAACCAAAACGCATTTTAATAAATAAATGCCTGCGAATCTATAGGTACGACTGTCATTTGCAAAAATGAGCCGTTTATAGGGTATTCCCCTATAAGTGTGCAATTTTCCCATATAAATAAATATATATATATATTTTCATTCCTAAAACCGATAAATGAAAAGGTGCCAAAAAAAAGCAAAACGCAATTTAATAAATAAATGCCCTACGAATCTAACAGTACGACTGTCATTTGCAAAAAATTATGCGTTTATAAGGTATACCCCTATAAGTGTGCAATTTTCCCATATAAATTAATAAATATATTTTCATTCCTAAAACCGATAAATAAACAGGTGCCAAAAAACCAAAACACATTTTAATAAATAAATGCCTGCGAATCTAAATGTACGACTGTCATTTGCGAAAAATTAGCCGTTTATAGGGTATAACGCTATAAGTGTGTAATTTTCCCATATAAATTAATATATATATTTTCATTCCTAAAACCGATAAATAAATGCCTGCGAATCTAAATGTACGACTGTCATTTGCGAAAAATTAGCCGTTTATAGGGTATACCCCTATAAGTGTGCAATGTTCCCATATAAATTAATATATATATTTACATTCCTAAAACCGATAAATGAAAAGGTGCCAAAAAAACCAAAACGCACTTTAATAAATAAATGCCCTACGAATCTAACTGTATGACTGTCATTTGCGAAAAATTAGCCGTTTACAGGGTATACCCCTATAAGTGTGCAATTTTCCTATATAAATTAATATATATATATTTTCATTCCTAAAACCGATAAATAAAAAGGTGCCAAAAAACCAAAACGCATTTTAATAAATAAATGCCGGCGAATCTAAATGTACGACTGTCATTTGCGAAAAATTAGCCGTTTATAGGGTATACCCCTATAAGTGTGCAATTTTCCCATATAAATTAATATATATATTTTCATTCCTAAAACCGATAAATAAATGCCTGCGAATCTAAATGTACGACTGTCATTTGCGAAAACTTAGCCGCTTATAGGGTATACCCCTATAAGTGTGCAATTTTCCCATATAAATTAATATATATATTTTCATTCCTAAAACCGATAAATAAATGCCTGCGAATCTAAATGTACGACTGTCATTTGCGAAAAATTAGCGGTTTATAGGGTATACCCCTATAAGTGTGCAATTTTCCCATATAAATTAATATATATATTTTCATTCCTAAAACCGATAAATAAAAAGGTGCCAAAAAACCAAAACGCATTTTAATAAATAAATGCCTGCGAATCTATAGGTACGACTGTCATTTGCAAAAATGAGCCGTTTATAGGGTATTCCCCTATAAGTGTGCAATTTTCCCATATAAATAAATATATATATATATATTTTCATTCCTAAAACCGATAAATGAAAAGGTGCCAAAAAAAAGCAAAACGCAATTTAATAAATAAATGCCCTACGAATCTAACAGTACGACTGTCATTTGTAAAAAATTATGCGTTTATAAGGTATGCAATTTTCCCATATAAATTAATATATATATTTTTATTCCTAAAACCGGTAAATAAATGCCTGCGAATGTAAATGTACGACTGTCATTTGCGAAAAATTAGCCGTTTATAGGGTATACCCCTATAAGTGTGCAATTTTCCCATAAAAATTAATATATATATTTTCATTCCTAAAACCGATAAATGAAAAGGTGCCAAAAAAGCAAAACGCAATTTAATAAATAAATGCCCTACGAATCTAAATGTACAACTGTCATTTGCGAAAAATTATGCGTTTATAAGGTATACCCCTATAAGTGCAATTTTCCCATATAGATTAATATATATATATATATATTTTCGTTCCTAAAACCGACAAATGAAAAGGTGCCAAAAAAACCAATACGCACTTTAATAAATAAATACCCTACGAATCTAACTGTATGACTGTCATTTGCGAAAAATTAGCCGTTTATGGGTATACCCCTATAAGTGTGCAATTTTTCCATATAAATTAATATATATATATATATATATATATATATATATATATATATATATATATATATATATATATATATATATATAAAACCGATAAATAAAAAGGTGCCAAAAAACCAAAACGCATTTTAATAAATAAATGCCGGCGGATCTAAATGTACGACTGTCATTTGCGAAAAATTAGCCGTTTATAGGTTATAGCCCTATAAGTGTGCAATTTTCCCATATAAATTACTATATATATTTTCATTCCTAAAACCGATAAATGAAAAGGTGCCAAAAAAAGAAAACACAATTTAATAAATAAATGCCCTACGAATCTAACTGTACGACTGTCATTTGCGAAAAATTATGCGTTTATAAGGTATACCCCTATAAGTGCAATTTTCCCATATAGATTATATATATTTTCATTTCTAAAACCGATAAATGAAAAGGTGACAAAAAAACCAAAACGCGCTTTAACAAATAAATGCCCTACGAATCTAACTGTATGACTGTCATTTGCGAAAAATTAGCCGTTTATAGGGTATACCCCTATAAGTTTGCAATTTTCCCATATAAATTAATACATATATTTTCATTCCTAAAACCGATAAATGAAAAGGTGGCAAAAAAACCAACCTGCATTTTAATTAATAAATGCCCTACGAAACCAACTGAGTGACTGCCATTTGCGAAAAATTAGCCATTTATAGGGTATACCCCTATAAGTGTGCAATTTTCCCATATATATGAATATATATATTTTCATTCCTAAAACCGATAAATAAAAAGGTGCCAAAGAAACCAAATCGCACTTTAATAAATAAATGCCCTGCGAATCTAACTGTATGACTGTCATTTGCGAAAAATTACCCGTTTACAGGGTATACCCCTATGAGTGTGCAATTATCCCATATAAATTAATATATATATATTTTCATTCCTAAAACCGATAAATGTAAAAGTGCCAAAAAACCAAAACGCACTTTAATAAATAAATGCCCTACGAATCTAACTGTACGACTGTCATTTGCGAAAAATTAGCCGTTTATAGGGTATACCCCTATAGGTGTGCAATTTTCCCATATAAATTAATATATATATTTTCATTCCTAAAACCGATAAATGAAAAGGTTCCAAAAAAATCAAAATGCACTTGAATAAATAAATGCCTTCGAATCTAACTGTACGACTGTCATTTGCGAAAAATTAGCCGTTTATAGGGTATACCCCTATAAGTGTGCAATTTTCCCATTTACATTAATATATATATTTTCATTCCTAAAACCGATAAATGAAAAGGTTCCAAAAGGAGCAAAACGCATTTTAATAAATAAATGCCCTACGAATCTAACTGTACGACTGTCATTTGCGAAAAATTAGTCGTTTATAGGGTATACCCCTATTAGTGTGCAATTTTCCCATATAAATTAATATATATATTTTCATTCCTAAAACCGATAAATGAAAAGGTGCCAAAAAAGCAAAACGCATTTTAATAAATAAATGCCCTACGAATCTAACTGTATGACTGTCATTTGCGACAATTAGCCGTTTATAGTGTATACCCCTAAAAGTGTGCAATATTCCCATATAAATTAATATATATATTTTCATTCCTAAAACCGATAAATGAAAATGTGCCAAAAAAGCCAAAACGCATTTTAATAAATAAATGCCCTACGAATCTAACTGTGTGACTGTCATTTGCGAAAAATTAGCCGTTTATAGGGTATACCCCTATAAGTATGCAATTTTCCCATATAAATTAATATATATATTTTCAATCCTAAAACCGATAAATGAAAAGGTGCCAAAAAAAGCGAAACGCATTTTAATAAATAAATGCCCTACGAATCTAACTGCACGACTGTCATTTGCGAAAAATTAGCCGTTTATAGGGTATACCCCTATAGGTGTGCAATTTTCCCATATAAATTAATATATATATTTTCATTCCTAAAACCGATAAATGAAAAGTTTCCAAAAAAATCAAAATGCACTTGAATAAATAAATGCCTTCGAATCTAACTGTACGACTGTCATTTGCGAAAAATTAGCCGTTTATAGGGTATACCCCTATAAGTGTGCAATTTTCCCATTTACATTAATATATATATTTTCATTCCTAAAACCGATAAATGAAAAGGTTCCAAAAGGAGCAAAACGCATTTTAATAAATAAATGCCCTACGAATCTAACTGTACGACTGTCATTTGCGAAAAATTAGTCGTTTATAGGGTATACCCCTATTAGTGTGCAATTTTCCCATATAAATTAATATATATATTTTCATTCCTAAAACCGATAAATGAAAAGGTGCCAAAAAAGCAAAACGCATTTTAATAAATAAATGCCCTACGAATCTAACTGTATGACTGTCATTTGCGACAATTAGCCGTTTATAGTGTATACCCCTAAAAGTGTGCAATATTCCCATATAAATTAATATATATATTTTCATTCCTAAAACCGATAAATGAAAATGTGCCAAAAAAGCCAAAACGCATTTTAATAAATAAATGCCCTACGAATCTAACTGTGTGACTGTCATTTGCGAAAAATTAGCCGTTTATAGGGTATACCCCTATAAGTATGCAATTTTCCCATATAAATTAATATATATATTTTCAATCCTAAAACCGATAAATGAAAAGGTGCCAAAAAAAGCGAAACGCATTTTAATAAATAAATGCCCTACGAATCTAACTGCACGACTGTCATTTGCGAAAAATTAGCCGTTTATAGTGTATACCCCTAAAAGTGTGCAATTTTCCCATATAAATTAATATATATATTTTCATTCCTAAAATCGATAAATGAAAATGTGCCAAAAAAGCCAAAACGCATTTTAATAAATAAATAACCTATGAATCTAACTGTACGACTGTCATTTGCGAAACATTAGCCGTTTATAGGGTATACCCCTATAAGTGTGCAATTTCCCATATAAATTAATATATATATTTTCATTCCTAAAACCGATAAATGAAAAGTTGCCAAAAAAAACCAAAACGCATTTCAATAAATAAATGCCCTGCGAATCTAACTGTAAGACTGTCATTTGCGAAAAATTAGCCGTTTATAGGGTATACCCCTATAAGTGTGCAATTTTCCCATATAAATTAATATATATATTTTCATTCCTAAAACCGATAAGTGAAAAGGTGCCAAAAAAAGCAAAATGCATTTTAATAAATAAGTGCCGTACGAATCAAACGGTATGACTGTCATTTGCGAAAAATTAGCCGTTTATAGGGTATACCCCTAAAGTGTGCAATTTTCCCATATAAATTAATATATATATATATATATATATATTTTCATTCCTAAAACCGATAAATGAAAAGGTGCCAAAGATACCAAAACGCAGTTTAATAAATAAATGCCCTGCGAATCTAACTGTATGACTGTCATTTGCGAAAAATTAGCCGTTTACAGGGTATACCCCTATGAGTGTGCAATTTTCCCATATAAATTAATATATATATTTTCATTCCTAAAACCGATAAATGAAAAGGTGCCAAAAAAGCAAAACGCATTTAAATAAATAAATGCCCTACAAATTTAACTGTACGACTGTCATTTGCGAAAATAAGCCGTTTATAGTGTATACCCCTATAAGTGTGCAATTTTCCCATATAATATAATATATATATTTTCATCCCTAAAACCGATAAATGAAAAGGTGCCAAAAAGGCCAAAACGCATTTTAATAAATAAATAACCTATGAATCTAACTGTACGACTGTCATTTGCGAAACATAAGCCGTTTATAGGGTATACCCCTATAAGTGTGCAATTTCCCATATAAATTAATATATATATTTTCATTCCTAAAACCGATAAATGAAAAGGTGCCAAAAAAGCAAAACGCATTTAAATAAATAAATGCCCTACAAATTTAACTGTACGACTGTCATTTGCGAAAATAAGCCGTTTATAGTGTATACCCCTAAAAGTGTGCAATTTTCCCATATAAATTAATATATATATTTTCATTCCTAAAATCGATAAATGAAAATGTGTCAAAAAAAGCAAAATGCATTTTAATAAATAAGTGCCGTACGAATCAAACGGTATGACTGTCATTTGCGAAAAATTAGCCGTTTATAGGGTATACCCCTATAAGTGTGCAATTTTCCCATATAAATTAATATATATATTTTCAATCCTAAAACCGATAAATGAAAAGGTGCCAAAAAAAGCGAAACGCATTTTAATAAATAGATGCCCTACGAATCTAACTGCACGACTGTCATTTGCGAAAATTAGCCGTTTATAGTGTATACCCCTAAAAGTGTGCAATTTTCCCATATAAAGTAATATATATATTTTCATTCCTAAAATCGATAAATGAAAATGTGCCAAAAAAGCCAAAACGCATTTTAATAAATAAATAACCTATAAATCTAACTGTACGACTGTCATTTGCGAAACATTAGCCGTTTATAGGGTATACCCCTATAAGTGTGCAATTTCCCATATAAATTAATATATATAATTTCATTCCTAAAACCGATAAATGAAAAGTAGCCAAAAAAGCAAAACGCATTTAAATAAATAAATGCCCTACAAATTTGACTGTAAGACTGTCATTTGCGAAAATAAGCCGTTTATAGTGTATACCCCTATAAGTGTGCAATTTTCCCATATAAATTAATATATATATTTTCATTCCTAAAATCGATAAATGAAAATGTGTCAAAAAAGCCAAAACGCGTTTTAATAAATAAATAACCTATGAATCTAACTGTACGACTGTCATTTGCGAAACATTAGCCGTTTATAGGGTATACCCCTATAAGTGTGCAATTTCCCATATAAATTAATATATATATTTTCATTCCTAAAACCGATAAATGAAAAGTTGCCAAAAAAAACCAAAACGCATTTTAATAAATAAATGCCCTACGAATCTAACTGTACGACGAAAAAATAGCCGCTTATAGGGTATACCCCTATAAGTGTCAATTTTACCATATAAATTAATATATATATATTCATTCTTAAAACCGATAAATGAAAAGGTGACAAAAAAAACAAAACGCATTTTAATAAATAAATGCCCTACGAATCTAACTGTACGATTGTCATTTGCGAAAAATTAGCAGTTTATAGGGTATACCCCTATAAGTGCAATGTTCCCATATAAATTAATATATATATATATATATTTATTTATACCCCTATAAGTGTGCAGTTTTCCCATATAAATTAATATATATATATATATTTTCATTCCTAAAACCGATAAATGAAAATATGCCAAAAAAGCAAAACGCATTTAAATAAATAAATGCCCTACAAATTTAACTATACGACTGTCATTTGCGAAAATTAGCCGTTTATAGTGTATACCCCTTATAAGTGTGCAATTTTCCCATATAATTTAATATATGTATTTTCATTCTTTAAATCGATAAATGATACGGTGCCAAAAAAGTAAAAACGCATTTTAATAAATAAATGCCCTACGAATCTAACTGTACGACTGTCATTTGGGAAAAATAACCGTTTATAGGGTATACCCCTATAAGTGTGCAATTTTCCCATATAAATTAATACATATATTTTCATTCCTAAGACCGATAAATGAAAAGGTGCAAAAAAATCTAAAAATTAGCCGTTTATAGGGTATACCCCTATAAGTGTGCAATTTTCCCATATAAATTAATATATATATTTTCATTCCTAAAACCGATAAGTGAAAAGGTGCCAAAAAAAGCAAAACGCATTTTAATAAATAAGTGCCGTACGAATCAAACGGTATGACTGTCATTTGCGAAAAATTAGCCGTTTATAGGGTATACCCCTAAAGTGTGCAATTTTCCCATATAAATTAATATATATATATATATATATATATTTTCATTCCTAAAACCGATAAATGAAAAGGTGCCAAAGATACCAAAACGCAGTTTAATAAATAAATGCCCTGCGAATCTAACTGTATGACTGTCATTTGCGAAAAATTAGCCGTTTACAGGGTATACCCCTATGAGTGTGCAATTTTCCCATATAAATTAATATATATATTTTCATTCCTAAAACCGATAAATGAAAAGGTTCCAAAAAAACCAAAACGCATTTTAATAAATAAATGCCTGCGAATCTAACTGTATAACTGTCATTTGCGAAAAATTAGCCGTTTATAGGGTATACCCCTATAAGTGTGCAATTTTCCCATAAAAATTAATATATACATTTTCATTCCTGAAACCGATACATGAAACGGTGCCAAAAAACCAAAACGCATTTTAATAAATAAATGCCCTACGAATTTAACTGTACGACTGCCAATAGCGAAAAATTAGGCGTTTATAGGGTATACCCCTATTAGTGTGCAATTTTCCCATATAAAGTAATATATATATTTTCATTCCTAAAACCGATAAATGAAAAGTTGCCAAAAAAAAAGCAAAACGCATTTTAATAAATAAATGCCCTACGAATCTAACTGTACGACTGTCATTTGCGACAATTAGCCGTTTATAGTGTATACCCCTAAAAGTGTGCAATATTCCCATATAAATTAATATATATATTTTCATTCCTAAAACCGATAAATGAAAATGTGCCAAAAAAGCCAAAACGCATTTTAATAAATAAATGCCCTACGAATCTAACTGTATGACTGTCATTTGCGAAAAATTAGCCGTTTATAGGGTATACCCCTATAAGTGTGCAATTTTCCCATATAAATTAATATATATATTTTCAATCCTAAAACCGATAAATGAAAAGGTGCCAAAAAAAGCGAAACGCATTTTAATAAATAGATGCCCTACGAATCTAACTGCACGACTGTCATTTGCGAAAATTAGCCGTTTATAGTGTATACCCCTAAAAGTGTGCAATTTTCCCATATAAAGTAATATATATATTTTCATTCCTAAAATCGATAAATGAAAATGTGCCAAAAAAGCCAAAACGCATTTTAATAAATAAATAACCTATAAATCTAACTGTACGACTGTCATTTGCGAAACATTAGCCGTTTATAGGGTATACCCCTATAAGTGTGCAATTTCCCATATAAATTAATATATATAATTTCATTCCTAAAACCGATAAATGAAAAGTAGCCAAAAAAGCAAAACGCATTTAAATAAATAAATGCCCTACAAATTTGACTGTAAGACTGTCATTTGCGAAAATAAGCCGTTTATAGTGTATACCCCTATAAGTGTGCAATTTTCCCATATAATTTAATATATATATTTTCATCCCTAAAACCGATAAATGAAACGGTGCCAAAAAAGCAAAACGCATTTTAATAAATAAATGCTCTACGAATCTAACTGTACGACTGTCATTTGCGAAAAAATAGCCGTTTACCCCTATAAGTGTGCAATTTTCCCATATAAATTAATATATATATTTTCATTCCTCAAACCGATAAATGAAAAGATGCCAAAAAAAGCAAAACGCATTTAAATAAATAAATGCCCTACAAATTTAACTATACGACTGTCATTTGCGAAAATTAGCCGTTTATAGTGTATACCCCTTATAAGTGTGCAATTTTCGCATATAATTTAATATATATATTTTCATTCTTTAAATTGATAAATGATAAGGTGCCAAAAAAGTAAAAACGCATTTTAATAAATAAATGCCCTATGAATCTAACTGTACGACTGTCATTTGCGAAAAATAACCGTTTATAGGGTATACCCCTATAAGTGTGCAATTTTCCCATATAAATTAATACATATACTTTCATTCCTAATACCGATAAATGAAAAGGTGCCAAAAAATCTAAAAATTAGCCGTTTATAGGGTATACCCCTATAAGTGTGCAATTTTCCCATATAAATTAATATACATATTTTCATTCCTAAAACCGATAAATGAAAAGGTGCCAAAAAAAGCAAAACGCATTTTAATAAATAAGTGCCCTACGAATCAAACTGTATGACTGTCATTTGCGAAAAATTAGCCGTTTATAGGGTATACCCCTAAAGTGTGCAATTTTCCCATATAAATTAATATATCTATATATATATATATATATATATATATATTGTTATATGTTCGAAATATACATAGAGGAAATAAAACACAATAATCTTTGGTGTTTGTGTCGCGACAACGTTTTTACAACTCTGCCCATATCTTTTATTCAACTTCTTTTTATATTATTTATTAATAATAATTTCTTACATATTAATGTGGTGTCATGAAAGTAATGGTAATACGAGATGCAAATGCAATAATTAACTCTTTCAGGCACGGTTTTGCATTTATAACTTTTTAAACAAAACGAATGCATTTTTAGTTAAAATAACATATTCTTATTATAAAAAAAACCGAAAAAAACAAATTAGCACTTTAGGTTTTTTTTGTAACGAGGTGGTTAGTTATCTAACCACCGGCGCTTGGCATAAAAATATTCGAACAAAATTTAGGATCTGCAGCCAAAATAAGAACACAAAACTACTTTTTATTAAAATCGGAGAAGCAAGTCTTATTTGTTTATATACAGAGGGGGTCTTTGCAGGGTTTGCATTGCCATATTGTACGCACTGGATTCTTTTTGGTGCTGCATTTTGTACATCTTCGGGATTCGGATCGCTCTGGCTTCTGCATACTGTTTCCAGACGTAATTCTTTTGGAACTGATTTATTTATGATGACTTTTAAAAAAGTAATTAGTTTACATTTTCTCAATAAATGGCACGAAAACATGTTTTAAACACCCAACAATAGGTGGTTAGTTAACTGACCACCAAACCTGAAAGAGTTAAAGAATGCCAAAATATATTTAAAGTCACACGGTATTGCAATAATTTAAAGTCACACGATATTGAAATAATTTAGAGTCACACGGTAATTTGATATCGATATAATTTGGAAATGGAATGTTATATTAAAAGTTTATTGGACATTATACCTTCATAACACCACCCCTCTTAAATAGAAAGGTCTTATAGCGAACATTGATCAGATGGCAGCCATAAGAGCTTTCTTTACAAATGCTATATAATATGCATTTCTTGAAGAGAAATAATTATAATTTATATTTATTTAAATAATTAATAAAAAATAAGAGTATTTGCATATGTATATACATATATATGTATATATTTTTGCTTAATTCATAAAATTTTGTTTATATAAATTCTTGTAGTTTAATTTGATATCTTAAAAATAAATTATTATTCTACCTTTTTTCTTATTTTATAGTTTTTTTTGTTATTTACTGTGTTATTTTATTAACATACTTGTTACTATGTATTTCTCTTTAGACTATTTAGTTTTCTTTTTTTTTTCATATATGTTTATATAGTTGCTAATTTAAGCCTATTTTTATGAACTATTATTTCTTTCTTTTTATCAATTTGTAAAGTGCAATTGTTTTTGTTATCGACTTTTATTACCTTATATGGACCTTTATAAACGTTTTCTAATTTATGACCTTGCTCATTTTTTATAAAAACTTGATCATTAATTTTAATTTGTAATGCCTTTGTATTTTTATCATAGTTTAGTTTTTGTAAATGTTTTGAGTTTTGCAATGCAGATCTTGCATTTTCATTGGCAATTTTGAGTCGGTATCTAACTTCTTTAACATAATCATCAAAATTATATAAAGGTTCTATGATTTTTGAATTCAATAAAGAAAAAATTTCTGGAGTTTTACCAAATATCAATTCAAAAGGGCAATAACTGTGTGTTGTTGATGGGGTTGTGTTGTAACAATAAGTGAAATAGGGTAACCATTGATCCCAATCATTAAGAGACTTAGATACATATGATCTGATAAATTCATTGAAGGTTCGATGTGAACGTTCAACTGTACCCAACGTTTCATGATGATATGGTGTTGAATTTACTAAGTTTATGTTAAGTAGTTTTAATAATTCCTGTAGTACTTCATTTTTAAATTCAGTACCCATATCAGTTAAAATTTTATGGACGGGTCCATAAATAAGAAATAAATTTTCAAAAATTGCTTTTGCTACAGTTTTAGCAGTTTTGTTTGGAACTGGGATGCTTATTAAATATTTTGTTAGATCACACACTATTGTTATTATGTATTGTTGTCCATGTTCGGTAATAGGTAATGGTCCTATCGTGTCAATCACTACTGTATCAAAAGGTCTCATTGGTGTTGGTGTTATAATTAGGGGTTGTTTAATATTCCTATTTGTTTTGTTCCGTTTACATGTTTCACAGGCCTTTACATATTTTGCGACATATTTAGTAATATTTTTCCAATAAAAATACCTTCTAATTTTGTTAATCATTCGAGTTATCCCTGGGTGGCCACCTAGCAGGGGGTCCTCGTGGAATTTTCTTAATATTTCTTGCTTCTCTGTTTCATCTGTAACTGATGGTGTAAACGCTATTTTAATGTGTTTTAAAAACTTATTGCCCAATTCTTTAAAATCTTTTATAGGTACCTTTTCAAACATCTTTTCATTTAATCTCATTTGCAATTTTTTAATGTGAATATTATTGGCTTGCAACTCAAGCTCTTGGAAAAATTTACCTAAGTCTATTTTTCCATTAATAACATAAACATTAGCTTTAAATTTAAATATAATTTTACTTCCTCTTTTAACATCACATCCTTGGATGTGGGTTATTATATTGGGAAGCTTTCTAAATTGGCGCTCCGATATATTTTCATAAATTTTTGGTTGGGCTTGTTCTCTATCTTTCTCTCTTTTCTGCACTTGTTGCTTGGACCTAGTTGTTACCATCATTACATTACAGGCTTTTATATCTTCAAAGGTAATTCTTGACAATGCGTCAGCTGCGTAATTTTCTCTCCCCTTAATATATTCTATATCGAAATTGTATTCCTCCAGATCCAAACGCACTCTCATCAACTTAGAAGATGGGTTTTTCATCGAAAATAAATATGTTAGAGGTCTGTGGTCTGTTTTAATTATGAATTTTCGTCCATAGACGTAAGGTCTAAAGTGATTAATAGCCCAATGAATGGCCAGAAGTTCTTGTTCAATAGTTGCCTTATTACTTTCGCCTTTTGTGAATGTTCTTGATGCATATGCTATGGGCAACAATGTCCCCTCGTGTTGCTGACTCAACACGGCACCACATGCCAACTTACTTGCGTCTGTGGTAATGTAGAATGTTTTTGTGAAGTCCGGATACTGTAGGATTGGTGGAGATATTAGGGTGTTTTTCAAATAATTAAATGAATCTTCGCATTTATCCGACCAATGGAATGGTGCGTTTTTTTTTGTTAGATTTGTTAATGGTTTACTGAAATGTGCGAAATTTGGAATGAACTTTCTATAGTAGTTAGCAAAGGCCACAAAACGTTTAGTTTCATTACCATCCTTAGGCCTAGGATAATTTTTAATAGTATCGTATTTATTACTGTCCGGTAAAATTCCCTGGGACGTACATTTATGACCTAAAAATGTGACCTCATGACAAAAGAACCTGCATTTATCAGGATGCAATGTAAGATTATACTTTCTGCAAGTATGAAAAACTTCTCTTAAATTTTTAATCATATGAGCTTTAGAGCATCCGATTACTATAATATCGTCCATATACAAAAATGCAGTTGACGGTTTTAAACCAGCAAATGCTAGTGACATCATTCGTTGAAATGAGTTAGGTGAGATTTTGAGTCCAAAAGGTAACCTCTTAAACCTAAATGAACCTTTGGGTGTTGAAAAGGAGGTAATATCCATCGAACCATCTTCCAATTCGATTTGGTGAAATCCAGACATTAGATCCAATGTTGAGAAGTATTTAGCTCTTCCAAGCTGATCGAGTATATCGTCTATTCTTGGGAGAGGAAATTTGTCGCACAAAAGTTTTTTGTTTACCTGTCGATAATCAATTACCAGACGCCACCTCTTATCACCGCTACCTTCCAAAGATTTCTTTGGAACCAATAACACTGGACTGTTATAAGGCGAAACAGAGGGCTCAACTAAATCACCTTTAATTAACTTATCAACTTGCCTCTCAATCTCTTCTTTCTGTGTTTCCGGAATTCTATAGTTTTTTATATATATCGGTGTTTCATCCACTATACGCAATTTTTGTTTATAAAAATTGTTTGTAGATACCGGTTCGGTTTCCAACCCAAACACGTCAGTAAATTCGGCACACAGAGCCAAAAGGTCATTTTTTGCAATTCGCGGGCAATTTACCATCAGTCTTTCTAAAATCTCATTAGACCTAGAATTTTTTATAGTTGTGTCTATTGTTTTAGTCTCGTATTGAGACAGAGGCTCATATTTTATATTTTTTAAGGATATTATTTTCGAAGAATTAGATACATTCATTACGCATACCACCGGGCTATTGAGATTTGTAATAGTATTTGGGATAAAGACTTCCTTTTCTACTGTTTGATGTGGAATAAATATATCGTCTATTCCCTGTTGTAATTTTATTTTCCGTACCACCTCTGATCTTGGTGGTATAACAATAGTGTCTTGAATCGGACCTGTTACTATGGGGATTTCCATTTGAATGGTGCTATTTATGGGACAGATTACCAAGAAGTTATCCCTTGAATGGAAGTCAATTATACAATTGTGCGCCCTAATGAAGTCAAGTCCCAAAACTCCATCGCATGGGATTGAGAAATCATCAGGTACAACGTGAAATTCATGTTTTAGTTTAAAGTTGTTGAGGCACAACCAACCTTGAGTTACGCCGATCGTGAATTGACTACCCTCGCCTATGCCTTTTAATTCATTAACTATATTACCATCAATTGGTCCTTTAACACTCCCATGTTTTAATAAGGAGATATCTGCGCCAGTATCTATTAAGAATGTTAGTGCCTGTATACTTCCCGTAAGGGAGAGGTTAACAAAAGCACTGAGGTTCAGATTCAAAGTCAAGATATGTCCTATTCTTCCCCCAGTGTTATCTGGGGGTCCTCGGGGTTTCCCGAGACCCTATTCATAACCCTCATGTCCGCATACTGTCTGGAATTAGTATGTTGCCTACTAGTTCTACTGTGGTTGTTATTTGAGTTTGGCCGGTAATTGTTTTGTCGATTGATATGCGAGCTGTCCCGCTGATTTTTGTCTGTATTATTTGTACTGCAAGATTTTCATGGGTTTCTTTCAGTGATTCTAACAGGTTCAAAGCATCAAGAAATTTTTGAAGGTTCTTAAATTTACCACCAAATTCCGGTAGGATTTTAGTGGCTAATTCTATGAATTTAATGGGTTCCATTTTTGAGTCCGCTAGGTCATGGTCAATGTCTTCAAACTGTTCCCAGATATTCGAGTTTTCCAATATGCTCCCATAATCTATCTCCTCCAATGTTATAGTTACGCATCCATTCTCCCTGAATATTATTACTAGTTCTTTTTGTAACCGTTTCTCTATTGACTGAACCTTTGTCTTCAATTTGGTTATTAATTCAAAAATCTCTTGTCTGTGTTCGGGTGTAAGGTAATAAGCAGTGTTATTAAAAGTATTTACTATTGTATTAAAGTGGATTTCTATTAAATGCAGATGATATTCTATTACTGCTCTGCTAGGCAGTTTCTGTTTGTTTAAACATTTGAAGGACCGGAGGAATTTGCTTTGATTTTCATGAAATTGTTGAGATAACTGTTCCCAATTGGGGCATTTTGCGTTTTGCATTTGCAATGGGTCAGGTTTTGATAATGTCAGCTGTTATAGTCAGACATATGACTGGAATAATTTTCCCATATTTATATTTCCTTTTTCTCTTAATATTTTGCCAAATCGTACTCTTAATAATTTATTGTTAAATAATTAATATTGTCATATAAAGGTTAATTATAACAAGTTAGATGTTTATTTTGTTTTCAATAAAAATATTTCAAAAAAAATTCTGCATTTGACACTATTGCCTATCTTAAATAATTATACTATAATAAATTTTTCTTTTGTTACTTATCCATTTTTTTTTTGTTGGTGTTGCTGGTGTTGATATTGGTGTTGTTGTTCCTGGAGTACAACATTGGCTTCTCCTCGGCGTGGAGAGCATACATCCCATGGCGTGGGGATGCTTCTTCCTTCTCTTTTTTTTATATTGTTATTAAAACTTTGTTGCAATGTTGAAACTGTTTTCTACTAAATTTATTTCTTATATAGTTATATTTTTTTTTTTTTAGCTTTATTATTTTTTCTCTTTTTTTTTTATAAATTAAACACGTTTTAAAGCTCTAAAGCTGGTTTTATATTTTTGCAGAGTTCTTCTTTTGTTCTTGTTTTTTTTTTATATATATTATGCAATATTTATACAATTCACTGTCTGTATAAGTTCACTTTATTTGTAATATATTAATTTATGAAATAGAATTATTAATTATTAATTATTTGATTTATAAAAGATATTTTAATTTATTTTATTTTATTTATTACTGCACTGTTAAAAGTTTTTTTTTTTTTTTTTTATAATACATTTGCTGTGGTTCACTTATACTTGGGGCTGTCGGTGTTGTCCCCTTTGCATATCTTTGATTGTTTTGCATACTAATTTAACCAGGTAGATAATTACCATTGCTACTGCTAGCAACAGAGCCATAATTTCGATGTGACTCATGCCCTCGGTTGTCTTATCAACGTTGTCCTCCTTCATAGTTTCCAATATTTTTTCTAATTGTTTATTGTCGTTTTCTTCCTGATTTTTCCCTACCTCGTAGCCTGCTACTAGCAATGGGATGGTTGACAGTATTTTTTTCCACCAAGTCATTTTAGCTTAGTTTAAGTATATATTTTTTAAAAGGTTTTGTTTTTAATTTATCATTTTTAACAGAAACTTTATATGCATACTTCTTGAATCACTTCGTCATTCTTTTAAATTTTTCATTCATCTTTAACAAAAGACAAATTATTTTGTTTTAGTTCACGTCTTAATTAACACTTTTCACTTGTCACGGTCGCCATGTAATATGTTCGAAATATACATAGAGGAAATAAAACACAATAATCTTTGGTGTTTGTGTCGCGACAACGTTTTTACAACTCTGCCCATATCTTTTATTCAACTTCTTTTTATATTATTTATTAATAATAATTTCTTACATATTAATGTGGTGTCATGAAAGTAATGGTAATACGAGATGCAAATGCAATAATTAAAGAATGCCAAAATATATTTAAAGTCACACGGTATTGCAATAATTTAAAGTCACACGATATTGAAATAATTTAGAGTCACACGGTAATTTGATATCGATATAATTTGGAAATGGAATGTTATATTAAAAGTTTATTGGACATTATACCTTCATAACAATATATATATATTCATTCCTAAAACCGATAAATGAAAAGGTGCCAAAGAAACCAAAACGCAGTTTAATAAATAAATGCCCTGCGAATCTAAGTGTATGACTGTCATTTGCGAAAAATTAGCCGTTTACAGGGTATACCCCTATGAGTGTGCAATTTTCCCATATAAATTAATATATATATTTTCATTTCTACAACCGATAAATAAATGCCTGCGAATCTAAATGTACGACTGTCATTTGCGAAAAATTAGCCGTTTATAGGGTATACCCCTATAAGTGTGCAATTTTCCCATATAAATTAATATATATATTTTCATTCCTAAAACCGATAAATAAATGCCTGCGAATCTAAATGTACGACTGTCATTTGCGAAAAATTAGCGGTTTATAGGGTATACCCCTATAAGTGTGCAATTTTCCCATATAAATTAATATATATATTTTCATTCCTAAAACCGATAAATAAAAAGGTGCCAAAAAACCAAAACACATTTTAATAAATAAATGCCTGCGAATCTAAAGGTACGACTGTCATTTGCGAAAAATTAGCCGTTTATAGGGTATACCCCTATAAGTGTGCAATTTTCCCACATAAATAAATATATATATATATATATTTTCACTCCTAAAACCGATAAATGAAAAGGTGCCAAAAAAAGCAAAACGCAATTTAATAAATAAATGCAATTTAATTTAATAAATTATGCGTTTATAAGGTATACCCCTATAAGTGTGCAATTTTCCCATATAAATTAATATATATATTTTCATTCCTAAAACCGATAAATAAAAAGGTGCCAAAAAACCAAAACACATTTTAATAAATAAATGCCTGCGAATCTAAATGTACGACTGTCATTTGCGAAAAATTAGCCATTTATAGGGTATACCCCTATAAGTGTGCAATTTTCCCATATAAATAAATATATATATATTTTCATTCCTAAAACCGATAAATGAAAAGGTGCCAAAAAAAGCAAAACGCATTTAAATAAATAAATGCCGTACAAATTTAACTATACGACTGTCATTTGCGAAAATTAGCCGTTTATAGTGTATACCCCTTATAAGTGTGCAATTTTCGCATATAATTTAATATATATATTTTCATTCTTTAAATTGATAAATGATAAGGTGCCAAAAAAGTAAAAACGCATTTTAATAAATAAATGCCCTATGAATCTAACTGTACGACTGTCATTTGCGAAAAATAACCGTTTATAGGGTATACCCCTATAAGTGTGCAATTTTCCCATATAAATTAATACATATACTTTCATTCCTAATACCGATAAATGAAAAGGTGCCAAAAAATCTAAAAATTAGCCGTTTATAGGGTATACCCCTATAAGTGTGCAATTTTCCCATATAAATTAATATACATATTTTCATTCCTAAAACCGATAAATGAAAAGGTGCCAAAAAAAGCAAAACGCATTTTAATAAATAAGTGCCCTACGAATCTAACTGCATGACTGTCATTTGCGAAAATTAGCCGTTTATAGTGTATACCCCTAAAAGTGTGCAATTTTCCCATATAAATAAATATATATATATTTTCATTCCTAAAACCGATAAATGAAAAGATGCCAAAAAAAGCAAAACGCAATTTAATAAATAAATGCCCTACGAATCTAAGTGTATGACTGTCATTTGCGAAAAATTAGCCGTTTATAGGGTATACCCCTATGAGTGTGCAATTTTCCCATATAAATTAATATATATATTTTCATTCCTACAACCGATAAATAAATGCCTGCGAATCTAAATGTACGATTGTCATTTGCGAAAAATTAGCCGTTTATAGGGTATACCCCTATAAGTGTGCAATTTTCCCATATAAATTAATATATATATTTTCATTCCTAAAACCGATAAATAAATGCCTGCGAATCTAAATGTACGACTGTCATTTGCGAAAATTTAGCGGTTTATAGAGTATACCCCTATAAGTGTGCAATTTTCCCATATAAATTAATATATATATTTTCATTCCTAAAACCGATAAATAAAAAGGTGCCAAAAAACCAAAACGCATTTTAATAAATAAATGCCTGCGAATCTAAAGGTACGACTGTCATTTGCGAAAAATTAGCCGTTTATAGGGTATACCCCTATAAGTGTGCAATTTTCCCACATAAATAAATATATATATATATTTTCACTCCTAAAACCGATAAATGAAAAGGTGCCAAAAAAAGCAAAACGCAATTTAATAAATAAATGCCCTACGAATCTAACTGCATGACTGTCATTTGCGAAAATTAGCCGTTTATAGTGTATACCCCTAAAAGTGTGCAATTTTCCCATATAAATAAATATATATATATTTTCATTCCTAAAACCGATAAATGAAAAGGTGCCAAAAAAAGCAAAACGTAATTTAATAAATAAATGCCCTACGAATCTAACTGTACGACTGTCATTTGCGAAAAATTAGCCGTTTATAGGGTATAACCCTATAAGTGTGCAATTTTCCCATATAAATTAATATATATATTTTCATTCCTAAAACCGATAAATAAATGCCTGCGAATGTTAATGTACGACTGTCATTTGCGAAAAATTAGCTGTTTATAGGGTATACCCCTATAAGTGTGCAATTTTCCCATAAAAATTAATATATATATTTTCATTCCTAAAACCGATAAATGAAAAGGTTCCAAAAAAGCAAAACGCATTTTAATAAATAAATGCCCTGCGAATCTAACTGTAAGACTGACATTTGCGAAAAATTAGCCGTTTATAGGGTATACCCCTATAAGTGTGCAATTTTCCCATATAAATTAATACATATATTTTCATTCCTAAAACCGATAAATGAAAAGGTGCCAAAAAAAGAAAACACAATTTAATAAATAAATGCCCTACGAATCTAACTGTACGACTGTCATTTGCGAAAAATTATGAGTTTATAGTGTATACCCCTAAAAGTGTGCAATATTCCCATATAAATTAATATATATATTTTCATTCCTAAAACCGATAAATGAAAATGTGGCAAAAAAGCCAAACCGCATTTTAATAAATAAATGCCCTACGAATCTAACTGTACGACTGTCATTTGCGAAAAATTAGCCGTTTATAGGGTATAACCCTATAAGTGTGCAATTTTCCCATATAAATTAATATATATATTTTCAATCCTAAAACAGATAAATAAAAAGGTGCCAAAAAAAGCGAAACGCATTTTAATAAATAAATGCCCTACGAATCTAACTGCATGACTGTCATTTGCGAAAATTAGCCGTTTATAGTGTATACCCCTAAAAGTGTGCAATTTTCCCATATAAATTAATATATATTTTTTCATTCCTAAAATCGATAAATGAAAATGTGCCAAAAAAGCCAAAACGCATTTTAATAAATAAATGCCCTACGAATCTAACTGTACGACTGTCATTTGCGAAAAATAACCGTTTATAGGGTAAACCCCTATAAGTGTGCAATTTTCCCATATAAATTAATACATATATTTTCATTCCTAAGACCGATAAATGAAAAGGTGCCAAAAAATCTAAAAATTATCCGTTTATAGGGTATACCCCTATAAGTGTGCAATTTTCCCATTAAAATTAATATATATATTTTCATTCCTAAAACCGATAAATGAAAAGGTGCCAAAAAAAGCAAAACGCATTTTAATAAATAAGTGCCGTACGAATCAAACTGTATGACTGTCATTTGCGAAAAATTAGCCGTTTATAGGGTATACCCCTAAAGTGTGCAATTTTCCCATATAAATTAATATATATATATATATATATATATATATATATATATATATATATATATATATATATATATATATATTCATTCCTAAAACCGATAAATGAAAAGGTGCCAAAGAAACCAAAACGCAGTTTAATAAATAAATGCCCTGCGAATCTAACTGTATGACTGTCATTTGCGAAAAATTAGCCGTTTACAGGGTATACCCCTATGAGTGTGCAAAATGCCCTGCGAATTTAACTGTACGACTGTCATTTGCGAAAAATTAGTCGTTTATAGGGTATAACCCTATTAGTGTGCAATTTTCCCATATAAATTAATATATATATTTTCATTCCTAAAACCGATAAATGAAAAGGTGCCAAAAAAAGCAAAACGCATTTTAATAAATAAATGCCCTACGAATCTAACTGTACGACTGTCATTTGTGAAAATTAGCCGTTTATAGTGTATACCCCGTTTATAGGGTACCCCTATAAGTATGCAAAATGCCCTGTGAATTTAACTGTACGACTTTCATTTGCGAAAAATTAGTCGTTTATAGGGTATAACCCTATAAGTGTGCAATTTTCCCATATAAATTAATATATATATTTTCAATCCTAAAACCGATAAATGAAAAGGTGCCAAAAAAAAGCGAAACGAATTTTAATAAATAAATGCCCTACGAATCTAACTGCACGACTGTCATTTGTGAAAATTAGCCGTTTATAGTGTATACCCCTAAAAGTGTGCAATTTTCCCATATAAATTAATATATATATTTTCAATCCTAAAATCGATAAATGAAAATGTGCCAAAAAAGCCAAAACTCATTTTAATAAATAAATAACCTATGAATCTAACTGTACGACTGTCATTTGCGAAACATTAGGCGTTTATAGGGTATACCACTATAAGTGTGCAATTTCCCATATAAATTAATATATATATTTTCATTCCTAAAACCGATAAATGAAAAGTTGCCAAAAAAAACCAAAACGCATTTTAATAAATAAATGCCCTACGAATCTAACTGTACGACTGTCATTTGCGAAAAATAACCGTTTATAGGGTATACCCCTAAAGTGTGCAATTTTCCTATATAAATTAATATATATATATATATATATATATATATATATATATATATATATATATATATATATATATATATATTTTCATTCCTAAAACCGATAAATGAAAAGGTTCCAAAGAAACCAAAACGCGGTTTAATAAATAAATGCCCTGCGAATCTAACTGTATGACTGTCATTTGCGAAAAATTAGCCGTTTACAGGGTATACACCTATGAGTGTGCAATTTTCCCATATAAATTAATATATATATTTTCATTCCTAAAACCGATAAATGAAAAGGTTCCAAAAAAACCAAAACGCAGTTTAATAAATAAATGCCCTGCGAATCTAACTGTATGACTGTCATTTGCGAAAAATTAGCCGTTTACAGGGTATACCCTTATAAGTGTGCAATTTTCCCATATAAATTAATATATATATATATTTTCATTCCTAAAACCGATAAATAAAAAGGTGCAAAAAACCCAAAACGCATTTTAATAAATAAATGCCTGCGAATCTAAATATACGACTGACATTTGCGAAAAATTAGCCGTTTATAGGGTATAACGCTATAAGTGTGCAATTTTCCCATATAAATTAATATATATATTGTCATTCCTAAAACCGATAAATAAATGCCTGCGAATCTAAGTATACGACTGTCATTTGCGAAAAATTAGCCGTTTATAGGGTATACCCCTATAAGTGTGCAATGTTCCCATATAAATTAATATATATATTTATATTCCTAAAACCGATAAATGAAAAGGTGCCAAAAAAACCAAAACGCACTTTAATAAATAAATGCCCTACGAATCTAACTGTATGACTGTCATTTGCGAAAAATTAGCCGTTTACAGGGTATACCCCTATAAGTGTGCAATTTTCCCATATAAATTAATATATATATATATATATTTTCATTCCTAAAACCGATAAATAAAAAGGTGCCAAAAAACCAAAACGCATTTTAATAAATAAATGCCGGTGAATCTAAATGTACGACTGTCATTTGTGAAAAATTAGCCGTTTATAGGGTATACCCCTATAAGTGTGCAATTTTCCCATATAAATTAATATATATATATTTTCATTCCTAAAACCGATAAATAAATGCCTGCGAATCTAAATGTACGACTGTCATTTGCGAAAAATTAGCCGTTTATAGGGTATACCCTTATAAGTGTGCAATTTTCCCATATAAATTAATATATATATTTTCATTCCTAAAACCGATAAATAAATGCCTGCGAATCTAAATGTACGACTGTCATTTGCGAAAAATTAGCGGTTTATAGGGTATACCCCTATAAGTGTGCAATTTTCCCATATAAATTAATATATATATTTTCATTCCTAAAACCGATAAATAAAAAGGTGCCAAAAAACCAAAACGCATTTTAATAAATAAATGCCTGCGAATCTAAAGGTACGACTGTCATTTGCGAAAAATTAGCCGTTTATAGGGTATACCCCTATAAGTGTGCAATTTTCCCACATAAATAAATATATATATATATTTTCATTCCTAAAACCGATAAATGAAAAGGTGCCAAAAAAAGCAAAACGCAATTTAATAAATAAATGCAATTTAATTTAATAAATTATGCGTTTATAAGGTATACCCCTATAAGTGTGCAATTTTCCCATATAAATTAATATATATATTTTCATTCCTAAAACCGATAAATAAAAAGGTGCCAAAAAACCAAAACACATTTTAATAAATAAATGCCTGCGAATCTAAATGTACGACTGTCATTTGCGAAAAATTAGCCATTTATAGGGTATACCCCTATAAGTGTGCAATTTTCCCATATAAATAAATATATATATATTTTCATTCCTAAAACTGATAAATGAAAAGGTGCCAAAAAAAGCAAAACGCAAATTAATAAATAAATGCCCTACAAATCTAACTGTACGACTGTCATTTGCGAAAAATTAGCCGTTTATAGGGTATAACCCTATAAGTGTGCAATTTTCCCATATAAAGTAATATATATATTTTCATTCCTAAAATCGATAAATGAAAATGTGCCAAAAAAGCCAAAACGCATTTTAATAAATAAATAACCTATAAATCTAACTGTACGACTGTCATTTGCGAAACATTAGCCGTTTATAGGGTATACCCCTAAAAGTGTGCAATTTTCCCATATAAATTAATATATATATTTTCATTCCTAAAATCGATAAATGAAAATGTGCCAAAAAAGCCAAAACGCATTTTAATAAATAAATAACCTATGAATCTAACTGTACGACTGTCATTTGCGAAACATTAGCCGTTTATAGGGTATACCCCTATAAGTGTGCAATTTCCCATATAAATTAATATATATATTTTCATTCCTAAAACCGATAAATGAAAAGTTGCCAAAAAAAACCAAAACGCATTTCAATAAATAAATGCCCTGCGAATCTAACTGTAAGACTGTCATTTGCGAAAAATTAGCCGTTTATAGGGTATACCCCTATAAGTGTGCAATTTTCCCATATAAATTAATATATATATTTTCATTCCTAAAACCGATAAATGAAAAGGTGCCAAAAAAGCAAAACGCATTTAAATAAATAAATGCCCTACAAATTTAACTGTACGACTGTCATTTAGAAAAATAAGCCGTTTATAGTGTATACCCCTATAAGTGTGCAATTTTCCCATATAATTTAATATATATATTTTCATCCCTAAAAACGATAAATGAAAAGGTGCCAAAAAAGCAAAAACGCATTTTAATAAATAAATGCCCTACGAATCTAACTGTACGACTGTCATTTGCGAAAAAAGAGCCGTTTATAGGGTATACCCCTATAAGTGTGCAATTTTCCCATATAAATTAATATATATTCATTCTTAAAACCAATAAATGAAAAGGTGACAAAAAAAAAACAAAACGCATTTTAATAAATAAATGCCCTACGAATCTAACTGTACGATTGTCATTTGCGAAAAATTAGCAGTTTATAGGGTATACCCCTATAAGTGCAATTTTCCCATATAAATTAATATATATATTTATTTATACCCCTATAATTGTGCAATTTTCCCATATAAATTTATATATATATATATATATATATATATATATATATATATATTTTCATTCCTTAAACCGATAAATGAAAAGATGCCAAAAAAAGCAAAACGCATTTAAATAAATAAATGCCCTACAAATTTAACTATACGAATGTCATTTGCGAAAATTAGCCGTTTATAGTGTATACCCCTTATAAGTGTGCAATTTTCCCATATAATTTAATATATATATTTTCATTCTTTAAATCGATAAATGATAAGGTGCCAAAAAAGTAAAAACGCTTTTTAATAAATAAATGCCCTACGAATCTAACTGTACGACTGTCATTTGCGAAAAATAACCGTTTATACGGTATACCCCTATAAGTGTGCAATTTTCCCATATAAATTAATATATATATTTTCATTCCTAAAACCGATAAATAAATGCCTGCGAATCTAAATGTACGACTGTCATTTGCGAAAAATTAGCGGTTTATAGGGTATACCCCTATAAGTGTGCAATTTTCCCATATAAATTAATATATATATTTTCATTCCTAAAACCGATAAATAAAAAGGTGCCAAAAAACCAAAATACATTTTAATAAATAAATGCCTGCGAATCTAAATGTACGACTGTCATTTGCGAAAAATTAGAGGTTTATAGGGTATACCCATATAAGTGTGCAATTTTCCCACATAAATAAATATATATATATATATTTTCATTCCTAAAACCGATAAATGAAAAGGTGCCAAAAAAAGCAAAACGCAATTTAATAAATAAATGCAATTTAATTTAATAAATTATGCGTTTATAAGGTATACCCCTATAAGTGTGCAATTTTCCCATATAAATTAATATATATATTTTCATTCCTAAAACCGATAAATAAAAAGGTGCCAAAAAACCAAAACACATTTTAATAAATAAATGCCTGCGAATCTAAATGTACGACTGTCATTTGCGAAAAATTAGCCATTTATAGGGTATACCCCTATAAGTGTGCAATTTTCCCATATAAATAAATATATATATATTTTCATTCCTAAAACCGATAAATGAAAAGGTGCCAAAAAAAGCAAAACGCAATTTAATAAATAAATGCCCTACGAATCTAACTGTACGACTGTCATTTGCGAAAAATTAGCCGTTTATAGGGTATAACCCTATAAGTGTGCAATTTTCCCATATAAATTAATATATATATTTTCATTCCTAAAACCGATAAATAAATGCCTGCGAATGTAAATGTACGACTGTCATTTGCGAAAAATTGGCTGTTTATAGGGTATACCCCTATAAGTGTGCAATTTTCCCATAAAAATTAATATATATATTTTCATTCCTAAAACCGATAAATGAAAAGGTGCCAAAAAAGCAAAACGCAATTTAATAAATAAATGCCCTACGAATCTAAATGTACGACTGTCATTTGCGAAAAATTATGCGTTTATAAGGTATACCCCTATAAGTGCAATTTTCCCATATAGATTATATATATATATTTTCATTCCTAAAACCGATAAATGAAAAGGTTCCAAAAAAAGCAAAACGCATTTCAATAAATAAATGCCCTGCGAATCGAACTGTAAGACTGTCATTTGCGAAAAATTAGCCGTTTATAGGGTATACCCCTATAAGTGTGCAATTTTCCCATATAAATTAATACATATATTTTCATTCCTAAAAGCGATAAATGAAAAGGTGCCAAAAAAAGAAAACACAATTTAATAAATAAATGCCCTACGAATCTAACTGTACGACTGTCATTTGCGAAAAATTATGCGTTTATAGTGTATACCCCTAAAAGTGTGCAATATTCCCATATAAATTAATATATATATTTTCATTCCTAAAAGCGATAAATGAAAATGTGGCAAAAAAGCCAAAACGCATTTTAATAAATAAATGCCCTACGAATCTAACTGTATGACAGTCATTTGCGAAAAATTAGCCGTTTATAGGGTATACCCCTATAAGTGGGCAATTTCCCATATAAATTAATATATATATTTTCATTCCTAAAACCGATAAAGGAAAAGGTTCCAAAAAAGCGAAAAATTAGCGGTTTATAGGGTATACCCCTATAAGTGTGCAATTTTCCCATATAAATTAATATATATATTTTCATTCCTAAAACCGATAAAGGAAAAGGTTCCAAAAAAGCGAAAAATTAGCGGTTTATAGGGTATACCCCTATAAGTGTGCAATTTTCCCATATAAATTGATATATATATTTTCATTCCTAAAACCGATAAATGAAAAGGTTCCAAAAAAAGCAAAACGCATTTCAATAAATAAATGCCCTGCGAATCGAACTGTAAGACTGTCATTTGCGAAAAATTAGCCGTTTATAGGGTATACACCTATAAGTGTGCAATTTTCCCATATAAATTAATACATATATTTTCATTCCTAAAACCGATAAATGAAAAGGTGCCAAAAAAAGAAAACACAATTTAATAAATAAATAACCTATGAATCTAACTGTACGACTGTCATTTGCGAAACATTAGCCGTTTATAGGGTACCCCTATAAGTGTGCAAAATGCCCTGCGAATTTAACTGTACGGCTGTCATTTGCGAAAATAAGCCGTTTATAGTGTATACCCCTATAAGTGTGCAATTTTCCCATATAATTTAATATATATATTTTCATCCCTAAAACCGATAAATGAAAAGGTGCCAAAAAAGCAAAAACGCATTTTAATAAATAAATGCCCTACGAATCTAACTGTACGACTGTCATTTGCGAAAATAAGCCGTTTATAGTGTATACCCCTATAAGTGTGCAATTTTCCCATATAATTTAATATATATATTTTCATCCCTAAAACCGATAAATGAAAAGGTGCCAAAAAAGCAAAAACGCATTTTAATAAATAAATGCCCTACGAATCTAACTGTACGACTGTCATTTGCGAAAATAAGCCGTTTATAGTGTATACCCCTATAAGTGTGCAATTTTCCCATATAATTTAATATATATATTTTCATCCCTAAAACCGATAAATGAAAAGGCGCCAAAAAAGCAAAAACGCATTTTAATAAATAAATGCCCTACGAATCTAACTGTACGACTGTCATTTGCGAAAAAATAGCCGTTTATAGGGTATACCCCTATAAGTGTGCAATTTTCCCATATAAATTAATATATATATTTTCATTCCTAAAATCGATAAATGAAAATGTGCCAAAAAAGCCAAAACGCATTTTAATAAATAAATAACCTATGAATCTAACTGTACGACTGTCATTTGCGAAACATTAGCCGTTTATAGGGTATACCCCTATAAGTGTGGAATTTCCCATATAAATTAATATATATATTTTCATTCCTAAAACCGATAAATGAAAAGTTGCCAAAAAAAATCCAAAACGCATTTCAATAAATAAATGCCCTGCGAATCTAACTGTAAGACTGTCATTTGCGAAAAATTAGCCGTTTATAGGGTATACCCCTATAAGTGTGCAATTTTCCCATATAAATTAATATATATATTTTCATTCCTAAAACCGATAAAGGAAAAGGTTTCAAAAAAGCGAAAAATTAGAGGTTTATAGGGTATACCCCTATAAGTGTGCAATGTTCCCATATAAATTAATATATATATTTTCATTCCTAAAACCGATAAATGAAAAGGTGCCAAAAAAGCAAAACGCATTTAAATAAATAAATGCCCTACAAATTTAACTGTACGACTGTCATTTGCGAAAATAAGCCGTTTATAGTGTATACCCCTATAAGTGTGCAATTTTCCCATATAATTTAATATATATATTTTCATCTCTAAAACCGGTAAATGAAAAGGTGCCAAAAAAGCAAAAACGCATTTTAATAAATAAATGCCCTACGAATCTAACTGTACGACTGTCATTTGCGAAAAAATAGCCGTTTATAGGGTATGCCCCTATAAGTGTGCAATTTTCCCATATAAATTAATATATATATATATATATTCATTCTTAAAACCGATAAATGAAAAGGTGACAAAAAAAAACAAATCGCATTTTAATAAATAAATGCCCTACGAATCTAACTGTACGATTGTCATTTGCGAAAAATTAGCAGTTTATAGGGTATACCCCTATAAGTGCAATTTTCCCATATAAATTAATATATATATTTATTTATACCCCTATAAGTGTGCAATTTTCCCATATAAATTAATATATATATATTTTCATTCCTAAAACCGATAAATGAAAAGATGCCAAAAAAAGCAAAACGCATTTAAATAAATAAATGCCCTACAAATTTAACTATACGACTGTCATTTGCGAAAATTAGCCGTTTATAGTGTATACCCCTTATAAGTGTGCAATTTTTCCATATAATTTAATATATATATTTTAATTTTTTAAATCGATAAATGATAAGGTGCCAAAAAAGTAAAAACGCATTTTAATAAATAAATGCCCTACGAATCTAACTGTATGACTGTCATTTGCGAAAAATAACCGTTTGTAGGGTATACCCCTATAAGTGTGCAGTTTTCCCATATAAATTAATACATATATTTTCATTCCTAAGACCGATAAATGAAAAGGTGCCAAAAAATCTAAAAATTAGCCGTTTATAGGGTATACCCCTATAAGTGTGCAATTTTCCCATATAAATTAATATACATATTTTCATTCCTAAAACCGATAAATGAAAAGGTTCCAAAAAAAGCAAAACGCATTTTAATAAATAAGTGCCCTACGAATCAAACTGTATGACTGTCATTTGCGAAAAATTAGCCGTTTATAGGGTATACCCCTAAAGTGTGCAATTTTCCCATATAAATTAATATATATATATATATATTTTCATTCCTAAAACCGATAAATGAAAAGGTGCCAAAGAAACCAAAACGCAGTTTAATAAATAAATGCCCTGCGAATCTAACTGTATGACTGTCATTTGTGAAAAAAAATTAGCCGTTTACAGGGTATACTCCTATGAGTGTGCAATTTTCCCATATAAATTAATATATATATTTTCATTCCTAAAACCGATAAATGATAAGGTTCCAAAAAAACCAAAACGCATTTTAATAAATAAATGCCTGCGAATCTAACTGTATAACTGTCATTTGCGAAAAATTAGCCGTTTATAGGGTATAAGTGTGCAATTTTCCCATAAAAATTAATATATACATTTTCGTTCCAAAACCGATACATGAAACGGTGCCAAAAAACCAAAACGCATTTGAATAAATAAATGCCCTACGAATCTAACTGTACGACTGCCAATAGCGAAAAATTAGGCGTTTATAGGGTACCCCTATAAGTGTGCAAAATGCCCTGCGAATTTAACTGTATGACTGTCATTTGCGAAAAATTAGCCGTTTATAGGGTATACCCCTATAAGTGTACAATTTTCCCATATAAATTAATATATATAGATTTTCATTCCTAATACCGATAAATAAAAAGGTGCCAAAAAACCAAAACGCATTTTAATAAATAAATGCCTGCGAATCTAAATGTACGACTCACAGTGGTTCAGAAACGTTTTTCATTGGCCAAAACTCTGTAACTTTTTAACTAATAAAGATTTTTTAGTAGTTCTTTTTTTAGTCAATAGACAACATCTTAAGCTTTTACCGAGTTTGGGCCTTATTAAAAACGGTTCAGCGGTTGCTGCGAAATTCAAGCCTAAATTTGAACTTTCGATTTGCTTTTCCTAATTCTTGTTTGAAATTCCGTTTCAAATGTGCCAACTCATTTTTGACCCACTTTTCCTTAAACAATGTGGCTCAAATTAGGTCCACGGGTCAATCTTGGATGACAATACAATATTTTGCTATCCTTAGGGTGGCCCCTATTTTCACTGAGGTATTTTCCGTATTTTCATTAGGATTGTCCAAATTTCAACTTTATGCCTAACAATACTTACATATTTCCTAGTTTTTGGTCAATTTTAAAACAAAACAGTGTAATTTAATTTTTCTTTAATTATATACATATTTATTTATAGTTATAAATAGATTCTAGGTAAATAAAATAACATTTAATATTAATGTCTGTATACTTTATTTTATTCAAATACTAAATTCAAATTATAATTATTATTCATTTGGCTGGAATATTTCCTGTAAATATTCTATATTCTGCTCTGTATTACCTGTGTCCTGTAGCAGTGCCTTAGCTTCGGCATTTAGTTCCGAATGATTCAATTTCCATTGACGTCGAATGCTAGAGATAAAGGAATCTGAAGTTGCCAATAATATATGAAATAAATCTTCATTTGTAGAAATTGGTGATATTTTTCTGGTATTATGTTCTCTGTAAATCCTGTAATCCTTGTTTCTTTTTTCCTGGGCTTCCTCTGACAAATCTCCAATTGGTAATAAATGGTGCTTAATGACCTCTTCTCCATGATAAAGAACTTTATGCACTGTTGCTGACATATTTCTATATTTGTATTTGGATGTATATATAGCAGCGGTTTCCTTGGCGTAATCACCAAATTTTTTAGCATTAATTAGTTCATTGCACGCAAGTACTTCAGTAATTGTTTTAAATCTTGAAATAACATCTACATCAAAACCTGTTATATCAGATGTAGTTTCGGGATCCAAAAAAAATCTTCTTGCGGTGTTGCCATCGTTAGGTTCCGAGTTCTCTAAGTTTTTTATCAATCGCAATGGTACAAATGACACCATTAACATATCTGTGTCAGAAATATCCCCACATAAAAATAATAATAATAATAAAAGTTCAACTACCTTTGCCTTTTTAAATCGAATACTTGTACCGAAATAAAATTTATTTCCAAATTATTGTGATTTATACTACATATGAAAGTGTTAAACCTAAAGTAGATTACCTAAACACAAAAAACTAAGTTTAACTACCTAAGTTGATTCGGTTTATACAAGTTTTATATGGGAAAATTTGTCATATACAACTTATACTGGATTTTAAGGAAATTTTACCAAAAATTGTTTTGTGTACTAAAACTCTCAATTTTCGAATAAAATTAACTTTTTAGTTAGATTCCTCTCTTTCCCCTTACGTTTTGCTATCTGCAATTTGTACTTTTGGCAGTGTATGACTTCTAAAGTAAATTTACTACCAGTTTTGATAGAAATTTGTTTGTAAAAATGCTCACTATTTTCATTAAAATAGAAAAAGTGTTTTACGGGCGGATCCGGGCGGGTGCAAAAGTACATATAGGCTTAAAGAGAACACTTTTGCCTTTCTTTGGGTGGTTTTGGTTTTTTGTCCTTTAGAAGTTATATACTACTAAACTTCAAACTTTGCGAATATATGGAGGTTTCCAATTTTAAACATAACAGCCGATTTACAAATTATACAGGGTGCGCATATACCATTTCTTAAAAACAACAGTTCACCCAACATAACAAAAAAAACCGCAGCTCAATATCGATAACCGTTTTTAAGAAATCGCAATTAATATGAGATCAAATATTACAATTTTTATTTTATTTTTAAATTAACATAAATTCTTTGCCTTTAGCAGCATGCCAAGCCCACTACTGCGAATATTTTGACCCAATTTTTCGGCTACCTTAGTTTTCATCTGTTTTCTTTCTGGTGAAATAAAAATTTTAAGAATCTGTGTCAACAAAAAATATAGGTTTTGGCCAATGAAAATTAATTCTGAACCACCGTGCGACTGTCATTTGCGAAAAATAAGCCGTTTATAAGTGTGCAATTTTCCCATATAAATTAATATATATATTTTCATTCCTAACACCGATAAATGAAAAGGTGACAAAAAAACCAAACAGCATTTTAATAAATAAATGCCCTACGAAACTAACTGTACGATTGTCATTTGCGAAAAATTAGCCGTTTATAGGATATACCCCTATAAGTGTGCAATTTTCCCATATAAATTAATACATATATTTTCATTCCTAAAACCTATAAATGAAAAGGTGCCAAAAAACCAAACAGCATTTTAATAAATAAATGCCCTACGAAACTAACTGTACGATTGTCATTTGCGAAAAATTAGCCGTTTATAGGATATACCCCTATAAGTGTGCAATTTTCCCATATAAATGAATATATATATTTTCATTCCTAAAACCGATAACTAAAAAGGTGCCAAAAAAAGCAAAACACATTTTAATAAATAAATGCCCTACGAGTCTAACTGTACGACTGTCATTTGCGAAAAATTAGCCGTTTATAGGGTATACCCATATAAGTGTGCCATTTTTCCATATAAATTAATATTTATATTTTCATTCCTAAAACCGATAAATGATAAGGTGCCAAAGAAACCAAAATGCACTTTAATAAATAAATGCCCTGCGAATCTAACTGTACGACTGTCATTTGCGAAAAATTATCCGTTTATAGGGTATACCCCTATAAGTGTGCAATTTTCCCATATAAATTAATATATATATTTTCATTCCTAAAACCGATCAATAAAAAGGTGCCAAAAAACCAAACAGCATTTTAATAAATAAATGCCCTACGAAACTAACTGTACGACTGTCATTTGCGAAAAATTAGCCGTTTACAGGGTATACCCCTATGAGTGTGCAATTTTACCATATAAATTAATATATATATTTTCATTCCTAAAACCGATAAATGAAAAGGTTTCAAAAAAACCAAAACGCATTTTAGTAAATAAATGCCTGCGAATCTAACTGTACGACTGTCATTTGCGAAAAATTATCCGTTTATAGGCTATACCCCTTTAAGTGTACAATTTTCCCATATATATTAATATATTATTTTCATTCCTAAAACTGATACATGAAAAGGTACCAAAAAAAACCAAAACGCATTTTTATAAATAAATGCCCTGCGAATCTAACTCTAGGACTGTCATTTGCGATAAATTAGCCGTTTATAGGGTATACCCCTATAAGTGTGCAATTTTCCCATAAAAATTAATATATATATTTTCATTCCTAAAACCGATAAATGAAACGGTGCCAAAAAAACCAAAATGCATTTTAATAAATAAATGCCGTACGAATCTAACTGTATAACTTCCAATAGCGAAAAAAGGCGTTTATAGGGCATACCCCTATAAGTGTGCAATTTTCCCATATAAATTAATATATATATTTTCATTCCTAAAACCGATAAATAAAAAGGTGCCAAAAAACCAAAACGCATTTTAATAAATAAATGCCTGCGAATCTAAATGTACGACTGTCATTTGCGAAAAATTAGCCGTTTATAGGGTATACCCCTATAAGTGTGCAATTTTCCCATATAAATAAATATATATATATATATTTTCATTCCTAAAACCGATAAACGAAAAGGTGCCAAAAAAAGCAAAACGCAATTTAATAAATAAATGCCCTACGAAACTAACTGTACGACAGCCATTTGCGAAAAATTATGCGTTTAGAAGGTATACCCCTATAAGTGCAATTTTCCCATATAGATTAAAATAAATATATATTTTTATTCCTAAAACCGATAAATTAAAAGGTGCCAAAAAACCAAAACGCATTTTAATAAATAAATGCCTGCGAATCTAACTGTACGACTGTCATTTGCGAAAAATTAGCCGTTTATAGGGTATACTCCTATTAGTGTGCAATTTTCCCATATAAATTAATATATATTTTCATTAATAAAACCGATAAATGAAAAGGTGCCAAAGAAACCAAAACGCACTTTAATAAATAAATGCCCTGCGAATCTAACTGTATGACTGTCATTTGCGAAAAATTAGCCGTTTATAGGGTATACCCCTATAAGTGTGCAATTTTCTCATATTAATAATTATATATATATTTTCATTCCTAAAACCGATAAATAAAAAGGTGCCAAAAAACCCAAATCACATTTTGATAAATAAATGCCCTGCGAATTTAACTGTATGACTGCCATTTGCGAAAAATTAGCCGTTTATAGGGTATACCCCTATAAGTGTGCAATTTTCCCATATAAATTAATATAAATATTTTCACTCCTAAAACCGATAAATGAAAAGGTGCCAAAAAACTTAAACGCATTTTAATAAACAAATGCCTGCGAATCTAACTCTACGACTGTCATTTGTTAAAAATTAGCCGTTTATAGGGTATACCCCAATAAGTGTGCAATTTTCCCATATAAATTAATATATATAATTTCATTCCTAAAACCGATAAATTAAAAAGTGCCAAAAAACCAAAACGCATTTTAATAAATAAGTGCCTGCGAATCTGACTGTACGACTGTCATTTGCGAAAAATTAGCCGTTTATAGGGTATACCCCTATAAGTGTGCAATTTTCCCATATAAATTAATATATATAATTTCATTCCTAAAACCGATAAATTAAAAGGTGCCAAAAAACCAAAACGCATTTTAATAAATAAATGCCTGCGAATCTAACTGTACGACTGTCATTTGCGAAAAATTAGCCGTTTATAGGGTATACCCCTATAAGTGTGCAATTTTCCCATATAAATTAATATAAATATTTTCATTCCTAAACCAAAATGCATTTTAATAAATAAATGCCGTACGAATCTAACTGTATGACTTCCAATAGCGAAAAATAAGGCGTTTGTAGGGTATACCCATATAAGTGTGCAATTTTCCCATATAAATTAATATATATATTTTCATTCTTAAAACCGATAAACAAAAAGGTGCCAAAAAACCAAAACGCATTTTGATAAATAAATGCCCTGCGAATTTAACTGTATGACTGCCATTTGCAGAAATTAGCCGTTTATAGTGTATACCCCTGTAAGTGTGATTTTTCCCATATAAATTAATATATATATTTTCATTCCTAAAACCGATAATTGAAAAGGTGCCAAAAAAAGCAAAACGCAATTTTATAAACAAATGCCCTACGAATCTACCTGTATGACTGTCATTTGCGAAAATTAGCCGTTTATAGTATATACCCCTATAAGTGTGATTTTTCCCATATAAATTAATATATATATTTTCATTCCTAAAACCGATAAATGAAAAGGTGCCAAAAAAACCAAAACACATTTTAATAAATAAATGCCCTATAAATCTAACTGTACGACTGTCATTTGCAAAAAATTAGCCGTTTATAGGGTATACCCCTATAAGTGTGCAATTTTCCCATATAAATTAATATATATTGTTACGTTTATTAAAGTTATAAACGTTTAATTTATGAGTTCTTTATTTGCAAAATAATTAAACACACAACTTTTAGAGTTTTAGTTAAATAACACTTTATTTGATCAATTATTTAACGATTTAACTATTCGCAATTAATAATACACGCTGGCAACTTTAATTGTTGTACCACAAGATCTTAACTAGATGACGCTCACAATACGAATGAATCAACACGTATTGGCGTTGCTTTTATATACCCTATTTTTAGGCGTTCTTGAATGTTCGAGAATTTCTACCGCCATCTATTGCGTAGTTGAAAATGCTGCGTTGCCACTTTTATCTCAGACACATTAGTGAGCATTATTATTTACTTCTAGAACCTTCAATTCTTATTTAAAAATACATGTTGTGTATTTTTATTTAGTTGTTATACAATGCAGGTGTGTGTATGTTTGTGTATTGTGTTTGTTTAGTCATCGCTTTGTGTTAGTTGTTTTTGTTTTGCAATAAAGATGTTTTGTAGAAACTTCTGGCTTTGAAAACAAACACAATAGGCCATTTCGTTTTACTTTCTTGGCCTCAACTATTTTTAACATCTTTTTATGATTTAAATAAAGCATCTTTGTAACACTGCCGCCCTCTTAAGCCTTTTCGTCCCGAATAGGCTCATCATTACCTCTGCCATATTTAGCCAACCGCTCCAGGTGAACCACCTTCATTTTGGACCTCGGATTATGATATCTCTGTATCCGGTTAACCACGTCATTCAATTTCTTTATCACCTTGTACGGTCCCTCCCAGTGGGTTTGCAGTTTAGGGGATAATCCTTTCTTGCGTTGCGGGTTAAATAGTAGAACCATTTGTCCTTCGGTAAATCCCTCCGTATTTGCTGCTCGATCATATCTGGCTTTCATCTTATCGCTGGTCATTTTAATGCGGTTACGTACAAACTCATGAAGCTCATGCAGTGCCTTCTGTGCCTGGAGAACGTTTTCCTTCGTTGCCTTCGTGCACTTGTCCAGGTTTAACACCAAATTCTAAATCTGCTGGCAGTTTTAGTTCTGTCCCAAACAAGATTTTTGCTGGACTACGTGAGGTTGAATCATGTACAGCGGATCGGTACGCCAGTAGAAATTTGGGTATATGCTCATCCCAATCCTTTTGGTGTGAACTGACCACTTTTCTGAGATATTCTTCTAGGGTACGATTGAATCTTTCCACCATTCCATCAGACTGTGGATGCAGCGGTGTAGTTCTCGTCTTTTTAATACCGTAAACGTCACACATCTCTTTGAATATAGCTGATTCAAAATTTCGTCCCTGGTCTGAATGTAGTTCAAGTGGAACACCGTATCGGCGCACCCAATTGTTCACAAGGGCGTCTACCACTGTTTTAGATTCTTGGTTTGGAATGGCATAAACTTCAGGCCATTTGCTAAAATAATCCATTACCACTAGTACATATCGGTTTTCAGCATCACTGACAGGGAATGGACCTGTGATATCAATAGCTATCCGCTCAAAGGGTGCACCTGCGTTGTACTGTTGAAGTTTGCCACAACTTTTTCTTACAGGACCCTTGGCCTTTATGCACTCTTCGCAATTAGCTATCCAATCGGCTACGTACTGTTGGCAACCTACCCAGTAAAATCTCTGCTTTATCTTTTCCAGAGTTTTTGTTATACCCATATGGCTACCGCTGGGACCATTATGGAACTGCTTTAGTATCTCATTTCTTCTAGAAGTTGGCACGACAATTAAGTCCGTACTAGTTTTGCCATCTGTACTTTCCCTTGATAGATATAAGCAGCCATCTTTCACTTTCAGGCTATTCCACTGAGCCCAGTACGACTTGGCTAGTTGGCTCTCTGCCGATATTTCATTATGATTCGGTCTCCTATTTTTCTGCTTAGCTAATATAATTTTTGCCAGAATTGGGTCATCTTTCTGGGCCTTCGACCAGTCCTCGCTTAACCCAATTCGGGTGAGCCGCACATTAATGATGCTTTCCTTTTTCTTAATATTTGTGCAGTGCTTGCTCTCAACATTGCATGGTCGTCTTGAAACGTCATCAGCGTTATTGTGTTTTCCGCTTTCTCTACGCAAAATGCCAACGTCATTGTTTTCGGTCTTTTTCGCCCGTTTATTCTCTCTAGCTGGCGAAGCCGATCTTGATCTTCTCCTTGTGGATCTACAGTTGCGCTGAAAATGGCCGGCCTTACCGCATTTAAAGCATTAAGCGCGAGAATTACATTTTACCTCCTTCATTATCTGTTTGATTAACTCTTTTATCTCGCTTCTATTGTCTTTGTGGTTATACGTGCAAATATCAGGACATCGCACCCTGAACACATGTGACTTCGAGATGGCTTTTGCGGTCTCCTGGGCTAGCGCATATGAGATGGTTTCTGCAAAAGATGATTTTTGCATAGCACAAACAGCATATTTAATATCTGGATCCCGTATGCCATTCACAAATGCTTCAATCTTAAACTGATCCAGAAACGGGTGATCTTCGCCTTGGTAAGTCAACAGCACCAAACGTTCAATTTCCATGGCGAAGTCTTGCAGCGTCTCATTTGCCTTCTGCACCCTGCCTCGTAACTCCATTCTGTAGAGTTCTCTTTTATGCTCGCCACCGTACTTACGTTGTAAGGCTACCATTATGTCCTCATAATTATTTCTGCAGCCGGCTGGTAAGCTTTCGAGTATCTGTGCTGCTGCACCCTTTAGGGCCAGAATTAGCTCAATAGCTTTTTCTTCGTTGTCCCATCTATTTTTGCTGGCCACTGTTTCGAACTGAAACTTAAAAACATTAAAAGGTGCGCTGCCATCAAAGCTCGGGGTGTTAATCTTGCTGGCGTGCTCAGAGATAACTCTCATCGGTCCCTCTCGAATTTGAAGATCGCCCATTTGCACTTTAAATTCTTGTAACTCTTCGCTTACTTTTCTCTCTAGGCCGCACAATTTTTCATCAAACTCACTGACCCTTTGTTCTACGACGTTTACTCGTTGGTCGAAGACTTTTGATATTTCTTCAAATTTCTCATTTACCTTCACTAGAAGCCTTTCTCCGTTGACGCTAGAAATTTCTTGCATTGCCTTAAAGCTGTATTGTAATTTTTCTTAAAGCTTCAGGTTGTTTTCTTCTAACTTCTTTATCTGGTTCTGGTTGGTTTCTTCTATTTTCTTCATCTGGTTTTCCTGCTTCTGGTTGTGCTTTTCCTGCTTCTGGTTGTTCTCTTCTATTTTCTTCATTATAGCGGCAAACATTGAATTTAAGTCTATAACGCTATTTGTTGCTGGGGCACATACTTCAATCTCTTCCTTTTCGTCTTTTTCTCGAAATTCGTATGTGCCAATATCGATACCACGCTGCTTAAATTCATCTATTAACCGCTTTTGCAACTCCGCTTTATTGCCTGCTGTCGGTAGATTTAACTTACTCAGCTCCATTTTTAGCTGCTCAACTTTTAGCTCGTCGAATTTCATTTTAACTATTTTATTATTATTTTGCAATTTCACTTCTGACACCAGTTGTTACGTTTATTAAAGTTATAAACGTTTAATTTATGAGTTCTTTATTTGCAAAATAATTAAACACACAACTTTTAGAGTTTTAGTTAAATAACACTTTATTTGATCAATTATTTAACGATTTAACTATTCGCAATTAATAATACACGCTGGCAACTTTAATTTTTGTACCACAAGATCTTAACTAGATGACGCTCACAATACGAATGAATCAACACGTATTGGCGTTGCTTTTATATACCCTATTTTTAGGCGTTCTTGAATGTTCGAGAATTTCTACCGCCATCTATTGCGTAGTTGAAAATGCTGCGTTGCCACTTTTATCTCAGACACATTAGTGAGCATTATTATTTACTTCTAGAACCTTCAATCATTATTTAAAAATACATGTTGTGTATTTTTATTTAGTTGTTATACAATGCAGGTGTGTGTATGTTTGTGTATTGTGTTTGTTTAGTCATCGCTTTGTGTTAGTTGTTTTTGTTTTGCAATAAAGATGTTTTGTAGAAACTTCTGGCTTTGAAAACAAACACAATAGGCCATTTCGTTTTACTTTCTTGGCCTCAACTATTTTTAACATCTTTTTATGATTTAAATAAAGCATCTTTGTAACAATATATTTTCATTCCTAAAACCGATAAATTAAAAGGTGCCAAAAAACCAAAACGCATTTTAATAAATAAATGCCTGCGAATCTAACTGTACGACTGTCATTTGCGAAAAATTAGCCGTTTATAGGGTATACCCCTATAAGTGTGCAATTTGCCCATATAAATTAATATATATTTTCATTAATAAAACCGATAAATGAAAAGGTGCCAAAGAAACCAAAAAGCACTTTAATAAATAAATGCCCTGCGAATCTAACTGTATGACTGTCATTTGCGAAAAATTAGCCGTTTATAGGGTATACCCCTATAAGTGTGCAATTTTCTCATATTAATAATTATATATATATTTTCATTCCTAAAACCGATAAATAAAAAACCCAAATCACATTTTGATAAATAAATGCCCTGCGAATTTAACTGTATGACTGCCATTGGCGAAAAATTAGCCGTTTATAGGGTATACCCCTATAAGTGTGCAATTTTCCCATATAAATTAATATAAATATTTTCATTCCTAAACCAAAATGCATTTTAAAAAATAATAACTGTATGACTTCCAATAGCGAAAAATAAGGCGTTTATAGGGTATACCCCTATAAGTGTGCAATTTTCCCATATAAATTAATATATATATTTTCATTCTTAAAACCGATAAATAAAAAGGTGCCAAAAAAACCAAAACGCAATTTTATAAACAAATGCCCTACGAATCTACCTGTATGACTGTCATTTGCGAAAATTAGCCGTTTATAGTGTATACGATAAGTGTGATTTTTCCCATATAAATTAATATATATATAATTTCATTCCTAAAACCGATAAATGAAAAGGTGCCAAAAAAACCAAAACACATTTTAATAAATAAATGCCCTACAAATCTAACTGTACGACTGTCATTTGCAAAAAATTAGCCGTTTATAGGGTATACCCCTATAAGTGTGCAATTTTCCCATATAAATTAATATATATATTTTCATTCCTAAAACCGATAAATGAAAAGGTGCCAAAGAAACCAAAACGCACTTTAATAAATAAATGCCCTGCGAATCTAACTGTATGACTGCCATTTGCGAAAAATTAACCGTTTATAGGGTATACCCCTATAAGTGTGCAATTTTCCCATATAAATTAATATAAATATTTTCATTCCTAAAACCGATAAATGAAAAGGTGCCAAAAAAACCAAAACGCATTTTAATAAATAAATGCCTGCGAATCTAACTGTACGACTGTCATTTGCGAAAAATTAGCCGTTTATAGGGTATACCCCTATAAGTGTGCAATTTTCCCATATAAATTAATATGTATATATATATTTTCATTCCTAAAACCGATAAATGAAAAGGTGCCAAAAAAGCAAACCGCATTTTAATAAATAAATGCCCTACGAATCTACCTGTATGACTGTCATTTGCGAAAATTAGCCGTTTATAGTGTATACCCCTATAATTGTGCAATTTTCCCATATAAATAAATATTGTTACGTTTATTAAAGTTATAAACGTTTAATTTAATGAGTTCTTTATTTGCAAAATAATTAAACACACAACTTTTAGAGTTTTAATAAAATAACACTTTATTAAATCAATTATTTGACGATTTAACTATTTGCGATTAATAATACACGCTGGCAACTTTAATTAGTGTACCACAAGATCTTAACTAGATGACGCTCACAATACGAATGAATCAGCACGTATTGGCGTTGCTTTTATATACCCTATTTTTAGGCGTTCTTGAATGTTCGAGAATTTCTACCGCCATCTATTGCGTAGTTGAAAATGCTGCGTTGCCACTTTTATCTCAGACACATTGGTGAGCATTATTATTTACCTCTAGAACCTTCAATCATTATATAAAAATACATGTTGTGTATTTTTATTTAGTTGTTATACAATGCAGGTGTGTGTATGTTTGTGTATTGTGTTTGTTTAGTCATCGCTTTGTGTTAGTTGTTTTTGTTTTGCAATAAAGATGTTTTATAGAAACTTCTAGCTTTGAAAACAAACACAATAGGCCATTTCGTTTTACTTTCTTGGCCTCAATCACTTTTAACATCTTTTTATGATTTAAATAAAGCATCTTTGTAACACTGCCGCCCACTTAAGCCTTTTCGTCCCGAATAGGCTCAACATTACCTCTGCCATATTTAGCCAACCGCTCCAGGTGGACCACCTTCATTTTGGACCTCGGATTATGATATCTCTGAATCCGGTAATCCACGTCATTCAATTTCTTTATCACCTTGTACGGTCCCTCCCAGTGGGCTTGCAGTTTAGGGGATAATCCTTTCTTGCGTTGCGGGTTAAATAGTATAGCCATTTGTCCTTCGGTAAATCCCTCCGTATTTGCTGCTCGATCATATCTGCTTTTCATCTTATCGCTGGTCATTTTAATGCGGTTTCGTACAAACTTATGAAGCTCATGCAGTTCTTCTTGTGCCTGGAGAACGTTTCCATTTTCTTCGTGTAATTGTCCAGGTTTAACACCAAATTCTAAATCTGCTGGCAGTTTTAGTTCTGTCCCAAACAAGATTTTTGCTGGATTACGTGAGGTTGAATCGTGTACAGCTGACCGGTACGCCAGTAGAAATTTGGGTATATGCTCATCCCAATCCTTTTGGTGTGAACTGACCACTTTTTTGACATATTCTTCTAGGGTACGATTGAATCTTTCCACCATTCCATCAGACTGTGGATGCAGCGGTGTAGTTCTCGTCTTTTTAATACCGTAAACGTCACACATCTCTTTGAATATAGCTGATTCAAAATTTCGTCCCTGGTCTGAATGTAGTTCTAGTGGAACACCGTATCGACACACCCAATTGTTCACAAGGGCGTCTACCACTGTTTTAGATTCTTGGTTTGAAATGGCATACACTTCGGGCCATTTGCTAAAATAATCCATTACCACTAGTACATATCGGTTTCCAGCATCACTGACAGGAAATTGGCCTGTGATATCAATAGCTATCCGCTCAAAAGGTGCACCTGCGTTGTACTGTTGAAGTTTGCCACGACTTTTTCTTACAGGACCCTTGGCCTTTATGCACTCTTCGCAATTAGCTATCCAATCGGCTACGTACTGTTGGCAACCTACCCAGTAAAATCTCTGCTTTATCTTTTCCAGAGTTTTTGTTATAGCCATATGGCTACCGCTGAGACCGTTATGGAACTGCTTTAGTATCTCATTTCTTTTAGAAGTTGGCACGACAATTAAGTCCGTTGTAGTTTTGCCATCTGTACTTTCCCAAGATCGATATAAGCAGCCGTCTTCTACTTTCAGGCTATTCCACTGGGCCCAGTACGACTTGGCTAGTTGGCTCTCTGCCGATATTTCATTATGATTCGGTCTTCTGTTGTTTTGCTTAGCCAATATAATTTTTGCCAAAATTGGGTCGTCATTCTGGGCCTTCGACCAATCTTCCCTTGACCCAATTTGGGTAAGCCGCACATCAATAACGCACTCCTTTTTCTCTACTCTTGTGCAGTGCTTGCACTCTATATTGCATGGCCGTCTTGACAGGGCATCAGCATTATTGTGCTTTCCTTTCAGGATTCTTAAATTGCATCAACCAACGTAATGCAGAATGGTCCGTCCTTAAGATGAAATGTTGACCATATAAGTACTTGTGGTAATGTTTAACACACTCCAGCACTGCTAAAAGCTCCCTTCGTGTAACGCAGTAATTTCTTTCGGGCTTAGAGAGCACCCTGCTGTAAAAGCCAATGACCTTTTCTATTCCATTTATATCCTGAGAAAGCACTCCACCTATTCCATAGCCGCTTGCGTCCGTGTCCATTATGAATTTCTGTCCAGTTATTGGATAGACAAGGACGGGTGCCGTACACAAAAGTTTCTTGAGCTCCTGAAACGCTTTTTCCGCTGCTTCACTCCAGTCCTATGGTTGCGACTTCCTGCTCAACTCGTGCAAGCTAGCAGCCACTTGAGCAAAGTTTGGCACAAATCTCCTGTAGTATGTGCAAAGCCCCAGGAAACTACGCAGCTCATGAAGATTTTGTGGGCGAGGCCAGGTCTTTACTGCCAGTACTTTGTCTTCATCAGTTGACACGCCCTCTGGCGTTACACGATGGCCTAGGTATTTGACCTCCTTTTGAAACAAAGCACATTTCTTAACACTTAATTTTAATCCTGCAGCAGTTATACGCTTAAAAACTTCATCCAGGTTTTTGAGGTGTTCATCAAAGGTCTTCCCCATCACGATTATGTCATCCAGATACACTAAGCACGTCTTCCAATTGAGACCTTTAAGCACACGTTCCATTAAACGCTCAAAAGTAGCTGGAGCGTTGCAGAGCCCGAATGGCATCACCTTGAACTGCCATAAACCACCACTTGCGCTAAAGGCAGTTTTCTTCTTGTCTTTATCAGCTATCTCTACTTGCCAATAGCCGCTCTGCAAGTCCAAGGTAGAGAACCATTCCGTTCCAACCAACGTGTCTAAGGTATCGTCAATTCTAGGTAACGGATAACTGTCTTTCTTGGTGACATCATTGAGCTTCCTGTAGTCAACGCAAAACCTGGTACTGCCGTCCTTCTTCTTTACTAAAACTATTGGTGAACTCCACGGACTCGAGGATGGCTCAGTGACTCCGTTCCTTTCCATTTCGCTGACAAGTTCTTTGACCTCATTTCGTTTTGCTAGGGGAACACTTCTGGGTGCTTGTTTTATAGGCCTCGCTTCGCCAGTATTAATTTCATGTTTAACAACTGCGGTTCTACCTTGGCTTTTATTATTAAGGGCGAAGACGGGGGCATGTTTTTTCAGCAACTGCTTTGCTTTGTTTCTGTCAGGAGGTGTTAGTCCTGCCACCCATTTTTGCACCTGTTCTGCTAATGAATCTCTTTCTGTGGCTGTTATTTTAGGACATACTGTATTCACCGCACAATTAATTATGGCTTCTGCTGGCTCACATCGACTCATCTCAAAATTCCTGTTAATAGTTTTTTCGCTATTAGACAAATTAAGTACTCTTACAGGAACTCTGCCATCGTAGCAGATTTTCACGAGGGCTTTTGCTGTTATGATATCGTCTTTTAGTTCTTTTGGTTCAACCACCCACAACCGGTTATCCTCACAATCTGTTTCCACACGTGCCCATACTATAGTTTCCGCCTGAGGCGGTAATTTCTGACGTTCAACGGCAAATAGCTTCCTCACTGTGGCCCTGCTATCATATCCAACATACAGGGGTATCTCCACATTGCGCCATATCATTATTTGCTCGCCCATGTGCAGACTAATACCGTGGGCTATCATAAAGTCTGCACCAATGATAACTTCATCCACTATATCGGCAACAACAAATACATGGTCAGCGCTGATGTTTGCAATAGTCATTCTTACCCTGGCTCTTCCATAGACAGTGGCTAAGTCGCCAGTAGCAGTGCGCAACCGTACATTATTTAATGGTTCCACTGCCCCTTTTACTAAATCGGGCCTTATAATTGACTGAGATGCTCCTGTGTCTATGGTCAGGACTTGCTTACTTCCGTTTATAAGACCGCAAACAGTTAGGTTGCTATTTTTCTGTTGTACAATGGAAATGGAGATTGTGGGGCCATCGGTTGTGGGAGCCAGCACTTGCCCCTTAGTGCTGGCTCGATTTAGTTTAACGGTGACTCATGAGATTTGGTGTTGTTAGCCCGCTTGTTGTCCCTTGCTGGCGAAGCAGATCTTGATCTTCTCTTTGCGGATCTACAGTTGCGTTGAAAATGGCCAGCCTTACCGCATTTAAAGCATTTAGCGCGAGAATTACTTTTTTCCTTCTCCATTATCTGCTTGACTAACTCCCTTATCTCGTTTCTACTGTCTGTGTTATACGTTTCAGTATCAAGACATCGCACCTTGCACACCTGTGGCTTCGAGATGACTTTTGCGGTTTCCTGGGCTAGCGCACACGAGATGGTTTCTGCAAAAGATGATTTTTGCATAGCACAAACAGCATATTTAATATCTGGATCTCGTATGCTATTTACAAATGCTTCAATCTTAAACTGATCCAAAAACGGGTGATCTTCGTCTGAGTAAGTCAACTGCACCAAACGTTCAATTTCCATGGCGAAGTCTTGCAGCGTCTCATTTGCCTTCTGCACCCTGCCTCGTTACTCCATTCTGTAGAGTTCTCTTGTATGTTCGCCACCGTACTTACGTTGTAAGGCTACCATTATGTCCTCATAATTATTTCTGCAACCGGCTGGTAAGCTTTCGAGTATCTGTGCTGCTGCTCCCTTTAAGGCCAGAATTAGCTCTTCCTCATTGTCCCATCTATTTTTGCTGGCCACTGTTTCGAACTGAAACTTAAAAACATTAAAAGGTGTGCTGCCGTCAAAGCTTGGGGTGTTAATCTTGCTGGCGTGCTCAGAGATAACTCTCACCGGTTCTCTCTCGAATTTGAAGATCGCCCATTTGCATTTTTAATTCATGTAGCTCTTCGTCTACCTTTCTCTCTAGGCCGCACAATTTTTCATCAAACTCGCTGACCCTCTGTTCTACGATGTTCACTCGTTTGTCGAAGACTTCTGATATTTTTTCAAATTTCTCGTTCACTTTTGCTAAAAGCTTTTCCCCGTTGACGCTAGCACTTTCTTGTATTGCTTCTTTGAGCTTCAGGTTGTTTTCTTCCATCTTCTTGATCTGGTTATCCTGCTTCTGGTTGTTTTCTTCTATTTTCTTTATCTGGTTCTGGTTGGTTTCTTCTATTTTCTTCATTATAGCGGCAAACATTGAATTTAAGTCTATAACGCTGTTTGTTGCTGGGGTACATACTTCAATCTCTTCCTTTTCGTCTTTTTCTCCAAATTCGTATGTGCCAATCTCGATACCACGCTGCTTAAATTCATCTATTAACCGCTTTTGCAATTCCGCTTTATTGCCTGCTGTCGGTAGATTTAACTTACTCAGCTCGTCGAATTTCATTTTAACTATTTATTAATTATTTTGTAATTTTACTTCTGACACCAGTTGTTACGTTTATTAAAGTTATAAACGTTTAATTTAATGAGTTCTTTATTTGAAAAAAAAATAATTAAACACATAACTTTTAGAGTTTTAATTAAATAACACTTTATTTAATCAATTATTTGACGATTTAACTATTCGCGATTAATAATACACGCTGGCAACTTTAATTGTTGTACCACAAGATCTTAACTAGATGACGCTCACAACACGAATGAATCAGCACGTATTGGCGTTGCTTTTATATACCCTATTTTTAGGAGTTCTTGAATCTTCGAGAATTTCTACCGCCATCTATTGCGTAGTTGAAAATGCTCCGTTGCCACTTTTATCTCAGACACATTAGTGAGCATTATTATTTACCTCTAGAACCTTCAATCATTATATAAAAATATATGTTGTGTATTTTTATTTAGTTGTTATACAATGCAGGTGTGTGTATGTTTGTGTATTGTGTTTGTTTAGTCATCGCTTTGTGTTAGTTGTTTTTGTTTTGCAGTAAAGATGTTTTATAGAAACTTCTAGCTTTGAAAACAAACACAATAGGCCATTTCATTTTACTTTCTTGGCCTCAATCACATTTAACATCTTTTTATGATTTAAATAAAGCAGCTTTGTAACAATATATATATTTTCAATCCTAAAACCGATAAATTTAAAGGTGCCAAAAAAAAAACCAAAACGCATTTTAATAAATAAATGCCTGCGAATCTAACTGTATGAATGTCATTTGCGAAAAATTACCCGTTTATAGTGTATACCCCTATAAGTGTGCAATTTTCCCATATAAATTAATATATATATTTTCATTCCTAAAACCGATAAATGAAAAGGTTCCAAAAAAAGCAAAACATATTTTAATAAATAAATGCCCTACGAATCTAACTGTACGACTGTCATTTGCGAAAAATTAGCCGTTTATAGGGTATACCCCTATAAGTGTGCAATTTTCCCATATAAATTAATATATATATTTTCATTCCTAAAACCGATAAATGAAAAGGTGCCAAAAAAACCAAAACGCATTTTAATAAATAAATACCCGACGAATTTAACTGTTTGACTCTCATTTGCGAAAAATTAGCCGTTTATAGGGTATACCCCTATAAGTGTGCAATTTTCCCTTATAAATTAATATGTATATATATATATATATATATATATATATATATATATATATATATATATATATATATATATATATATTGTTACAAAGATGCTTTATTGAAATCATAAAGAAATAATTGAGGCCAAGAAAGTTAAACGAAATGGCCTATTGTGTTTGTTTTCAAAGCTAGAAGTTTCTATAAAACATCTTTATTACTAAACAAAAACAACTAACAGAAAGCGATGACTAAACAAACACAATACACAAACATACACACACCTGCATTGTATAACAACTAAATAAAAATACACAACATGTATTTTTAAATAATGATTGAAGGTTCTAGAAGTAAATAATAATGCTCACTAATGTGTCTGAGATAAAAGTGGCAACGCAGTATTTTCAACTACGCAATAGATGGCGGTAGAAATTCTCGAACATTCAAGAACGCTTAAAATAGGGTATATAAAAGCAACGCCAATACGTGTTGATTCATTCGTATTGTGAGAGTCATCTAGTTAAGATCTTGTGGTACAACAATTAAAGTTGCCAGCGTGTGTAATTAATCGCGAATGATCATTATAATGATCATTATCATGATCACTATCATCATCAAAATCATTATCATGATCATTATCATTATCATGATCATTATCATGATCATTATTATGATCATTATCATGATCATTATCATGATCATTATCATGATCAATATCATGATCATTATCATTATCATAATCAATATCATGATCAGTATTATGATCATTATCATGATCATTATCATGATCATTATCATGATCACTATCATGATCATTATCATGATCATTATCATGATCATTATCATGATCACTATAATGATCACTATCATGATCATTATCATGATCACTATCATGATCATTATCATGATCACTATCATGATCATTATCATGATCATTTTCATGATCACTATCATGATTATTATCGTGATCATTATCATGATCACTATCATGATCAATATCATTATCATTATCATGATCATTTTCATGATCATTATCATGACCACTATCATGATAATTATCATGATCATTATCATGATCATTATCATGATCACTATAATGATCACTATCATGATCATTATCATGATCACTATCATGATCATTATCATGATCACTATCATGATCATTATCATGATCACTATCATGATCATTATCATGATCACTATCATGATCATTATCATGATCACTATCATGATCATTATCATGATCACTATCATGATCATTATCATGATCACTATCATGATCATTATCATGATCACTATCATGATCATTATCATGATCACTATCATGATCATTATCATGATCATTATCATGATCATTATCATGATCACTATCATGATTATTATCGTGATCACTATTATGATCACTATAATGATGGTTATCATGATCATTATTATGATCATGATTATTATCACTATCATGATTATTATCATGATCATTATCATGATCATTATCATGATCACTATCATGATCATTATTATGATCATTATCATGATCATTATCATGATCATTATAATGATCACTATCATGATCAGTATCACGATCATTATCATGATCATTATCATGATCATTATCATGATCACTATCATGATCATTATCATGATCATTATCATGACCATTATCATGATCACTATCATGATCATTGTCATGATCACTATCATGATCAATATCATTATCATTATCATTTTCATGATCATTATCATGACCACTATCATGATAATTATTATGATCATTATCATGATCATTGTCATGATCATTATCATGATCATTATCATGATCATTATCATGATCACTATCATGATCACTATCATGATCATTATCATGATCACTATCATGATCATTATCATGATCATTATCATGATCACTATCATGATCATTATCATGATCATTATCATGACCATTATCATGATCACTATCATGATCATTATCATGATCATTATCATGATCACTATCATGATCAATATCATTATCATTATCATTTTCATGATCATTATCATGACCACTATCATGATAATTATTATGATCATTATCATGATCATTGTCATGATCATTATCATGATCATTATCATGATCATTATCATGATCACTATCATGATCACTATCATGATCATTATCATGATCACTATCATGATCATTATCATGATCACTATCATGATCATTATCATGATCATTATCATGATCACTATCATGATTATTATCGTGATCACTACTATGATCATTATCATAATCACTATCATGATCATTATCATGATCATTATCATGGTCATTATCATGATCACTATCATGATCATTATCATGATCACTATCATGATCAATATCATTATCATTATCATGATCATTTTCATGATCATTATCATGATCACTATCATGATCACTATCGTGATCATTATTATGTTCATTATCATGATCATTATCATGATCATTATCATGATCATTATCATGATCACTATCACTATCATGATCATGATAACTATCATGATTATTATCATGATCATTATCATGATCATTATCATGATCATTATTACGATCATGATCATTATTATGACCATGATCATTATTACGATCATGATCATTATTATGACCATGATCATTATTATGATCATGATCATTATCATGATCATTATCATGATCATTATCATGATCACTATTATGATCACTATCATGATCACTATCATGATCATTATCATGATAACTATCATGATTATTATAATGATCATTATCATGATCACTATCATGATCATTATCATGATCATTATCATGACCATTATCATGATCACTATCATGATCATTATCATGATCATTATCATGATCACTATCATGATCAATATCATTATCATGATCATTTTCATGATCATTATCATGACCACTATCATGATAATTATTATGATCATTATCATGATCATTGTCATGATCATTATCATGATCATTATCATGATCATTATCATGATCACTATCATGATCACTATCATAATCATTATCATGATCACTATCATGATCATTATCATGATCACTATCATGATCATTATCATGATCATTATCATGATCACTATCATGATTATTATCGTGATCACTACCATGATCATTATCATAATCACTATCATGATCATTATCATGATCATTATCATGGTCATTATCGTGATCACTATCATGATCATTATCATGATCACTATCATGATCAATATCATTATCATTATCATGATCATTATTATGATCAGAATCATGATCATTATTATGATCATTATCATGATCACTATCATGATCATTATCATGATCATTATTACGATCATGATCATTATTATGACCATGATCATTATTATGATCATGATCATTATCATGATCATTATCATGATCAGTATCATGATCATTATCATGATCATTATCATGATCACTATCATGATCATTATCATGATAAATATCATGATTATTATCATGATCATTATCATGATCATTATCATGATCACTATCATGATCATTATCATGATCACTATCATGATCATTATCATGATCATTATCATGATCATTATCATGATCACTATCATGATCATTATTATGACCATGATCATTATTATGATCATGATCATTATCATGATCATTATCATGATCATTATCATGATCACTATTATGATCACTATCATGATCACTATCATGATCATTATCATGATAACTATCATGATTATTATAATGATCATTATCATGATCACTATCATGATCATTATCATGATCATTATCATGACCATTATCATGATCACTATCATGATCATTATCATGATCATTATCATGATCACTATCATGATCAATATCATTATCATGATCATTTTCATGATCATTATCATGACCACTATCATGATAATTATTATGATCATTATCATGATCATTGTCATGATCATTATCATGATCATTATCATGATCATTATCATGATCACTATCATGATCACTATCATAATCATTATCATGATCACTATCATGATCATTATCATGATCACTATCATGATCATTATCATGATCATTATCATGATCACTATCATGATTATTATCGTGATCACTACCATGATCATTATCATAATCACTATCATGATCATTATCATGATCATTATCATGGTCATTATCGTGATCACTATCATGATCATTATCATGATCACTATCATGATCAATATCATTATCATTATCATGATCATTATTATGATCAGAATCATGATCATTATTATGATCATTATCATGATCACTATCATGATCATTATCATGATCATTATTACGATCATGATCATTATTATGACCATGATCATTATTATGATCATGATCATTATCATGATCATTATCATGATCAGTATCATGATCATTATCATGATCATTATCATGATCACTATCATGATCATTATCATGATAAATATCATGATTATTATCATGATCATTATCATGATCATTATCATGATCACTATCATGATCATTATCATGATCACTATCATGATCATTATCATGATCATTATCATGATCATTATCATGATCACTATCATGATCATTATCATGATCACTATCATGATCATTATCATTATCATGATCATTATCATGATCATTATCATGATCATTATCATGATCACTATCATGATCATTATCATGATAACTATCATGATCATTATCATGATAACTATCATGATTATTATCATGATCATTATCATGATCATTATCATGATCACTATCATGATCATTATCATGATCACTATCATGATCATTATCATGATCATTATCATGATCATTATCATGATCATTATCATGATCAGTATCATGATCATTATCATGATCATTATCATGATCACTATCATGATCATTATCATGATCATTATTACGATCATGATCATTATTATGACCATGATCATTATTATGATCATGATCATGATCACTATCATGATCATTATCATGATCACTATCATGATCATTATCATGATCACTATCATCATCAAAATCATTATCATGATCATTATCATTATCATGATCATTATCATGATCATTATCATGATCATTATCATGATCATTATCATGATCATTATCATGATCATTATCATGATCATTATCATGATCATTATCATGATCATTATCATGATCATTATCATGATCATTATCATGATCATTATCATGATCACTATCAAGATCCCTAACATGATCATTATCATGATCATTATCATGATCACTATCATCATCAAAATCATTATCATGATCATTATCATTATCATGATCATTATCATTATCATGATCATTATCATTATCATGATCATTATCATGATCAATATCATGATCATTATCATTATCATAATCAATATCATGATCATTATCATGATCATTATCATGATCACTATTATGATCACTATCATGATCACTATCATGATCATTATCATGATAACTATCATGATTATTATCATGATCATTATCATGATCATTATCATGATCATTATTACGATCATGATCATTATTATGACCATGATCATTATTACGATCATGATCATTATTATGACCATGATCATTATTATGATCATGATCATTATCATGATCATTATCATGATCATTATCATGATCACTATTATGATCACTATCATGATCACTATCATGATCATTATCATGATAACTATCATGATTATTATAATGATCATTATCATGATCACTATCATGATCATTATCATGATCATTATCATGACCATTATCATGATCACTATCATGATCATTATCATGATCATTATCATGATCACTATCATGATCAATATCATTATCATGATCATTTTCATGATCATTATCATGACCACTATCATGATAATTATTATGATCATTATCATGATCATTGTCATGATCATTATCATGATCATTATCATGATCATTATCATGATCACTATCATGATCACTATCATGATCATTATCATGATCACTATCATGATCATTATCATGATCACTATCATGATCATTATCATGATCATTATCATGATCACTATCATGATTATTATCGTGATCACTACCATGATCATTATCATAATCACTATCATGATCATTATCATGATCATTATCATGGTCATTATCGTGATCACTATCATGATCATTATCATGATCACTATCATGATCAATATCATTATCATTATCATGATCATTTTCATGATCGTTATCATGATCACTATCATGATCACTATCGTGATCATTATTATGTTCATTATCATGATCATTATCATGATCATTATCATGATCATTATCATGATCATTATCATGATCATTATTATGATCAGTATCATGATCATTATTATGATCATTATCATGATCACTATCATGATCATTATCATGATCATTATTACGATCATAATCATTATTATGACCATGATCATTATTATGATCATGATCATTATCATGATCATTATCATGATCAGTATCATGATCATTATCATGATCATTATCATGATCACTATCATGATCATTATCATGATCACTATCATGATCATTATCATGATCATTATCATGATCATTATCATGATCACTATCATGATCATTATCATGATCACTATCATGATCATTATCATGATCACTATCATGATCATTATCATGATCATTATCATGATCACTATCATGATCATTATCATGATCACTATCATGATCATTATCATTATCATGATCATTATCATGATCATTATCATGATCATTATCATGATCATTATCATGATCATTATCATGATCACTATCATGATCATTATCATGATAACTATCATGATTATTATCATGATCATTATCATGATCATTATCATGATCACTATCATGATCATTATCATGATCACTATCATGATCATTATCATGATCATTATCATGATCATTATCATGATCATTATCATGATCAGTATCATGATCATTATCATGATCATTATCATGATCACTATCATGATCATTATCATGATCATTATTACGATCATGATCATTATTATGACCATGATCATTATTATGATCATGATCATGATCACTATCATGATCATTATCATGATCACTATCATGATCATTATCATGATAACTATCATGATTATTATCATGATCATTATCATGATAACTATCATGATCATTATCATGATCATTATCATGATCATTATCATTATCATGATCATTATCATGATCATTATCATGATCATTATCATGATCATTATTACGATCATGATCATTATTATGACCATGATCATTATTATGACCATGATCATTATTATGATCATGATCATTATCATGATCATTATCATGATCAGTATCATGATCATTATCATGATCACTATCATGATCATTATCATGATCATTATCATGATCACTATCATGATCATTATCATGATCATTATTACGATCATGATCATTATTATGACCATGATCATTATTATGACCATGATCATTATTATGATCATGATCATGATCATGATCATGATCACTATCATGATCACTATCATGATCATTATCATGATCACTATCATGATCATTATCATGATAACTATCATGATTATTATCATGATCATTATCATGATCATTATCATGATCAGTATCATGATCATTATCATGATCATTATCATGATCACTATCATGATCATTATCATGATCATTATTACGATCATGATCATTATTATGACCATGATCATTATTATGATCATGATCATTATCATGATCATTATCATGATCAGTATCATGATCATTATTATGATCATGATCATTATTATGATCATGATCATGATCACTATCATGATCACTATCATGATCATTATCATGATAACTATCATGATCATTATCATGATCATTATCATGATCATTATCATGATCATTATCATGATCAGTATCATGATCATTCTCATGATCATTATCATGATCACTATCATGATCATTATCATGATCATTATTACGATCATGATCATTATTATGACCATGATCATTATTATGATCATGATCATTATCATGATCAGTATTATGATCATTATCATGATCATTATCATGATCATTATCATGATCACTATCATGATCATTATCATGATCACTATCATGATCATTATCATGATCATTATCATTATCATGATGACTATCATGATCACTATCATGATCATTATCATGATCACTATCATGATCTTTATCATGATCATTATCATGAGCATTATCATGATCAATATCATGATCATTATCATGATCAATATCATGATCATTATCATGATCAATATCATATTCATTATCATGATCATTATTATGATCATTATCATGATAAATATCATGATCATTATCATAATCAATATCATGATCACTATCATGATCACTATCATGATCACTATCATGATCACTATCATGATCATTATCATGATCATTATCATGATCATTATCATGATCATTATCATGATCAGTATCATGATCATTATCATGATCATTATCATGATCACTATCATGATCATTATCATGATCATTATTACGATCATGATCATTATTATGACCATGATCATTATTATGACCATGATCATTATTATGATCATGATCATTATCATGATCATTATCATGATCAGTATCTTGATCATTATCATGATCATTATCATGATCATTGTAATGATCATGATCACTATCATGATCATTATCATGATCACTATCATGATCATTATCATGATCAGTATCATGATCATTATCATGATTATTATCATGATCATTATCATGATCATTATCATGATCACTATCATGATCATTATCATGATCATTATTACGATCATGATCAGTATTATGACCATGATGATTATTATGATCATGATCACTATCATGATCATTATCATGATAACTATCATGATCACTATCATGATCATTATCATGATAACTATCATGATTATTATCATGATCATTATCATGATCACTATCATGATCATTATCATGATAACTATCATGATCATGATCATTATCATGATCATTATCATGATCATTATCATGATCATTATCATGATCAGTATCATGATCATTATCATGATCATTATCATGATAACTATCATGATTATTATCATGATCATTATCATGATTACTATCATGATCATTATCATGATAACTATCATGATCATTATCATGATCATTATCATGATCATTATCATGATCATTATCATGATCAGTATCATGATCAGTATCTTGATCATTATCATGATCATTATCATGATCATTATAATGATCATGATCACTATCATGATCATTATCATGATCACTATCATGATCATTATCATGATCAGTATCATGATCATTATCATGATCATTATCATGATCACTATCATGATCATTATCATGATAACTATCATGATTATTATCATGATCATTATCATGATTATTATCATGATCATTATCATGATCATTATCCTGATCACTATCATGATCATTATCATGATCATTATTACGATCATGATCAGTATTATGACCATGATGATTATTATGATCATGATCACTATCATGATCATTATCATGATAACTATCATGATCACTATCATGATCATTATCATGATAACTATCATGATTATTATCATGATCATTATCATGATCACTATCATGATCATTATCATGATAACTATCATGATCATTATCATGATAACTATCATGATCATTATCATGATCATTATCATGATCATTATCATGATCATTATCATGATCAGTATCATGATCATTATCATGATCATTATCATGATCACTATCATGATCATTATCATGATCATTATTATGATCATTATTATGATCATGATCACTATCATGATAACTATCATGATTATTATCATGATCATTATCATGATCATTATCATGATCACTATCATGATCATTATCATGATCACTATCATGATCATTATCATGATAACTATCATGATTATTATCATGATCATTATCATGATCACTATCATGATCATTATCATGATAACTATCATGATCATTATCATGATCATTATCATGATCATTATCATGATCATTATCATGATCATTATCATGATCATTATCATGATCAGTATCATGATCATTATCATGATCATTATCATGATCATTATCATGATCACTATCATGATCATTATCATGATCATTATTATGACCATGATCATTATTATGACCATGATCATTATTATGACCATGATCATTAATTTGACCATGATCATTATTATGATCATGATCATTATTATGATCATAATCATGATCACTATCATGATCATTATCATGATCACTATCATGATCATTATCATGATCACTATCATGATCATTATCATGATCATTATCATTATCATTATCATGATGACTATCATGATCATGATGACTATCATGATCACTATCATGATCATTATCATGATCACTATCATGATCTTTATCATGATCATTATCATGAGCATTATCATGATCAATATCATGATCATTATCATGATCAATATCATGATCATTATCATGATCAATATCAGATTCATTATCATGATCATTATTATGATCATTATCATGATAAATATCACGATCATTATCATAATCAATATCATGATCACTATCATGATCATTATCATATTCACTATCATGATCATTATCATGATCACTATCATGATATTTATTATGATCATTATCATGATCATTATCATGATCACTATCATGATCCCTAACATGATCATTATCATGATCATTATCATGATCACTATCATGATCACTATCATGATCACTATCATGATCGTTATCATGATCACTATCATGATCATTATCATGATCACTATCGTGATCATTATCATGATCACTATCGTGATCATTATCATGATCATTATCATGATCACTATCATGATCATTATCATGATCACTATCATGATCATTATAATTATCACTATCATGATCATTATAATGATCACTATCATGATCATTATCATGATCATTATCATGATCATTATCATGATCATTATCATGATCATTATCACTATCATTATCATGGTCATTATCATGATCACTATCATGATCATTATCATGATCACTATCATGATCATTATCATGATCACTATCATGATCAATATCATTATCATTATCATGATCATTTTCATGATCATTATCATGACCACTATCATGATCATTATCATGATCATTATTATGATCATTATCATGATCAATATCATGATCATTATCATGATCACTATCATGATCATTATCATGATCATTATCATGATCATTATCATGATCATTATCATGATTATTATCGTGATCACTATCATGATCATTATCATATTCACTATCATGATCATTATCATGATCATTGTCATGATCATTATCATGACCACTATCATGATATTTATTATGATCATTATCATGATCATTATCATGATCACTATCATGATCCCTAACATGATCATTTTCATGATCATTATCATGATCACTATAATGATCACTATCATGATCGTTATCATGATCACTATCATGATCATTATCATGATCACTATCATGATCATTATCATGATCATTATCATGATCACTATCATGATTATTATCGTGATCACTATCATGATAATTATCATAATCACTATCATGATCATTATCATGATCATTATCATGATCATTATCATCATCATTATCACGATCATTGTCATGATCACTATCATATTCATTATCATGATCATTATTATGATCATTATCATGATCATTATCATGATAACTATCATGATTATTATCATGATCATTATCATGATCACTATCATGATCATTATCATGATCATTATTATGATCATTATCATGATCACTATCATGATCATTATCATGATCACTATCATGATCATTATTATGTTCATTATCATTATCATGATCATTATCATGATCACTATCATGATTATTATCGTGATCACTATCATGATCATTATCATAATCACTATCATGATCATTATCATGATCATTATCATGATCATTATCATGATCATTATCATGATCACTATCATGATCATTATCATGATAACTATCATGATTATTATCATTATCACTATCATGATTATTATCATGATCATTATAATGATCATTATCATGATCACTATCATATTCATTATCATGATCATTATTATGATCATTATCATGATCACTATCATGATCACTATCATGATCATTATTATGTTCATTATCATTATCATGATCATTATCATGATCATTATCATGATCACTATCAAGATCCCTAACATGATCACTATCATCATCAAAATCATTATCATGTTCATTATCATTATCATGATCATTATCATGATCATTATCATGATCATTATCATGATCATTATCATGATCATTATCATGATCATTATCATGATCAATATCATGATCATTATCATTATCATAATCAATATCATGATCATTATCATGATCATTATCATGATCACTATTATGATCACTATCATGATCACTATCATGATCATTATCATGATCATTATCATGATAACTATCATGATTATTATCATGATCATTATCATGATCACTATCATGATCATTATCATGATAACTATCATGATTATTATCATGATCACTATCATGATTATTATCATGATCATTATCATGATCATTATCATGGTTACTATCATGATCATTATCATGATAACTATCATGATTATTATCATGATCACTATCATGATTATTATCATGATCATTATCATGATCATTATCATGATCACTATTATGATCAGTATCATGATCACTATTATGATCATTATCATGATCATTATCATGATCACTATCATGATTATTATCATGATCATTATCATGATCATTATCATGATCATGATTATTATGACCATGATCATTATTATGATCATGATCATGATCACTATCATGATCATTATCATGATCACTATCATGATCATTATCATGATAACTATCATGATTATTATCATGATCATTATCATGATAACTATCATGATCATTATCATGGTAACTATCATGATCATTATCATGATCATTATCATGATCATTATCATGATCATTATCATGATCATTATCATGATCATTATCATGATCAGTATCATGATCATTATCATGATCGTTATCATGATCACTATCATGATCATTATCATGATCATTATTACGATCATGATCATTATTACGATCATGATCATTATTATGACCATGATCATTATTATGACCATGATCATTATTATGATCATGATCATTATCATGATCATTATCATGATCAGTATCTTGATCATTATCATGATCATTATAATGATCATGATCACTATCATGATCATTATCATGATCACTATCATGATCATTATCATGATCAGTATCATGATCATTATCATGATCATTATCATGATCACTATCATGATCATTATCATGATAACTATCATGATTATTATCATGATCATTATTATGATTATTATCATGATCATTATCATGATCATTATCATGATCACTATCATGATCATTATCATGATCATTATTACGATCATGATCAGTATTATGACCATGATGATTATTATGATCATGATCACTATCATGATCATTATCATGATAACTATCATGATCACTATCATGATCATTATCATGATAACTATCATGATTATTATCATGATCATTATCATGATCACTATCATGATCATTATCATGATAACTATCATGATCATTATCATGATCATTATCATGATCATTATCATGATCATTATCATGATCAGTATCATGATCATTATCATGATCATTATCATGATAACTATCATGATTATTATCATGATCATTATCATGATTACTATCATGATCATTATCATGATAACTATCATGATCATTATCATGATCAGTATCATGATCATTATCATGATCATTATCATGATCACTATCATGATCATTATCATGATAACTATCATGATTATTATCATGATCATTATCATGATTATTATCATGATCATTATCATGATCATTATCATGATCACTATCATGATCATTATCATGATCATTATTACGATCATGATCAGTATTATGACCATGATGATTATTATGATCATGATCACTATCATGATCATTATCATGATAACTATCATGATCACTATCATGATCATTATCATGATAACTATCATGATTATTATCATGATCATTATCATGATCACTATCATGATCATTATCATGATAACTATCATGATCATTATCATGATCATTATCATGATCATTATCATGATCATTATCATGATCAGTATCATGATCATTATCATGATCATTATCATGATCACTATCATGATCATTATCATGATCATTATTATGATCATTATTATGATCATGATCATGATCACTATCATGATCACTATCATGATCATTATCATGATAACTATCATGATTATTATCATGATCATTATCATGATCACTATCATGATCATTATCATGATCACTATCATGATCATTATCATGATAACTATCATGATTATTATCATGATCATTATCATGATCACTATCATGATCATTATCATGATAACTATCATGATCATTATCATGATCATTATCATGATCATTATCATGATCATTATCATGATCAGTAATATGATCATTATCATGATCATTATCATGATCACTATCATGATCATTATCATGATCATTATTACGATCATGATCATTATTATGACCATGATCATTATTATGATCATGATCATTATCATGATCATTATCATGATCTGTATCATGATCATTATCATGATCACTATCATGATCATTATCATGATCATTATTATGACCATGATCATTATTATGACCATGATCATTATTATGACCATGATCATTATTATGATCATGATTATTATTATGATCATGATCATTATTATGATCATAATCATGATCACTATCATGATCATTATCATGATCACTATCATGATCATTATCATGATCACTATCATGATCATTATCATGATCATTATCATTATCATTATCATGATGACTATCATGATCATGATGACTATCATGATCACTATCATGATCATTATCATGATCACTATCATGATCTTTATCATGATCATTATCATGAGCATTATCATGATCAATATCATGATCATTATCATGATCAATATCATGATCATTATCATGATCAATATCAGATTCATTATCATGATCATTATTATGATCATTATCATGATAAATATCACGATCATTATCATGATCACTATCATGATCAATATCATTATCATTATCATGATCATTTTCATGATCATTATCATGACCACTATCATGATCATTATCATGATCATTATTATGATCATTATCATGATCAATATCATGATCATTATCATGATCACTATCATGATCATTATCATGATCATTATCATGATCATTATCATGATCATTATCATGATTATTATCGTGATCACTATCATGATCATTATCATATTCACTATCATGATCATTATCATGATCATTGTCATGATCATTATCATGACCACTATCATGATATTTATTATGATCATTATCATGATCATTATCATGATCACTATCATGATCCCTAACATGATCATTTTCATGATCATTATCATGATCACTATAATGATCACTATCATGATCGTTATCATGATCACTATCATGATCATTATCATGATCACTATCATGATCATTATCATGATCATTATCATGATCACTATCATGATTATTATCGTGATCACTATCATGATAATTATCATAATCACTATCATGATCATGATCATTATCATGATCATTATCATCATCATGATCACGATCATTGTCATGATCACTATCATATTCATTATCATGATCATTATTATGATCATTATCATGATCATTATCATGATAACTATCATGATTATTATCATGATCATTATCATGATCACTATCATGATCATTATCATGATCATTATTATGATCATTATCATGATCACTATCATGATCACTATCATGATCACTATCATGATCATTATTATGTTCATTATCATTATCATGATCATTATCATGATCACTATCATGATTATTATCGTGATCACTATCATGATCATTATCATAATCACTATCATGATCATTATCATGATCATTATCATGATCATTATCATGATCACTATCATGATCATTATCATGATAACTATCATGATTATTATCATGATCACTATCATGATTATTATCATGATCATTATAATGATCATTATCATGATCACTATCATATTCATTATCATGATCATTATTATGATCATTATCATGATCACTATCATGATCACTATCATGATCACTATCATGATCATTATTATGTTCATTATCATTATCATGATCATTATCATGATCATTATCATGATCACTATCAAGATCCCTAACATGATCACTATCATCATCAAAATCATTATCATGTTCATTGTCATTATCATGATCATTATCATGATCATTATCATGATCATTATCATGATCATTATCATGATCATTATCATGATCATTATCATGATCAATATCATGATCATTATCATTATCATAATCAATATCATGATCATTATCATGATCATTATCATGATCACTATTATGATCACTATCATGATCACTATCATGATCATTATCATGATCATTATCATGATAACTATCATGATTATTATCATGATCATTATCATGATCACTATCATGATCATTATCATGATAACTATCATGATTATTATCATGATCACTATCATGATTATTATCATGATCATTATCATGATCATTATCATGGTCATTATCATGATCATTATCATGATAACTATCATGATTATTATCATGATCACTATCATGATTATTATCATGATCATTATCGTGATCATTATCATGATCACTATTATGATCAGTATCATGATCACTATTATGATCATTATCATGATCATTATCATGATCACTATCATGATTATTATCATGATCATTATCATGATCATTATCATGATCACTATTATGATCAGTATCATGATCACTATCATGATCATTATCATGATAACTATCATGATTATTATCATGATCATTATCATGATAACTATCATGATCATTATCATGATCATTATTATGATCATTATCATGATCACTATCATGATCACTATCATGATCACTATCATGATCATTATTATGTTCATGATCATTATCATGATCGCTATTATGATCACTATCATGATCACTATCATGATCATTATCATGATCATTATCATAATCAATATCATGATCATTATCATGATCATTATCATGATCACTATTATGATCACTATCATGATCACTATCATGATCATTATCATGATCATTATCATGATAACTATCATGATTATTATCATGATCATTATCATGATCACTATCATGATCATTATCACCATCAAAATCATTATCATGTTCATTATCATTATCATGATCATTATCATGATCATTATCATGATCATTATCATAATCAATATCATGATCATTATCATGATCATTATCATGATCACTATTATGATCACTATCATGATCACTATCATGATCATTATCATGATCATTATCATAATCAATATCATGATCATTATCATGATCATTATCATGATCACTATTATGATCACTATCATGATCACTATCATGATCATTATCATGATCATTATCATAATCAATATCATGATCATTATCATGATCATTATCATGATCACTATTATGATCACTATCATGATCACTATCATGATCATTATCATGATAACTATCATGATTATTATCATGATCACTATCATGATTATTATCATGATCATTATAATGATCATTATCATGATCACTATCATGATCATTATCATGATCACTATCATGATCCCTAACATGATCATTTTCATGATCATTATCATGATCACTATCATGATCACTATCATGATCACTATCATGATCGTTATCATGATCACTATCATGATCATTATCATGATCACTATCATGATCATTATCATGATCATTATCATGATCATTATCATGATCATTATCATGATCATTATCATAATCAATATCATGATCATTATCATGATCATTATCATGATCACTATTATGATCACTATCATGATCACTATCATGATCATTATCATGATCATTATCATAATCAATATCATGATCATTATCATGATCATTATCATGATCACTATTATGATCACTATCATGATCACTATCATGATCATTATCATGATCATTATCATGATCATTATCATGATAACTATCATGATTATTATCATGATCATTATCATTATCACTATCATGATCATTATCATGATAACTATCATGATTGTTATCATGATCACTATCATGATTATTATCATGATCATTATAATGATCATTATCATGATCACTATCATGATCATTATCATGATCACTATCATGATCCCTAACATGATCATTTTTATGATCATTATCATGATCACTATCATGATCACTATCATGATCACTATCATGATCACTATCATGATCGTTATCATGATCACTATCATGATCGTTATCATGATCACTATCATGATCATTATCATGATCACTATCATGATCATTATCATGATCATTATCATGATCATTATCATGATCATTATCATGATCACTATCATGATTATTATCGTGATCACTATCATGATCATTATCATAATCACTATCATGATCATTATCATGATCATTATCATGATCATTATCATGATCACTATAATGATCATTATCATTATCATTATCATCATGACTATCATGATCACTATCATGATCATTATCATGATCACTATCATGATCATTATCATGATAACTATCATGATTATTATCATGATCATTATCATGATCACTATCATGATCATTATCATGATAACTATCATGATTATTATCATGATCACTATCATGATTATTATCATGATCATTATCATGATCATTATCATGATCACTATCATGATCATTATCATGATCACTATCATGATCATTATCATGATCATTATCATTATCATGATGACTATCATGATCACTATCATGATCATTATCATGATCACTATCATGATCATTATCATGATCATTATCGTGAGCATTATCATGATCAATATCATGATCAATATCATGATCATTATCATGATCAATATCATATTCATTATCATGATCATTATTATGATCATTATCATGATAAATATCATAATCATTATCATAATCAATATCATGATCATTATCATGATCATTATCATGGTCATTATCATGATCACTATCATGATCATTATCATGATCACTATCATGATAAATATCATTATCATGATCATTTTCATGATCATTATCATGACCACTATCATGATAATTATTATGATCATTATCATGATCATTGTCATGATCACTATCATGATCACTATCATGATCATTATCACTATCATGATCATTATCATGATCATGATCATTATCATGATCACTATCATGATCATGATCACTATCATCATCAAAATCATTATCATGATCATTATCATTATCATGATCATTATCATTATCATGATCATTATCATAATCATGATCATTATCATGATCATTATCATGATCATTATCATGATCATTATCATGATCAATATCATGATCATTATCATTATCAAAATCAATATCATGATCATTATCATGATCATTATCATGATCAATATCATGATCATTATCATTATCAAAATCAATATCATGATCATTATCATGATCATTATTATGATCATTATCATGATCATTATCATGATTATTATCGTGATCACTATCATGATCATTATCATATTCACTATCATGATCATTATCATGATCATTGTCATGATCATTATCATGACCACTATCATGATATTTATTATGATCATTATCATGATCATTATCATGATCACTATCATGATCCCTAACATGATCATTTTCATGATCATTATCATGATCACTATAATGATCACTATCATGATCGTTATCATGATCACTATCATGATCATTATCATGATCACTATCATGATCATTATCATGATCATTATCATGATCACTATCATGATTATTATCATGATCACTATCATGATTATTATCGTGATCACTATCATGATCATTATCATAATCACTATCATGATCATTATCATGATCACTATCATGATCCCTAACATGATCATTTTTATGATCATTATCATGATCACTATCATGATCACTATCATGATCACTATCATGATCACTATCATGATCACTATCATGATCGTTATCATGATCACTATCATGATCGTTATCATGATCACTATCATGATCATTATCATGATCACTATCATGATCATTATCATGATCATTATCATGATCATTATCATGATCATTATCATGATCACTATCATGATTATTATCGTGATCACTATCATGATCATTATCATAATCACTATCATGATCATTATCATGATCATTATCATGATCACTATAATGATCATTATCATTATCATTATCATCATGACTATCATGATCACTATCATGATCATTATCATGATCACTATCATGATCACTATCATGATCATTATCATGATCATTATCATGATAACTATCATGATTATTATCATGATCATTATCATTATCACTATCATGATCATTATCATGATAACTATCATGATTATTATCATGATCACTATCATGATTATTATCATGATCATTATCATGATCATTATCATGGTCACTATCATGATCATTATCATGATAACTATCATGATTATTATCATGATCACTATCATGATTATTATCATGATCATTATCATGATCATTATCATGATCACTATTATAATCAGTATCATGATCACTATTATGATCATTATCATGATCATTATCATGATCACTATCATGATTATTATCATGATCATTATCATGATCATTATCATGATCACTATTATGATCATTATCATAATCACTATCATGATCATTATCATGATCATTATCATGATCATTATCATCATCATTATCACGATCATTGTCATGATCACTATCATATTCATTATCATGATCATTATTATGATCATTATCATGATAAATATCATGATCATTATCATAATCAATATCATGATCATTATCATGATCATTATCATGGTCATTATCATGATCACTATCATGATCATTATCATGATCACTATCATGATCAATATCATTATCATGATCATTTTCATGATCATTATCATGACCACTATCATGATAATTATTATGATCATTATCATGATCATTGTCATGATCACTATCATGATCACTATCATGATCACTATCATGATCATAATTATGTTCATTATCATTATCATGATCATTATCATGATCATTATCATGATCACTATCAAGATCCCTAACATGATCACTATCATCATCAAAATCATTATCATGTTCATTATCATTATCATGATCATTATTATGATCATTATCATGATCAATATCATGATCATTATCATGATCATTATCATGATCACTATTATGATCACTATCATGATCACTATCATGATCATTATCATGATCATTATCATGATAACTATCATGATTATTATCATGATCATTATCATGATCACTATCATGATCATTATCATGATAGCTATCATGATTATTATCATGATCACTATCATGATTATTATCATGATCATTATCATGATCATTATTATGATCACTATCATGATCATTATCATGATAACTATCATGATTATTATCATGATCACTATCATGATTATTATCATGATCATTATCATGATCATTATCATGATCACTATTATGATCAGTATCATGATCACTATTATGATCATTATCATGATCATTATCATGATAACTATCATGATTATTATCATGATCATTATCATAATCAATATCATAATCAATATCATGATCATTATCATGATCATTATCATGATCACTATTATGATCACTATCATGATCACTATCATGATCATTATCATGATCATTATCATAATCAATATCATGATCATTATCATGATCATTATCATGATCACTATTATGATCACTATCATAATCACTATCATGATCATTATCATGATCATTATCATGATAACTATCATGATTATTATCATGATCATTATCATGATCACTATCATGATCATTATCATCATCAAAATCATTATCATGTTCATTATCATTATCATGATCATTATCATGATCATTATCATGATCATTATCATAATCAATATCATGATCATTATCATGATCATTATCATGATCACTATTATGATCACTATCATGATCACTATCATGATCATTATCATGATCATTATCATAATCAATATCATGATCATTATCATGATCATTATCATGATCACTATTATGATCACTATCATGATCACTATCATGATCATTATCATGATCATTATCATGATAACTATCATGATTATTATCATGATCATTATCATGATCACTATCATGATCATTATCATGATAACTATCATGATTATTATCATGATCACTATCATGATTATTATCATGATCATTATCATGATCATTATCATGATCACTATCATGATCATTATCATGATCATTATCATGATCACTATCATGATCATTATCATGATCATTATTACGATCATGATCATTATTATGACCATGATCATTATTATGATCATGATCATTATTATGATCATGATCATTATCATGATCATTATCATGGTCACTATTATGATCACTATCATGATCACTATCATGATCATTATCATGATAACTATCATGATTATTATCATGATCATTATCATGATCACTATCATGATCATTATCATGATCATTATCATGATCATTATCATGATCATTATCATGATCATTATCATGATCAGTATCATGATCATTATCATGATCATTATCATGATCACTATCATGATCATTATCATGATCATTATTACGATCATGATCATTATTATAACCATGATCATTATTACGATCATGATCATTATTATGACCATGATCATTATTATGATCATCATGATCACTATCATGATCATTATCATGATCATTATTACGATCATGATCATTATTATGACCATGATCATTATTATGATCATGATCATTATCATGATCAATATCATGATCATTATCATGATCAATATCATGATCATTATCATGATCAATATCATATTCATTATCATGATCATTATTATGATCATTATCATGATAAATATCATAATCATTATCATAATCAATATCATGATCATTATCATAATCATTATCATGGTCATTATCATGATCACTATCATGATCAGTATCATGATCACTATCATGATCAATATCATTATCATTATCATGATCATTTTCATGATCATTATCATGACCACTATCATGATAATTATTATGATCATTATCATGATCATTGTCATGATCACTATCATGATCACTATCATGATCACTATCATGATCATTATCATGATCATTATCATGATCATTATCATGATCACTATCATCATCAAAATAATTATCATGATCATTATCATGATCATTATCATGATCATTATCATTATCATGATCATTATCATTATCATAATCATGATCATTATCATGATCATTATCATGATCATTATCATGATCAATATCATGATCATTATTATGATCATTATCATGATCATTATCATGATCATTATCATGATCACTATCATGATTATTATCGTGATCACTATCATGATCATTATCATAATCACTATCATGATCATTATCATGATCATTGTCATGATCATTAGCGTGACCACTATCACGATAATTATTATGATTCTATATCATGATCATTATCATGAATATGATAGTGATCATGACAATGATCGTGATAATGATCATGATAATGATCATGATAATGATCATGATAATGATTATGATAATGATCATGATAATGATCATGATAGTGATCATGATAATGATCATGATAATGATCATGATAATGATCATGATAGTGATTATGATAATGATCATGATAGTGATCACGATAATAATCATGATAGTGATCATGATAATGATCATGATAATGATCATGATAATGATCATGATAATGATCATGATAGTGATCATGATAATGATCATGATAGTGATCATGATAACGATCATGATAGTGATCATGATAGTGATCATGATAGTGATCATGATAATGATCATGATAATGATCATAATAAATATCATGATAGTGGTCATGATAATGATCATGACAACGATCATGATAATGATCATGATAGTGAATATGATAATGATCATGACAGTGATCACGATAATAATCATGATAGTGATCATGATAATGATCATGATAATGATCATGATAGTGATCATGATATTGATCATGATAATGATCATAATAATGATCATGTTAGGGATCATGATAGTGATCATGATAATGATCATGATATAGAATCATAATAATTATCGTGATAGTGGTCATGATAATGATCATGACAATGATCATGATAATGATCATGATAGTGATTATGATAACGATCATGATAGTGATCACGATAATAATCAAGATAGCGATCATGATAATGATCATGATAATGATCATGATAGTGATCATGATAATGATCATGATAGTGATCATGATAATGATCATGATAGTGATCATGATAATGATCATGATAGTGATCATGATAGTGATCATGATAATGATCATGATAATGATCATGATAATGAATATGATAGTGATCATGACAATTGTCATGATAATGATCATGATAATGATCATGATATTGATCATGATAATGATCATGATATTGATTATGATAATGATCATGATATTTATCATGATAATGATCATAATAATGATCATGATAATGAATATGATAGTGATCATGACAATGATCGTGATAATGATCATGACAATGATCGTGATAATGATCATGATAATGATCATGATAATGGTCATGATAGTGATCATTATAATGATCATGATAGTGATCATGATAATGATCATGATAATGATCATGATAATGATCATGATAATGATCATGATAATGATCATGATAGTGATTATGATAATGATCATGATAATGAATATGATAGTGATCATGATAGTGATTATGATAATGATCATGATAATGAATATGATAGTGATCATGATAGTGATCACGATAATAATGATGATAGTGATCATGATAATGATCATGATAATGATCATGATAATGATCATGATAGTGATCATGATAATGATCATGATAGTGATCATGATATCGATCATGATAGTGATCATGATAGTGATCATTATAGTGATCATGATAATGATCATGATAATGATCATGATAATGATCATGATAATGATCATTATAATGATCATGATAATGATCATAATAATGATCATGATAATGATCATGATAGTGATCATGATAGTTATCATGATAATGATCATGATAGTGATCATGATAATGATCATGATAATGATCATGATAGTGATCATGATAACCATCATTATAGTGATCATAATAGTGATCATGATAATGATCATGATCATGATCATGATAATGATAATGATCATGATAATGATTTTGATGATGATAGTGATCATGATAATGATCATTATAATGATCATGTTAGGGATCTTGATAGTGATCATGATAATGATCATGATAATGATCATGATAATGATCATGATAATGATCATGATAATGATCATGATAAAGAACATAATAATGATCATGATAGTGATCACGATAATAATGATGATAGTGATCATGATAATGATCAATATCATGATCATTATCATGATCAATATCATATTCATTATCATGATCATTATTATGATCATTATCATGATAAATATCATAATCATTATCATAATCAATATCATGATCATTATCATGATCATTATCATGGTCATTATCATGATCACTATCATGATCATTATCATGATCACTATCATGATCAATATCATTATCATTATCATGATCATTTTCATGATCATTATCATGACCACTATCATGATAATTATTATGATCATTATCATGATCATGATCATGATATTGATCATGATAATGATCATGATAATTATTTTGATGATGATAGTGATCATGATAATGATCATGATAATGATCATGATAATGATCATGATAGTGATCATGATAGTGATCATGATAGTGATCATGACAATGATCATGATAATGATCATAATAATTATCATGATAGTGGTCATGATAATGATCATGAAAATGATCATGATCATTATCATTATCATGATCATTATCATTATCATAATCATGATCATTATCATGATCATTATCATGATCATTATCATGATCAATATCATGATCATTATTATGATCATTATCATGATCATTATCATGATCATTATCATGATCACTATCATGATTATTATCGTGATCACTATCATGATCATTATCATAATCACTATCATGATCATTATCATGATCATTGTCATGATCATTAGCGTGACCACTATCACGATAATTATTATGATTCTATGTCATGATCATTATCATGAATATGATAGTGATCATGACAATGATCGTGATAATGATCATGATAATGATCATGATAATGATCATGATAATGATTATGATAATGATCATGATAATGATCATGATAGTGATCATGATAATGATCATGATAATGATCATGATAATGATCATGATAGTGATTATGATAATGATCATGATAGTGATCACGATAATAATCATGATAGTGATCATGATAATGATCATGATAATGATCATGATAATGATCATGATAATGATCATGATAGTGATCATGATAATGATCATGATAGTGATCATGATAACGATCATGATAGTGATCATGATAGTGATCATGATAGTGATCATGATAATGATCATGATAATGATCATAATAAATATCATGATAGTGGTCATGATAATGATCATGACAACGATCATGATAATGATCATGATAGTGAATATGATAATGATCATGACAGTGATCACGATAATAATCATGATAGTGATCATGATAATGATCATGATAATGATCATGATAGTGATCATGATATTGATCATGATAATGATCATAATAATGATCATGTTAGGGATCATGATAGTGATCATGATAATGATCATGATATAGAATCATAATAATTATCGTGATAGTGGTCATGATAATGATCATGACAATGATCATGATAATGATCATGATAGTGATCATGATAATGATCATGATAGTGATCATGATAATGATCATGATAGTGATCATGATAATGATCATGATAGTGATCATGATAATGATCATGATAATGATCATGATAATGATCATGATAATGAATATGATAGTGATCATGACAATTGTCATGATAGTGATCATGATAATGATCATGATAGTGATCATGATAATGATCATGATAATGATCATGATAATGATCATGATAATGAATATGATAGTGATCATGACAATTGTCATGATAATGATCATGATAATGATCATGATTATGATAATGATAATGATCATGATAATGATAATGATCATGATAGTGATTATGATAATGATCATGATAATGATCATGATAGTGATCACGGTAATAATCATGATAGTGATCATGATAATGATCATCATAATGATCATGATTATCATTATCATGATCATTATCATAATCATTATCATGATCACTATCATGATCATTATCATGATCAGTATCATGATCATTATCATGATCATTATCATGATCATTATCATGATCACTATCATGATCATTATCATGTCCATTATATTGATCATGTAAGGGATCATGATAGTGATCATGATAATGATCATGATATTGATCATGTAAGGGATAATGATAGTAATCATGATAATGATCATGATAATGATCATAATAATTATCATGATAGTGGTCATGATAATGATCATGACAATGATCATGATAATGATCATGATAGTGATTATGATAATGATCATGATAATGATCATGATAGTGATCATGATAATGATCATGATAATGATCATGATAATGATAATCATGATCATTATGATGATCATTATCATGATCACTATCATGATCACTATCATGATTATTACCGTGATCACTATCATGATCAATATCATGATCATTGTCATGATCATTATCATGACCACTATCATGATAATTATTATGATCACTATCATGATCATTATCATGATCACTATCATGATCCCTAACATGATCATTATTATGATCACTATCATGATCATTATCATAATCACTATCATGATCATTATCATGATCATTGTCATGATCATTATCATGACCACTATAATGATAATTATTATGATCACTATCATGATCATTATCATGATCACTATCATGATCCCTAACATGATCATTATTATGATCATTATCATGATCAATATCATGATCATCATCATGATCATTATCATGATCACTATCATGATCATTATCATGATCACTATCATGATCACTATCATGATCACTATCATGATCATTATCATGATCATTATCATGATCACTATGATGATCATTATCATTATCATGATCATAATAATGATCTTGATATTGATCATGATAATGATCATGATCATGATAGTGATCATGATAATGATCATGATAATGATCATGATCATTATCTTGATCATGATCATGATCATGATAATGATCATGATAATGAACATAATAATGATCATGATAGTGATCATGATAGTGATCATGATAGTGATCATGACAATGATCATGAAAATGATCATAATAATTGTCATGATAGTGGTCATGATAATGATCATGAAAATGATCATGATAATGATCATGATATTGATTATGATAATGATCATGATAATGAATATGATAGTGATCATGATAGTGATCATAATAGTGATCATGATAATGATCATGATAGTGATCATAATAGTGATCATGATAATGATCATGATAATGATCATGATATTGATTATGATAATGATCATGATAATGATCATGATAGTGATCATGATAGTGATCATAATAGTGATCATGATAATGATCATGATAATGATCATGATATTGATTATGATATTGATTATGATAATGATCATGATAATAATCATGATAGTTATCATGATAATGATCATGATAATGATCATAATAGTGATTATGATAGTGATCATAATAGTGATCATGATAATGATCATGATAATGATCATGATATTGATTATGATAATGATCATGATAGTGATCATGATAGTGATCATAATAGTGATCATGATAATGATCATGATAATGATCATGATATTGATTATGATATTGATTATGATAATGATCATGATAATGATCATGATAGTTATCATGATAATGATCATGATAATGATCATTATAGTGATTATGATAGTGATCATAATAGTGATCATGATAATGATCATGATAATGATCATGATATTGATTATGATAATGATCATGATAATGATCATGATAGTGATCATGATAGTGATCATAATAGTGATCATGATAATGATCATGATAATGATCATGATATTGATTATGATATTGATTATGATAATGATCATGATAATAATCATGATAGTTATCATGATAATGATCATGATAATGATATTGATCATGATAATGATCATGATATTGATTATGATAATGATCATGATATTTATCATGATAATGATCATAATAATGATCATGATAATGAATATGATAGTGATCATGACAATGATCGTGATAATGATCATGACAATGATCGTGATAATGATCATGATAATGATCATGATAATGGTCATGATAGTGATCATTATAATGATCATGATAGTGATCATGATAATGATCATGATAATGATCATGATAATGATCATGATAATGATCATGATAATGATCATGATAGTGATTATGATAATGATCATGATAATGAATATGATAGTGATCATGATAGTGATTATGATAATGATCATGATAATGAATATGATAGTGATCATGATAGTGATCACGATAATAATGATGATAGTGATCATGATAATGATCATGATAATGATCATGATAATGATCATGATAGTGATCATGATAATGATCATGATAGTGATCATGATATCGATCATGATAGTGATCATGATAGTGATCATTATAGTGATCATGATAATGATCATGATAATGATCATGATAATGATCATGATAATGATCATTATAATGATCATGTAATGATCATAATAATGATCATGATAATGATCATAATAATGATCATGATAATGATCATGATATTGATTTTGATAATGATAATGATCATGATATTGATCATGATAATGATCATGATAATGATCATGATAATGATCATGATCATGATAATGATCATGATAATGATCATGATAATGATAATGATCATGATAATGATTTTGATGATGATAGTGATCATGATAGTGATCATGATAATGATCATGATAATGATCATGATAATGATCATGATAGTGATCATGATAGTGATCATGACAATGATCATGATAATGATCATAATAATTATCATGATAGTGGTCATGATAATGATCATGAAAATGATCATGATAATGATAATGATATTGATCATGATAGTGATCATGATAATGATCATGATAGTGATCATGATAATGACCATGATAATGATCATGATAATGATCATGATATTGATTATGATAATGATTATGATATTTATCATGATAATGATCATAATAATGATCATGATAATGAATATGATATTGATCATGATAATGATCATGATATTGATCATTATCATGATCACTATCATCATTATTATCGTGATCACTATCATGATCATTATTATGTTCTTTATCATGATCATTATCATGATCATTATCATGATCATTATCATGATCATTATCATGATCATTATCATGATCACTATCAAGATCCCTAACATGATCATTATAATGATCATTATCATGATCACTATCATCATCAAAATCATTATCATGATCATTATCATTATCATGATCATGATCATGATCATTATCATGATCACTATTATGATCACTATAATGATGGTTATCATGATCACTATCATGATCATTATCATGATCATTATCATGATCACTATCATGATCATTATCATGATAACTATCATGATCACTATCATGATCATTATCATGATAACTATCATGATCACTATCATGATCATTATCATGATAACTATCATGATCATTATCATGATAACTGTCATGATCATTATCATGATCATTATCATTATAATGATCACTATCATGATCATTATCATGATCATTATCATGATCATTATCATGATCATTATCACGATCATTGTCATGATCACTATCATATTCATTATCATGATCATTATTATGATCATTATCATGATAAATATCATGATCATTATCATAATCAATATCATGATCACAATAATGATCATTATCATGGTCATTATCATGATCACTATCATGATCATTATCATGATCACTATCATGATCAATATCATTATCATTATCATGATCATTTTCATGATCATTATCATGACCACTATCATGATAATTATTATGATCACTATCATGATCATTGTCATGATCACTATCATGATCACTATCATGATCACTATCATGATCATTATTATGTTCATTATCATGATCATTATCATGATCATTATCATGATCATTATCATGATCACTATCAAGATCCCTAACATGATCATTATAATGATCACTATCATCATCAAAATCATTATCATGATCATTATCATTATCATGATCATTATCATGATCATTATCATGATCATTATCATGATCATTATCATGATCATTATCACGATCATTATCATGATCATTATCATGATCAATATAATGATCATTATCATTATCATAATCAATATCATGATCATTATCATTATCATAATCAATATCATGATCACTATTATGATCACTATAATGATGGTTATCATGATCATTATTATGATCATGATCATGATCACTATCATGATTATTATCATGATCACTATCATGATCAATATCATTATCATTATCATGATCATTTTCATGATCATTATCATGACCACTATCATGATAATTATTATGATCACTATCATGATCATTGTCATGATCACTATCATGATCACTATCATGATCACTATCATGATCATTATTATGTTCATTATCATGATCATTATCATGATCATTATCATGATCATTATCATGATCACTATCAAGATCCCTAACATGATCATTATAATGATCACTATCATCATCAAAATCATTATCATGATCATTATCATTATCATGATCATTATCATTATCATAATCATTATCATGATCATTATCATGGTCATTATCATGATCACTATCATGATCATTATCATGATCACTATCATGATCAATATCATTATCATTATCATGATCATTTTCATGATCATTATCATGACCACTATCATGATAATTATTATGATCACTATCATGATCATTGTCATGATCACTATCATGATCACTATCATGATCACTATCATGATCATTATTATGTTCATTATCATGATCATTATCATGATCATTATCACGATCATTGTCATGATCACTATCATATTCATTATCATAATCATTATTATGATCATTATCATGATAAATATCATGATCATTATCATAATCAATATCATGATCATTATCATGATCATTATTATGGTCATTATCATGATCATTATCATGATCATTATCATGATCATTATCATGATCACTATCAAGATCCCTAACATGATCATTATAATGATCACTATCATCATCAAAATCATTATCATGATCATTATCATTATCATGATCATTATCATGATCATTATCACGATCATTATCATGATCATTATCATGATCAATATCATGATCATTATCATGATCATTATCATGATCATTATCATGATCATTATCACGATCATTATCATGATCATTATCATGATCAATATCATGATCATTATCATTATCATGATCATTATCATGATCATTATCATGATCATTATCATGATCATTATCACGATCATTATCATGATCATTATCATGATCAATATCATGATCATTATCATTATCATAATCAATATCATGATCATTATCATGATCATGATCATGATCACTATCATGATTATTATCATGATCATTATCATGACCACTATCATGATCATTATTATGATCATAATCATGATCATTATCATGACCATTATCATGATCACTATCATGATCATTATCATGATCACTATCATGATCATTATCATGATCATTATCATGATCATTATCATGATCATGATCATGATCATTATCATTATCATGATAAATATCATGATCATTATCATTATCATGATTATTATCGTGATCATTATCATTATCATGATCACTATCATTATCATTATCATGATCATTTTGATCATAATAATGATCATGATCATAATAATGATCATGATAACCATCATTATAGTGATCATAATAGTGATCATGATAATGATCATGATAATGACCATGATATTTATTATGATAATGATAATGATCATGATATTGATCATGATAATGATCACGATAATGATCATGATAATGATCATGATAATGATCATGATAATGATAATGATCATGATAATGATAATGAACATAATAATGATCATGATAGTGATCATGATAGTGATCACGATAGTGATCACGACAATGATCATGATAATGATCATAATAATTATCATGATAGTGGTCATGATAATGATCATGAAAATGATCATGATAATGATAATGATATTGATCATGATAGTGATCATGATAATGATCAGGATAATGATCATGATAATGATCATGATAATGATCATGATAATGATCATGATAATGATCATGATAATGATCATGATAATGATCATGATAATGATAATGAACATAATAATGATCATGATAGTGATCATGATAGTGATCACAATAGTGATCACGACAATGATCATGATAATGATCATAATAATTATCATGATAGTGGTCATGATAATGATCATGAAAATGATCATGATAATGATAATGATATTGATCATGATAGTGATCATGATAATGACCATGATAGTGATCATGATACTGATCATGATAATGATCATGATAATGATCATGATCATATTAATGATCATGGTCATAATAATGATCATGATCGTAATAATGATCATGATAATGATCATGATAGTGATCATGATAGTGATCATGATAATGATCATGATAGTGATCATGAGAATGATCATGATAATGACCATGATAATGATCATGATAATGATCATGATATTGATCATGATAATGATCATGATAATGATCATGATAGTTATCATGATAATGATCATGATAGTGATCATGATAGTTATCATGATAATGATCATGATAGTGATCATGATAGTTATCATGATAATGATCATGATCATGATCATAATAATGATCATGCATTTAATAATCATCATGGTCATAATAATGATCATGATCGTAATAATGATCATGATAATGATAGTGATCATGATAATGATCATTATAATGATCATGTTAGGGATCTTGATAGTGATCATGATAATGATCATGATAATGAATATGATAATGATCATGATAATGAACATAATAATGATCATGATAGTGATCATGATAGTGATCATGACAATGATCATGATAATGATCATAATAATTATCATGATAGTGGTCATGATAATGATCATGAAAATGATCATGATAATGATATTGATCATGATAGTGAGGATGTAAATGATCATGATAATGATCATGATAGTGATCATGATAATGATCATGATAATGATCATGATAATGATCATAATAATGATCATGATAGTGATCATGATAATGATCATGATAATAATCATGATAGTGATCATGATCATGATCATAATAATTATCATGATCATAATAATGATCATGATAACCATCATTATAGTGATCATAATAGTGATCATGATAATGATCATGATAGTGATAATGATCATGATAATGATCATGATAGTGATCACGATAATAATCATGATAGTGATCATGATAATGATCATGATAATGATCATGATAGTGATCATGATAATGATCATGATAATGATCATGATAATGATCATGATAGTGATCATGATAATGATCATAATAATGATCATGCATTTAATAAAGATCATGGTCATAATAATGATCATGGTCATAATAATGATCATGATCGTAATAATGATCATGATAATGATAGTGATCATGATAATGATCATGATAATGATCATGATAATGATCATGATACTGATCATGATAATGATCATGATACTGATCATGATAATGATCATGATACTGATCATGATCATGATAATGATCATGATAATGATAATGATCATGATAATGATAATGATAATGATAATGATAATGATCATGATAATGATCATGATAATGATCATGATAATGATCATGATAATGATCATGATAATGATCATGATAGCGATCATGATAGTGATCCTGATAGTGATCATGATAATGATCATGATAGTGATCATGATAATGATAATGATCTCTATAATAATCATGATAATGATAATGATCATGATATTTATCATGATAATGATAATGATAATGATCATGATCATGATCATGATAATGATCATGATAATGATCATGATAATGATCATGATAGTGATCATGATAATGATCATGATAGTGATCATGATAATGGTCATGATAATGATCATGATTATGATCATAATAATGATCATGATAGTGGTCATGATAATGATCATGATAATAATCATGATAGTGATCATGATTATGATCATGATAATGATCATGATATTGATTATGATAATGATAATGATCATGATATTGATCATGATAATGATCATGATAATGATCGTGATAATGATCATGATAATGATCATGATAATGATCATGATAATGATCATGATAATGATCATGATATTGATCATGATAATGATCATGATAATGATCGTGATAATGATCATGATAATGATCATGATAATGATCATGTAATGATCATGATATTGATCATGATAATGATCATGATAATGATCGTGATAATGATCATGATAATGATCATGATAATGATAATGATCATGATAATGATTTTGATGATGATAGTGATCGTTATAATGATCATGTTAGGGATCTTGATAGTGATCATGATAATGATCATGATAATGATCATGATAATGATCATGATAATGAACATAATAATGATCATGATAATGATCATGATATTGATTATGATAATGATCATGATATTTATCATGATAATGATCATAATAATGATCATGATAATGAATATGATAGTGATCATGACAATGATCGTGATAATGATCATGATAATGATCATGATAATGAACATAATAATGATCATGATAGTGATCATGATAGTGATCATGACAATGATCATGATAGTGATCATAATAATTATCATGATAGTGGTCATGATAATGATCATGAAAATGATCATGATAATGATAATGATATTGATCATGATAGTGATCATGATAATGATCATGATAGTGATCATGATAATGACCATGATAATGATCATGATAATGATTATGATAATGATAATGATCATGATAATGATCATGATAATGATTTTGATGATGATAGTGATCATTATAATGATCATGTTAGGGATCTTGATAGTGATCATAATAATGATCATGATAATGATCATGATAATGATCATGATAATGAACATAATAATGATCATGATAGTGATCATGATAGTGATCATGATAGTGATCATGACAATGATCATGATAGTGATCATAATAATTATCATGATAGTGGTCATGATAATGATCATGAAAATGATCATGATAATGATAATGATATTGATCATGATAGTGATCATGATAATAATCATGATAGTGATCATGATCATGATCATAATAATGATCATGATAACCATCATTATAGTGATCATAATAGTGATCATGATAATGATCATGATAATGATCATGATATTGATTATGATAATGATCATTATATTGATCATGATAATGATCATGATAATGATCGTGATAATGATCATGATAATGATCATGATAATGATCATGATAATGATCATGATAATGATCATGATAATGATAATGATCATGATAATGATTTTGATGATGATAGTGATCATTATAATGATCATGTTAGGGATCTTGATAGTGATCATGATAATGATCATGATAATGATCATGATAATGATCATGATAATGAACATAATAATGATCATGATAGTGATCATGATAGTGATCATGATAGTGATCATGACAATGATCATGATAGTGATCATAATAATTATCATGATAGTGGTCATGATAATGATCATGAAAATGATCATGATAATGATAATGATATTGATCATGATAGTGATCATGATAATGATCATGATAGTGATCATGATAATGACCATGATAATGATCATTATAGTGATCATGATATTGATTATGATAATGATCATGATATTTATCATGATAATGATCATAATAATGATCATGGTAATGAATATGATAGTGATCATGACAATGATCGTGATAATGATCATGATAATGATCATGATAATGATCATTATAATGATCATGATAGTGATCATTATAATGATAATGATCATGATAATGATCATGATAGTTATCATGATAATGATCATGATAGTTATCATGATAATGATCATGATAGTGATCATGATAGTTATCATGATAATGATCATGATAGTGATCATGATAATGATCATGAAAATGATCATGATAGTGATCATGATAACCATCATTATAGTGATCATAATAGTGATCATGATAATGATCATGATCATGATCATGATAATGATAATGATCATGATAATGATTTTGATGATGATAGTGATCATGATAATGATCATTATAATGATCATGTTAGGGATCTTGATAGTGATCATGATAATGATCATGATAATGATCATGATAATGATCATGATAAAGAACATAATAATGATCATGATAGTGATCACGATAATAATGATGATAGTGATCATGATAATGATCAATATCATGACCATTATCATGATCAATATCATATTCATTATCATGATCATTATTATGATCATTATCATGATAAATATCATAATCATTATCATAATCAATATCATGATCATTATCATGATCATTATCATGGTCATTATCATGATCACTATCATGATCATTATCATGATCACTATCATGATCAATATCATTATCATTATCATGATCATTTTCATGATCATTATCATGACCACTATCATGATAATTATTATGATCATTATCATGATCATTGTCATGATCACTATCATGATCACTATCATGATCATAATCATGATCATTATCATGATCATTATCATGATCATAATCATGATCATTATCATGATCATTATCATGATCACTATCATGATCACTATCATCATCAAAATCATTATCATGATCATTATCATTATCATGATCATTATCATGATCATTATCATGATCATGATCATTATCATGATCATTATCATGATCATTATCATGATCAATATCATGATCATTATCATTATCAAAATCAATATCATGATCATTATCATGATCATTATTATGATCATTATCATGATCATTATTATGATCATTATCATGATCATTATCATGATCATTATCATGATCATTATCATGATCACTATAATGATCACTATCATGATCACTATCATGATCGATATCATGATCACTATCATGATCATTATCATGATCACTATCATGATCATTATCATGATCATTATCATGATCATTATCATGATCACTATCATCATTATTATCGTGATCACTATCATGATCACTATCATATTCATTATCATGATCATTATCATAATCACTATCATGATCACTATCATATTCATTATCATGATCATTATCATAATCACTATCATGATCATTATCATGATCATTATCATGATCATTATCATGATCATTATCATGATCACTATCATGATCATTATAATGATCACTATCATGATCATTATCATGATCATTATCATGATCATTATCACGATCATTGTCATGATCATTATCACGATCATTGTCATGATCACTATCATATTCATTATCATGATCATTATTATGATCATTATCATGATAAATATCATGATCATTATCATAATCAATATCATGATCATTATCATGATCAATATCATGATCATTATCATGATCATTATCATGACAATTGTCATGATCACTATCATATTCATTATCATGATCATTATCATGATCATTATCATGATCACTATCATGATCACTATCATGATCATTATCATGATCACTATCATGATCATTATCATGATCACTATCATGATCATTATCATGATCATTATCATGATCACTATCATGATTATTATCGTGATCACTATCATGATCGTTATCATAATCACTATCATGATCATTATCATGATCATTGTCATGATCATTATCATGACCACTATCACGATAATTATTATGATTCTATATCATGATCATTATCATGATCACTATCATGATCCCTAACATGATCATTATTATGATCATTATCATGATCAATATCATGATCACTATCATGATCATTATCATGATCATTATCATGATCACTATCATGATTATTATCGTGATCACTGTCATGATCATTATCATATTCACTATCATGATCATTATCATGATCGTTGTCATGATCATTATCATGACCACTATCATGATATTTATTATGATCATTATCATGATCATTATCATGATCACTATCATGATCCCTAACATGATCATTTTCATGATCATTATCATGATCACTATCATGATCACTATCATGATCACTATCATGATCGTTATCATGATCACTATCATGATCATTATCATGATCACTATCATGATCATTATCATGATCACTATCATGATCATTATCATGATCATTATCATGATCATTATCATGATCATTATCATGATCACTATCATGATTATTATCGTGATCACTATCATGATCATTATCATAATCACTATCATGATCATTATCATGATCATTATCATGATCATTATCATGATCACTATCATGATCATTATCATGATCATTATCATAATCATTATCATGATCATTATCATGATCATTATCATGATCATTATCACGATCATTGTCATGATCACTATCATATTCATGATAATGATCATGATATAGAATCATAATAATTATCGTGATAGTGGTCATGCTAATGATCATGACAATGATCATGATAATGATCATGATAGTGATTATGATAATGATCATGATAGTGATCACGATAATAATCATGATAGTGATCATGATAATGATCATGATAATGATCATGATAATGATCATAATAATGATCATGATATTGATCATGATAATGATCATGATAATGATCATGATAATGATCATGATTATGATAATGATAATGATTATGATAATGATAATGATCATGATAATGATAATGATCATGATAATGATCATGATAATTATTTTGATGATGATAGTGATCATGATCATGATAGTGATCATGATAATGATCATGATAATGATCATGATAATGATCATGATAGTGATCATGATAGTGATCATGATAGTGATCATGACAATGATCATGATAATGATCATAATAATTATCATGATAGTGGTCATGATAATGATCATGAAAATGATCATGATAATGATAATGATATTGATCATGATAGTGATCATGATAATGATCATGATAGTGATCATGATAATGACCATGATAATGATCATGATAATGATCATGATATTGATTATGATAATGATTATGATATTTATCATGATAATGATCATAATAATGATCATGATAATGAATATGATATTGATCATGATAATGATCATGATATTGATCATGATAATGATCATGATATTGATCATGATAATGCTCACGATAATGATCATGATAATGATCATGATAGTGATAGTGATCATGATAATGATCATGATAGTGATCATTATAGTCATCATGATAATGATAATGATCATGATAATGATCATGATAGTGATCATGATAATGATCATGATAGTGATCATGATAATGATCGTGATAGTGATCATGATTATGATCATAATAATGATCATGGTCATAATAATGATCATGGTCATAATAATGATCATGATAATGATCATGATAGTGATCATGATAATGATAATGATCATGATAATGATCATGATACTGATCATGATAATGATCATGATAATGATCATGATCATAATAATGATCATGGTCATAATAATGATCATGATCGTAATAATGATCATGATAATGATCATGATAGTGATCATGATGATCATAATAATGATCATTGTCATAATAATGATCATGATCGTAATAATGATCATGGTTATAATAATGATCATGATCGTAATAATGATCATGATAATGATCATGATAGTGATCATGATAATGATCATGATAATGATCATGATACTGATCATGATAATGATCATGATAATGATCATGATAATGATCATGATAATGATCATGATAATGATCATGATAGTGATCATGATAATGATCATGATAATAATCATGATAGTTATCATGATAATGATCATGATAGTGATCATGATAGTGATCATAATAGTGACCATGATAATGATCATGATAATGATCATGATCATAATAATGATCATGGTCATAATAATGATCATGATCGTAATAATGATCATGATAATGATCATGATAGTGATCATGATAATGATCATGATAATGATCATGATAATAATCATGATAGTGATCATGATAATAATCATGATAGTTATCATGATAATGATCATGATAGTGATCATGATAATGATCATGATAATAATCATGATAGTTATCATGATAATGATCATGATAATGATCATGATAGTGATCATGATAGTGATCATAATAGTGATCATGATAATGATCATGATAATGATCATGATATTGATTATGATAATGATCATGATAATGATCATGATAGTGATCATGATAGTGATCATAATAGTGATCATGATAATGATCATGATAATGATCATGATATTGATTATGATAATGATCATGATAATGATCATGATAATGATCATGATAATGATAATGAACATGATAATGATTTTGATGATGATAATGATCATGATAGTTATCATGATAATGATCATGATAGTGATCATGATAGTGATTATGATAGTGATCATAATAGTGATCATGATAATGATCATGATAATGATCATGATATTGATTATGATAATGATCATGATAATGATCATGATAGTGATCATGATAGTGATCATAATAGTGATCATGATAATGATCATGATAATGATCATGATATTGATTATGATATTGATTATGATAATGATCATGATAATAATCATGATAGTTATCATGATAATGATCATGATAATGATCATAATAGTGATCATGATACTGATCATAATAGTGATCATGATAATGATCATGATAATGATCATGATAATAATCATGATAGTGATCATGATAATAATCATGATAGTTATCATGATAATGATCATGATAGTGATCATGATAATGATCATGATAATGATCATGATATTGATTATGATATTGATTATGATAATGATCATGATAATAATCATGATAGTTATCATGATAATGATCATGATAATGATCATAATAGTGATCATGATACTGATCATAATAGTGATCATGATAATGATCATGATAATAATCATGATAGTTATCATGATAATGATCATGATAATGATCATAATAGTGATCATGATACTGATCATAATAGTGATCATGATAATGATCATGATAATGATCATGATAATAATCATGATAGTGATCATGATAATGATCATGATAATGATCATAATAGTGATCATAATAGTGATCATGATAATGATCATGATAATGATCATGATATTGATTATGATATTGATCATGATAATGATCATGATAATGATCATGATAATAATCATGATAGTTATCATGATAATGATCATGATAGTGATCATGATAATGATCATGATAATGATCATGATATTGATTATGATATTGATTATGATAATGATCATGATAATAATCATGATAGTTATCATGATAATGATCATGATAATGATCATAATAGTGATCATGATAATGATCATGATATTGATTATGATATTGATTATGATAATGATCATGATAATAATCATGATAGTTATCATGATAATGATCATGATAATGATCATAATAGTGATCATGATACTGATCATAATAGTGATCATGATAATGATCATGATAATGATCATGATAATAATCATGATAGTGATCATGATAATAATCATGATAGTGATCATGATAGTGATCATAATAGTGATCATGATAATGATCATGATAATGATCATGATATTGATTATGATATTGATTATGATAATGATCATGATAATAATCATGATAGTTATCATGATAATGATCATGATAATGATCATAATAGTGATCATGATACTGATCATAATAGTGATCATGATAATGATCATGATAATGATCATGATAATAATCATGATAGTGATCATGATAATAATCATGATAGTTATCATGATAATGATCATGATAGTGATCATGATAATGATCATGATAATGATCATAATAATTATCATGATAGTGGTCATGATAATGATCATGAAAATGATCATGATAATGATAATGATAATGATCATGATAGTGATCATGATAATGATCATGATAGTGATCATGATAATTATCATGATAGTGGTCATGATAATGATCATGAAAATGATCATGATAATGATAATGATAACGATCATGATAGTGATCATGATAGTGATTATAATAGTGATCATAATAGTGATCATGATAATGATCATGATAATGATCATGATATTGATTATGATAATGATCATGATAATGATCATGATAGTGATCATGATAGTGATCATAATAGTGATCATGATAATGATCATGATAATGATCATGATATTGATTATGATATTGATCACGATAGTGATCACGACAATGATCATGATAATGATCATAATAATTATCATGATAGTGGTCATGATAATGATCATGAAAATGATCATGATAATGATAATGATAATGATCATGATAGTGATCATGATAATGATCATGATAGTGATCATGATAATGATCATGATAATAATCATGATAGTTATCATGATAATGATCATGATAATGATCATGATAGTGATTATGATAGTGATCATAATAGTGATCATGATAATGATCATGATAATGATCATGATATTGATTATGATCATGATAATGATCATGATAGTGATCATGATAGTGATCATAATAGTGATCATGATAATGATCATGATAATGATCATGATATTGATTATGATAATGATCATGATAATGATCATGATAGTGATCATGATAGTGATCATAATAGTGATCATGATAATGATCATGATAATGATCATGATATTGATTATGATATTGATTATGATAATGATCATGATAATAATCATGATAGTTATCATGATAATGATCATGATAATGATCATGATAGTGATTATGATAGTGATCATAATAGTGATCATGATAATGATCATGATAATGATCATGATATTGATTATGATAATGATCATGATAATGATCATGATAGTGATCATGATAATGATCATGATAATGATCATGATAATGATCATGATATTGATTATGATATTGATTATGATAATGATCATGATAATGATCATGATAGTTATCATGATAATGATCATAATAATGATCATGATAGTGATCATGATAATGATCATGATAATAATCATGATAGTGATCATGATCATGATCATAATAATGATCATGATAACCATCATTATAGTGATCATAATAGTGATCATGATAATGATCATGATAATGATCATGATATTGATTATGATAATGATAATGATCATGATATTGATCATGATAATGATCATGATAATGATCATGATAATGATCATGATAATGATCATGATAATGATAATGATCATGATAATGATTTTGATGATGATAGTGATCATGATAATGATCATTATAATGATCTTGTTAGGGATCTTGATAGCGATCATGATAATGATCATGATAATGATCATGATAGTGATCATGCTAATGATCATGTTAATGATTATGATTATGATCATGATAGTGATCATGATAGTGATCATGATAATGATCATGATAGTGATCATGATAATGATCATAATAATTATCATGATAGTGATCATGATAATGATCATGATAGTGATCATGATAATGATCATGAAATTGATCATGATAATGATCATGATAATGATCATGATAATGATCATGATAGTGATCATGATAATGATCATGATAGTGATCATGATAATGATCATGATAGTGATCATGATAGTGATCATGATAATGATCATGATAATGATCACGTTAGGGATCATGATAGTGATCATGATAATGATCATGATAATTATCATGATAGTGGTCATGATAATGATCATGACAATGATCATGATAATGATCATGATAGTGAATATGAAAATGATCATGATAATGATCATGATAATGGTCATGATAGTGATCATGATAGTAATCATGATAATGATCATAATAATGATCATGATAGTGTTCATGATAGTGCTCATGATAATGATCATAATAATTATCATGATAGTGGTCATGATAGTGATCATAACAATGATCATGATAATGATCATGATAGTGATAATCATAATGATCATGATCATAATAATTATAATGATAATGATCATGATAGTGATCATGATAATGATCATGACAATGATCTTGATAGTGATCATGATAATGATCATGATAGTGATCATGATAATGATCATGATAGTGATCATGATAATGATCATGATCATAATAATGATCATGATAATCATAATAATGATCATGATAATGATCATGATAGTGATCATGATAATGATCATGACAATGATCATGATAGTGATCATGATAATGATCATGATACTGATCATGATAGTGATTATGATAATGATCATGATAGTGATTATGATAATGATCATGATAGTGATTATGATAATGATCATGATAATGATCATGATAGTGATCACGATAATAATCATGATAGTGATCATGATAATGATCAAGATAATGATCATGATAGTGATTATGATAATGATCATGATAGTGATTATGATAATGATCATGATAATGATCATGATAGTGATCACGATAATAATCATGATAGTGATCATGATAATGATCATGATAATGATCATGATAGTGATCATGATCATAATAATAGTCATGATCATAATAATGATCATAATAAGGATCATGATAATGATCATGATAATGATCATGATAGTGATAGTGATCATGATAATGATCGTGATAGTGATCATGATAATGATCATGATAATGATCATGATAGTGAATATGATAATGATCATGATAATGATCATGATAGTGATCATGATAGTGATCATGATAATGATCATGATAGTGATCATGATAATGATCATGAAATTGATCATGATAATGATCATGATAATGATCATGATCACTATTATGATCAGGATCATTATCATGATCACTATCATGATCATGATCAATATCATGATCACTATCATGATCATGATCATTATCATGATCAATATCAAGATCATTATCAAGATCATTATTATGATCATGATCATTATCATGATCATCATCATGATCACTATCAGATCATTATCATGATCACTATCATGATCATTATCATGATCACTACCATGATCATTATCACTATCATGATCATTATCATGATCATTATTATAATCATGATTATAATTATGGTCATGATCATTATCATGATTGTGATCATGATAATGATCATGACAATGATCATGATGGTGATCATGATAATGATCATGATACTAATCATGATAGTAATTATGATAATGATCATGATAATGATCATGATAGTGATCACGATAATAATCATGATAGTGATCATGATAATGATCATGACAATGATCATGATAGTGATCATGATCATGATAATGATCATGATAATGATCATGATAATGATCATGATAATGATCATGATAATAATCATGATATTGATCATGATAATGGTCATGATAATGATCATGATAATGATCATGATAGTGATCATTATAATGATCATGATAATGATCATGATAATGATCATGATAATGATCATGATAGTGATAATGATCAGGATCCTAATAATTATAGTGATAATGATCATGATAGTGATCATGATAATGATCATGACAATGATCTTGATAGTGATCATGATAATGATCATGACAATGATCATGATGGTGATCATGATAATGATCATGATACTAATCATGATAGTAATTATGATAATGATCATGATAATGATCATGATAGTGATCACGATAATAATCATGATAGTGATCATGATAATGATCATGACAATGATCATGATAGTGATCATGATAATGATCATGATAATGATCATGATAATGATCATGATAATGATCATGATAATAATCATGATATTGATCATGATAGTGGTCATGATAATGATCATGATAATGATCATGATCATGATAGTGATCATTATAATGATCATGATAATGATCATGATAATGATCATGATCATAATAATTTAGTGATAATGATCATGATAGTGATCATGATAATGATCATGACAATGATCTTGATAGTGATCATGATAATTGTTTAAGCGCCAACGTTGTAAACACTCTTTTGCCCTTTTTTTTTGCTTCTGTGTAAACAAAAAAGAAAGAAACAGAAAACAAAAAAAGGGCAAAAGAATGCGCGGCTAAATGATTGTTAGTTAGTTGCATTTTGTTTCTGGTTGAAGTGTGTTGAAAACCAATAAAACCCTTTGTTTAAATTAATTGAAGCCGTGTTTTACAACGGATTAAAATTCCTTTCAATAAAACGAATTCCTATTTCAATTGTCTGTAAAACCGAACGATAAAATCAAAATATAAAAAAATTATAAGTGACAGTTTTTTCCTATAAAATATTTAAAACTTTATGTAAATCAAACCCAAAAGAAAACAAAAAAATAAATTTTTGCTACTAAAGTTAATAAACAATTATTTCGAGTTTAATTTAATAGCGAATCTAAATTATAAAATTTAATATATTACTGGTTTCAAGAATAACCTCAAGTGATCAACAATTTTATCGAGCTTTATAAACGCTCTTAACTAATTTCATTTGTGTATAAGAAATCCTCATCCGTGGTTTAAGGAATAGTGATCCAATCGTCTAAAACGAAAATATACGGCAATTGGAGCGAAGTTATAAGGAAAACGTGATTTGGGCCTACAGGAAGCTAAAGAGTCCAGGCAAAGTCAGCAGAGGACACCACTCAACACATCTTCATCAAAAAACTCTGGTAAGTCGTACGTATCTCTCCCCACAACTCTGTGGACGACCCCACCCACATCGAAGTGGAAGAACCCCCTTAGAACCCACACATTTTTTGGTCCTTCGAGCCGGATACAACCCGGTACCCCCAAAAACCCCTAAAATTTTCCTCCATAAGGAGAAAAACCGCACCGGATTCCCATTCCGGACCCCGTATATATACGTTTATATACAAAAAGTTTTCCTCCGTAAAAAGGAGAACAAAACCCCATACCCCTACCCGTATTTCCATACAAGAAAATCCCAAGCATTACGTGCTGGGCCACACATTATAAAAAATAAAAATAATAACCCTTTTTGAAAAAACAGCGTTGACTGTACCCTTTTTCAAATTTGCATAATAATTTGCAAAAACCATTATTAGCGGTACTTGCGTTTTTTTGCATTTCCAACGGTTTCTTATTTTTCGATTTCTTCTGCACCTGCAAAAATAAGAAACCGCGAAATTTATATACATAAGCACATATATGATTGTTGGCATGCGCACATATATATATATACATACGTACACACCAAATTTGGTCAAGGTTAAATCAAGGAGTTGTTAAAATAGCAAAATTGAAGAAGCAAATTTGTATGTACATATTTCTGTACCCACATTGGTAAAAAAAAAAGAAGTTACAAACATACTTAAATACAAACAGCAGAGAAGTTTCTTTGACCGTCGCAAATCCGCTGCCGGCAGAGAAAAAGAATAAAGACAATATTCTTATGTGTGATTGTATGCACACATCTTCATTTGCTTGTATTTTAAGAGCACATATTTGATAAATTAAAGAGATCACTTTTGTGACGTCACCACCCAAAAAAAAATTACTAAAGCAGAATACGCAAGCGTAAAGTCAAAAAAAAAATTTTTGTTCTACTGACCTACATTAATAAATGCATGAATATAATAATAACTAATGTGTACATGCATAAGCAGAAACATTTATGCAAACGTATGTAAATATATAACAAGCTTGTGTATTAGGAATACAAGTAATTTTGGTGGTTGAAAATAAGAAAATACGAGTACAGTAGCGGACAAATATTGTGACTCTTTGAATTTTCTTGGTCATTAAAATATAGGAAAGCTGAAAACTAATAACGTGTTGATTTTAAATTAAATTTCATAAATAATTTTAATAAATTTAATTTTAAATTAAATTACATTATTAAATTAAATAATATCCCTTTAAAATTTACCCCCCTGTTTTTAATAAATAAAATAAATTAAACGCAAAAAAAGTACATTAGGCGTAAATTATTTTAATCGATATTTATCAACCATTTATTATAAAAAAATATAAAACTTCAAACCCAACTGTATTTATTTACTTAAAAAACAAATATTTGCAAATTTTATTGTCGTCGACAAATTCTGCTCTTCACTGTCCCTTGTTCCTTTTGACATAACGGGCAATCGTATACGAGGGTCACCCAAAAAAGAAACGGGTACAAGTATACGAGGGTCAACCCAAACAGTTCGGGCACATAAAAACGAGGTGCAACCAAAAAAAAATATATATTTTTCCTATATTTTATATTTTAATTTGTACCAATTATTTGAACCCATTTACTATTTGAACACTTTTTTTTATTGTCTTGTTGGCGAGAATTCCCCCTACTGTTTATACTCAACAATCGTTTAATTTTTATATCGCGAATCATCTCGGTCTTTTTCTTGATAACTAAATACCCCCACTTGGGCAAAATAACGATAAAATGGCATCAATCAAATCATTGATCCGTGTCTCTGATCGCATCACGAAGCTTTCAGTTCATATGGATGAGAGCGCGGTTGACGGCCAGTCGATTCACGCGTGGGATGTCCTGAAAACAGAAGCTATACGGTTATGGGAAGCCTTCGCGTCGCTATACGACGATGCTATCGAAAAATTTGACCCCGTGAGAGATGACATCGATATCGAAACTTTGGAAAAACGTTTTTTTTCAACTTTTGAGGTTTATACCAAAATGATCGCCAAAATAAATGAAGCCATCGAGACTCTGCGCAACAAGACAAAGCGACATATTGCTCGGGAGGAACAGGCAACTCAACACCCCCTCATATCAGTACCCCCCTGCGATACAGAAATTTTCCACGGTGACTATAAGTCATGGCCAACGTTCCGTGATATGTTCACGGCCCTCTACAAGAACAATAATCGCCTATCCCCGGTGGAAAAGATGTGCCACTTACTCAAGAAGACACAAGGAGAAGCGAGAGACCTGTTGAAAACTTGCCCCATAACGAACGATGGGTTCGAGATGGGATGGCAACACTTGGTACAAAGGTACGAAAATAAGCGCGAATGTCTCAAACGCGTCTAAAGTTCCAAATTATAAAAAACCGCATTCAAATGAGAAAAAACTTAACAGTTTTAATACCAGCGTGTTAGTCGACAAATACAAAAAATGTCCTTTGTGTCCCCATTCACATCCCATTAGATTTTGTTCAGTGTTTCTTGGCATGTCTCTTGAAAATCGATATAATATAGTTAAAAAACATAAACTGTGTACAAATTGTCTCGCTACCTCCCATGAGCGTAGACAATGTAAAAGCAAATTTGTGTGCAGTGCTTGTGGACAAAGCCACCATTCGCTGCTGCACCGCCATGAACGCAATTCATCCTCAAATCTACGGAAACCTGCAGCACCCCGAGCTGCTCCCGTTATATCTACCCCTAGCCCCCAAGAAAATAATATTCGATCACATAACCCCCCGCACCACCCGAATATATCACCCGAATATACTCCATCACATAGAGGTAACTACTTTACCCGCGGGGCTCCGCCCCCAACTAGTACTCACCCCCCTCTAAATGCAACCCCCTCTACTTCTCGTGAAGCGGCTGAAAAAACGCTGCAATCGTACTCAACCCAGGTACAAGCAACTACCCCCTCTATTATATTGGGCACCGCCCTAGTAGATATTTACAATCATGATTTTAAATGCACTATTCGTGCCTTAATCGACTCTGCGTCTGAAGCATCGTTTATTTCGAGGCGACTGCAAAGAAAACTCCACATCAACACTCAGTCATCTCATGCTGAGGTCCATGGCATAAATGACTCATTAACTGCCACATCAACTCACATGTGTCAAGTGCGCATAGGGTCTTCAATCAACCCTGCAATTAATATGTGTATTGACGCCTATATCGTCAATAAACTAACAGATCAACTACCGTATTACCCAGTATCCGCTCTCAAGGATGCAAACTTCTCACGCCTTCAACTGGCTGATAAGTATAGGCAAAACTGCACTGAGGTAGACCTACTACTCGGAGGAGATGTCTACCCCAAGATAATTAAGAACAGCGTACAATGGGACTCTAACCAATCCTTGGTTGCCCAAAATACCATCTTTGGCTGGATACTCACCGGCAAAATGCACACCCCGCAAAATCGTGTTACGATTCGTTCATTTTTTAATGAAATCACCCTATCAACTCAACTACAAAAATTCTGGGAACTGGAGGAAGTTCCGAAGAAGCGCCGCTCAACCCCTGAAGACATATATTGTGAAGAGCTGTATAAAAAATCGACTCATAAAAACCCTGATGGTCGGTTTGTCGTGTCACTACCCTTTAAGCACGACTACCCCAGCCCCCTTAATGTAGGCGATTCCCGAAACATCGCCATATCTCAATTTTTACGCAATGAAACAAGATTGCTAAAAATTCCCGAACTCAAAAATGATTACGACCGAGTAATCACCGAGTATGCCACTCTAGGCCAAATGGACAAAGTTTCCCCCCCGAGCAACGGCTCTGAAACCTACTACTTGCCACACCACGCAGTACTAAAACCCGATAGTGCTACCACCAAGCTACGTGTAGTGTTTAATGCTTCTAGCCCCTCATCTAACGGCGTCAGTCTCAACGATATGCTCCACGTCGGGCCTATATTACAGGCCGACTTAACCATTTTAATACTTCGCTGGAGACTTTTTCGCTACGTATTTAACGCGGACATCGAAAAGATGTACCGCCAAATTCTTATAGAACCCTCTCAGACCCAATATCAGCGTATTATCTTCGGAAAATCCCCGAACGAGCCCCTTCAAGATTACCAGTTGAATACTGTGACATTCGGTGTCAACTGCGCCCCATACTTAGCCATCAGAACGTTGCTAGAGTTAGCCAATGAGGCCGAAGAAAATTACCCCCTGGCAGCTGACATTTTACGAAACTTCATGTACGTCGATGATGTTTTGGCTGGCTCCCATACTATTACGGCCAGCTTACAATGCAGAAATCAACTCCGCAACGTGCTTGAATCAGCAGGTTTTATGTTACGTAAATGGACGGCGAATAACAATCTTTTACTCAATGATTTACCCCCAAATCATCTACTAGATGAAGAATTTTTGACCCTTTCTGATTCCAGCATCACTAAAACGCTAGGACTGCGGTGGAACGCTGGAAATGATTATTTCTACTTTAAATTGAAATCTCACCCCGATCGCAAGGCAGTCACCAAAAGGTCTGTACTTTCAGAAATAGCCAAGTTATTTGACCCCGCGGGCTGGCTATCACCCAAAATAATTGTGGCTAAAATCATAATGCAACAAATCTGGAAGGATGGAACAGACTGGGATGAAGATTTACACCCCCCTACACTCGAAAACTGGCATAATTTTCTTGATGATTATATTAACATCGAACAAATTAGAATACCCCGTTTTGTTAATTTTGACCCCTCATACACTACCGAACTACACGGTTTCTGCGACGCCTCTGAAAAGGCCTATGCCGCTACTCTGTATCTGCGATCTGAGAACCAAGGTTTTGTCTCAACTCACCTTTTAGTAGCAAAAACCAAAGTAGCGCCGGTAAAATTTGTTTCGATACCACGAAAAGAACTTTGTGGAGCTGAGTTGTTGGCTACAATGATGGACACAATACCAGCTCAACTCAATTTGAAAAATTACAAAATTTTCTTGTGGACGGATTCCACGATCGTCTTAGCGTGGTTGCGAGGTCCCCCTAACCGATGGAAAACATTCGTTGAAAACCGCGTCAGCTCCATAATCGAAAAGGTCGAAATCGAACCATGGTCGCATGTTGATACGAAAAATAACCCAGCTGACCTGGCATCTCGCGGCCTTACCGTATCACAACTAGCGTCGAATACGCTCTGGTGGCAAGGTCCCCCTTGGTTAAGACTTCCACACGCTGAGTGGCCGTCATGCGCTGAAAATTTCACAACAGACGAAGAGTCCAGACCGCTCTGTGTGCACTCTACCACAGTGAAATATGAAGACCTACTCCATAATTTTTCGGATTTACCCAAAGCGTTACGAGTTATTAGTTACGTATTTCGTTTTTATCATCGCGTGAAAAATCATCAGAAGTTCAACTCTAACGATCTCACCTCGGATGAAATCAACATCGTTAAATCATGTTTAATTATTTCGAGTCAAAAACATCATTTCGCAGATGAGCATAAAGAATTATGCAATAATCGCCCGATACCCCGTAAAAGTACGTTATTAACTCTCAACCCCTTTCTCGATTCTAACGGAATCATGAGAATTAATGGCCGATTGGCAAACTCCCCCACTCTTAGCTATAATGAGCGCTACCCTATTTTGTTACCCTATCACGCTCGTTATACTCAACTTTTCCTCAAATGGCTACACATGTACTCCATACATGGCCAAAATGCGCTTTTACACCGCCTTATGCGATGTCATTATTACGTACCTCGTCTTAAAAATCTAATAAAATCAACTATTTCTAAATGCCTCACATGCGTTAGACATAAAAGTGCGCTCAGCCAGCAGATGATGGCTACATTACCCCCTGAACGAGCTACGCTCACCCGCCCATTCTACGACACTGGAGTGGATTTCGCCGGGCACTTCGAAATAAAATCCTACGTGGGCCGCGGTTGCAAGATCACTAAAGGTTACGTCGCAATCTTCGTCTGCTTCGCCACTAAAGCTATTCACCTGGAAGCCACTGGAGAAATATCTACGCAAGCGCTTTTAGCGGTCTTCAACCAGGCAGCCTTGCATCGCCCCTCGCACAGGATACAGCTTTGGGATGGGTCCTAGTGAGAAAGTTTGGCCTCTAGGTGCCACCAACGACTAATCATCATTTTTATATTATACATTTATTGAACTTATACTTTTATTGAACTTATACATTTATTGAACTTATACTTATATTATACCCTAAGATAAGCTATCTTTTGAATTATTGAATTTGAATTTATATAACTTTTTATACTCTAAGTTGCAGTCCTGCAAGGGGGGCGGGATGTTTAAGCGCCAACGTTGTAAACACTCTTTTGCCCTTTTTTTTTGCTTCTGTGTAAACAAAAAAGAAAGAAACAGAAAACAAAAAAAGGGCAAAAGAATGCGCGGCTAAATGATTGTTAGTTAGTTGCATTTTGTTTCTGGTTGAAGTGTGTTGAAAACCAATAAAACCCTTTGTTTAAATTAATTGAAGCCGTGTTTTACAACGGATTAAAATTCCTTTAAATAAAACGAATTCCTATTTCAATTGTCTGTAAAACCGAACGATAAAATCAAAATATAAAAAAATTATAAGTGACAGTTTTTTCCTATAAAATATTTAAAACTTTATGTAAATCAAACCCAAAAGAAAACAAAAAAATAAATTTTTGCTACTAAAGTTAATAAACAATTATTTCGAGTTTAATTTAATAGCGAATCTAAATTATAAAATTTAATATATTACTGGTTTCAAGAATAACCTCAAGTGATCAACAATTTTATCGAGCTTTATAAACGCTCTTAACTAATTTCATTTGTGTATAAGAAATCCTCATCCGTGGTTTAAGGAATAGTGATCCAATCGTCTAAAACGAAAATATACGGCAATTGGAGCGAAGTTATAAGGAAAACGTGATTTGGGCCTACAGGAAGCTAAAGAGTCCAGGCAAAGTCAGCAGAGGACACCACTCAACACATCTTCATCAAAAAACTCTGGTAAGTCGTACGTATCTCTCCCCACAACTCTGTGGACGACCCCACCCACATCGAAGTGGAAGAACCCCCTTAGAACCCCCACAATAATGATCACGATAATGATCATGATAATGACCATGTTAGTGATTACGATAATGATCATGATAATGATCATGATAATGATCATGATAATGATCACGATAATGATCATGATAATGATCACAATAATGATCATAATAATGATCATGATAATGATCAAGATAATGATCATGATATTTATCATGATAATGATCATGATAGTGATCATGATAGTGATCATGATAATGATCATGATAATGATCATGATGATGATCATGATAGTGATCATGATAATGATCATGAAATTGATCATGATAATGATCATGATCATGATAATGATCATGATAATGATCATGATAATGATCATGATAATGATCATGATAGTGAGCATGATAGTGATCATGATAGTGATCATGATAATGATCATGATATTGATCATGATAATGATCATGATAATTATCATGATAGTGATCATGATAATGATCATGATAATGACCATGTTAGTGATTACGATAATGATCATGATAATGATCACGATAATGATCATGATAATGATCACGATAATGGTCGTGATAATGATCACAATAATGATCATAATAATGATCATGATAATGATCAAGATAATGATCATGATATTTATCATGATAATGATCATGATAGTGATCATGATAGTGATCATGATAATGATCATGATAGTGATCATGATAATGATCATGATAGTGATCATGATAATGATCATGATAGTGATCATGATAATGATCATGAAATTGATCATGATAATGATCATGATAATGATCATGACAATGATCATGATAATGATCATGATAGTGAGCATGATAGTGATCATGATAGTGATCATGATAATGATCATGATATTGATCATGTAAGGGACCATGATAGTGATCATGATAATGGTCATGATAATGATCATAATAATTATCATGATAGTGGTCATGATAATAATCATGATAGTGATCATGATAATGATTATGATAGTTATCATGACAATGATCATGATAATGATCATGATAGTGAATATCATAATGATCATGATTATGATCATGATAGTGATCATGATAGTGATCATGATAATGATCATGATAGTGATCATGATAATGATCATGATAATTATCATGATAGTGATCATGATAATGATCATGATAATGATCACGATAATGATCATGATAATGATCATGATAGTGATCATGATAATGATCATGATAATGATCATGATAATGATCATAATAATTATCATGATAGTGGTCATGATAATAATCATGATAGTGATCATGATAATGATCACGATAATGATCATGATAATGATCACGATAATGATCATGATAATGATCACAATAATGATCATAATAATGATCATGATATTGATAATGATAATGATCATAATAATGATCATGATAATGATCAAGATAATGATCATGATATTGATCATGATAATGATCATAATAATGATCATGATAATGATCATGATAATGATTATGATAGTGATCATGACAATGATCATGATAATGATCATGATAGTGAGTATGATAATGATCATGATAATGATCATGATAGTGATCATGATAGTGATCATGATAATGATCATGATAGTGATCATGATAATGATCATGATAGTGATCATGATAATGATCATGAAATTGATCATGATAATGATCATGATAATGATCATGATAATGATCATGATAGTGATCATGATAATGATCATGATTGTGATCATGATAATGATAATGATAGTGACCATGATAGTGATCATGATAGTGATCATGATAATGATCATGATAATGATCACGTTAGGGATCATGATAGTGATCATGATAATGATCATGATAATGATCACGTTAGGGATCATGATAGTGATCATGATAATGATCATGATAATTATCATGATAGTGGTCATGATAATGATCATGACAATGATCATGATAATGATCATGATAGTGAATATGATACTGATCATGATAATGATCATGATAATGGTCATGATAGTGATCATAATAGTAATCATGATAATGATCATAATAATGATCATGATAGTGACCATGATAGTGATCATGATAGTGATCATGATAATGATCATAATAATTATCATGATAGTGGTCATGATAATGATCATGACAATGATCATGATAATGATCATGATAGTGATAATCATAATGATCATGATCATAATAATTATAATGATAATGATCATGATAGTGATCATGATAATGATCATGACAATGATCTTGATAGTGATCATGATAATGATCATGATAGTGATCATGGTAATGATCATGATCATAATAATGATCATGATAATCATAATAATGATCATTATCATAATCACTATCATTATCATTGTCATGATCATTATCATGACCACTATCATGATAATTATCATGATCATTATTATGATCATTATTGTGATCATTATCATGACCATTATCGTGATCATTATCATGATCATTATCATGATCGCTATCATGATCATTATCATGATCATTATCATGATCATTATCATGATCATTATCATGATCACTATCATGATCCCTAACGTGATCATTATCATGATCATTATCATGATCACTATCATGATCACTATCATGATCACTATCATGATCATTATCATGATCACTATCATGATCATTATCATGATCACTATCATGATCATTATCATGATCACTATCATGATCATTATCATGATCATTATCATGATCATTATCATGATCACTATCATGATCCCTAACGTGATCATTATCATGATCATTATCATGATCACTATCATGATCACTATCATGATCACTATCATGATAATTATCATGATCACTATCATGATCATTATCATGATCACTATCATGATCATTATCATGATCATTATCATGATCATTATCATGATCAATTTCATGATCATTATCATGATCAATTTCATGATCATTATCATGATCAATTTCATGATCATTATCATGATCACTATCATGATCATTATCATGATCACTATCATGATCATTATCATGATCACTATCATGATCACTATCATGATCACTATCATGATCACTATCATGATCATTATCATGATCACTATCATGATCACTATCATGGTCACTATCATGATCATTATTATGATCATTATCATGATTACTATTATGATCACTATCATGACCATTATCATGATCATTATCATGATCATTATTATGATCATTATTGTGATCATTATCATGACCATTATCGTGATCATTATCATGATCATTATCATGATCGCTATCATGATCATTATCATGATCATTATCATGATCATTATCATGATCAATTTCATGATCATTATCATGATCACTATCATGATCATTATCATGATCACTATCATGATCCCTAACGTGATCATTATCATGATCATAATGATCATGATCATAATAATTATAATGATAATGATCATGATAGTGAATATGATAATGATCATGATTATGATCATGATAGTGATCATGATAGTGATCATGATAATGATCATGATAGTGATCATGATAATGATCATGATAATTATCATGATAGTGATCATGATAATGATCATGATAATGATCATAATAATTATCATGATAGTGATCATGATAATGATCATGATAGTGATCATGATAATGATCATGATAATGATCATGATAATGATCATGATAGTGATCATGATAATGATCATGATAGTGATCATGATAATGATCATGATAGTGATCATGATAGTGATCATGATAGTGATCATGATAGTGATCATGATAGTGATCATGATAATGATCATGATAATGATCACGTTAGGGATCATGATAGTGATCATGATAATGATCATGATAATTATCATGATAGTAGTCATGATAATGATCATGATAGTGATCATGATAATGATCATGATAATTATCATGATAGTGGTCATGATAATGATCATGACAATGATCATGATAATGATCATGATAGTGAATATGAAAATGATCATGATAATGATCATGATAATGGTCATGATAGTGATCATGATAGTAATCATGATAATGATCATAATAATGATCATGATAGTGGTCATGATAGTGATCATGATAATGATCATAATAATTATCATGATAGTGGTCATGATAGTGATCATAACAATGATCATGATAATGATCATGATAGTGATAATCATATTGATCATGATCATAATAATTATAATGATAATGATCATGATAGTGATCATGATAATGATCATGACAATGATCTTGATAGTGATCATGATAATGATCATGATAGTGATCATGATAATGATCATGATCATAATAATGATCATGATAATCATAATAATGATCACGATAATGATAATGATAGTGATCATGATAATGATCATGACAATGATCATGATAGTGATCATGATAATGATCATGATACTGATCATGATAGTGATTATGATAATGATCATGATAGTGATTATGATAATGATCATGATAGTGATTATGATAATGATCATGATAATGATCATGATAGTGATCACGATAATAATCATGATAGTGATCATGATAATGATCATGATAATGATCATGATAGTGATCATGATAATGATCATGATAATGATCATGATAGTGATCATGATCATAATAATAGTCATGATCATAATAATGATCATAATAATGATCATGATAATGATCATGATAATGATCATGAAAATGATCATGATAATGATCATGATAGTGATAGTGATCATGATAATGATCGTGATAGTGATCATGATAATGATCATGACAGTGATCATGATAATGATCATGATAGTGATCATGATAATGATCACGATAGTGATCATGATAATGATCATGATAGTGATCATGATAATGATCATGATAGTGATCATGATAATGATCATGATAGTGATCATGATAATGATCATGATAGTGATCATGATAATGATAGTGATCATGATAATGATCATGATCATAATAATGATCATGATAATGATCATGATAGTAATCATGATAGTGATCATGATAATGATCATGATAATGATCATGATAGTGATCATGATAATGATAATGATAATGATCATGATAGTAATCATGATAATGATCATGATCATAATAATTATAATGATAATGATCATGATAGTGATCATGATAATGATCTTGATAGTAATCATGATAATGATCATGATAGTGATCATGATAATAATCATGATCATAATAATGATCATGATAATGATCATGATAATGATCATGATAATGATCATGATCATGATAATGATCATGATAATGATCATGATTGTGATGACGATAATAATCATGATAGTGATCATGATAATGATCATGATAATGATCATGATAATGATCATGATAATGATCATGATAATAATCATGATATTGATCATGATAATGGTCATGATAATGATCACAATAATGATCATAATAATGATCATGATATTGATAATGATAATGATCATAATAATGATCATAATAATGATAATAATGATCATGATAATGATAATGATCATGATAATGATCATGATCATGATAATGATCATGATAATGATCATGATTGTGATGACGATAATAATCATGATAGTGATCATGATAATGATCATGATAATGATCATGATAATGATCATGATAATGATCATGATAATAATCATGATATTGATCATGATAATGGTCATGATAATGATCACAATAATGATCATAATAATGATCATGATATTGATAATGATAATGATCATAATAATGATCATAATAATGATCATGATAATGATCAAGATAATGATCATGATATTGATCATGATAATGATCATAATAATGATCACGATAATGATCATGATAATGATTATGATAGTGATCATGACAATGATCATGATAATGATCATGATAGTGAATATGATAATGATCATGATAATGATCATGATAGTGATCATGATAGTGATCATGATAATGATCATGATAGTGATCATGATAATGATCATGATAGTGATCATGATAATGATCATGAAATTGATCATGATAATGATCATGATAATGATCATGATAATGATCACGATAGTGATCATGATAATGATCATGATAGTGATCATGATAATGATAATGATACTGATCATGATAGTGATCATGATAGTGATCATGATAATGATCATGATAATGATCACGTTAGGGATCATGATAGTGATCATGATAATGATCATGATAACTATCATGATAGTGGTCATGATAATGATCATGACAATGATCATGATAATGATCATGATAGTGAATATGAAAATGATCATGATAATGATCATGATAATGGTCATGATAGTGATCACGATAGTAATCATGATAATGATCATAATAATGATCATGATAGTGGTCATGATAGTGATCATAATAATTATCATGATAGTGGTCATGATAGTGATCATAACAATGATCATGATAATGATCATGATAGTGATAATCATAATGATCATGATCATAATAATTATAATGATAATGATCATGATAGTGATCATGATAATGATCATGACAATGATCTTGATAGTGATCATGATAATGATCATGATAGTGATCATGATAATGATCATGATCATAATAATGATCATGATAATCATAATAATGATCATGATAATGATAATGATAGTGATCATGATAATGATCATGACAATGATCATGATAGTGATCATGATAATGATCATGATACTGATCATGATAGTGATTATGATAATGATCATGATAGTGATTATGATAATGATCATGATAGTGATTATGATAATGATCATGATAATGATCATGATAGTGATCACGATAATAATCATGATAGTGATCATGATAATGATCATGATAATGATCATGATAGTGATCATGATCATAATAATAGTCATGATCATAATAATGATCATAATAATGATCATGATAATGATTATGATCATTATTATGATCATGATTGTGATGACGATAATAATCATGATAGTGATCATGATAATGATCATGACAATGATCATGATAGTGGTCATGATAGTGATCATAACAATGATCATGATAATGATCATGATAGTGATAATCATAATGATCATGATCATAATAATTATAATGATAATGATCATGATAGTGATCATGATAATGATCATGACAATGATCTTGATAGTGATCATGATAATGATCATGATAGTGATCATGATAATGATCATGATAGTGATCATGATAATGATCATGATCATAATAATGATCATGATAATCATAATAATGATCATGATAATGATCATAATAGTGATCATGATAATGATCATGACAATGATCATGATAGTGATCATGATAATGATCATGATACTGATCATGATAGTGATTATGATAATGATCATGATAGTGATCATGATAATGATCTTGATAGTAATCATGATAATGATCATGATAATGATCATGATAATGATCATGATAATGATCATGATTGTGATGACGATAATAATCATGATAGTGATCATGATAATGATCATGATAATGATCATGATAATGATCATGATAATGATCATGATAATAATCATGATATTGATCATGATAATGGTCATGATAATGATCACAATAATGATCATAATAATGATCATGATATTGATAATGATAATGATCATAATAATGATCATGATAATGATCAAGATAATGATCATGATATTGATCATGATAATGATCATAATAATGATCATGATAATGATCATGATAATGATTATGATAGTGATCATGACAATGATCATGATAATGATCATGATAGTGAATATGAAAATGATCATGATAATGATCATGATAATGGTCATGATAGTGATCACGATAGTAATCATGATAATGATCATAATAATGATCATGATAGTGGTCATGATAGTGATCATAATAATTATCATGATAGTGGTCATGATAGTGATCATAACAATGATCATGATAATGATCATGATAGTGATAATCATAATGATCATGATCATAATAATGATCATGATAATGATAATGATAGTGATCATGATAATGATCATGACAATGATCATGATAGTGATCATGATAATGATCATGATACTGATCATGATAGTGATTATGATAATGATCATGATAGTGATTATGATAATGATCATGATAGTGATTATGATAATGATCATGATAGTGATTATGATAATGATCATGATAATGATCATGATAGTGATCACGATAATAATCATGATAGTGATCATGATAATGATCATGATAATGATCATGATAGTGATCATGATCATAATAATAGTCATGATCATAATAATGATCATGATAATGATTATGATCATTATTATGATCATGATTGTGATGACGATAATAATCATGATAGTGATCATGATAATGATCATGACAATGATCATGATAGTGGTCATGATAGTGATCATAACAATGATCATGATAATGATCATGATAGTGATAATCATAATGATCATGATCATAATAATTATAATGATAATGATCATGATAGTGATCATGATAATGATCATGACAATGATCTTGATAGTGATCATGATAATGATCATGATAGTGATCATGATAATGATCATGATAGTGATCATGATAATGATCATGATCATAATAATGATCATGATAATCATAATAATGATCATGATAATGATCATAATAGTGATCATGATAATGATCATGACAATGATCATGATAGTGATCATGATAATGATCATGATACTGATCATGATAGTGATTATGATAATGATCATGATAGTGATCATGATAATGATCTTGATAGTAATCATGATAATGATCATGATAGTGATCATGATAATAATCATGATCATAATAATGATCATGATAATGATCATGATCATGATAATGATCATGATCATGATAATGATCATGATAATGATCATGATTGTGATGACGATAATAATCATGATAGTGATCATGATAATGATCATGATAATGATCATGATAATGATCATGATAATAATCATGATAATAATCATGATATTGATCATGATAATGGTCATGATAATGATCACAATAATGATCATAATAATGATCATGATATTGATAATGATAATGATCATAATAATGATCATGATAATGATCAAGATAATGATCATGATATTGATCATGATAATGATCATAATAATGATCATGATAATGATCATGATAATGATTATGATAGTGATCATGACAATGATCATGATAATGATCATGATAGTGAATATGATAATGATCATGATAATGATCATGATAGTGATCATGATAGTGATCATGATAATGATCATGATAGTGATCATGATAATGATCATGATAGTGATCATGATAATGATCATGAAATTGATCATGATAATGATCATGATAATGATCATGATAATGATCATGATAGTGATCATGATAATGATCATGATAGTGATCATGATAATGATAATGATAGTGATCATGATAGTGATCATGATAGTGATCATGATAATGATCATGATAATGATCACGTTAGGGATCATGATAGTGATCATGATAATGATCATGATAATTATCATGATAGTGGTCATGATAATGATCATGACAATGATCATGATAATGATCATGATAGTGAATATGATAATGATCATGATAATGATCATGATAATGGTCATGATAGTGATCATGATAGTAATCATGATAATGATCATAATAATGATCATGATAGTGACCATGATAGTGATCATGATAGTGATCATGATAATGATCATAATAATTATCATGATAGTGGTCATGATAATGATCATGACAATGATCATGATAATGATCATGATAGTGATAATCATAATGATCATGATCATAATAATTATAATGACAATGATCTTGATAGTGATCATGATAATGATCATGATAGTGATCATGATAATGATCATGATCATAATAATGATCATGATAATCATAATAATGATCATTATCATAATCACTATCATTATCATTGTCATGATCATTATCATGATCACTATCATGATCATTATCATGATCACTATCATGACCATTATCATGATCATTATCATGATCATTATCATATTCACTATCATGATCATTATCATGATCATTGTCATGATCATTATCATGACCACTATCATGATAATTATCATGATCATTATCATGATCACTATCATGATCCCTAACGTGATCATTATCATGATCATTATCATGATCACTATCATGATCACTATCATGATCACTATCATGATCATTATCATGATCACTATCATGATCAATATCATGATCACTATCATGATCATTATCATGATCATTATCATGATCATTATCATGATCACTATCATGATCCCTAACGTGATCATTATCAATATCATTATCATGATCACTATCATGATCACTATCATGATCATTATCATGATCACTATCATGATCATTATCATGATCACTATCATGATCATTATCATGATCATTATCATGATCATTATCATGATCAATTTCATGATCATTATCATGATCAATTTTATGATCATTATCATGATCAATTTCATGATCATTATCATGATCACTATCATGTTCATTATCATGATCACTATCATGATCATTATCATGATCACTATCATGATCACTATCATGATCATTATCATGATCACTATCATGATCACTATCATGGTCACTATCATGATCATTATTATGATCATTATCATGATTACTATCATGATCACTATCATGACCATTATCATGATCATTATCATGATCATTATTATGATCATTATTGTGATCATTATCATGACCATTATCGTGATCATTATCATGATCATTATCATGATCGCTATCATGATCATTATCATGATCATTATCATGATCATTATCATGATCAATTTCATGATCATTATCATGATCACTATCATGATCATTATCATGATCACTATCATGATCATTATCATGATCACTATCATGATCCCTAACGTGATCATTATCATGATCATAATGATCATGATCATAATAATTATAATGATAATGATCATGATAGTGAATATGATAATGATCATGATTATGATCATGATAGTGATCATGATAGTGATCATGATAATGATCATGATAGTGATCATGATAATGATCATGATAATTATCATGATAGTGATCATGATAATGATCATGATAATTATCATGATAGTGATCATGATAATGATCATGATAATGATCATAATAATTATCATGATAGTGATCATGATAATGATCATGATAGTGATCATGATAATGATCATGAAATTGATCATAATAATGATCATGATAATGATCATGATAATGATCATGATAGTGATCATGATAATGATCATGATAGTGATCATGATAATGATCATGATAGTGATCATGATAGTGATCATGATAGTGATCATGATAGTGATCATGATAGTGATCATGATAATGATCATGATAATGATCACGTTAGGGATCATGATAATGATCATGATAATGATCATGATAATTATCATGATAGTGGTCATGATAATGATCATGACAATGATCATGATAATGATCATGATAGTGAATATGAAAATGATCATGATAATGATCATGATAATGGTCATGATAGTGATCATGATAGTAATCATGATAATGATCATAATAATGATTATGATAGTGGTCATGATAGTGATCATGATAATGATCATAATAATTATCATGATAGTGGTCATGATAGTGATCATAACAATGATCATGATAATGATCATGATAGTGATAATCATAATGATCATGATCATAATAATTATAATGATAATGATCATGATAGTGATCATGATAATGATCATGACAATGATCTTGATAGTGATCATGATAATGATCATGATAGTGATCATGATAATGATCATGATCATAATAATGATCATGATAATCATAATAATGATCATGATAATGATAATGATAGTGACAATGATAATGATCATGACAATGATCATGATAGTGATCATGATAATGATCATGATACTAATCATGATAGTGATTATGATAATGATCATGATAGTGATTATGATAATGATCATGATAGTGATTATGATAATGATCATGATAATGATCATGATAGTGATCACGATAATAATCATGATAGTGATCATGATAATGATCATAATAATAGTCATGATCATAATAATGATCATAATAATGATCATGATAATGATCATGATTTTGATCATGAAAATGATCATGATAATGATCATAATAGTGATAGTGATCATGATAATGATCGTGATAGTGATCATGATAATGATCATGACAGTGACCTTGATCATAATAATGATCATGATAATGATCATGATAGTAATCATGATAGTGATCATGATAATTATCATGATAATGATCATGATAGTGATCATGATAATGATCATGATAATGATCATGATAGTAATCATGATAATGATCATGATCATAATAATTATAATGATAATGATCATGATAGTGATCATGATAATGATCTTGATAGTAATCATGATAATGATCATGATAGTGATCATGATAATAATCATGATCATAATAATGATCATGATAATGATCATGATCATGATAATGATCATGATAATGATCATGATTGTGATGACGATAATAATCATGATAGTGATCATGATCATGATAATGATCATGATAGTGATCATGATAGTGATCATGATAATGATCATGATAATGATCATGACAATGATCATGATAGTGATCATGATAATGATCATGATAATGATCATGATAATGATCATGATAATGATCATGATAATGATCATGATAATGATCATGATAATAATCATGATATTGATCATGATAATGGTCATGATAATGATCATGATAGTGATCATGATAATGATCATGATAATGATCATGATAGTGATCATGATAATGATCATGATCATAATAATGATCATGATAATGATCATGATAGTGATCATGATAATGACCATGATAGTGATCATGATAATGACCATGTTAGTGATTACGATAATGATCATGATAGTGATCACGATAATAATCATGATAGTGATCATGATAATGATCATGATAGTGATCATGATAATGATCACGATAATGATCATGATAATGATCACGATAATGATCATGATAATGATCACGATAATGATCATGATAATGATCACAATAATGATCATAATAATGATCATGATAATGATCAAGATAATGATCATGATATTGATCATGATAATGATCATAATAATGATCATGATAATGATCATGACAATGATCATGATAGTGATCATGATATTGATCATGATACTGATCATGATAGTGATTATGATAATGATCATGATAGTGATAGTGATCATGATAATGATCGTGATAGTGATCATGATAGTGATCATGATAATGATCATGATAGTGAATATGATAATGATCATGATAATGATCATGATAGTGATCATGATAGTGATCATGATAATGATCATGATAGTGATCATGATAATGATCATGAAATTGATCATGATAATGATCATGATAATGATCATGATAATGATCATGATAGTGATCATGATAGTGATCATGATAGTGATCATGATAATCACTATCATGATCATTATCATGATCATTATTATGATCATGATCACTATTATGATCAGGATCATTATCATGATCACTATCATGATCATGATCATTATCATGATCACTATCATGATCATGATCATTATCATGATCAATATCAAGATCATTATCAAGATCATTATTATGATCATGATCATTATCATGATCATCATCATGATCACTATCATAATAATGATCATCATAATCATAATAATGATCATGATAATGATAATGATAGTGATCATGATAATGATCATGACAATGATCATGATAGTGATCATGATAATGATCATGATACTGATCATGATAGTGATTATGATAATGATCATGATAGTGATTATGATAATGATCATGATAGTGATTATGATAATGATCATGATAATGATCATGATAGTGATCACGATAATAATCATGATAGTGATCATGATAATGATCATGATCATGATAGTGATCATGATCATAATAATAGTCATGATCATAATAATGATCATAATAATGATCATGATAATGATCATGATAATGATCGTGATAGTGATCATGATAATGATCATGACAGTGATCATGATAATGATCATGACAGTGATCATGATAATGATCATGATAGTGATCATGATAATGATCACGATAGTGATCATGATAATGATCATGATAGTGATCATGATAATGATCATGATAGTGATCATGATAATGATCATGATAGTGATCATGATAATGATAGTGATCATGATAATGATCATGATCATAATAATGATCATGATAATGATAATGATCATGATCATAATAATGATCATGATAATGATCATGATAGTAATCATGATAGTGATCATGATAATGATCATGATAATGATCATGATAGTGATCATGATAATGATCATGATAATGATCATGATAGTAATCATGATAATGATCATGATCATAATAATTATAATGATAATGATCATGATAGTGATCATGATAATGATCTTGATAGTAATCATGATAATGATCATGATCATGATTGTGATGACGATAATAATCATGATAGTGATCATGATAATGATCATGATAATGATCATGATAGTGATCATGATAGTAATCATGATAATGATCATGACAATGATCATGATAGTGGTCATGATAGTGATCATAACAATGATCATGATAATGATTATGATAGTGATAATCATAATGATCATGATCATAATAATTATAATGATAATGATCATGATAGTGATCATGATAATGATCATGACAATGATCTTGATAGTGATCATGATAATGATCATGATAGTGATCATGATAATGATCATGATAGTGATCATGATAATGATCATGATCATAATAATGATCATGATAATCATAATAATGATCATGATAATGATCATGATAGTGATCATGATAATGATCATGACAATGATCATGATAGTGATCATGATAATGATCATGATACTGATCATGATAGTGATTATGATAATGATCATGATAGTGATCATGATAATGATCTTGATAGTAATCATGATAATGATCATGATAGTGATCATGATAATAATCATGATCATAATAATGATCATGATAATGATCATGATCATGATAATGATCATGATTGTGATGACGATAATAATCATGATAGTGATCATGATAATGATCATGATAATGATCATGATAATGATCATGATAATGATCATGATAATAATCATGATATTGATCATGATAATGGTCATGATAATGATCACAATAATGATCATAATAATGATCATGATATTGATAATGATAATGATCATAATAATGATCATGATAATGATCAAGATAATGATCATGATATTGATCATGATAATGATCATAATAATGATCATGATAATGATCATGATAATGATTATGATAGTGATCATGACAATGATCATGATAATGATCATGATAGTGAATATGATAATGATCATGATAATGATCATGATAGTGATCATGATAGTGATCATGATAATGATCATGATAGTGATCATGATAATGATCATGATAGTGATCATGATAATGATCATGAAATTGATCATGATAATGATCATGATAATGATCATGATAATGATCATGATAGTGATCATGATAATGATCATGATAGTGATCATGATAATGATAATGATAGTGATCATGATAGTGATCATGATAGTGATCATGATAATGATCATGATAATGATCACGTTAGGGATCATGATAGTGATCATGATAATGATCATGATAATTATCATGATAGTGGTCATGATAATGATCATGACAATGATCATGATAATGATCATGATAGTGAATATGATAATGATCATGATAATGATCATGATAATGGTCATGATAGTGATCATGATAGTAATCATGATAATGATCATAATAATGATCATGATAGTGACCATGATAGTGATCATGATAGTGATCATGATAATGATCATAATAATTATCATGATAGTGGTCATGATAATGATCATGACAATGATCATGATAATGATCATGATAGTGATAATCATAATGATCATGATCATAATAATTATAATGACAATGATCTTGATAGTGATCATGATAATGATCATGATAGTGATCATGATAATGATCATGATCATAATAATGATCATGATAATCATAATAATGATCATTATCATAATCACTATCATTATCATTGTCATGATCATTATCATGATCACTATCATGATCATTATCATGATCACTATCATGACCATTATCATGATCATTATCATGATCATTATCATATTCACTATCATGATCATTATCATGATCATTGTCATGAGCATTATCATGACCACTATCATGATAATTATCATGATCATTATCATGATCACTATCATGATCCCTAACGTGATCATTATCATGATCATTATCATGATCACTATCATGATCACTATCATGATCACTATCATGATCATTATCATGATCACTATCATGATCATTATCATGATCACTATCATGATCATTATCATGATCATTATCATGATCATTATCATGATCACTATCATGATCCCTAACGTGATCATTATCATGATCATTATCATGATCACTATCATGATCACTATCATGATCACTATCATGATCATTATCATGATCACTATCATGATCATTATCATGATCACTATCATGATCATTATCATGATCATTATCATGATCATTATCATGATCATTATCATGATCATTATCATGATCAATTTCATGATCATTATCATGATCAATTTTATGATCATTATCATGATCAATTTCATGATCATTATCATGATCACTATCATGTTCATTATCATGATCACTATCATGATCATTATCATGATCACTATCATGATCACTATCATGATCATTATCATGATCACTATCATGATCACTATCATGGTCACTATCATGATCATTATTATCATCATTATCATGATTACTATCATGATCACTATCATGACCATTATCATGATCATTATCATGATCATTATTATGATCATTATTGTGATCATTATCATGACCATTATCGTGATCATTATCATGATCATTATCATGATCGCTATCATGATCATTATCATGATCATTATCATGATCATTATCATGATCAATTTCAAGATCATTATCATGATCACTATCATGATCATTATCATGATCACTATCATGATCCCTAACGTGATCATTATCATGATCATAATGATCATGATCATAATAATTATAATGATAATGATCATGATAGTGATCATGATAATGATCATGATAATTATCATGATAGTGATCATGATAATGATCATGATAATGATCATAATAATTATCATGATAGTGATCATGATAATTATCATGATAGTGATCATGATAATGATCATGATAATGATCATAATAATTATCATGATAGTGATCATGATAATGATCATGATAGTGGTCATGATAATGATCATGAAATTGATCATAATAATGATCATGATAATGATCATGATAATGATCATGATAGTGATCATGATAATGATCATGATAGTGATCATGATAATGATCATGATAGTGATCATGATAGTGATCATGATAGTGATCATGATAGTGATCATGATAGTGATCATGAAAGTGATCATGATAGTGATCATGATAATGATCATGATAATGATCACGTTAGGGATCATGATAGTGATCATGATAATGATCATGATAATTATCATGATAGTGGTCATGATAATGATCATGACAATGATCATGATAATGATCATGATAGTGAATATGAAAATGATCATGATAATGATCATGATAATGGTCATGATAGTGATCATGATAGTAATCATGATAATGATCATAATAATGATCATGATAGTGGTCATGATAGTGATCATGATAATGATCATAATAATTATCATGATAGTGGTCATGATAGTGATCATAACAATGATCATGATAATGATCATGATAGTGATAATCATAATGATCATGATCATAATAATTATAATGATAATGATCATGATAGTGATCATGATAATGATCATGACAATGATCTTGATAGTGATCATGATAATGATCATGATAGTGATCATGATAATGATCATGATCATAATAATGATCATGATAATCATAATAGTGATCATGATAATGATAATGATAGTGATCATGATAATGATCATGACAATGATCATGATAGTGATCATGATAATGATCATGATACTGATCATGATAGTGATTATGATAATGATCATGATAGTGATTATGATAATGATCATGATAGTGATTATGATAATGATCATGATAATGATCATGATAGTGATCACGATAATAATCATGATAGTGATCATGATAATGATCATAATAATAGTCATGATCATAATAATGATCATAATAATGATCATGATAATGATCATGATTTTGATCATGAAAATGATCATGATAATGATCATGATAGTGATAGTGATCATGATAATGATCGTGATAGTGATCATGATAATGATCATGACAGTGATCTTGATCATAATAATGATCATGATCATAATAATGATCATGATAATGATCATGATAGTAATCATGATAGTGATCATGATAATTATCATGATAATGATCATGATAGTGATCATGATAATGATCATGATAATGATCATGATAGTAATCATGATAATGATCATGATCATAATAATTATAATGATAATGATCATGATAGTGATCATGATCTTGATAGTAATCATGATAATGATCATGATAGTGATCATGATAATAATCATGATCATAATAATGATCATGATAATGATCATGATCATGATAATGATCATGATAATGATCATGATAATGATCATGATAATGATCATGATAATGATCATGATTGTGATGACGATAATAATCATGATAGTGATCATGATCATGATAATGACAATGATCATGATAGTGATCATGATAATGATCATGATAATGATCATGATAATGATCATGATAATGATCATGATAATGATCATGATAATGATCATGATAATGATCATGATAATGATCATGATAATAATCATGATATTGATCATGATAATGGTCATGATAATGATCATGATAGTGATCATGATAATGATCATGATAATGATCATGATAGTGATCATGATAATGATCATGATCATAATAATGATCATGATAATGATCATGATAGTGATCATGCTAATGATCATGATAATGACCATGTTAGTGATTACGATAATGATCATGATAATGATCATGATAGTGATCACGATAATAATCATGATAGTGATCATGATAATGATCATGATAGTGATCATGATAATGATCACGATAATGATCATGATAATGATCACGATAATGATCATGATAATGATCACGATAATGATCATGATAATGATCACAATAATGATCATAATAATGATCATGATAATGATCAAGATAATGATCATGATATTGATCATGATAATGATCATAATAATGATCATGATAATGATCATGACAATGATCATGATAGTGATCATGATAATGATCATGATACTGATCATGATAGTGATTATGATAATGATCATGATAGTGATAGTGATCATGATAATGATCGTGATAGTGATCATGATAATGATCATGATAATGATCATGATAGTGAATATGATAATGATCATGATAATGATCATGATAGTGATCATGATAGTGATCATGATAATGATCATGATAGTGATCATGATAATGATCATGAAATTGATCATGATAATGATCATGATAATGATCATGATAATGATCATGATAGTGATCATGATAGTGATCATGATAGTGATCATGATAATCACTATCATGATCATTATCATGATCATTATTATGATCATGATCACTATTATGATCAGGATCATTATCATGATCACTATCATGATCATGATCATTATCATGATCACTATCATGATCATGATCATTATCATGATCAATATCAAGATCATTATCAAGATCATTATTATGATCATGATCATTATCATGATCATCATCATGATCACTATCAGATCATCATCATGATCACTATCAGATCATTATCATGATCACTATCATGATCATTATCATGATCACTATCATGATCATTATCACTATCATGATCATTATCATGATCATTATTATAATCATGATTATTATTATGGTCATGATCACTATCATGATCATTATCATTATCGCTATCATGATCATTATCATGATCACTATGATGATCATTATCATGATCACTATGATGATCATTATCATGATCATTATCATGATCATTATCATAATAATTATCATGATCAATATTATGATCATGATCATTATCATGATCATGAGCATTATCATGATCGTTATCATGATCATTATCATGATCACTATCATGATCATTATAATGATGATGATGATAATGATCATGATAATGATATTGATCATGATAGTGATCATGATAGTGATCATGATAGTAATCATAATGATAATGATCATTATAATGATCATGATTATCATCATGATCATGATTATCATCATGATCATTATCATGATCATTATCATGATCATTATCACGATCATTATCATGATCACTATCATGATCACTATCATGATCATTATCATGATCATTATCATGATCACTATCATGATCCCTATCATGACCATTATCATGATCATTATCATGATCATTATCATATTCACTATCATGATCATTATCATTGTCATGATCATTATCATGACCACTAACTTGATAATTATTATAATCATTATCATGATCATTATGATGATCACTATCATGATCCCTAACATGATCATTATCATGATCATTATCATGATCACTATCATGATCACTATCATGATCACTATCATGATCACTATCATGATCACTATCATGATCATTATCATGATCATTATCATGATCAATATCATGATCCCTATCATGCCCATTATCATGATCATTATCATAATCATTATCATATTCACTATCATGATCATTATCATGATCACTGTCATGATCATTATCATAACCACTATCATGATAATTATTATGATCATTATCATAATCATTATCATGATCACTATCATGATCCCTAACATGATCATTATCATGATCACTATCATGATCCCTAACATGATCATTATCATGATCATTATCATGATCACTATCATGATCACTATCATGATCACTATCATGATCACTATCATGGTCACTATCATGATCATTATCATGATCATTATCATGATCGCTATCATGATCATTATCATGATCATTATCATGATCATTATCATGATCAATTTCATGATCATTATCATGATCACTATCATGATCATTATCATGATCACTATCATGATCCCTAACGTGATCATTATCATGATCATAATGATCATGATCATAATAATTATAATGATAATGATCATGATTATGATCATGATAGTGATCATGATAATGATCATGATAGTGATGATGATAATGATCATGATAGTGATCATGATAGTGATCATGATAGTGATCATGATAGTGATCATGATAGTGATCATGATAATGATCATGATAATGATCACGTTAGGGATCATGATAGTGATCATGATAATGATCATGATTATTATCATGATAGTGGTCATGATAATGATCATGACAATGATCATGATAATGATCATGATAGTGAATATGAAAATGATCATGATAATGATCATGATAATGGTCATGATAGTGATCATGATAGTAATCATGATAATGATCATAATAATGATCATGATAGTGGTCATGATAGTGATCATGATAATGATCATAATAATTATCATGATAGTGGTCATGATAGTGATCATAACAATGATCATGATAATGATCATGATAGTGATAATCATAATGATCATGATCATAATAATTATAATGATAATGATCATGATAGTGATCATGATAATGATCATGACAATGATCTTGATAGTGATCATGATAATGATCATGATAGTGATCATGATAATGATCATGATCATAATAATGATCATGATAATCATAATAATGATCATGATAATGATAATGATAGTGATCATGATAATGATCATGACAATGATCATGATAGTGATCATGATAATGATCATGATACTGATCATGATAGTGATTATGATAATGATCATGATAGTGATTATGATAATGATCATGATAGTGATTATGATAATGATCATGATAATGATCATGATAGTGATCACGATAATAATCATGATAGTGATCATGATAATGATCATGATAATGATCATGATAGTGATCATGATCATAATAATAGTCATGATCATAATAATGATCATAATAATGATCATGATAATGATCATGATAATGATCATGAAAATGATCATGATAATGATCATGATAGTGATAGTGATCATGATAATGATCGTGATAGTGATCATGATAATGATCATGACAGTGATCATGATAATGATCATGATAGTGATCATGATAATGATCATGATAGTGATCATGATAATGATCACGATAGTGATCATGATAATGATCACGATAGTGATCATGATAATGATCATGATAGTGATCATGATAATGATAATGATAGTGATCATGATAATGATCATGATAGTGATCATGATAATGATAGTGATCATGATAATGATCATGATCATAATAATGATCATGATAATGATCATGATAGTAATCATGATAGTGATCATGATAATGATCATGATAATGATCATGATAGTTATCATGATAATGATCATGATAATGATCATGATAGTAATCATGATAATGATCATGATCATAATAATTATAATGATAATGATCATGATAGCGATCATGATAATGATCTTGATAGTAATCATGATAATGATCATGATAGTGATCATGATAATAATCATGATCATAATAATGATCATGATAATGATCATGATAATGATCATGATTGTGATGACGATAATAATCATGATAGTGATCATGATAATGATCATGATAATGATCATGATAGTGATCATGATAGTGATCATGATAATGATCATGACAATGATCATGATAGTGATCATGATAATGATCATGATAATGATCATGATAATGATCATGATAATAATCATGATAATGATCATGATAATGATCATGATAATGATCATGATAATGATCATGATAATAATCATGATATTGATCATGATAATGGTCATGATAATGTTCATGATAATGGTCATGATAATGATCATGATAGTGATAGTGATCATGATAATGATCATGATAATGATCATGATAGTGATCATGATAATGATCGTGATCATAATAATGATCATGATAATGATCATGATAGTGATCATGCTAATGATCATGATAATGACCATGTTAGTGATTACGATAATGATCATGATAATGATCATGATAGTGATCACGATAATAATCATGATAGTGATCATGATAATGATCATGATAGTGATCATGATAATGATCATGATAGTGATCATGATAATGATCACGATAATGATCATGATAATGATCACGATAATGATCATGATAATGATCACGATAATGATCATGATAATGATCACAATAATGATCATAATAATGATCATGATAATGATCAAGATAATGATCATGATATTGATCATGATAATGATCATAATAATGATCATGATAATGATCATGACAATGATCATGATAGTGATCATGATAATGATCATGATACTGATCATGATAGTGATTATGATAATGATCATGATAGTGATTATGATAATGATCATGATAGTGATTATGATAATGATCATGATAATGATCATGATAGTGATCACGATAATAATCATGATAGTGATCATGATAATGATCATAATAATAGTCATGATCATAATAATGATCATAATAATGATCATGATAATGATCATGATAATGATCATGATAGTGATAGTGATCATGATAATGATCGTCATAGTGATCATGATAATGATCATTATAATGATCATGATAGTGAATATGATAATGATCATGATAATGATCATGATAGTGATCATGATAATGATCATGATAGTGATCATAATAATGATCATGAAATTGATCATGATAATGATCATGATAATGATCATGATAATGATCATGATAATGATCATGATAATGATCATGATCACTATTATGATCAGGATCATTATCATGATCACTATCATGATCATGATCATTATCATGATCACTATCATGATCATGATCATTATCATGATCAATATCAAGATCATTATCAAGATCATTATTATGATCATGATCATTATCATGATCATCATCATGATCACTATCAGATCATTATCATGATCACAATCATGATCATTATCATGATCACTATCATGATCATTATCACTATCATGATCATTATCATGATCATTATTATAATCATGATTATTATTATGGTCATGATCACTATCATGATCATTATCATTATCGCTATCATGATCATTATCATGATCACTATGATGATCATTATCATGATCACTATGATGATCATTATCATGATCATTATCATGATCATTATCATAATAATTATCATGATCAATATTATGATCATGATCATTATCATGATCATGAGCATTATCATGATCGTTATCATGATCATTATCATGATCACTATCATGATCATTATAATGATGATGATGATAATGATCATGATAATGATATTGATCATGATAGTGATCATGATAGTGATCATGATAGTGATCATAATGATAATGATCATTATAATGATCATGATTATCATCATGATCATGATTATCATCATGATCATTATCATGATCATTATCATGATCATTATCACGATCATTATCATGATCACTATCATGATCATTATCATGATCACTATCATGATCCCTATCATGACCATTATCATGATCATTATCATGATCATTATCATATTCACTATCATGACCATTATCATTGTCATGATCATTATCATGACCACTAACATGATAATTATTATAATCATTATCATGATCATTATGATGATCACTATCATGATCCCTAACATGATCATTATCATGATCATTATCATGATCACTATCATGATCACTATCATGATCACTATCATGATCACTATCATGATCACTATCATGATCACTATCATGATCACTATCATGATCATTATCATGATCACTATCATGATCATTATCATGATCATTATCATGATCATTATCATGATCATTATCATGATCAATATCATGATCCCTATCATGCCCATTATCATGATCATTATCATAATCATTATCATATTCACTATCATGATCATTATCATGATCACTGTCATGATCATTATCATAACCACTATCATGATAATTATTATGATCATTACCATAATCATTATCACGATCACTATCATGATCCCTAACATGATCATTATCATGATCACTATCATGATCCCTAACATGATCATTATCATGATCATTATCATGATCACTATCATGATCACTATCATGATCACTATCATGATCATTATCATGATCATTATCATGATCATTATCATATTCACTATCATGATCATTATCATGATCATTGTCATGATCATTATCATGACCACTATCATGATAATTATTATGATCATTATCATGATCACTATCATGATCGGGATCATGATAATGATCATGATATTGAACATGATAATGATCATTGTAATGATCATGATCACTATCATGATCATTATCATGATCATTATTATGATCATGATCACTATTATGATCAGGATCATTATCACTATCAGATCATTATCATGATCACTATCATGATCATTATCATGATCACTATCATGATCATTATCACTATCATGATCATTATCATGATCATTATTATAATCATGATTATTATTATGGTCATGATCACTATCATGATCATTATCATTATCGCTATCATGATCATTATCATGATCACTATGATGATCATTATCATGATCACTATGATGATCATTATCATGATCACTATCATGATCATTATCATGATCATTATCATTATCATGATCATTATCATAATAATTATCATGATCAATATTATGATCATGATCATTATCATGATCATGAGCATTATCATGATCGTTATCATGATCATTATCATGATCACTATCATGATCATTATAATGATGATGATGATAATGATCATGATAATGATATTGGTCATGATAGTGACCATGATAGTGATCATGATAGTGATCATGATAGTGATCATAATGATAATGATCATTATAATGATCATGATTATCATCATGATCATGATTATCATCATGATCATTATCATGATCATTATCATGATCATTATCACGATCATTATCATGATCACTATCATGATCACTATAATGATCATTATCATGATCATTATCATGATCATTATCATGACAACTATCATGATCCCTATCATGACCATTATCATGATCATTATCATATTCACTATCATGATCATTATCATTGTCATGACCACTAACATGATAATTATTATAATCATTATCATGATCATTATCATGATCACTATCATGATCCCTAACATGATCATTATCATGATCATTATCATGATCATTATCATGATCACTATCATGATCACTATCATGATCACTGTCATGATCATTATCATAACCACTATCATGATAATTATTATGATCATTATCATAATCATTATCATGATCACTATCATGATCCCTAACATGATCATTATCATGATCACTATCATGATCCCTAACATGACCATTACCATGATCATTATCATGATCACTATCATGATCACTATCATGATCACTATCATGATCATTATCATGATCATTATCATGATCATTATCATGATCATTATCATATTCACTATCATGATCATTATCATGATCATTGTCATGATCATTATCATGATCATTATCATGACCACTATCATGATAATTACTATCATGATTATTATCGTGATCACTATCATGATCATTATCATAATCACTATCATGATCATTATCATGATCATTGTCATAATCATTATCATGACCACTATCATGATAATTATTATGATCACTATCATGATTATTATCATGATCACTATCATGATCCCTAACATGATCATTATTATGATCATTATCATGATCAATATCATGATCATTATCATAATCAATATCATGATCATTATCATGATCATTATCATGATCATTATCATGATCACTATCATGATCATTATCATGATCATTGTCATGATCACTATCATGATCATTATCATGATCACTATAATGATCAATATCATGATCATTATCATGATCATTATCATGATCATTATCATAATCATTATCATGATCATTATCATGACCACGATCATGATAATTATTATGATCATTATCATGATCATTATCATGATCACTATCATGATCACAATCATGATCACTGTCATGATCATTATTGAGATCATTATCATGATCATTATCATGAACACTATCATGATCCCTAACATGATCATTATAATGTTCATTATCATGATCACTATCGTGATCACTATCATGATCATTATCATGATCATTATCATTATCACTATCATGATCATTATCATGATCATTATTATGATCATGATCACTATCATGATCATTATCATGATCATTATCATGTTCATTATCATGATCATTATAATGATCACTATCATGATTATTATCGTGATCACTATCATGATCATTATCATATTCACTATCATGATCATTATCATGATTGTTGTCATGATCATTATCATGACCACTATTATGATAATTATTATTTTCATTAGCATGATTATTATCATGATCACTATCATGATCCCTAACATGATCATTATCATGATCACTATCATGATCACTATCATGATCATTATCATGATCATTATCATGATCATTATCATGATCATTATCATGATCATTATCATGATCAATATCATGATCATTATCATGATCATTATCACTATCATAATTATTATGGTCATTATCATGTTCATTATCATGATCACTATCATGATCCCTAACATGATCATTATCATGATCACTATCATGATCACTATCATGATCCTTATCATGATCATTATCATGATCATTATCATGATCATTATCATGATCATTATCATGATCAATATCATGATCAATATCATGATCATTATCATGATCATTATCACTATCATGATCATTATCATGATCATTATTATAATCATGATTATTATTATGCTCATGATCACTATCATGATCATTATCATTATCACTATCATGATCATTATCATGATCACTATCATGATCATTATCATGATCATTATCATGATCACTATCATGATCATTATTATGATCGTTATTATGATCATCATCACTATTATGATCATGATCATTATCATGATCACTATCATGATAGTATGATTACTATCATAATCATTATCATGATCATAATAATTATAATGATAATGATCATGATAGTGATCATGATAATTATCTTGATAGTGATCATGATAATGATCATGATAGTGATCATGATAATGGTCATGACAATGATCATGATAATGATCATGACAATGATCATGATATTGATCATGACAATGATCATGATAGTGATCGTGATAATGATCATGATACTGATCATGATAGTGATTATGATAATGATCATGATAATGATCATGATAGTGATCACGATAATAATCATGATAGTGATCATGATAATGATCATGATAATGATCATGATAATGATCATGATAGTGATCATGATAATGATCATGATCATAATAATGATCATGATAATGATCATGATAATGATCATGATAGTGATCACGATAATAATCATGATATTGATCATGATAATGATCACGATAATAATCATGATAATGATCATAATAATGATTATTATAGTGATCATGACAATGATCATGATAATGATCATGATAATTATCATGATAGTGGTCATGATAATGATCATGACAATGATCATGATAATGATCATGATAGTGAATATGAAAATGATCATGATAATGATCATGATAATGGTCATGATAGTGATCATGATAGTAATCATGATAATGATCATAATAATGATCATGATAGTGGTCATGATAGTGATCATGATAATGATCATAATAATTATCATGATAGTGGTCATGATAGTGATCATAACAATGATCATGATAATGATCATGACAGTGATAATCATAATGATCATGATCATAATAATTATAATGATAATGATCATGATAGTGATCATGATAATGATCATGACAATGATCTTGATAGTGATCACGATAATAATCATGATAGTGATCATGATAATAATCATGATAGTGATCATGATAATGATCATGATACTGATCATGATAGTGATTATGATAATGATCATGATAGTGATTATGATAATGATCATGATAGTGATTATGATAATGATCATGATAATGATCATGATAGTGATCACGATAATAATCATGATAGTGATCATGATAATGATCATGATAATGATCATGATAGTGATCATGATCATAATAATAGTCATGATCATAATAATGATCATAATAATGATCATGATAATGATCATGATAATGATCATGAAAATGATCATGATAATGATCATGATAGTGATAGTGATCATGATAATGATCGTGATAGTGATCATGATAATGATCATGACAGTGATCATGATAATGATCATGATAGTGATCATGATAATGATCACGATAGTGATCATGATAATGATCACGATAGTGATCATGATAATGATCATGATACTGATCATGATAGTGATTATGATAATGATCATGATAGTGATTATGATAATGATCATGATAGTGATCATGATAGTGATCACGATAATGATCATGATAGTGATCACGATAATAATCATGATAGTGATCATGATAATGATCATGATAATGATCATGAAAGTGATCATGATCATAATAATAGTCATGATCATAATAATGATCATAATAATGATCATGATAATGATCATGATAATGATCATGAAAATGATCATGATAATGATCATGATAGTGATAGTGATCATGATAATGATCGTGATAGTGATCATGATAATGATCATGAAAGTGATCATGATAATGATCATGATAGTGATCATGATAATGATCACGATAGTGATCATGATAATGATCACGATAGTGATCATGATAATGATCATGATAGTGATCATGATAATGATCATGATAGTGATCATGATAATGATCATGATAGTGATCATGATAATGATCATGATAGTGATCATGATAATGATAGTGATCATGATAATGATCATGATCATAATAATGATCATGATAATGATAATGATAGTGATCATGATAATGATCATGACAATGATCATGATAGTGATCATGATAATGATCATGATACTGATCATGATAGTGATTATGATAATGATCATGATAGTGATTATGATAATGATCATGATAGTGATTATGATAATGATCATGATAATGATCATGATAGTGATCACGATAATAATCATGATAGTGATCATGATAATGATCATGATAATGATCATGATAGTGATCATGATCATAATAATAGTCATGATCATAATAATGATCATAATAATGATCATGATAATGATCATGATAATGATCATGAAAATGATCATGATAATGATCATGATAGTGATAGTGATCATGATAATGATCGTGATAGTGATCATGATAATGATCATGACAGTGATCATGATAATGATCATGATAATGATCACGATAGTGATCATGATAATGATCACGATAGTGATCATGATAATGATCATGATAGTGATCATGATAATGATCATGATAGTGATCATGATAATGATCATGATAGTGATCATGATAATGATCATGATAGTGATCATGATAATGATAGTGATCATGATAATGATCATGATCATAATAATGATCATGATAATGATCATGATAGTAATCATGATAGTGATCATGATAATGATCATGATAATGATCATGATAGTGATCATGATAATGATCATGATAATGATCATGATAGTAATCATGATAATGATCATGATCATAATAATTATAATGATAATGATCATGATAGTGATCATGATAATGATCTTGATAGTAATCATGATAATGATCATGATAGTGATCATGATAATAATCATGATCATAATAATGATCATGATAATGATCATGATCATGATAATGATCATGATCATGATAATGATCATGATAATGATCATGATTGTGATGACGATAATAATCATGATAGTGATCATGATAATGATCATGATAATGATCATGATAGTGATCATGATAGTGATCATGATAATGATCATGACAATGATCATGATAGTGATCATGATAATGATCATGATAATGATCATGATAATGATCATGATAATGATCATGATAATGATCATGATAATGATCATGATAATGATCATGATAATGATCATGATAATGATCATGATAATGATCATGACAATAATCATGATATTGATCATGATAATGGTCATGATAATGATCATGATAGTGATAGTGATCATGATAATGATCATGATAATGATCATGATAGTGATCATGATAGTGATCGTGATCATAATAATGATCATGATAATGATCATGATAGTGATCATGCTAATGATCATGATAATGACCATGTTAGTGATTACGATAATGATCATGATAATGATCATGATAGTGATCACGATAATAATCATGATAGTGATCATGATAATGATCATGATAGTGATCATGATAATGATCACGATAATGATCATGATAATGATCACGATAATGATCATGATAATGATCACGATAATGATCATGATAATGATCACAATAATGATCATAATAATGATCATGATAATGATCAAGATAATGATCATGATATTGATCATGATAATGATCATAATAATGATCATGATAATGATCATGACAATGATCATGATAGTGATCATGATAATGATCATGATACTGATCATGATAGTGATTATGATAATGATCATGATAGTGATTATGATAATGATCATGATAATGATCATGATAGTGATCACGATAATAATCATGATAGTGATCATGATAATGATCATGATAATGATCATGATAGTGATCATAATCATAATAATAGTCATGATCATAATAATGATCATATAAGGATCATGATAATGATCATGATAATGATCATGATAATGATCATGATAATGATCATGATAGTGATAGTGATCATGATAATGATCGTGATAGTGATCATGATAATGATCATGATAATGATCATGATAGTGAATATGATAATGATCATGATAATGATCATGATAGTGATCATGATAGTGATCATGATAATGATCATGATAGTGATCATAATAATGATCATGAAATTGATCATGATAATGATCATGATAATGATCATTATCATGATCACTATCATGATCATTATCACTATCATGATCATTATCATGATCATTATTATAATCATGATTATTATTATGGTCATGATCACTATCATGATCATTATCATTATCGCTATCATGATTATTATCATGATCACTATCATGATCCCTAACATGATCATTATTATGATCATTATCATGATCAATATCATGATCATTATCATAATCAATATCATGATCATTATCATGATCATTATCATGATCATTATCATGATCACTATCATGATCATTATCATGATCATTGTCATGATCACTATCATGATCATTATCATGATCACTATAATGATCAATATCATGATCATTATCATGATCATTATCATGATCATTATCATAATCATTATCATGATCATTATCATGACCACGATCATGATAATTATTATGATCATTATCATGATCATTATCATGATCACTATCATGATCACAATCATGATCACTGTCATGATCATTATTGAGATCATTATCATGATCATTATCATGAACACTATCATGATCCCTAACATGATCATTATAATGTTCATTATCATGATCACTATCGTGATCACTATCATGATCATTATCATGATCATTATCATTATCACTATCATGATCATTATCATGATCATTATTATGATCATGATCACTATCATGATCATTATCATGATCATTATCATGTTCATTATCATGATCATTATAATGATCACTATCATGATTATTATCGTGATCACTATCATGATCATTATCATATTCACTATCATGATCATTATCATGATTGTTGTCATGATCATTATCATGACCACTATTATGATAATTATTATTTTCATTAGCATGATTATTATCATGATCACTATCATGATCCCTAACATGATCATTATCATGATCACTATCATGATCACTATCATGATCATTATCATGATCATTATCATGATCATTATCATGATCATTATCATGATCATTATCATGATCAATATCATGATCATTATCATGATCATTATCACTATCATAATTATTATGGTCATTATCATGATCATTATCATGATCACTATCATGATCCCTAACATGATCATTATCATGATCACTATCATGATCACTATCATGATCCTTATCATGATCATTATCATGATCATTATCATGATCATTATCATGATCATTATCATGATCAATATCATGATCATTATCATGATCATTATCATGATCATTATCACTATCATGATCATTATCATGATCATTATTATAATCATGATTATTATTATGCTCATGATCACTATCATGATCATTATCATTATCACTATCATGATCATTATCATGATCACTATCATGATCATTATCATGATCATTATCATGATCACTATCATGATCATTATTATGATCGTTATTATGATCATCATCACTATTATGATCATGATCATTATCATGATCACTATCATGATAGTATGATTACTATCATAATCATTATCATGATCATAATAATTATAATGATAATGATCATGATAGTGATCATGATAATTATCTTGATAGTGATCATGATAATGATCATGATAGTGATCATGATAATGGTCATGACAATGATCATGATAATGATCATGACAATGATCATGATATTGATCATGACAATGATCATGATAGTGATCGTGATAATGATCATGATACTGATCATGATAGTGATTATGATAATGATCATGATAGTGATCGTGATAATGATCATGATACTGATCATGATAGTGATTATGATAATGATCATGATAATGATCATGATAGTGATCACGATAATAATCATGATAGTGGTCATGATAGTGATCATGATAATGATCATGATAATGATCATGATAGTGATCACGATAATAATCATGATATTGATCATGATAATGATCACGATAATAATCATGATAATGATCATAATAATGATTATTATAGTGATCATGACAATGATCATGATAATGATCATGATAATTATCATGATAGTGGTCATGATAATGATCATGACAATGATCATGATAATGATCATGATAGTGAATATGAAAATGATCATGATAATGATCATGATAATGGTCATGATAGTGATCATGATAGTAATCATGATAATGATCATAATAATGATCATGATAGTGGTCATGATAGTGATCATGATAATGATCATAATAATTATCATGATAGTGGTCATGATAGTGATCATAACAATGATCATGATAATGATCATGACAGTGATAATCATAATGATCATGATCATAATAATTATAATGATAATGATCATGATAGTGATCATGATAATGATCATGACAATGATCTTGATAGTGATCACGATAATAATCATGATAGTGATCATGATAATAATCATGATAGTGATCATGATAATGATCATGATACTGATCATGATAGTGATTATGATAATGATCATGATAGTGATTATGATAATGATCATGATAGTGATTATGATAATGATCATGATAATGATCATGATAGTGATCACGATAATAATCATGATAGTGATCATGATAATGATCATGATAATGATCATGATAGTGATCATGATCATAATAATAGTCATGATCATAATAATGATCATAATAATGATCATGATAATGATCATGATAATGATCATGAAAATGATCATGATAATGATCATGATAGTGATAGTGATCATGATAATGATCGTGATAGTGATCATGATAATGATCATGACAGTGATCATGATAATGATCATGATAGTGATCATGATAATGATCACGATAGTGATCATGATAATGATCACGATAGTGATCATGATAATGATCATGATACTGATCATGATAGTGATTATGATAATGATCATGATAGTGATTATGATAATGATCATGATAGTGATTATGATAATGATCATGATAATGATCATGATAGTGATCACGATAATAATCATGATAGTGATCATGATAATGATCATGATAATGATCATGAAAGTGATCATGATCATAATAATAGTCATGATCATAATAATGATCATAATAATGATCATGATAATGATCATGATAATGATCATGAAAATGATCATGATAATGATCATGATAGTGATAGTGATCATGATAATGATCGTGATAGTGATCATGATAATGATCATGAAAGTGATCATGATAATGATCATGATAGTGATCATGATAATGATCACGATAGTGATCATGATAATGATCACGATAGTGATCATGATAATGATCATGATAGTGATCATGATAATGATCATGATAGTGATCATGATAATGATCATGATAGTGATCATGATAATGATCATGATAGTGATCATGATAATGATAGTGATCATGATAATGATCATGATCATAATAATGATCATGATAATGATAATGATAGTGATCATGATAATGATCATGACAATGATCATGATAGTGATCATGATAATGATCATGATACTGATCATGATAGTGATTATGATAATGATCATGATAGTGATTATGATAATGATCATGATAGTGATTATGATAATGATCATGATAATGATCATGATAGTGATCACGATAATAATCATGATAGTGATCATGATAATGATCATGATAATGATCATGATAGTGATCATGATCATAATAATAGTCATGATCATAATAATGATCATAATAATGATCATGATAATGATCATGATAATGATCATGAAAATGATCATGATAATGATCATGATAGTGATAGTGATCATGATAATGATCGTGATAGTGATCATGATAATGATCATGACAGTGATCATGATAATGATCATGATAATGATCACGATAGTGATCATGATAATGATCACGATAGTGATCATGATAATGATCATGATAGTGATCATGATAATGATCATGATAGTGATCATGATAATGATCATGATAGTGATCATGATAATGATCATGATAGTGATCATGATAATGATAGTGATCATGATAATGATCATGATCATAATAATGATCATGATAATGATCATGATAGTAATCATGATAGTGATCATGATAATGATCATGATAATGATCATGATAGTGATCATGATAATGATCATGATAATGATCATGATAGTAATCATGATAATGATCATGATCATAATAATTATAATGATAATGATCATGATAGTGATCATGATAATGATCTTGATAGTAATCATGATAATGATCATGATAGTGATCATGATAATAATCATGATCATAATAATGATCATGATAATGATCATGATCATGATAATGATCATGATCATGATAATGATCATGATAATGATCATGATTGTGATGACGATAATAATCATGATAGTGATCATGATAATGATCATGATAATGATCATGATAGTGATCATGATAGTGATCATGATAATGATCATGACAATGATCATGATAGTGATCATGATAATGATCATGATAATGATCATGATAATGATCATGATAATGATCATGATAATGATCATGATAATGATCATGATAATGATCATGATAATGATCATGATAATGATCATGATAATGATCATGACAATAATCATGATATTGATCATGATAATGGTCATGATAATGATCATGATAGTGATAGTGATCATGATAATGATCATGATAATGATCATGATAGTGATCATGATAGTGATCGTGATCATAATAATGATCATGATAATGATCATGATAGTGATCATGCTAATGATCATGATAATGACCATGTTAGTGATTACGATAATGATCATGATAATGATCATGATAGTGATCACGATAATAATCATGATAGTGATCATGATAATGATCATGATAGTGATCATGATAATGATCACGATAATGATCATGATAATGATCACGATAATGATCATGATAATGATCACGATAATGATCATGATAATGATCACAATAATGATCATAATAATGATCATGATAATGATCAAGATAATGATCATGATATTGATCATGATAATGATCATAATAATGATCATGATAATGATCATGACAATGATCATGATAGTGATCATGATAATGATCATGATACTGATCATGATAGTGATTATGATAATGATCATGATAGTGATTATGATAATGATCATGATAATGATCATGATAGTGATCACGATAATAATCATGATAGTGATCATGATAATGATCATGATAATGATCATGATAGTGATCATAATCATAATAATAGTCATGATCATAATAATGATCATATAAGGATCATGATAATGATCATGATAATGATCATGATAGTGATAGTGATCATGATAATGATCGTGATAGTGATCATGATAATGATCATGATAATGATCATGATAGTGAATATGATAATGATCATGATAATGATCATGATAGTGATCATGATAGTGATCATGATAATGATCATGATAGTGATCATGATAATGATCATGAAATTGATCATGATAATGATCATGATAATGATCATTATCATGATCACTATCATGATCATTATCACTATCATGATCATTATCATGATCATTATTATAATCATGATTATTATTATGGTCATGATCACTATCATGATCATTATCATTATCGCTATCATGATCATTATCATGATCACTATGATGATCATTATCATGATCACTATGATGATCATTATCATGATCATTATCATAATAATTATCATGATCAATATTATGATCATGATCATTATCATGATCATCATCATGATCACTATCAGATCATTATCATGATCACTATCATGATCATTATCATGATCACTATCATGATCATTATCACTATCATGATCATTATCATGATCATTATTATAATCATGATTATTATTATGGTCATGATCACTATCATGATCATTATCATTATCGCTATCATGATCATTATCATGATCACTATGATGATCATTATCATGATCACTATGATGATCATTATCATGATCATTATCATAATAATTATCATGATCAATATTATGATCATGATCATTATCATGATCATGAGCATTATCATGATCGTTATCATGATCATTATCATGATCACTATCATGATCATTATAATGATGATGATGATAATGATCATGATAATGATATTGATCATGATAGTGATCATGATAGTGATCATGATAGTGATCATAATGATAATGATCATTATAATGATCATGATTATCATCATGATCATGATTATCATCATGATCATTATCATGATCATTATCATGATCATTATCACGATCATTATCATGATCACTATCATGATCACTATCATGATACCTATCATGACCATTATCATGATCATTATCATGATCATTATCATATTCACTATCATGATCATTATCATGATCATTATCATTGTCATGATCATTATCATGACCACTAACATGATAATTATTATAATCATTATCATGATCATTATGATGATCACTATCATGATCCCTAACATGATCATTATCATGATCATTATCATGATCACTATCATGATCACTATTATGATCACTATCATGATCACTATCATGATCACTATCATGATCACTATCATGATCATTATCATGATCATTATCATGATCATTATCATGATCATTATCATGATCAATATCATGATCCCTATCATGCCCATTATCATGATCATTATCATAATCATTATCATATTCACTATCATGATCATTATCATGATCACTGTCATGATCATTATCATAACCACTATCATGATAATTATTATAATCATTATCATAATCATTATCACGATCACTATCATGATCCCTAACATGATCATTATCATGATCACTATCATGATCCCTAACATGATCATTATCATGATCATTATCATGATCACTATCATGATCACTATCATGATCACTATCATGATCATTATCATGATCATTATCATGATCATTATCATATTCACTATCATGATCATTATCATGATCATTGTCATGATCATTATCATGACCACTATCATGATAATTATTATGATCATTATCATGATCACTATCATGATCACTATCATGATCACTATCATGGTCATTATCATGATCATTATCATCATCATTATCATATTCACTATCATGATCATTATCATGATCATTGTCATGATCATTATCATGACCACTATCATGATAATTATTATGATCATTATCATGATCATTATCATGATCACTATCATGATCCCTAACATGATCATTATCATTATCATGATCACTATCATGATCACTATCATGATCACTATCATGATCATTATCATGATCACTATCATGATGATTATCATGATCACTATCATCGCTATCATGATCATTATCATGATCACTATGATGATCATTATCATGATCACTATGATGATCAATATCATGATCCCTATCATGACCATTATCATGATCATTATCATGATCATTATCATATTCACTATCATGATCATTATCATGATCACTGTCATGATCATTATCATAACCACTATCATGATAATTATTATGATCATTATCATAATCATTATCATGATCACTATCATGATCCCTAACATGATCATTATCATGATCACTATCATGATCCCTAACATGACCATTACCATGATCATTATCATGATCACTATCATGATCACTATCATGATCACTATCATGATCATTATCATGATCATTATCATGATCATTATCATGATCATTATCATATTCACTATCATGATCATTATCATGATCATTGTCATGATCATTATCATGACCACTATCATGATAATTATTATGATCATTATCATGATCATTATCATGATCACTATCATGATCCCTAATATGATCATTATCATTATCATTATCATGATCACTATCATGATCACTATCATGATCACTATCATGATCACTATCATGATCACTATCATGATCACTATCATGATCATTATCATGATCACTATCATGATGATTATCATGATCACTATCATGATCATTATCATGATCATTATCATGATCATTATCATGATCACTATCATGATTATTATCGTGATCACTATCATGATCATTATCATAATCACTATCATGATCATTATCATGATCATTGTCATAATCATTATCATGACCACTATCATGATAATTATTATGATCACTATCATGATTATTATCATGATCACTATCATGATCCCTAACATGATCATTATTATGATCATTATCATGATCAATATCATGATCATTATCATGATCAATATCATGATCATTATCATAATCAATATCATGATCATTATCATGATCATTATCATGATCATTATCATGATCACTATCATGAACATTATCATGATCATTGGCATGATCACTATCATGATCATTATCATGATCACTATAATGATCAATATCATGATCATTATAATGATCATTATCATGATCATTATCATAATCATTATCATGATCATTATCATGACCACGATCATGATAATTATTATGATCATTATCATGATCATTATCATGATCACTATCATGATCACAATCATGATCACTGTCATGATCATTATTGAGATCATTATCATGATCATTATCATGAACACTATCATGATCTCTAACATGATCATTATAATGTTCATTATCATGATCACTATCGTGATCACTATCATGATCATTATCATGATCATTATCATTATCACTATCATGATCATTATCATGATCATTATTATGATCATGATAGTGATCATGATAGTGATCATGATAATGATTATAATAATTATCATGTTAGTGGTCATGATAACGATCATGACAATGATAATGATAATGATAGTGAATATGATAATGATCATGATAATGGTCATGATAGGGATCATGATAGTGATCATGATAATGATCATGATAATGATCATGATAGTGATCATGATAATGATCGTGATAATGATCATGATAATGATCATGATAATGATCATGATGATAATTATGATCATGATGATAATCATGATCATTATAATGATCATTATCATTATGATCACTATCATGATCACTATCATGATCACTATCATGACCAATATCATTATCATGAACATTATCATCATCATCATTATAATGATCATGATAGTGATCATGATAATGATCATGATAACGATCATGATAATGCTCATGATCATGATAATGATCATGATCATAATATTGATCATGATAATTATTATGATAATGATCATGATAATGATCATGATAATGATCATGATAGTGATCATGATAATGATCATCATAGTGATCATGATAATGATCATCATAGTGATCATGATAATGATCATGATAGTGATCATGACCATAATAATAATCATGATTATAATAATGATCATGATAATGATCATGATAGTGATAATGATCATGATAGTGATCATGATAATGATCATGATAGTGATCATGATAGTGATCATGATAGTGATCATGATAATGATCATGATAGTGATCATGATAATGATCATGATAGCGATAATGCTAATGGTCATGGTAGTGATAGTGATAGTGATCATGATCATAATAATAATCATGATTATAATAATGATCATGATAATGATCATGATAATGATCATGATAGTGATCATGATAATGATCATGATAATGATCATGATAATGATCATGATAATGATCATGATATTGATTATGATAATGATCATGATATTGATCATGATAATGAATATGATAGTGATCATGACAATGATCATGATAATGATCATGATAATGATCATGATAATGATCATGATAATGATCATGATAATGATCATGATATTGATCATGATAATGATCATGATATTGATCATGATAATGATCATGATATTGATCATGATAATGATCATGATATTGATCATGATAATGCTCATGATAATGATCATGATAGTGATCATGATAATGATCATGATAATGATCATTATAATGTTCCTGATAGTGATCATGATAGTGATCATGATAATGATCATAATAATGATCATGATAGTGACCATGATAGTGATCATGATAGTGATCATGATAGTGATCATGATAATGATCATAATAATTATCATGATAGTGGTCATGATAGTGACCATGATAATGATCATTATAATGATCATGATATTGATCATGATAAGGATCATGACAATGATCATGATAATGATCATGATAGTGAATATGATAATGATCATGATAATGATCATGATAATGGTCATGATGGTGATCATGATAGTGATCATGATAATGATCATAATAATGATCATGATAGTGACCATGATAGTGATCATGATAGTGATCATGATAGTGATCATGATAATGATCATAATAATTATCATAATAGTGGTCAAAATAATGATCATGACAATGATCATGATAATGATCTTGATAGTGATCATGATAATGATCACGATACTGATCATGATAATGATCACGATAATGATCATGAAAATGATCACAATAATGATCATACTAATGATCATAATAATGATCATGATAATGATCATGATATTGATCATGATAATGATCATAATAATGATCATGATAATGATCATGATAATGATTATGATAGTGATCATGACAATGATCATGATAATGATCATGATAGTGATCATGATAATGATCATGATAATGATCATGATAGTGATCATGATAATGATCATGATAGTGATCATGATAATGATCATGATCATGATCATGATAGTGATCATGATAGTGATCATGATAACGATCATGATAATGATAGTGATCATGATAGTGATCATGCTAATGATCATGTTAATGATTAATGATCATGATAATGATCATGATATTGATCATGATAATGAATATGATAGTGATCATGATAATGAATATGATAGTGATCATGACAATGATCATGATAATGATCATGATAATGATCATGATAATGATCATGATAATGATCATGATAATGATCTTGATAATGATCTTGATATTGATCATGATAATGATCATGATAATGATCATGATAGTGATCATGATAATGATCATGATAGTGATCATGATAACGATCATGATAATGATCATGATAATGATAGTGATCATGATAGTGATCATGCTAATGATCATGTTAATGATTAATGATCATGATAGTGATCATGATAATGATCATGATAATGATCATGATAGTGATCATGATAATGATCATGATAATGATCATGATAGTGATCATGATAATGATCATGATCATGATCATGATAGTGATCATGCTAATGATTAATGATCATGATAGTGATCATGATAATGATCATGATAATGATCATGATAGTGATCATGATAATGATCATGATAATGATCATGATAGTGATCATGATAATGATCATGATAGTGATCATGATAATGATCATGATCATGATAGTGATCATGCTAATGATCATAATAATGATCATGATAATGATCATGATAATGATCATGAGAACGATCATGATAGTGATCATGCTAATGATCATGTTAATGATTAATGATCATGATAGTGATCATGATAATGATCATGATAATGATCATGATAGTGATCATGATAATGATCATGATAATGATCATGAAAATGATCACAATAATGATCATACTAATGATCATAATAATGATCATGATAATGATCATGATATTGATCATGATAATGATCATAATAATGATCATGATAATGATCATGATAATGATCATGATAATGATCATGATAGTGATCATGATAATGATCATGATAGTGATCATGATAATGATCATGATAGTGATCATGATAATGATCATGATCATAATAATGATCTTGATAATGATCTTGATATTGATCATGATAATGATCATGATAATGATCATGATAGTGATCATGATAATGATCATGATCATAATAGCGATCTATCATGATCATTATCATGATCATTGTCATGATCACTATCATAATCATTATCATGATCATTATCATGATCATTATTATGATCATTATCATGATCAATATCATGATCATTATCATGATCATTATTATGATCATTAGTATGATCATTATTGTGATCATTTTCATGATCATTATCGTGATCATTATCATGATCAGTATCGTGATCATTATCATGATCATTGTCATGATCACTATCATAATCATTATCATGATCATTATCATGATCATTATTATGATCATTATCATGATCAATATCATGATCATTATCATGATCATTATTATGATCATTAGTATGATCATTATTGTGATCATTTTCATGATCATTATCGTGATCATTATCATGATCAGTATCGTTATCATTATCATGATCACTATCAAGATCATTATCATGATCACTATCATGATCATTATCATGATCACTATCATGATCATTATCATGATCATTATCATGATCACTATCATGATTATTATCGTGATCACTATCATGATCATTATCATAATCACTATCATGATCATTATCATGATCATTATCATGATCACTATCATGATCATTATCATGATCATTATCATGATGACTATCATGATCATTATCACGATCATTGTCATGATCACAATCATATTCATTATCATAATCATTATTATGATCATTATCATGATCAATATCATGATCATTATCATAATCAATATCATGATCATTATCATTATCATGATCATTATCATGATCACTATCATGATCAATACCATGATCATTATCATGATCATTATCATGATCATTATCATGATCATTATCATGATCATTATCATGATCATTATCATTATCATGATCATTATCATGATCATTATCATTATCATGATCATTATCCTTATCATGATAAATATCATGATCATTATCATTATCATGATCAATATCATGATCATTATCATGATCATTATCATGATCACTACTATGATCATTATAATGATCGTTATCATGATCATTATTATGATGATGATCATGATAACTATAATGATCATTAGTTTAATAATGATTATTCGACCCTTTTTTTTATTAAATTATTTTCTATTTTTTTAAGCTTTGGGTCCTTATATTTGTTAATAATATTTTATTTCAATATTTCGGTACTTTCTGCGTACCTTCTTCAGGAAACAAAATTAATATAAAAGCAAAATAACAAAATTAATTAACAATTGAAAAAAATTTTTGTCATGATGAAGTTAAAAAACAATGTTTCAAAAAATTTTCAAAAAACAAAAATATAAAAAAGTGTTTTGTGTTACATACATATATTAAGAACAAAATCATTTATGTTATTTTGTGAATTAAGTGTCTGTATATATGAGCGACATTATCTGTATCTGCTTTAAAATTAATTCTTTTAGTCAATGGAGTATTTACAATGTGTAACATTTCCAAAATATACCGTCTCTTATAATTTTTTTCAATACTAAGAACTGAAGCATTTTCAAAGTTAGGATAGTGATGATTTATTTTGCATTATTTCTGATAGTGCAATTGATGATATGTTAAAGATTTTCAATTCTTTTGATGTTAATATTAAGTTTACAATAGAGAAGGAATGCGATTCCAAACTTCCTTACTTAGATACTTTATTGATTCGACGAGGTAATAATATATTAATGGATTGGTATCAAAAACCGACAGCATCAGGAAGAATTATTAACTATTTTTCAAAGCACAACAAAGGTATAATAATTAATACAGCTAAAAATTTAATTGAAAGAGTTTTAACTATAAGTGATGAAGAATTTCATAAAAAGAATAAAGAAAAGATTAAAAATATACTAGCGGATAATAGCTTTCCGAAAAGACTTATTTATAAATTTATTAGACAATACGGACATAAAAGAAATACAAATAAGATAAGCACATTGGAACCTAAGATTTATAAGTCTTTAACTTATGTACAAGGTTTTTCAGAACGTTTAAAGAATTCAAAAATCTTCAATAAGGAAAAATATAACATGGCTTTTAAAACAAATAATACACTGAATAGATTATTTAGTAAGACTAAAGATAGAATTAATAAATTTGACATTTCTAATGTAGTCTATGAAATACCTTGTAAAGGTAGTGATCAGGAGATTTGCAATAAGGTATATATTGGTACAACAAAAAATAAACTTAAGACTAGAATTGCTGGACATAAGTCGGACTTAAGATATGTTAATTCACAAAAAACAGCATTATCCACTCATTGTTTTGACTTAGGTCACTATCCTAACTTTGAAAATGCTTCAGTTCTTAGTATTGAAAAAAATTATAAGAGACGGTATATTTTGGAAATGTTACACATTGTAAATACTCCATTGACTAAAAGAATTAATTTTAAAGCAGATACAGATAATGTCGCTCATATATACAGACACTTAATTCACAAAATAACATAAATGATTTTGTTCTTAATATATGTATGTAACACAAAACACTTTTTTATATTTTTGTTTTTTGAAAATTTTTTGAAACATTGTTTTTTAACTTCATCATGACAAAAATTTTTTTCAATTGTTAATTAATTTTGTTATTTTGCTTTTATATTAATTTTGTTTCCTGAAGAAGGTACGCAGAAAGTACCGAAATATTGAAATAAAATATTATTAACAAATATAAGGACCCAAAGCTTAAAAAAATAGAAAATAATTTAATAAAAAAAAGGGTCGAATAATCATTATTAAACTAATGATCATTATAGTTATCATGATCATCATCATAATAATGATCATGATAACGATCATTATAATGATCATAGTAGTGATCATGATAATGATCATGATAATGATCATGATATTGATCATGATAATGATAATGATCATGATATTTATCATGATAAGGATAATGATCATGATAATGATAATGATCATGATAATGATCATGATAATGATCATGATAATGATCATGATAATGATCATGATAATGATCATGGTATTGATCATGATAGTGATCATGATAATGATCATGATAATGATAATGATCATGATATTGATTATGATAATGATCATGATATTGATCATGATAATGATCATAATAATGATTATGATAATGAATATGATTGTGATCATGACAATGATCGTGATAATGATCATGATAGTCATCATGATAATGATCATGATAATGATCATGATAGTGATCATGATAATGATCATGATAATGATCATGATAGTGATTATGATAATGATCATGATAGTGATCACGATAATAATCATGATAGTGATCATGATAATGATCATGATAATGATCATGATAGTGATCATGATAATGATCATGATAGTGATCATGATAATGATCATGATAGTGATCATGATAATGATCATGATAGTGATCATGATAATGATCATGATAGTGATCATGATAGTGATCATGACAATGATCATGATAATGATTATAATAATTATCATGATAGTGGTCATGATAATGATCATGACAATGATCATGATAATGATCATGATATTGATTATGATAATGATCATGATATTGATCATGATAATGATCATAATAATGATCATGATAATGATCATGATAATGAATATGATAGTGATCATGACAATTATCATGATAATGATCATGATAATGATCATGATATTGATCATGATGATGATCATGATATTGATCATGATAATGATCATGATATTGATCATGATAATGCTCATGATAATGATCATGATAATGATCATGATAGTGATCATGATAATGATCATGATAATGATCATGATTGTGATAGTGATCATGATGATGATCGTGATAGTGATCATGATAATGATCGTGATAGTGATCATGATAATGATCATGATAATGATCACAATAATGATCATAATAATGATCATGATAATGATCAAGATAACGATCATGACATTGATCATGATAATGATCATGAAAATGATCATGATAATGATCATGAAAATGATCATGATAATGATCATGATTGTGATAGTGATCATGATAATGATCGTGATAGTGATCATGATAATGATCATGACAGTGATCATGATAATGATCATGATAGTGATCATGATAATAATCATGATAGTGATCATAATAATGATCATGATAATGATCATAATAATGATCATGATAATGATCATGATCATAATAATTATAATGATAATGATCATGATAGTGATCATGATAATGATCTTGATAGTGATCATGATAATGATCATGATAGTGATCATGATAATGATCATGACAATGATCATGATAATGATCATGATAATGATCATGATAATGATCATGATAATGATCATGATAATGATCATGATAATGGTCATGATAGGGATCATGATATTGATCATGATAATGATCATGATAATGATCATGATAGTGATCATGATAGTGATCATGATAGTGATCATGATAGTGATCATGATAGTGATCATGATAGTGATCATGATAATGATCATGATAATGATCATGTTAGGGATCATGATAGTGATCATGATAATGATCATGATAATGATTATAATAATTATCATGTTAGTGGTCATGATAATGATCATGACAATGATAATGATTATCACTATCATGATCCCTAACATGATCATTGTCATGATCATTATCATGACCACTATCATGATAATTATTATGATCATTATCATGATCATTATCATGATCACTATCATGATCCCTAACATGATCATTGTCATGATCATTATCATGACCACTATCATGATAATTATTATGATCATTATCATGATCACTATCATGATCACTGTCATGATCACTATCATGGTCACTATCATGATCATTATTATGATCATTATCATGATCACTATCATGATCACTATCATGACCATTATTATGATCATTATCACTATCATGATCATTATCATGATCATTATTATGATCACTATCATGATCATTATCATGATCATTATTATGATCACTATCATGATCATTATCATGATCATTATCATGTTCATTATAATGATCATTATCATGATCACTATCATGATTATTATCGTGATCACTATCATGATCATTATCATGATCATTATCATAATCACTATCATGATCATTATCATGATTGTTGTCATGATCATTATCATGACTACTATCATGATCATTATTATGATCATTATCATGATCATTATCATGATCACTATCATGATCCCTAACATGATCATTATCATGATCATTATCATGATCACTATCATGATCACTATCATGATCATTATCATGATCATTATCATGATCATTATCATGATCATTATCATGATCATTATCACTATCATGATCATTATCATGATCATTATTATAATCATGATTATTATTATGATCATGATCACTATCACTATCATGACCATTAGCATTATCGCTATCATGATCATTATCATGCTCACTATCATGATCATTATCATGATCACTATCATGATCATTATCATGATCACTATCATGATCATTATCACTATCATGATCATTATCATGATCATTATTATAATCATGATTATTATTATGGTCATGATCACTATCATGATCATTATCATGATCACTATGATGATCATTATCATGATCACTATGATGATCATTACCATGATCACTATCATGATCATTATCATGATCATTATCATGATCATTATCATAATAATTATCATGATCAATATTATGATCATGATCATTATCATGATCATGAGCATTATCATGATCGTTATCATGATCATTATCATGATCACTATCATGATCATTATAATGATGATGATGATAATGATCATGATAATGATATTGGTCATGATAGTGATCATGATAGTGATCATGATAGTGATCATAATGATAATGATCATTATAATGATCATGATTATCATCATGATCATAATTATCATCATGATCATTATCATGATCATTATCATGATCACTATCATGATCACTATCATGATCATTATCATGATCATTATCATGATCACTATCATGATCCCTATCATGACCATTATCATGATCATTATCATATTCACTATCATGATCATTATCATTGTCATGATCGTTATCATGACCACTAACATGATAATTATTATAATCATTATCATGATCATTATCATGATCACTATCATGATCCCTAACATGATCATTATCATGATCATTATCATGATCACTATCATGATCACTATCATGATCACTATCATGATCACTATCATGATCACTATCATGATCACTATCATGATCATTATCATGATCATTATCATGATCAATATCATGATCCCTATCATGACCATTATCATGATCATTATCATATTCACTATCATGATCATTATCATGATCACTGTCATGATCATTATCATAACCACTATCATGATAATTATTATGATCATTATCATAATCATTATCATGATCACTATCATGATCCCTAACATGATCATTATCATGATCACTATCATGATCCCTAACATGATCATTATCATAATCATTATCATGATCACTATCATGATCACTATCATGATCACTATCATGATCATTATCATGATCATTATCATGATCATTATCATGATCAATATCGTGATCATTATCATGATCACTATCATGATCACTATCATGATCATTATCATGATCACTATCATGATCATTATCATGATCATTATCATGATCATTATCATATTCACTATCATGATCATTATCATGATCATTGTCATGATCACTATCATGATCATTATCATGATCACTATCATGATCATTGTCATGATCAATATCATGATCATTGTCATGATCATTATTATGATCATGATCATTATCATGATCATTATCATGATCACTATCATGATCATTATCATGATCACTATCATGATCATTATCATGATCATTTTCATGATCATTATCATGATCATTGTCATGATCATTATCATGATCACTATCATGATCATTATCATGATCATTATTATGATCATGATCGTTATCATGATCATTAATATGATCATGATCATTATCATGATCACTATCATGATCATTATCATGATCATTATCATGATCATTATTATGATCATGATCATTATCATGATCACTATCATGATCATTATCATGATCATTATCATGATCATTATCATGATCACTATCATGATCATTATCATGATCACTATCATGATCATTGTCATGATCAATATCATGATCATTGTCATGATCATTATTATGATCATGATCATTATCATGATCATTATCATGATCACTATCATGATCATTATCATGATCACTATCATGATCATTATCATGATCATTTTCATGATCATTATCATGATCATTATCATGATCATTATTATGATCATTATTATGATCATGATTATTATTATGATCATGATCACTATCATGATCATTATCATGATCATTATCATGATCACTATCATGATTATTATCGTGATCCCTATCATTATCATTATCATGATCATTATCATAATCACTATCATGATCAGTATCATGATCATTATCATGATCACTGTCATGATTATTATCTTGATCACTATCATGATCATTATCATGATCACTATCATGATCATTATCATGATCATTATTATGATCATGATCGTTATCATGATCATTAATATGATCATGATCATTATCATGATCACTATCATGATCATTATCATGATCACTATCATGATCATTATCATGATCATTATCATGATCACTATCATGATCATTATCATGATCATTATTATGATCATGATCGTTATCATGATCATTAATATGATCATGATCATTATTATGATCACTATCAAGATAATTATCATGATCACTATCATGATCATTATCATTATAATTATTATGATCATGATAATGATTATGATAGTAATCATACTATCATGATAGTGATCATGATAATGATCATGATCATAATAGTGATGATGATCATAATAACGATCATAATAATGATCATGATAGTGATCATGATAATGATCATGATAATGATCATGATAGTGATCATGATAATGATCATGATAGTGATCATGATAACGATCATGATCATAATAATGATCATGATAATGATCATGATAGTGATCATGATAATGATCATGATAGTGATCAAGATAATAATCATGACAGTGATCATGATATTGATCACGATAATGATCATGATAATGATCACGATAATGATCACGATAATGATCATGATAATGATCACGATAATGATCATGATAATGATCACAATAATGATCATAATAATGATCATGATAATGATCATGATAGTGATCATGATAGTGAATATGATAATGATCATGATAATGATCATGATATTGATCATGATAATGATCATGATAATGATAATGATCATGATAACGATCATTATAATGATCATAGTAGTGATCATGATAATGATCATGATCATAATAGTGATGATAACGATCATTATAATGATCATAGTAGTGATCATGATAATGATCATGATAATGATCATGATATTGATCATGATAATGATAATGATCATGATATTTATCATGATAAGGATAATGATCATGATAATGATAATGATCATGATAATGATCATGATAATGATCATGATAATGATCATGGTATTGATCATGATAGTGATCATGATAATGATCATGATAATGATAATGATCATGATATTGATTATGATAATGATCATGATATTGATCATGATAATGATCATAATAATGATTATGATAATGATCATGATAGTGATTATGATAATGATCATGATAGTGATCACGATAATAATCATGATAGTGATCATGATAATGATCATGATAATGATCATGATAGTGATCATGATAGTGATCATGATAATGATCATGATAATGATCATGATAGTGATTATGATAATGATCATGATAGTGATCACGATAATAATCATGATAGTGATCATGATAATGATCATGATAATGATCATGATAGTGATCATGATAATGATAATGATCATGATAGTGATCATGATAATGATCATGATAGTGATCATGATAGTGATCATGACAATGATCATGATAATGATTATAATAATTATCATGATAGTGGTCATGATAATGATCATGACAATGATCATGATAATGATCATGATATTGATTATGATAATGATCATGATATTGATCATGATAATCATCATAATAATGATCATGATAATGATCATGATAATGAATATGATAGTGATCATGACAATTATCATGATAATGATCATGATAATGATCATGATATTGATCATGATGATGATCATGATATTGATCATGATAATGATCATGATATTGATCATGATAATGCTCATGATAATGATCATGATAATGATCATGATAGTGATCATGATAATGATCATGATAGTAATCATGATAATGATCATGATAGTGATCATGACAGTCATCATGATAATGATAATGATCATGATAATGATCATGATAGTGATCATGATAATGATCATGATAGTGATCATGATAATGATCATGATAGTGATCATGATAATGATCATGATAGTGATCATGTTAATGATCATGATAGTGATCATGATAATGATCATGATAGTGATCATGATTATGATCATAATAATGATCATGATCATAATAATGATCATGGTCATAATAATGATCATGATCGTAATAATGGACATGATAATGATCATGATAGTGATCATGATAATGATCATGATAATGATCATGATAATGATCATGATACTGATCATGATAATGATAATGATCATGATCATAATAATGATCATGGTCATAATAATGATCATGGTCATAATAATGATCATGATCGTAATAATGATCATGATAATGATCATGATAGTGATCATGATAATGATCATGATAATGATCATGATACTGATTATGATAATGATCATGATCATGATCATTATCGTGATCAATATCATGATCACTGTCATGATTATTATCTTGATCACTATCATGATCATTATCATGATCACTATCATGATCATTATCATGATCATTATTATGATCATGATCGTTATCATGATCACTATCATGATCATTATCATGATCACTATCATGATCATTATCATGATCATTATCATGATCACTATCATGATCATTATTATGATCGTTATTATGATCATCATCACTATTATGATCATGATCATTATCATGATCACTATCATGATAGTATGATTACTATCATAATCATTATCATGATCATAATAATTATAATGATAATGATCATGATAGTGATCATGATAATTATCTTGATAGTGATCATGATAATGATCATATCATGATCATATTAATGATCATGATAACGATCATGATCATAATAATGATCATGATAATGATCATGATAGTGATCATGATAATGATCATGATAATGATCATGATAGTGATCATGATAATGATCATGATAGTGATCATGATAATGATCATGATCATATTAATGATCATGATAACGATCATGATCATAATAATGATCATGATAATGATCATGATAGTGATCATGATAATGATCATGATAGTGATCAAGATAATAATCATGACAGTGATCATGATAATGATCATGATACTGATCATGATAGTGATTATGATAATGATCATGATAATGATAATGATAGGGATCACGATAATAATCATGATAGTGATCATGATAATGATCATGATAATGATCATGATAGTGATCATGATCATAATAATAATCATGATCATAATAATGATCATAATAATGATCATGATAATGATCATGATAATGATCATGAAAATGATCATGATAATGATCATGATAGTGATCATGATAATGATCATGATAGTGATCATGATAATGATCATGATAATGATCATGATCATAATAATGATCATGACAATGATCATGATATTGATCATGACAATGATCATGATAGTGATCATGATAATGATCATGATAGTGATCATGATAATGATCATGATAATGATCATGATAATGATCATGATAGTGATCATGATAATGATCATGACAATGATCATGATAATGATCATGAAAATGATCATGATAATGATCATGATAGTGATCATGATAATGATCATGATAGTGATCATGATAATGATCATGATAATGATCATGATCATAATAATGATCATGACAATGATCATGATATTGATCATGACAATGATCATGATAGTGATCATGATAATGATCATGATAGTGATCATGACAATGATCATGATAATGATCATGATAGTGAATATGATAATGATCATGATAATGATCATGATAATGATCATGATAGTGATCATGATAATGATCATGATAGTGATCATGATAGTGATCATGATAATGATCACGATATTGATCATGATAATGATCATGATAATGATCATGATAATGATCATGATAGTGATCATGATAGTGATCATGATAGTGATCATGATAATGATTATGATAATGATCATGTTAGGGATCATGATAGTGATCATGATAATGATCATGTTAGGGATCATGATAGTGATCATGATAATGATTATGATAATGATCATAATAATTATCATGATAGTGGTTATGATAATGATCATGACAGTGATCATGATAATGATCATGATAGTGAATATGATAATGATCATGATAATGGTCATGATAGGGATCATGATATTGATCATGATAATGATCATGATAATGATCATGATAGTGATCATGATAGTGATCATGATAGTGATCATGATAGTGATCATGATAGTGATCATGATAGTGATCATGATAATGATCATGATAATGATCATGTTAGGGATCATGATAGTGATCATGATAATGATCATGATAATGATTATAATAATTATCATGTTAGTGGTCATGATAACGATCATGACAATGATAATGATCATGATAGTGAATATGATAATGATCATGATAATGGTCATGATAGGGATCATGATAGTGATCATGATAATGATCATGATAATGATCATGATAGTGATCATGATAGTGATCATGATAATGATCATGATAATGATCATGATGATAATTATGATCATGATGATAATCATGATCATTATAATGATCATTATCATTATGATCACTATCATGATCACTATCATGATCACTATCATGACCAATATCATTATCATGATCATTATCATCATCATCATTATAATGATCATGATAGTGATCATGATAATGATCATGATAACGATCATGATAATGCTCATGATCATGATAATGATCATGATCATAATATTGATCATGATAATTATTATGATAATGATCATGATAATGATCATGATAATGATCATGATAGTGATCATGGTAATGATCATCATAGTGATCATGATAATGATCATCATAGTGATCATGATAATGATCATGATAGTGATCATGACCATAATAATAATCATGATTATAATAATGATCATGATAATGATCATGATAGTGATAATGATCATGATAGTGATCATGATAATGATCATGATAGTGATCATGATAATGATCATGATAGTGAGCATGATAATGATCATGATAGCGATAATGCTAATGGTCATGATAGTGATAGTGATCATGATCATAATAATAATCATGATTATAATAATGATCATGATAATGATCATGATAGTGATAATGATCATGATAATGATCATGATAATGATCATGATAATGATCATGATAGTGATCATGATAGTGATCATGATAATGATCATGATAATGATCATGTTAGGGATCATGATAGTGATCATGATAATGATCATGATAATGATCATAATAATGATCATGATAGTAGTCATGATAATGATCATGACAACAATCATGATAATGATCATGATAGTGATTATGATAATGATCATGATAATGATCATGATAGTGATCACGATAATAATCATGATAGTGATCATGATAATGATCATTATAATGAACATGATAATGATCATGATAATGATCATGATAGTGATCATAATAATGATCATGATAATGATCATGATAGTGATCATAATAATGATCATGATAATGATCATGATAGTGATAATGATCATAATAATGGTCATGATAGTGATCATGATAGTGATCATGATAATGATCATAATAATGATCATGATAGTGACCATGATAGTGATCATGACAGTGATCATGATAGTGATCATGATAATGATCATAATAATTATCATGATAGTGGTCATGATAATGATCATGACAATGATCATGTTAGGGATCATGATAGTGATCATGATAATGATCATGATAATGATCATAATAATTATCATGATAGTGGTCATGATAATGATCATGACAATGATCATGTTAGGGATCATGATAGTGATAATCATTATCATTGTCATGATCATTATCATGACCACTAACATGATAATTATTATAATCATTATCATGATCATTATCATGATCACTATCATGATCCCTAACATGATCATTATCATGATCATTATCATGATCACTATCATGATCACTATCATGATCACTATCATGATCACTATCATGATCACTATCATGATCACTATCATGATCATTATCATGATCATTATCATGATCAATATCATGATCCCTATCATGACCATTATCATGATCATTATCATGATCATTATCATGATCATTATCATGATCATTGTCATGATCATTATCATGATCACTATCATGATCATTATCATGATCACTATCAAGATCATTATCATGATCACTATCATGATCATTATCATTATAATTATTATGATCATGATCATTATCATGATCATTATTATGATCATTATCATGATCATTATTATGATCACTATCATGATTATTATCATGATCACTATCATGATCATTATCATGATCACTGTCATGATCATTATCATGATCACTATCACGATCATTATCATGATCACTATCACAATCATGATCATTATCATGATCATTTTCATGATCATTATCATGATCATTTTCATGATCATTATCATGATCAATGTCATGATCGTTATCTTGATCATTATCATGATCATTATTATGATCATTATTGTGATCATTATCATGATCATTATCATGATCACTATCACGATCATTATCATGATCACTATCACGATCATCATCATGATCACTATCACAATCATGATCATTATCATGATCATTATCATGATCACTATCATGATCATTATCATGATCATTATCATGAGCATTATCATGATCAATATCATGATCATTATCATGATCAATATCATGATCATCATCATGATCAATATCATGATCATTATCATGATCATTATCATGATAATTGTCATGATCACTATCATATTCATTATCATGATCATTATCATGATCATTATTATGATCATTATCATGATCAATATCATGATCATTATCATAATCAATATCATGATCATTATCATGATCATTGTCATGATCATTATCATGACCACTATCATGATAATTATTATAATCATTATCATGATCATTGTCATGATCACTATCATGATCACTATCATGATCATTATCATGATCACTATCATGATCATTATCATGATCACTATCATGATCATTATCATGATCACTATCATGATCATTATCATGATCACTATCATGATCATTATCATGATCATTATCATGATCACTATCATGATTATTATCGTGATCACTATCATGATCATTATCATAATCACTATCATGATCATTATCATGATCATTATCATGATCACTATCATGATCATTATCATGATCATTATCATGATGACTATCATGATCATTATCACGATCATTGTCATGATCACAATCATATTCATTATCATAATCATTATTATGATCATTATCATGATCAATATCATGATCATTATCATAATCAATATCATGATCATTATCATTATCATGATCATTATCATGATCACTATCATGATCAATACCATGATCATTATCATGATCATTATCATGATCATTATCATGATCATTATCATGATCATTATCATGATCATTATCATTATCATGATCATTATCCTTATCATGATAAATATCATGATCATTATCATTATCATGATCAATATCATGATCATTATCATGATCATTATCATGATCACTACTATGATCATTATAATGATCGTTATCATGATCATTATTATGATGATGATCATGATAACTATAATGATCATTAGTTTAATAATGATTATTCGACCCTTTTTTTTATTAAATTATTTTCTATTTTTTTAAGCTTTGGGTCCTTATATTTGTTAATAATATTTTATTTCAATATTTCGGTACTTTCTGCGTACCTTCTTCAGGAAACAAAATTAATATAAAAGCAAAATAACAAAATTAATTAACAATTGAAAAAAATTTTTGTCATGATGAAGTTAAAAAACAATGTTTCAAAAAATTTTCAAAAAACAAAAATATAAAAAAGTGTTTTGTGTTACATACATATATTAAGAACAAAATCATTTATGTTATTTTGTGAATTAAGTGTCTGTATATATGAGCGACATTATCTGTATCTGCTTTAAAATTAATTCTTTTAGTCAATGGAGTATTTACAATGTGTAACATTTCCAAAATATACCGTCTCTTATAATTTTTTTCAATACTAAGAACTGAAGCATTTTCAAAGTTAGGATAGTGACCTAAGTCAAAACAATGAGTGGATAATGCTGTTTTTTGTGAATTAACATATCTTAAGTCCGACTTATGTCCAGCAATTCTAGTCTTAAGTTTATTTTTTGTTGTACCAATATATACCTTATTGCAAATCTCCTGATCACTACCTTTACAAGGTATTTCATAGACTACATTAGAAATGTCAAATTTATTAATTCTATCTTTAGTCTTACTAAATAATCTATTCAGTGTATTATTTGTTTTAAAAGCCATGTTATATTTTTCCTTATTGAAGATTTTTGAATTCTTTAAACGTTCTGAAAAACCTTGTACATAAGTTAAAGACTTATAAATCTTAGGTTCCAATGTGCTTATCTTATTTGTATTTCTTTTATGTCCGTATTGTCTAATAAATTTATAAATAAGTCTTTTCGGAAAGCTATTATCCGCTAGTATATTTTTAATCTTTTCTTTATTCTTTTTATGAAATTCTTCATCACTTATAGTTAAAACTCTTTCAATTAAATTTTTAGCTGTATTAATTATTATACCTTTGTTGTGCTTTGAAAAATAGTTAATAATTCTTCCTGATGCTGTCGGTTTTTGATACCAATCCATTAATATATTATTACCTCGTCGAATCAATAAAGTATCTAAGTAAGGAAGTTTGGAATCGCATTCCTTCTCTATTGTAAACTTAATATTAACATCAAAAGAATTGAAAATCTTTAACATATCATCAATTGCACTATCAGAAATAATGCAAAATAAATCATCACTATCCTAACTTTGAAAATGCTTCAGTTCTTAGTATTGAAAAAAATTATAAGAGACGGTATATTTTGGAAATGTTACACATTGTAAATACTCCATTGACTAAAAGAATTAATTTTAAAGCAGATACAGATAATGTCGCTCATATATACAGACACTTAATTCACAAAATAACATAAATGATTTTGTTCTTAATATATGTATGTAACACAAAACACTTTTTTATATTTTTGTTTTTTGAAAATTTTTTGAAACATTGTTTTTTAACTTCATCATGACAAAAATTTTTTTCAATTGTTAATTAATTTTGTTATTTTGCTTTTATATTAATTTTGTTTCCTGAAGAAGGTACGCAGAAAGTACCGAAATATTGAAATAAAATATTATTAACAAATATAAGGACCCAAAGCTTAAAAAAATAGAAAATAATTTAATAAAAAAAAGGGTCGAATAATCATTATTAAACTAATGATCATTATAGTTATCATGATCATCATCATAATAATGATCATGATAACGATCATTATAATGATCATAGTAGTGATCATGATAATGATCATGATAATGATCATGATATTGATCATGATAATGATAATGATCATGATATTTATCATGATAAGGATAATGATCATGATAATGATAATGATCATGATAATGATCATGATAATGATAATGATCATGATAATGATCATGATAATGATCATGATAATGATCATGATAATGATCATGGTATTGATCATGATAGTGATCATGATAATGATCATGATAATGATAATGATCATGATATTGATTATGATAATGATCATGATATTGATCATGATAATGATCATGATAATGATCATGATAGTGATCATGATAATGATCATGATAATGATCATGATAGTGATTATGATAATGATCATGATAGTGATCACGATAATAATCATGATAGTGATCATGATAATGATCATGATAATGATCATGATAGTGATCATGATAATGATCATGATAGTGATCATGATAATGATCTTGATAGTGATCATGATAATGATAACGATACTGATCATGATAATGATCACGATAATGATCATGAAAATGATCACAATAATGATCATACTAATGATCATAATAATGATCATGATAATGATCATGATATTGATCATGATAATGATCATAATAATGATCATGATAATGATCATGATAATGATTATGATAGTGATCATGACAATGATCATGATAATGATCACGATACTGATCATGATAATGATCACGATAATGATCATGAAAATGATCACAATAATGATCATACTAATGATCATAATAATGATCATGATAATGATCATGATATTGATCATGATAATGATCATAATAATGATCATGATAATGATCATGATAATGATTATGATAGTGATCATGACAATGATCATGATAATGATCATGATAGATCGCTATTATGATCATGATCATTATCATGATCACTATCATGATCATTATCATGATCATTATCATGATCAATATCAAGATCATTATCAAGATCATTATTATGATCATGATCATTATCATGATCACTATCATGATCATTATCATGATCACTATCATGATCATTATCATGATCACTATCATGATCATTCTCATGATCATTATCATGATCATTATCATGATCATTATTATGATCATTATCATGATCAATATCATGATCATTATCATGATCATTATTATGATCATTAGTATGATCATTATTGTGATCATTTTCATGATCATTATCATGATCATTATCATGATCACTATCATGATCATTATCATGATCATTATCATGATCACTATCATGATCATTAATCATTAACATGATCATTAGCATGATCACTATCATGATCGTTCTCATGATCATTATCATGATCATTATCATGATCATTATTATGATCATTAGCATGATCACTATCATGATCATGATCATTATCATGATCACTATCATGATCATTATCATGATCACTATCATGATCATTATCATGATCATTATCATGATCACTATCATGATCATTATCATGATCATTATCATGATCACTATCATGATCATTAATCATTAGCATGATCACTATCATGATCATGATCATGATCATTATCATGATCACTATCATGATCATTATCATGATCATTATCATGATCACTATCATGATCATTATCATGATCATTATCATGATCACTATCATGATCATTAATCATTAACATGATCATTAGCATGATCACTATCATGATCACTATCATTATCATGATCATTATCATGATCGTTATCATGATCACTATCATGATCATTATCATGATCACTATCATGATCATTATCATGATCATTATCATGATCAATATCAAGATCATTATCAAGATCATTATCATGATCATTATCATGATCATTATCATGATCATTATCATGATCATTATCATGATCATTGTCATGATCACTATCATATTCATTATCATGATCACTATCATATTCATTATCATGATCAATATCATGATCATTATCATGATCATTAATCATTAACATGATCATTAGCATGATCACTATCATGATCACTATCATTATCATGATCGTTATCATGATCACTATCATGATCACTATCATGATCATGATCATGATCATTATCATGATCACTATCATGATCATTATCATGATCACTATCATGATCATTATCATGATCATTATCATGATCACTATCATGATCATTATCATGATCATTGTCATGATCACTATCATAATCATTATCATGATCATTATCATGATCATTATTATGATCATTATCATGATCAATATCATGATCATTATCATGATCATTATTATGATCATTAGTATGATCATTATTGTGATCATTTTCATGATCATTATCGTGATCATTATCATGATCAGTATCGTGATCATTATCATGATCACTATCAAGATCATTATCATGATCATTGTCATGATCATTATTTTGACCACTATTATGATAATTATTATGATCATTATCATGATCACTATCATGATCACTATCATGATCACTATCATGGTCACTATCATGATCATTATTATGATCATTATCATGATCACTATCATGATCACCATCATGACCATTATCATGATCATTATCATGATCATTATCATATTCACTATCATGATCATTATCATGATCATTGTCATGATCCTTATCATGATCAATATCATGATCATTATAATGATCATTATCATGGTCACTATCATGACCACTATCATGATAATTATTATGATCATTATCATGATCACTATCATGATCACTATCATGATCACTATCATGGTCACTATCATGATCATTATTATGATCATTATCATGATCACTATCATGATCACTATCAGGAACATTATAATGATCATTATCATGATCATTATCATGATCACTATCATGATCATTATCATGAGCATTATCATGATCAATATCATGATCATTATCATGATCAATATCATGATCATTATCATGATCAATATCATGATCATTATCATGATCAATATCATGATCATTATCATGATCATTATCATGATCATTATCATGATCATTATCATGATCATTATCATGATCATTGTCATGATCACTATCATATTCATTATCATGATCAATATCATGATCATTATCATAATCAATATCATGATCATTATCATGATCATTATCATGATCATTATCATGATCATTATCATGATCACTATCATGATCATTATCATGATCATTATCATGATCATTATTATAATCATGATTATTATTATGATCATGATCACTATCACTATCACTACCATGACCATTAGCATTATCGCTATCATGATCATTATCATGATCACTATCATGATCATTATCATGATCACTATCATGATCACTATCATGATCACTATCATGATCATTATCATGATCACTATCATGATCATTATCACTATCATGATCATTATCATGATCATTATTATAATCATGATTATTATTATGGTCATGATCACTATCATGATCATTATCATGATCACTATGATGATCATTATCATGATCACTATGATGATCATTATCATGATCACTATCATGATCATTATCATGATCATTATCATGATCATTATCATAATAATTATCATGATCAATATTATGATCATGATCATTATCATGATCATGAGCATTATCATGATCGTTATCATGATCATTATCATGATCACTATCATGATCATTATAATGATGATGATGATAATGTTCATGATAATGATATTGGTCATGATAGTGATCATGATAGTGATCATGATAGTGATCATAATGATAATGATCATTATAATGATCATGATTATCATCATGATCATAATTATCATCATGATCATTATCATGATCATTATCATGATCATTATCACGATCATTATCATGATCACTATCATGATCATTATCATGATCATTATCATGATCACTATCATGATCCCTATCATGACCATTATCATGATCATTATCATATTCACTATCATTATCATTATCATTGTCATGATCGTTATCATGACCACTAACATGATAATTATTATAATCATTATCATGATCACTATCATGATCACTATCATGATCATAATAATGATCATGATAATGATCATGATAGTGATAATGATAATGATCATGATAATGATCATGATAGTGATCACGATAGTGATCATGATAATGAACATTATAATGATCATGTTAGAGATCATGATAGTGTTCATGATAATGATCATGATAATGATCTCAATAATGATCATGACAGTGATCATGATTGTGATCATGATAGTGATCATGATAATGATCATGATAATGATCATAATAATTATCATGATCGTGGTCATGATAATGATCATGATAATGATTATGATAATGATCATGATAATGATCATTATAATGATCATGATATTGATCATTATAGTGATCATGATAATGATCATGATAGTGATCATGACAATGATCATGATAATGTTCATGATAGTGATCATGATAATGATCATGATAATGATCATGATAATGATCATGATATTGATTATGATAATGATCATGATATTGATCATGATAATGATCATGATATTGATCATGATAATGATCATAATAATGATCATGTTAGGGATCATGATAGTGATCATGATAATAATCATGATAGTGATCATAATAATTATCATGATAGTGGTCATGATAATGATTATGACAATGATCATGATAATGATCATGATAGTGATTATGATAATGATCATGATAGTGATCACGATAATAATCATGATAGTGATCATGATAATGATCATGATAATGATCATGATAATGATCATGATAGTGATCATGATAATCATCATGATAGTGATCATGATAATGATCATGATAGTGATCATGATAGTGATCATGATAGTGATCATGATAGTGATCATGATAGTGATCATGATAATGATAATGATAATGATCATGTTAGGGATCATGATAGTGATCATGATAATGATCATGATAATGATCATAATAATTATCATGATAGTGGTCATGATAATGATCATGACAATGATCATGATAATGATCATGATAGTGAATATGATAATGATCATGATAATGATCATGATAATGATCATGATAATGATCATGATAGTGATCATGATAGTGATCATGATAGTGATCATGATAATGATCATGGTAATGGTCATGTTAGGGATCATGATAGTGATCATGATAATGATCATGTTAGGGATCATGATAGTGATCATGATAATGATTATGATAATGATCATAATAATTATCATGATAGTGGTTATGATAATGATCATGACAGTGATCATGATAATGATCATGATAGTGAATATGATAATGATCATGATAATGATCATGATAATGGTCATGATAGGGATCATGATATTGATCATCATAGTGATCATGATAATGATCATCATAGTGATCATGATAATGATCATGATAGCGATGATAGTGATCATGATAATCATCATGATAGTGATCATGATAATGATCATGATAGTGATCATGATAGTGATCATGATAGTGATCATGATAATGATAATGATCATGTTAGGGATCATGATAGTGATCATGATAATGATCATGATAATGATCATAATAATTATCATGATAGTGGTCATGATAATGATCATGACAATGATCATGATAATGATCATGATAGTGAATATGATAATGATGATGATAATGATCATGATAATGACCATGATAGTGATCATGATAGTGATCATGATAGTGATCATGATAATGATCATAATAATTATCATGATAGTGGTCATGATAATGATCATGACAATGATCATGATAATGATCATGATAGTGAATATGATAATGATCATGATAATGATCATGATAATGATCATGATAGTGATCATGATAGTGATCATGATAGTGATCATGATAATGATCATGATAATGATCATGTTAGGGATCATGATAGTGATCATGATAATGATCATGTTAGGGATCATGATAGTGATCGTGATAATGATTATGATAATGATTATAATAATTATCATGATAGTGGTTATGATAATGATCATGACAGTGATCATGATAATGATCATGATAGTGAATATGATAATGATTATGATAATGATCATGATAATGGGCATGATAGGGATCATGATATTGATCATGATAATGATCATGATAATGATCATGATAATGATCATGATAATGATCATGATAGTGATCATGATAGTGATCATGATAGTGATCATGATAGTGATCATAATAGTGATCATGATAGTGATCATGATAATGATCATGATAATGATCATGTTAGGGATCATGATAGTGATCATCATAATGATCATGATAATGATTATAATAATTATCATGTTAGTGGTCATGATAATGATCATGACAATGATAATGATCATGATAATGATCATGATAGTGAATATGATAATGATCATGATAATGATCATGATAATGGTCATGATAGGTATCATGATAGTGATCATGATAGTGATCATGATAATGATCGTGATAATGATCATGATAATGATCATGATAATGATCATGATGATAATCATGATCATGATGATAATCATGATCATTATAATGATCATTATCATTATGATCACTATCATGATCACTATCATGATCACTATCATGATCAATATCATTATCATGATCATTATCATCATCATCATTATAATGATCATGATAGTGATCATGATAATGATCATGATAACGATCATGATAATGCTCATGATCATGATAATGATCATGATCATAATATTGATCATGATAATTATTATGATAATGATCATGATAATGATCATCATAGTGATCATGATAATGATCATCATAGTGATCATGATAATGATCATGATAGCGATAATGATAATGATCATGATAGTGATCATGACCATAATAATAATCATGATTATAATAATGATCATGATAATGATCATGATAGTGATAATGATCATGATAGTGATCATGATAATGATCATGATAGTGATCATGATAATGATCTGATAGTGATCATGATGATGATCATGATAATGATCATGATCATAATATTGATCATGATAATTATTATGATAATGATCATGATAATGATCATCATAGTGATCATGATAATGATCATCATAGTGATCATGATAATGATCATGATAGCGATAATGATAATGATCATGATAGTGATCATGACCATAATAATAATCATGATTATAATAATGATCATGATAATGATCATGATAGTGATAATGATCATGATAGTGATCATGATAATGATCATGATAGTGATCATGATAATGATCATGATAGTGATCATGATCACTATCATGATCACTATCATGATCATTATCATGATCATTATCATGATCATTATCATGATCAATTTCATGATCATTATTATGATCACTATCATGATCATTATCATGATCACTATCATGATCACTATCATGATCATTATCATGATCATTATCATATTCACTATCATGATCATTATCATGATCATTATCATGATCACTATCACGATCATTATCATGATCACTATCACTATCATGATCATTATCATGATCATTATCATGATCCTTATATGATCATTATTATGATCATGACTATTATTATGATTATGATCACTATCATGATCATTATCATGATCATTATCATGATCACTATCATGATTATTATCGTGATCACTATCATGATCATTATCATGATCATTATCATAATCACTATCATGATCATTATCATAATCACTATCATGATCAGTATCATGATCATTATCATGATCACTATCATGATCATTGTCATGATCATTATCATGATCATTATTATGATCATTATCATGATCAATATCATGATCATTATCTTGATCATTATCATGATCATTATTATGATCATTATTGTGATCATTATCATGATCATTATCGTGATCATTATCATGATCATTATCGTGATCATTATCATGATCATTATCGTGATCATTATCATGATCACTATCATGATCATTATCATGATCACTATCATGATTATTATCGTGATCACTATCATGATCATTATCATGATCATTATCGTAATCACTAACATGGTCATTATCATGATCATTAGCATGATCACTATCATGATCATTATCATGATCATTATTATGATCACGATCACTATCATGATCACTATCATGATCATTATCATGATCATTATCATGATCACTATCACTATCATGATCATTATCATGACCATTATCATGATCAATATCATGATTATTGTCATGATCATTATCATGATCATTATCATGATCATTATCATGATCATTATCATGATCATTATCATGATCATTATCATGATCATTATCATGATCATTATCATGATCATTATCATGATCATTATCATGATCATTATCATGATCACTATCATGATCATTGTCATGATCATTATCATGATCACTATCATGATCACTATCATGATCATTATCATGATCATTATCATGATCACTATCATGATTATTATCGTCATCACAATCATGATCATTATCATGATCATGATCATTATCATGATCATGATCATTATCATGATCATTATTATGATCATGATTATTATCATGATCACTATCATGATCATTATCATGATTACTATCAAGATCATTATCATGATCACTATCATGATCATTATCATTATAATTATTATGATCATGATCATTATCATGATTACTATCATGATCATTATCATGATCATTATCATGATCACTATCATGATCATTATCATGATCATTATCATGATCACTATCATGATTACTATCATGATCATTATCATGATCATTATTATGATCATGATCATTATCATGATCACTATCATTATCATGATCACTATCATGATCATTATCATGATCACTATCATGATCATTATCATGATCACTATCATGATCACTATCATGATCATTATCATGATCACTATCATGATCATTATCATGATCACTATCGTGATCATTATCATGATCACTATCGTGATCATTATCATGATCATTATCATGATCACTGTCATGATCACTATCACGATCATTATCATGATCACTATCACTATCATGATCATTATCATGATCATTTTCATGATCATTATCATGATCATTATCATGATCATTATTATGATCATTATTATGATCATGACTATTATTATGATCATGATCACTATCATGATCATTATCATGATCATTATCATGATCACTATCATGATTATTATCGTGATCACTATCATGATCATTATCATGATCATTATCATAATCACTATCATGATCATTATCATAATCACTATCATGATCATTATCATAATCACTATCATGATCAGTATCATGATCATTATCATGATCACTATCATGATCATTGTCATGATCATTATCATGATCACTATCATTATCATTATCATGATCATTATTATGATCATGATCATTATCATGATCACTATCATTATCATGATCACTATCATGATCATTATCATGATCACTATCATGATCATTATCATGATCACTATCATGATCATTATCATGATCACTATCATGATCATTATCATGATCACTATCGTGATCATTATCATGATCACTATCGTGATCATTATCATGATCACTATCATGATCATTATCATGATCACTTTCATGATCATTATCATGATCACTATCACGATCATTATCATGATCACTATCACTATCATGATCATTATCATGATCATTTTCATGATCATTATCATGATCATTATCATGATCATTATTATGATCATTATTATGATCATGACTATTATTATGATCATGATCACTTTCATGATCATTATCATGATCATTATCATGATCACTATCATGATTATTATCGTGATCACTATCATGATCATTATCATGATCATTATCATAATCACTATCATGATCATTATCATAATCACTATCATGATCATTATCATAATCACTATCATGATCAGTATCATGATCATTATCATGATCACTATCGTGATCATTATCATGATCACTATCGTGATCATTATCATGATCACTATCATGATCATTATCATGATCACTGTCATGATCATTATCATGATCACTATCACGATCATTATCATGATCACTATCACTATCATGATCATTATCATGATCATTTTCATGATCATTATCATGATCATTATCATGATCATTATTATGATCATTATTATGATCATGACTATTATTATGATCATGATCACTATCATGATCATTATCATGATCATTATCATGATCACTATCATGATTATTATCGTGATCACTATCATGATCATTATCATGATCATTATCATAATCACTATCATGATCATTATCATAATCACTATCATGATCATTATCATAATCACTATCATGATCAGTATCATGATCATTATCATGATCACTATCATGATTATTATCGTGATCACTATCAAGATCATTGTCATGATCATTATCATGATCACTATCATGATCATTATCATTATAATTATTATGATCATGATCATTATGATTATCACTGTCATGATCATTATCATGATCATTGTTATGATCACTATCATGACCACTATCATGATAATTATTATGATCATTATCATGATCACTATCATGACCACTATCATGATCATTATTATGATCATTATCATGATTACTATCATGATCACTATCATGACCATTATCATGATCATTATCATGATCATTTTCATATTCACTATCATGATCATTATCATGATCATTGTCATGATCATTATCATGACCACTATCATGATAATTATCATGATCATTATCATGATCATTGTCATGATCACTATAATAATCATTATTATGATCATTATCATGATTATTATCGTGATCATTATCATGATCAATATCATGATTATTATCGTGATCACTATCATGATCATTATCATGATCATTATCATGATCATTATTATGATCATGATCATTATCATGATCACTATCATGATCATTATCATGATCATTATCATGATCATTATCATGATCACTATCATGATTATTATCGTGATCACTATCATGATCATTATCATGATCATTATCATAATCACTATCATGATCAGTATCATGATCATTATCACGATCACTATCATGATCATTGTCATGATCAATATCATGATCATTGTCATGATCATTATCATGATCATTGTCATGACCATTATCATGATCACTATCATGATCATTATCATGATCACTATCAAGATAATTATCATGATCACTATCATGATCATTATCATTATAATTATTATGATCATGATAATGATTATGATAGTAATCATACTATCATGATAGTGATCATGATAATGATCATGATCATAATAGTGATGATGATCATAATAACGATCATAATAATGATCATGATAGTGATCATGATAATGATCATGATAATGATCATGATAGTGATCATGATAATGATCATGATAGTGATAATGATAATGATCATGATAGTGATCATGAGCATAATAATAATCATGATTATAATAATGATCATGATAATGATCATGATAGTGATAATGATCATGATAATGATCATGATATTGATCATGATATTGATCATGATAATGATCATGATAATGATCATGATAATGATCATGATAATGATCATGATAAGGATCATGATAGTGATCATGATAGTGATCATGATAATGATCATGTTAGGGATCATGATAGTGATCATGATAATGATCATGATAATGACCATAATAATTATGATAGTGATAATGATCATGATAATGATCATGATATTGATCATGATAATGATCATGATAATGATCATGATAATGATCATGATAATGATCATGATAATGATCATGATAGTGATCATGATAGTGATCATGATAATGATCATGTTAGGGATCATGATAGTGATCATGATAATAATCATGCTAATGAAAATAATAATTATCATAATAGTGGTCATGATAATGATCATGACAACAATCATGATAATGATCATGATAGTGAATATGATAATGATCATGATAGTGATCACGATAATAATCATGATAGTGATCATTATAATGATCATGATAATGAACATGATAATGATCATGATAATGATCATGATAGTGATCATGATCATAATAATGATCATGATAATGATCATGATAGTGATAATGATAATGATCATGATAATGATCATGATAGTGATCACGATAGTGATCATGATAATGAACATTATAATGATCATGTTAGGGATCATGATAGTGTTCATGATAATGATCATGATAATGATCTCAATAATGATCATGACAGTGATCATGATTGTGATCATGATAGTGATCATGATAATGATCATGATAATGATCATAATAATTATCATGATCGTGGTCATGATAATGATCATGATAATGATTATGATAATGATCATGATAATGATCATGATAATGATCATGATATTGATCATTATAGTGATCATGATCACTATCGTGATCACTATCATGATCATTATCATGATCATTATCATTATCACTATCATGATCATTATCATGATCATTATTATGATCATGATCACTATCATGATCATTATCATGATCATTATCATGTTCATTATCATGATCATTATAATGATCACTATCATGATTATTATCGTGATCACTATCATGATCATTATCATATTCACTATCATGATCATTATCATGATTGTTGTCATGATCATTATCATGACCACTATTATGATAATTATTATTTTCATTAGCATGATTATTATCATGATCACTATCATGATCCCTAACATGATCATTATCATGATCACTATCATGATCACTATCATGATCATTATCATGATCATTATCATGATCATTATCATGATCATTATCATGATCATTATCATGATCAATATCATGATCATTATCATGATCATTATCACTATCATAATTATTATGGTCATTATCATGATCATTATCATGATCACTATCATGATCCCTAACATGATCATTATCATGATCACTATCATGATCACTATCATGATCCTTATCATGATCATTATCATGATCATTATCATGATCATTATCATGATCATTATCATGATCAATATCATGATCAATATCATGATCATTATCATGATCATTATCACTATCATGATCATTATCATGATCATTATTATAATCATGATTATTATTATGCTCATGATCACTATCATGATCATTATCATTATCACTATCATGATCATTATCATGATCACTATCATGATCATTATCATGATCATTATCATGATCACTATCATGATCATTATTATGATCGTTATTATGATCATCATCACTATTATGATCATGATCATTATCATGATCACTATCATGATAGTATGATTACTATCATAATCATTATCATGATCATAATAATTATAATGATAATGATCATGATAGTGATCATGATAATTATCTTGATAGTGATCATGATAATGATCATGATAGTGATCATGATAATGGTCATGACAATGATCATGATAATGATCATGACAATGATCATGATATTGATCATGACAATGATCATGATAGTGATCGTGATAATGATCATGATACTGATCATGATAGTGATTATGATAATGATCATGATAATGATCATGATAGTGATCACGATAATAATCATGATAGTGATCATGATAATGATCATGATAATGATCATGATAATGATCATGATAGTGATCATGATAATGATCATGATCATAATAATGATCATGATAATGATCATGATAATGATCATGATAGTGATCACGATAATAATCATGATATTGATCATGATAATGATCACGATAATAATCATGATAATGATCATAATAATGATTATTATAGTGATCATGACAATGATCATGATAATGATCATGATAATTATCATGATAGTGGTCATGATAATGATCATGACAATGATCATGATAATGATCATGATAGTGAATATGAAAATGATCATGATAATGATCATGATAATGGTCATGATAGTGATCATGATAGTAATCATGATAATGATCATAATAATGATCATGATAGTGGTCATGATAGTGATCATGATAATGATCATAATAATTATCATGATAGTGGTCATGATAGTGATCATAACAATGATCATGATAATGATCATGACAGTGATAATCATAATGATCATGATCATAATAATTATAATGATAATGATCATGATAGTGATCATGATAATGATCATGACAATGATCTTGATAGTGATCACGATAATAATCATGATAGTGATCATGATAATGATCATGATACTGATCATGATAGTGATTATGATAATGATCATGATAGTGATTATGATAATGATCATGATAGTGATTATGATAATGATCATGATAATGATCATGATAGTGATCACGATAATAATCATGATAGTGATCATGATAATGATCATGATAATGATCATGATAGTGATCATGATCATAATAATAGTCATGATCATAATAATGATCATAATAATGATCATGATAATGATCATGATAATGATCATGAAAATGATCATGATAATGATCATGATAGTGATAGTGATCATGATAATGATCGTGATAGTGATCATGATAATGATCATGACAGTGATCATGATAATGATCATGATAGTGATCATGATAATGATCACGATAGTGATCATGATAATGATCACGATAGTGATCATGATAATGATCATGATACTGATCATGATAGTGATTATGATAATGATCATGATAGTGATTATGATAATGATCATGATAGTGATTATGATAATGATCATGATAATGATCATGATAGTGATCACGATAATAATCATGATAGTGATCATGATAATGATCATGATAATGATCATGAAAGTGATCATGATCATAATAATAGTCATGATCATAATAATGATCATAATAATGATCATGATAATGATCATGATAATGATCATGAAAATGATCATGATAATGATCATGATAGTGATAGTGATCATGATAATGATCGTGATAGTGATCATGATAATGATCATGAAAGTGATCATGATAATGATCATGATAGTGATCATGATAATGATCACGATAGTGATCATGATAATGATCACGATAGTGATCATGATAATGATCATGATAGTGATCATGATAATGATCATGATAGTGATCATGATAATGATCATGATAGTGATCATGATAATGATCATGATAGTGATCATGATAATGATAGTGATCATGATAATGATCATGATCATAATAATGATCATGATAATGATAATGATAGTGATCATGATAATGATCATGACAATGATCATGATAGTGATCATGATAATGATCATGATACTGATCATGATAGTGATTATGATAATGATCATGATAGTGATTATGATAATGATCATGATAGTGATTATGATAATGATCATGATAATGATCATGATAGTGATCACGATAATAATCATGATAGTGATCATGATAATGATCATGATAATGATCATGATAGTGATCATGATCATAATAATAGTCATGATCATAATAATGATCATAATAATGATCATGATAATGATCATGATAATGATCATGAAAATGATCATGATAATGATCATGATAGTGATAGTGATCATGATAATGATCGTGATAGTGATCATGATAATGATCATGACAGTGATCATGATAATGATCATGATAATGATCACGATAGTGATCATGATAATGATCACGATAGTGATCATGATAATGATCATGATAGTGATCATGATAATGATCATGATAGTGATCATGATAATGATCATGATAGTGATCATGATAATGATCATGATAGTGATCATGATAATGATAGTGATCATGATAATGATCATGATCATAATAATGATCATGATAATGATCATGATAGTAATCATGATAGTGATCATGATAATGATCATGATAATGATCATGATAGTGATCATGATAATGATCATGATAATGATCATGATAGTAATCATGATAATGATCATGATCATAATAATTATAATGATAATGATCATGATAGTGATCATGATAATGATCTTGATAGTAATCATGATAATGATCATGATAGTGATCATGATAATAATCATGATCATAATAATGATCATGATAATGATCATGATCATGATAATGATCATGATCATGATAATGATCATGATAATGATCATGATTGTGATGACGATAATAATCATGATAGTGATCATGATAATGATCATGATAATGATCATGATAGTGATCATGATAGTGATCATGATAATGATCATGACAATGATCATGATAGTGATCATGATAATGATCATGATAATGATCATGATAATGATCATGATAATGATCATGATAATGATCATGATAATGATCATGATAATGATCATGATAATGATCATGATAATGATCATGATAATGATCATGATAATGATCATGACAATAATCATGATATTGATCATGATAATGGTCATGATAATGATCATGATAGTGATAGTGATCATGATAATGATCATGATAATGATCATGATAGTGATCATGATAGTGATCGTGATCATAATAATGATCATGATAATGATCATGATAGTGATCATGCTAATGATCATGATAATGACCATGTTAGTGATTACGATAATGATCATGATAATGATCATGATAGTGATCACGATAATAATCATGATAGTGATCATGATAATGATCATGATAGTGATCATGATAATGATCACGATAATGATCATGATAATGATCACGATAATGATCATGATAATGATCACGATAATGATCATGATAATGATCACAATAATGATCATAATAATGATCATGATAATGATCAAGATAATGATCATGATATTGATCATGATAATGATCATAATAATGATCATGATAATGATCATGACAATGATCATGATAGTGATCATGATAATGATCATGATACTGATCATGATAGTGATTATGATAATGATCATGATAGTGATTATGATAATGATCATGATAATGATCATGATAGTGATCACGATAATAATCATGATAGTGATCATGATAATGATCATGATAATGATCATGATAGTGATCATAATCATAATAATAGTCATGATCATAATAATGATCATATAAGGATCATGATAATGATCATGATAATGATCATGATAGTGATAGTGATCATGATAATGATCGTGATAGTGATCATGATAATGATCATGATAATGATCATGATAGTGAATATGATAATGATCATGATAATGATCATGATAGTGATCATGATAGTGATCATGATAATGATCATGATAGTGATCATAATAATGATCATGAAATTGATCATGATAATGATCATGATAGTGATCATGATAATGATCATGATAGTGATCATGATAGTGATCATGATCACTATCAGATCATTATCATGATCACTATCATGATCATTATCATGATCACTATCATGATCATTATCACTATCATGATCATTATCATGATCATTATTATAATCATGATTATTATTATGGTCATGATCACTATCATGATCATTATCATTATCGCTATCATGATCATTATCATGATCACTATGATGATCATTATCATGATCACTATGATGATCATTATCATGATCATTATCATAATAATTATCATGATCAATATTATGATCATGATCATTATCATGATCATGATAGTGATAATGATAATGATCATGATAGTGATCATGAGCATAATAATAATCATGATTATAATAATGATCATGATAATGATCATGATAGTGATAATGATCATGATAATGATCATGATATTGATCATGATATTGATCATGATAATGATCATGATAATGATCATGATAATGATCATGATAATGATCATGATAAGGATCATGATAGTGATCATGATAGTGATCATGATAATGATCATGTTAGGGATCATGATAGTGATCATGATAATGATCATGATAATGACCATAATAATTATGATAGTGATAATGATCATGATAATGATCATGATATTGATCATGATAATGATCATGATAATGATCATGATAATGATCATGATAATGATCATGATAATGATCATGATAGTGATCATGATAGTGATCATGATAATGATCATGTTAGGGATCATGATAGTGATCATGATAATAATCATGCTAATGAAAATAATAATTATCATAATAGTGGTCATGATAATGATCATGACAACAATCATGATAATGATCATGATAGTGAATATGATAATGATCATGATAGTGATCACGATAATAATCATGATAGTGATCATTATAATGATCATGATAATGAACATGATAATGATCATGATAATGATCATGATAGTGATCATGATCATAATAATGATCATGATAATGATCATGATAGTGATAATGATAATGATCATGATAATGATCATGATAGTGATCACGATAGTGATCATGATAATGAACATTATAATGATCATGTTAGGGATCATGATAGTGTTCATGATAATGATCATGATAATGATCTCAATAATGATCATGACAGTGATCATGATTGTGATCATGATAGTGATCATGATAATGATCATGATAATGATCATAATAATTATCATGATCGTGGTCATGATAATGATCATGATAATGATTATGATAATGATCATGATAATGATCATGATAATGATCATGATATTGATCATTATAGTGATCATGATAATGATCATGATAGTGATCATGACAATGATCATGATAATGATCATGATAGTGATCATGATAATGATCATGATAATGATCATGATAATGATCATGATATTGATTATGATAATGATCATGATATTGATCATGATAATGATCATAATAATGATCATGTTAGGGATCATGATAGTGATCATGATAATAATCATGATAGTGATCATAATAATTATCATGATAGTGGTCATGATAATGATTATGACAATGATCATGATAATGATCATGATAGTGATTATGATAATGATCATGATAGTGATCACGATAATAATCATGATAGTAATTATCATGATAGTGGTCATGATAATGATCATGATAATGATCATGACAATGATCATGATAATGATCATGATAGTGAATATGATAATGATCATGATAATGATCATGATAATGATCATGATAATGATCATGATAGTGATCATGATAGTGATCATGATAGTGATCATGATAATGATCATGGTAATGGTCATGTTAGGGATCATGATAGTGATCATGATAATGATCATGTTAGGGATCATGATAGTGATCATGATAATGATTATGATAATGATCATAATAATTATCATGATAGTGGTTATGATAATGATCATGACAGTGATCATGATAGTGATCATGATAGTGATCATGATAATGATCATGATAATGATCATGATAATGATCATGTTAGGGATCATGATAGTGATCATGATAATGATCATGATAATGATTATAATAATTATCATGTTAGTGGTCATGACAATGATAATGATCATGATAGTGAATATGATAATGATCATGATAATGGTCATGATAGGGATCATGATAGTTGTCATGATAATGATCATGATAATGATCATGATAATGATCATTATAGTGATCATGATAGTGATCATGATAATGATCGTGATAATGATCATGATAATGATCATGATAATGATCATGATGATAATCATGATCATGATGATAATCATGATCATTATAATGATCATTATCATTATGATCACTATCATGATCACTATCATGATCACTATCATGGTCACTATCATGACCAATATCATTATCATGATCATTATCATCATCATCATTATAATGATCATGATAGTGATCATGATAATGATCATGATAACGATCATGATAATGCTCATGATCATTATAATGATCATGATCATAATATTGATCATGATAATTATTATGATAATGATCATGATAATGATCATGATAATGATCATGATAGTGATCATGATAATGATCATCATAGTGATCATGATAATGATCATCATAGTGATCATGATAATGATCATGATAGCGATAATGATAATGATCATGATAGTGATCATGACCATAATAATAATCATGATTATAATAATGATCATGATAATGATCATGATAGTGATAATGATCATGATAGTGATCATGATAATGATCATGATAGTGATCATGATAATGATCTGATAGTGATAATGATCCTGATCATAATAGTGATCATGATCATAATAATGATCATGATAATGATCATGATAGTGATCATGATCATTACAATGATCATTATCATGTTCAATATCATGATCATTATCATGATCCCGATCATGATAGTGATCATGATAATGATCATAATAATTATCATGATAGTGGTCATGATAATGATCATGACAATGATCATGATAATGATCATGATAGTGAATATGATAATGATCATGATAATGATCATGATAATGATCATGATAGTGATCATGATAGTGATCATGATAGTGATCATGATAATGATCATGATAATGATCATGTTAGGGATCATGATAGTGATCATGATAATGATCATGTTAGGGATCATGATAGTGATCGTGATAATGATTATGGTAATGATCATAATAATTATCATGATAGTGGTTATGATAATGATCATGACAGTGATCATGATAATGATCATGATAGTGAATATGATAATGATTATGATAATGATCATGATAATGGGCATGATAGGGATCATGATATTGATCATGATAATGATCATGATAATGATCATGATAATGATCATGATAATGATCATGATAGTGATCATGATAATGATCATGATAGTGATCATGATAGTGATCATGATAGTGATCATGATAGTGATCATGATAGTGATCATGATAGTGATCATGATAGTGATCATGATAATGATCATGATAATGATCATGTTAGGGATCATGATAGTGATCATCATAATGATCATGATAATGATTATAATAATTATCATGTTAGTGGTCATGATAATGATCATGACAATGATAATGGTCATGATAGTGAATATGATAATGATCATGATAATGATCATGATAATGGTCATGATAGGGATCATGATAGTGATCATGATAATGATCATGATAGTGATCATGATAATGATCGTGATAATGATCATGATAATGATCATGATAATGATCATGATGATAATCATGATCATGATGATAATCATGATCATTATAATGATCATTATCATTATGATCACTATCATGATCACTATCATGATCACTATCATGATCAATATCATTATCATGATCATTATCATCATCATCATTATAATGATCATGATAGTGATCATGATAATGATCATGATAACGATCATGATAATGCTCATGATCATGATAATGATCATGATCATAATATTGATCATGATAATTATTATGATAATGATCATGATAATGATCATGATAATGATCATCATAGTGATCATGATAATGATCATCATAGTGATCATGATAATGATCATGATAGCGATAATGATAATGATCATGATAGTGATCATGACCATAATAATAATCATGATTATAATAATGATCATGATAATGATCATGATAGTGATAATGATCATGATAGTGATCATGATAATGATCATGATTGTGATCATGATAATGATCTGATAGTGATCATGATGATGATCATGATAATGATCATGATCATAATAATGATCTTGATAATGATCTTGATATTGATCATGATAATGATCATGATCATGATAGTGATCATGATAATGATCATGATCATGATAGTGATCATGATAATGATCCTGATCATAATAGTGATCATGATCATTATCATGATCATTATCATGATCATTATCATGATCATTATCATGATCATTATCATGATCATTATCATGATCATTATCATGATCAATTTCATGATCATTATTATGATCACTATCATGATCATTATCATGATCACTATCATGATCATTATCATGATCATTATCATATTCACTATCATGATCATTATAATGATCATTATCATGATCACTATGACGATCATTATCATGATCACTATCACTATCATGATCATTATCATGATCATTATCATGATCATTATTATGATCATTATTATGATCATGACTATTATTATGATCATTATCATGATCACTATCATGATTATTATCGTGATCACTATCATGATCATTATCATGATCATTATCATAATCACTATCATGATCATTATCATAATCACTATCATGATCATTATCATAATCACTATCATGATCAGTATCATGATCATTATCATGATCACTATCATGATCATTGTCATGATCATTATCATGATCATTATTATGATCATTATCATGATCAATATCATGATCATTATCTTGATCATTAACATGATCATTATTATGATCATTATTGTGATCATTATCATGATCATTATCGTGATCATTATCATGATCATTATCGTGATCATTATCATGATCATTATCGTGATCATTATCATGATCACTATCATGATCATTATCATGATCATTATCATGATCATTATCATGATCACTATCATGATTATTATCGTGATCACTATCATGATCATTATCATGATCATTATCGTAATCACTAACATGGTCATTATCATGATCATTAGCATGATCACTATCATGATCATTATCATGATCATTATTATGATCACGATCATTATCATGATCACTATCATGATCATTATCATGATCATTATCATGATCACTATCACTATCATGATCATTATCATGACCATTATCATGAACATTATCATGACCATTATCATGATCAATATCATGATTATTATCATGATCATTATCATGATCATTATCATGATCATTATCATGATCATTATCATGATTATTATCATGATCATTATCATGATCATTATCATGATCATTATCATGATCACTATCATGATCATTGTCATGATCATTATCATGATCACTATCATGATCACTATCATGATCATTATCATGATCATTATCATGATCACTATCATGATTATTATCGTCATCACAATCATGATCATTATCATGATCATTATCATGATCATTATTATGATCATGATTATTATCATGATCACTATCATGATCATTATCATGATTACTATCAAGATCATTATCATGATCACTATCATGATCATTATCATTATAATTATTATGATCATGATCATTATCATGATTACTATCATGATCATTATCATGATCATTATCATGATAACTATCATGATCATTATCATGATCATTATCATGATCACTATCATGATTACTATCATGATCATTATCATGATCATTATTATGATCATGATCATTATCATGATCACTATCATTATCATGATCACTATCATGATCATTATCATGATCACTATCATTATCATTATCATGATCACTATCATGATCATTATCATGATAACTATCGTGATCATTATCATGATCACTATCGTGATCATTATCATGATCACTATCATGATCATTATCATGATCACTATCATGATCATTATCATGATCACTGTCATGATCATTATCATGATCACTATCACGATCATTATCATGATCACTATCACTATCATGATCATTATCATGATCATTTTCATGATCATTATCATGATCATTATCATGATCATTATTATGATCATTATTATGATCATGACTATTATTATGATCATGATCACTATCATGATCATTATCATGATCATTATCATGATCACTATCATGATTATTATCGTGATCACTATCATGATCATTATCATGATCATTATCATAATCACTATCATGATCATTATCATAATCACTATCATGATCATTATCATAATCACTATCATGATCAGTATCATGATCATTATCATGATCACTATCATGATCATTGTCATGATCATTATCATGATCACTATCATTATCATTATCATGATCATTATTATGATTATCATGATCATTATTATGATCATGATCATTATCATGATCACTATCATGATCATTATCATGATCACTATCAAGATCATTGTCATGATCATTATCATGATCACTATCATGATCATTATCATTATAATTATTATGATCATGATCATTATGATTATCACTATCATGATCATTATCATGATCATTGTTATGATCACTATCATGACCACTATCATGATAATTATTATGATCATTATCATGATCACTATCATGACCACTATCATGATCATTATTATGATCATTATCATGATTACTATCATGATCACTATCATGACCATTATCATGATCATTATCATGATCATTTTCATATTCACTATCATGATCATTATCATGATCATTGTCATGATCATTATCATGACCACTATCATGATAATAATCATGATCATTATCATGATCACTATCATGATCCCTAACGTGATCATTATCATGATCATTATCATGATCACTATCATGATCACTATCATGATCACTATCATGATCACTATCATGATCACTATCATGATCATTATCATCATCACTATCATGATCATTATCATGATCACTATCATGATCATAATCATGATCATTATCATATTCACTATCATGATCATTATCATTATAATTATTATGATCATGATCATTATGATCATGATAATGATCACGTTAGGGATCATGATAGTGATCATGATAATGATCATGATAGTGATCATGATAATGATCATGAAATTGATCATGATAATGATCATGATAATGATCATGATAATGATCATGATAGCGATCATGATAATGATCATGATAATGATCATGATAGTGACCATGATAGTGATCATGATAGTGATCATGATAGTGATCATGATAGTGATCATGATAATGATCATGATAATGATCATGTTAGGGATCATGATAGTGATCATGATAATGATCATGTTAGGGATCATGATAGTGATCATGATAATGATTATGATAATGATCATAATAATTATCATGATAGTGGTTATGATAATGATCATGACAGTGATCATGATAATGATCATGATAGTGAATATGATAATGATTATGATAATGATCATGATAATGGGCATGATAGGGATCATGATATTGATCATGATAATGATCATGATAATGATCATGATAGTGATCATGATAGTGATCATGATAGTGATCATGATAGTGATCATGATAGTGATCATGATAATGATCATGATAATGATCATGTTAGGGATCATGATAGTGATCATCATAATGATCATGATAATGATTATAATAATTATCAAGTTAGTGGTCATGATAATGATCATGACAATGATAATGATCATGATAGTGAATATGATAATGATCATGATAATGATCATGATAATGGTCATGATAGGGATCATGATAGTGATCATGATAATGATCATGATAATGATCATGATAGTGATCATGATAGTGATCATGATAATGATCGTGATAATGATCATGATAATGATCATGATAATGATCATGATGATAATCATGATCATGATGATAATCATGATCATTATAATGATCATTATCATTATGATTACTATCATGATCACTATCATGATCACTATCATGATCAATATCATTATCATGATCATTATCATCATCATCATTATAATGATCATGATAGTGATCATGATAATGATCATGATAACGATCATGATAATGCTCATGATCATGATAATGATCATGATCATAATATTGATCATGATAATTATTATGATAATGATCATGATAATGATCATGATAATGATCATCATAGTGATCATGATAATGATCATCATAGTGATCATGATAATGATCATGATAGCGATAATGATAATGATCATGATAGTGATCATGACCATAATAATAATCATGATTATAATAATGATCATGATAATGATCATGATAGTGATAATGATCATGATAGTGATCATGATAATGATCATGATAGTGATCATGATAATGATCTGATAGTGATCATGATGATGATCTGATAGTGATCATGATGATGATCATGATAATGATCATGATCATAATAATGATCTTGATAATGATCTTGATATTGATCATGATAATGATCATGATCATGATAGTGATCATGATAATGATCATGATCATGATAGTGATCATGATAATGATCCTGATCATAATAGTGATCATGATCATAATAATGATCATGATAATGATCATGATAGTGATTATCATGATCACTATCATGATCACTATCATGATCACTATCATGATCATTATCATGATCATTATCATGATCATTATCATGATCAATTTCATGATCATTATCATGATCACTATCATGATCATTATCATGATCACTATCATGATCACTATCATGATCATTATCATGATCATTATCATATTCAATATCATGATCATTATCATGATCATTATCATGATCACTATCACGATCATTATCATGATCACTATCACTATCATGATCATTATCATAATCACTATCATGATCAGTATCATGATCATTATCATGATCACTATCATGATCATTGTCATGATCATTATCATGATCATTATTATGATCATTATCATGATCAATATCATGATCATTATCTTGATCATTATCATGATCATTATTATGATCATTATTGTGATCATTATCATGATCATTATCGTGATCATTATCATGATCATTATCGTGATCATTATCATGATCATTATCGTGATCATTATCATGATCACTATCATGATCATTATCATGATCACTATCATGATTATTATCGTGATCACTATCATGATCATTATCATGATCATTATCGTAATCACTAACATGGTCATTATCATGATCATTAGCATGATCACTATCATGATCATTATCATGATCATTATTATGATCATGATCATTATCATGATCACTATCATGATCATTATCATGATCATTATCATGATCACTATCATGATCATTATCATGACCATTATCATGATCAATATCATGATTATTATCATGATCATTATCATGATCATTATCATGATCATTATCATGATCATTATCATGATCATTATCATGATCATTATCATGATCATTATCATGATCATTATCATGATCACTATCATGATCATTGTCATTATCATGATCATGATCACTATCATGATTATTATCGTCATCACAATCATGATCATTATCATGATCATTATCATGATCATTATCATGATCATTATCATGATCATGATCATTATCATGATCATTATTATGATCATGATTATTATCATGATCACTATCATGATCATTATCATGATTACTATCAAGATCATGATCACTATCATGATCATTATCATTATAATTATTATGATCATGATCATTATCATGATTACTATCATGATCATTATCATGATCATTATCATGATCACTATCATGATCATTATCATGATAATTATCATGATCACTATCATGATTACTATCATGATCATTATCATGATCATTATTATGATCATGATCATTATTATGATCAAGATCACTGTCATGATCATTATCATGATCACTATCACGATCATTATCATGATCACTATCACTATCATGATCATTATCATGATCATTTTCATGATCAAAATCATGATCATTATCATGATCATTATTATGATCATTATTATGATCATGACTATTATTATGATCATTATCATGATCACTATCATGATTATTATCGTGATCACTATCATGATCATTATCATGATCATTATCATAATCACTATCATGATCATTATCATAATCACTATCATGATCATTATCATAATCACTATCATGATCAGTATCATGATCATTATCATGATCACTATCATGATCATTGTCATGATCATTATCATGATCACTATCATTATCATTATCATGATCATTATTATGATTATCATGATCATTATTATGATCATGATCATTATCATGATCACTATCATGATCATTATCATGATCACTATCAAGATCATTGTCATGATCATTATCATGATCACTATCATGATCATTATCATTATAATTATTATGATCATGATCATTATGATTATCACTATCATGATCATTATCATGATCATTGTTATGATCACTATCATGACCACTATCATGATAATTATTATGATCATTATCATGATCACTATCATGACCACTATCATGATCATTATTATGATCATTATCATGATTACTATCATGATCACTATCATGACCATTATCATGATCATTATCATGATCATTTTCATATTCACTATCATGATCATTATCATGATCATTGTCATTATCATTATCATGACCACTATCATGATAATTATCATGATCATTATCATGATCACTATCATGATCCCTAACGTGATCATTATCATGATCATTATCATGATCACTATCATGATCACTTTCATGATCACTATCATGATCACTATCATGATCACTATCATGATCACTATCATGATCACTATCATGATCATTATCATGATCACTATCATGATCATTATCATGATCACTATCATGATCATTATCATGATCATTATCATGATCATTATTATGATCAATTTCATGATCATTATCATGACCACTATCATGATCATTATCATGATCACTATCATGATAATTATTATGATCATTATCATGATCATTATCATGATCACTATCATGATAATTATCATGATCACTATCATGATAATTATTATGATCATTATCATGATCATTATCATGATCACTATCATGATAATTATCATGATCATTATCATGATCACTATCATGATCATTATCATTATAATTATTATGATCATGATCATTATGATCATGATAATGATCACGTTAGGGATCATGATAGTGATCATGATAATGATCATGATAGTGATCATGATAATGATCTTGAAATTGATCATGATAATGATCATGATAATGATCATGATAATGATCATGATAGCGATCATGATAATGATCATGATAATGATCACGATAATGGTCATGATAATGATCACAATAATGATCATAATAATGATCATGATAATGATCATGATAATGGTCATGATAGTGATCATGATAGTAATCATGATAATGATGATAATAATGATCATGATAGTGACCATGATAGTGATCATGATAGTGATCATGATAATGATCATGATAGTGATCATGATAGTGATCATGATAATGATCATGATAGTGATCATGATAATGAACATGATAGTGATCATGATAATGATCATGAAATTGATCATGATAATGATCATAAAATTGATCATGATAATGATCATGAAATTGATCATGATAATGATCATGATAATGATCATGATAATGATCATGATAATGATCATGATAATGATCATGATAGTGATCATGATAATGATCATGATAGTGATCATGATAATGATCATGATAGTGATCATGATAGTGATCATGATAGTGATCATGATAATGATCATGATAATGATCACGTTAGGGATCATGATAGTGATCATGATAATGATCATGATAATGATCATGATAATGATCATGATAGTGATCATGATAATGATCATGATAGTGATCATGATAATGATCATGATAGTGATCATGATAGTGATCATGATAGTGATCATGATAATGATCATGATAATGATCACGTTAGGGATCATGATAGTGATCATGATAATGATCATGATAATTATCATGATAGTGGTCATGATAATGCTCATGACAATGATCATGATAATGATCATGATAGTGAATATGATAATGATCATGATAATGATCATGATAATGGTCATGATAGTGATCATGATAATGATCATGATAGTGATCATGATAATGATCATGACAATGATAATGATAGTGATTATGATAATGATCATTATTATGATTATCATGATCATTATTATGATCATGATCATTATCATGATCACTATCATGATCATTATCATGATCACTATCAAGATCATTGTCATTATAATTATTATGATCATGATCATTATGATTATCACTATCATGATCATTATCATGATCATTGTCATGATCATTATCATGACCACTATCATGATAATTATTATGATCATTATCATGATCACTATCATGATCACTATCATGGTCACTATCATGATCATTATTATGATCATTATCATGATTACTATCATGATCACTATCATGACCATTATCATGATCATTATCATGATCATTATCATATTCACTATCATGATCATTATCATGATCATTGTCATGATCATTATCATGACCACTATCATGATAATTATCATGATCATTATCATGATCACTATCATGATCCCTAACGTGATCATTATCATGATCATTATCATGATCACTATCATGATCACTATCATGATCACTATCATTATCATTATCATGATCACTATCATGATCATTATCATGATCACTATCATGATCATTATCATGATCATTATCATGATCATTATCATGATCAATTTCATGATCATTATCATGATCACTATCATGATCATTATCATGATCACTATCATGATCATTATCATGATCACTATCATGATCACTATCATGATCATTATCATGATCATTATCATATTCACTATCATGATCATTATCATGATCATTGTCATGATCACTATCATAATCATTATCATGATCATTATCATGATCATTATTATGATCATTATCATGATCAATATCATGATCATTATCTTGATCATTATCATGATCATTATTATGATCATTATCATTATCAATATCATGATCATTATTATGATCATTATTGTGATCATTATCATGACCATTATCATGATCAATATCATGATTATTATCATGATCATTATCATGATCATTATCATGATCATTATCATGATCATTATCATGATCACTATCATGATTATTATCGTCATCACAATCATGATCATTATCATGATCATGATCATTATCATGATCATTATTATGATCATGATTATTATCATGATCACTATCATGATCATTATCATGATTACTATCAAGATCATTATCATGATCACTATCATGATCATTATCATAATCACTATCATGATCAGTATCATGATCATTATCATGATCACTATCATGATCATTGTCATGATCATTATCATGATCACTATCATGATCATTATCATGATCATTATTATGATTATCATGATCATTATTATGATCATGATCATTATCATGATCACTATCATGATCATTATCATGATCACTATCATGATCATTATCATGATCACTATCAAGATCATTGTCATGATCATTATCATGATCACTATCATGATCATTATCATTATAATTATTATGATCATGATCATTATGATTATCACTATCATGATCATTATCATGATCATTGTTATGATCACTATCATGACCACTATCATGATCATTGTCATGATCATTATCATGATTACTATCATGATCACTATCATGATCATTATCATGATCATTATCATGATCACTATCATGATTATTATCGTCATCACAATCATGATCATGATCATTATCATGATTACTATCAAGATCATTATCATGATCACTATCATGATCATTATCATTATAATTATTATGATCATGATCATTATCATGATTACTATCATGATCATTATCATGATCATTATCATGATCACTATCATGATCATTATCATGATCATTATCATGATCACTATCATGATTACTATCATGATCATTATCATGATCATTATTATGATCATGATCATTATCATTATCATGATCATTATTATGATCATGATCATTATCATGATCACTATCATTATCATGATCACTATCATGATCATTATCATGATCACTATCATGATCATTATCATGATCACTATCATGATCATTATCATGATCACTATCGTGATCATTATCATGATCACTATCATGATCATTATCATGATCACTGTCATGATCATTATCATGATCACTGTCATGATCATTATCATGATCACTATCACGATCATTATCATGATCATTATCATGATCATTATTATGATCATTATTATGATCATGACTATTATTATGATCATGATCACTATCATGATCATGATCATTATCATGATCACTATCATGATTATTATCGTGATCACTATCATGATCATTATCATGATCATTATCATAATCACTATCATGATCATTATCATAATCACTATCATGATCATTATCATAATCACTATCATGATCAGTATCATGATCATTATCATGATCACTATCATGATCATTGTCATGATCATTATCATGATCACTATCATTATCATTATCATGATCATTATTATGATTATGATGATCATTATTATGATAGTGATCATGATGATGATCATGATAATGATCATGATCATAATAATGATCTTGATAATGATCTTGATATTGATCATGATAATGATCATGATCATGATAGTGATCATGATAATGATCATGATCATGATAGTGATCATGATAATGATCCTGATCATAATAGTGATCATGATCATAATAATGATCATGATAATGATCATGATAGTGATTATCATGATCACTATCATGATCACTATCATGATCACTATCATGATCATTATCATGATCATTATCATGATCATTATCATGATCAATTTCATGATCATTATCATGATCACTATCATGATCATTATCATGATCACTATCATGATCACTATCATGATCATTATCATGATCATTATCATATTCACTATCATGATCATTATCATGATCACTATCATGATCACTATCACGATCATTATCATGATCACTATCACTATCATGATCATTATCATAATCACTATCATGATCAGTATCATGATCAATATCATGATCACTATCATGATCATTGTCATGATCATTATCATGATCATTATTATGATCATTATCATGATCAATATCATGATCATTATCTTGATCATTATCATGATCATTATTATGATCATTATTGTGATCATTATCATGATCATTATCGTGATCATTATCATGATCATTATCGTGATCATTATCATGATCATTATCGTGATCATTATCATGATCACTATCATGATCATTATCATGATCACTATCATGATTATTATCGTGATCACTATCATGATCATTATCGTAATCACTAACATGGTCATTATCATGATCACTATCATGGTCATTATCATGATCACTATCATGATCATTATCATGATCATTATTATGATCATGATCATTATCATGATCACTATCATGATCATTATCATGATCATTATCATGATCACTATCATGATCATTATCATGACCATTATCATGATCAATATCATGATTATTATCATGATCATTATCATGATCATTATCATGATCATTATCATGATCATTATCATGATCATTATCATGATCATTATCATGATCACTATCATGATCATTGTCATGATCATTATCATGATCATTATCATGATCACTATCATGATCACTATCATGATCATTATCATGATCATGATCACTATCATGATTATTATCGTCATCACAATCATGATCATTATCATGATCATTATCATGATCATGATCATTATCATGATCATTATTATGATCATGATTATTATCATGATCACTATCATGATCATTATCATGATTACTATCAAGATCATTATCATGATCACTATCATGATCATTATCATTATAATTATTATGATCATGATCATTATCATGATTACTATCATGATCATTATCATGATCATTATCATGATCACTATCATGATCATTATCATGATAATTATCATGATCACTATCATGATTACTATCATGATCATTATCATGATCATTATTATGATCAAGGTCACTGTCATGATCATTATCATGATCACTATCACGATCATTATCATGATCACTATCACTATTATGATCATTATCATGATCATTTTCATGATCAAAATCATGATCATTATCATGATCATTATTATGATCATTATTATGATCATGACTATTATTATGATCATTATCATGATCACTATCATGATTATTATCGTGATCACTATCATGATCATTATCATGATCATTATCATAATCACTATCATGATCATTATCATAATCACTATCATGATCATTATCATAATCACTATCATGATTAGTATCATGATCATTATCATGATCACTATCATGATCATTGTCATGATCATTATCATTGTCACTATCATTATCATTATCATGATCATTATTATGATTATCATGATCATTATTATGATCATGATCATTATCATGATCACTATCATGATCATTATCATGATCACTATCAAGATCATTGTCATGATCATTATCATGATCACTATCATGATCATTATCATTATAATTATTATGATCATGATCATTATGATTATCACTATCATGATCATTATCATGATCATTGTTATGATCACTATCATGACCACTATCATGATAATTATTATGATCATTATCATGATCACTATCATGACCACTATCATAATCATTATTATGATCATTATCATGATTACTATCATGATCACTATCATGACCATTATCATTATCATGATCATTTTCATATTCACTATCATGATCATTATCATGATCATTGTCATGATCATTATCATGACCACTATCATGATAATTATCATGATCATTATCATGATCACTATCATGATCCCTAACGTGATCATTATCATGATCATTATCATGATCACTATCATGATCACTATCATGATCACTATCATGATCACTATCATGATCACTATCATGATCATTATCATGATCACTATCATGATCATTATCATGATCACTATCATGATCATTATCATGATCATTATCATGATCATTATTATGATCAATTTCATGATCATTATCATGATCACTATCATGATCATTATCATGATCACTATCATGATAATTATTATGATCATTATCATGATCATTATCATGATCACTATCATGATAATTATCATGATCATTATCATGATCACTATCATGATAATTATCATGATCATTATCATGATCACTATCATGATCATTATCATGATCACTATCATGATCACTATCATGATCATAATCATGATCATTATCATATTCACTATCATGATCATTATCATTATAATTATTATGATCATGATCATTATGATCATGATAATGATCACGTTAGGGATCATGATAGTGATCATGATAATGATCATGATAGTGATCATGATAATGATCATGATAGTGATCATGATAATGATCATGAAATTGATCATGATAATGATCATGATAATGATCATGATAATGATCATGATAGCGATCATGATAATGATCATGATAATGATCACGATAATGGTCATGATAATGATCACAATAATGATCATAATAATGATCATGATAATGATCATGATAATGGTCATGATAGTGATCATGATAGTAATCATGATAATGATCATAATAATGATCATGATAGTGACCATGATAGTGATCATGATAGTGATCATGATAATGATCATGATAGTGATCATGATAGTGATCATGATAATGATCATGATAGTGATCATGATAATGAACATGATAGTGATCATGATAATGATCATGAAATTGATCATGATAATGATCATAAAATTGATCATGATAATGATCATGAAATTGATCATGATAATGATCATGATAATGATCATGATAATGATCATGATAGTGATCATGATAATGATCATGATAGTGATCATGATAATGATCATGATAGTGATCATGATAGTGATCATGATAATGATATTGATAATGATCACGTTAGGGATCATGATAGTGATCATGATAATGATCATGATAATGATCATGATAATGATCATGATAGTGATCATGATATTGATCATGATAGTGATCATGATAATGATCATGATAGTGATCATGATAGTGATCATGATAGTGATCATGATAATGATCATGATAATGATCACGTTAGGGATCATGATAGTGATCATGATAATGATCATGATAATTATCATGATAGTGGTCATGATAATGATCATGACAATGATCATGATAATGATCATGATAGTGAATATGATAATGATCATGATAATGATCATGATAATGGTCATGATAGTGATCATGATAATGATCATGATAGTGATCATGATAATGATCATGACAATGATAATGATAGTGATTATGATAATGATCATTATTATGATTATCATGATCATTATTATGATCATGATCATTATCATGATCACTATCATGATCATTATCATGATCACTATCAAGATCATTGTCATTATAATTATTATGATCATGATCATTATGATTATCACTATCATGATCATTATCATGATCATTGTCATGATCATTATCATGACCACTATCATGATAATTATTATGATCATTATCATGATCACTATCATGATCACTATCATGGTCACTATCATGATCATTATTATGATCATTATCATGATTACTATCATGATCACTATCATGACCATTATCATGATCATTATCATGATCATTATCATATTCACTATCATGATCATTATCATGATCATTGTCATGATCATTATCATGACCACTATCATGATAATTATCATGATCATTATCATGATCACTATCATGATCCCTAACGTGATCATTATCATGATCATTATCATGATCACTATCATGATCACTATCATGATCACTATCATTATCATTATCATGATCACTATCATGATCATTATCATGATCACTATCATGATCATTATCATGATCATTATCATGATCATTATCATGATCAATTTCATGATCATTATCATGATCACTATCATGATCATTATCATGATCACTATCATGATCATTATCATGATCACTATCATGATCACTATCATGATCATTATCATGATCATTATCATATTCACTATCATGATCATTATCATGATCATTGTCATGATCACTATCATAATCATTATCATGATCATTATCATGATCATTATTATGATCATTATCATGATCAATATCATGATCATTATCTTGATCATTATCATGATCATTATTATGATCATTATCATTATCAATATCATGATCATTATTATGATCATTATTGTGATCATTATCATGACCATTATCATGATCAATATCATGATTATTATCATGATTATTATCATGATCATTATCATGATCATTATCATGATCATTATCATGATCACTATCATGATTATTATCGTCATCACAATCATGATCATTATCATGATCATTATCATGATCATGATCATTATCATGATCATGATCATTATCATGATCATTATTATGATCATGATTATTATCATGATCACTATCATGATCATTATCATGATTACTATCAAGATCATTATCATGATCACTATCATGATCATTATCATAATCACTATCATGATCAGTATCATGATCATTATCATGATCACTATCATGATCATTGTCATGATCATTATCATGATCACTATTATGATCATTATCATGATCATTATTATGATTATCATGATCATTATTATGATCATGATCATTATCATGATCACTATCATGATCATTATCATGATCACTATCATGATCATTATCATGATCACTATCAAGATCATTGTCATGATCATTATCATGATCACTATCATGATCATTATCATTATAATTATTATGATCATGATCATTATGATTATCACTATCATGATCATTATCATGATCATTGTTATGATCACTATCATGACCACTATCATGATCATTGTCATGATCATTATCATGATCACTATCATGATTATTATCGTCATCACAATCATGATCATAATAATGATCATAATCATTATCATGATCATTATTATGATCATGACTATTATTATGATCATGATCACTATCATGATCATTATCATGATCATTATCATGATCACTATCATGATTATTATCGTGATCACTATCATGATCATTATCATGATCATTATCATAATCACTATCATGATCATTATCATAATCACTATCATGATCATTATCATAATCACTATAATGATCATTATCATAATCACTATCATGATCAGTATCATGATCATTATCATGATCACTATCATGATCATTGTCATGATCATTATCATGATCACTATCATTATCATTATCATGATCATTATTATGATCATGATCATTATGATTATCACTATCATGATCATTATCATGATCATTGTTATGATCACTATCATGACCACTATCATGATAATTATTATGATCACTATCATGACCACTATCATGATCATTATTATGATCATTATCATGATTACTATCGTGATCACTATCATGACCATTATCATGATCATTATCATGATCATTTTCATATTCACTATCATGATCATTATCATGATCATTGTCATGATCACTATCATAATCATTATCATGATCATTATCATGATCATTATTATGATCATTATCATGATCAATATCATGATCATTATCTTGATCATTATCATGATCATTATTATGATCATTATCATTATCAATATCATGATCATTATTATGATCATTATTGTGATCATTATCATGACCATTATCATGATCAATATCATGATTATTATCATGATCATTATCATGATCATTATCATGATCATTATCATGATCATTATCATGATCACTATCATGATTATTATCGTCATCACAATCATGATCATTATCATGATCATTATCATGATCATGATCATTATCATGATCATTATCATGATTACTATCAAGATCATTATCATGATCACTATCATGATCATTATCATAATCACTATCATGATCAGTATCATGATCATTATCATGATCACTATCATGATCATTGTCATGATCATTATCATGATCACTATTATGATCATTATCATGATCATTATTATGATTATCATGATCATTATTATGATCATGATCATTATCATGATCACTATCATGATCATTATCATGATCACTATCATGATCATTATCATGATCACTATCAAGATCATTGTCATGATCATTATCATGATCACTATCATGATCATTATCATTATAATTATTATGATCATGATCATTATGATTATCACTATCATGATCATTATCATGATCATTGTTATGATCACTATCATGACCACTATCATGATCATTGTCATGATCATTATCATGATCACTATCATGATTATTATCGTCATCACAATCATGATCATAATAATGATCATAATCATTATCATGATCATTATTATGATCATTATTATGATCATGACTATTATTATGATCATGATCACTATCATGATCATTATCATGATCATTATCATGATCACTATCATGATTATTATCGTGATCACTATCATGATCATTATCATGATCATTATCATAATCACTATCATGATCATTATCATAATCACTATCATGATCATTATCATAATCACTATCATGATCAGTATCATGATCATTATCATGATCACTATCATGATCATTGTCATGATCATTATCATGATCACTATCATTATCATTATCATGATCATTATTATGATTATCATGATCATTATTATGATCATGATCATTATCATGATCACTATCATGATCATTATCATGATCACTATCAAGATCATTGTCATGATCATTATCATGATCACTATCATGATCATTATCATTATAATTATTATGATCATGATCATTATGATTATCACTATCATGATCATTATCATGATCATTGTTATGATCACTATCATGACCACTATCATGATAATTATTATGATCACTATCATGACCACTATCATGATCATTATTATGATCATTATCATGATTACTATCGTGATCACTATCATGACCATTATCATGATCATTATCATGATCATTTTCATATTCACTATCATGATCATTATCATGATCATTGTCATGATCATTATCATGACCACTATCATGATAGTTATCATGATCATTATCATGATCACTATCATGATCCCTAACGTGATCATTATCATGATCATTATCATGATCACTATCATGATCACTATCATGATCAGTATCATTATCATTATCATGATCACTATCATGATCATTATCATGATCACTATCGTGATCATTATCATGATCATTATCATGATCATTATCATGATCAATTTCATGATCATTATCATGATCACTATCATGATCATTATCATGATCACTATCATGATCATTATCATGATCACTATCATGATCACTATCATGATCATTATCATGATCATTATCATATTCACTATCATGATCATTATCATGATCATTGTCATGATCACTATCATAATCATTATCATGATCATTATCGTGATCATTATTATGATCATTATCATGATCAATATCATGATCATTATCTTGATCATTATCATGATCATTATTATGATCATTATTATGATCATTATCATTATCAATATCATGATCATTATTATGATCATTATTGTGATCATTATCATGACCATTATCATGATCAATATCATGATTATTATCATGATCATTATCATGATCATTATCATGATCATTATCATGATCATTATCATGATCACTATCATGATTATTATCGTCATCACAATCATGATCATTATCATGATCATTATCATGATCATGATCATTATCATGATCATTATCATTATCATGATCATTATTATCATTATTATGATCATTATTATGATCATTATCATTATCAATATCATGATCATTATTATGATCATTATTGTGATCATTATCATGACCATTATCATGATCAATATCATGATTATTATCATGATCATTATCATGATCATTATCATGATCATTATCATGATCATTATCATGATCACTATCATGATTATTATCGTCATCACAATCATGATCATTATCATGATCATTATCATGATCATGATCATTATCATGATCATTATCATTATCATGATCATTATTATGATCATGATTATTATCATGATCACTATCATGATCATTATCATGATTACTATCAAGATCATTATCATGATCACTATCATGATCATTATCATTATAATTATTATGATCATGATCATTATCATGATTACTATCATGATCATTATCATTATCATTATCATGATCACTATCATGATCATTATCATGATCATTATCATGATCACTATCATGATTACTATCATGATCATTATCATGATCATTATTATGATCATGATCATTATCATGATCACTATCATTATCATGATCACTATCATGATCATTATCATGATCACTATCATGATCATTATCATGATCACTATCATGATCATTATCATGATCACTATCGTGATCATTATCATGATCACTATCATGATCATTATCATGATCACTGTCATGATCATTATCATGATCACTATCACGATCATTATCATGATCACTATCACTATCATGATCATTATCATGATCATTTTCATGATCATTATCATGATCATTATCATGATCATTATTATGATCATTATTATGATCATGACTATTATTATGATCATGATCACTATCATGATCATTATCATGATCATTATCATGATCACTATCATGATCAATTTCATGATCATTATCATGATCACTATCATGATTATTATCGTGATCACTATCATGATCATTATCATGATCATTATCATAATCACTATCATGATCATTATCATAATCACTATCATGATCATTATCATAATCACTATCATGATCAGTATCATGATCATTATCATGATCACTATCATGATCATTGTCATGATCATTATCATGATCACTATCATTATCATTATCGTGATCATTATTATGATTATCATGATCATTATTATGATCATGATCATTATCATGATCACTATCATGATCATTATCATGATCACTATCAAGATCATTGTCATGATCATTATCATGATCACTATCATGATCATTATCATTATAATTATTATGATCATGATCAATATGATTATCACTATCATGATCATTATCATGATCATTGTTATGATCACTATCATGACCACTATCATGATAATTATTATGATCATTATCATGATCACTATCATGACCACTATCATGATCATTATTATGATCATTATCATGATTACTATCATGATCACTATCATGACCATTATCATGATCATTATCATGATCATTATCATAATCATTAACATGATCATTAGCATGATCACTATCATGATCATTATCATGATCACTATCATGATCATTGTTTTGATTATTATCATGATCACTATCATGATTATTATCATGATCACTATCATGAACATTATCATGATCACTATCATGATCATTATCATGATCACTATCATAATCATTAACATGATCATTATCATGATCATTATCATGATCATTAGGATGATCATTATTATGATCATGATTATTATCATGATCATTAGGAAGATCATTATTATGATCATGACCATTATCATGATCACTATCATAATAATTATCACTATCATGATCATTATCATGATCATTATCATGATCATTATCGTGATCATTATCATGATCACTATCATGATTATTATCGTGATCACAATCATGATCATTATCATGATCATTATCATAATCATTAACATGATCATTAGCATGATCACTATCATGATCATTATCATGATCACTATCATGATCATTATCATGATCACTATCATGATCATTGTTATGATTATTATCATGATCACTATCATGATTATTATCATGATCACTATCATGAACATTATCATGATCACTATCATGATCATTATCATGATCACTATCATAATCATTAACATGATCATTATCATGATCATTAGGATGATCATTATTATGATCATGATCATTATCATGATCACTATCATAATAATTATCATGACCATTATCATGATCATTATCATGATCATTATCATGATCACTATCATGATCATTATCATGATCATTATCATGATCACTATCATGATCATTATCATGATCACTATCATGATCATTATCATGATCACTATCATGATCATTGTTATGATTATTGTCATGATCACTATCATGATCATTATCATGATGACTATGATGATCATTATCATGATGACTATCATGATCACTATCATGATCATTATCATTATCATGATCATTATCATGATCATTATCACGATCATTATTATGATCATTATCATGATCATTATCATGATTATTATCGTGATCATTATCGTGATCATTATCATGATCACTATCATGATTATTATCGTGATCACTATCATGATCATTATCATGATCATTATCATGATCACTATCATGACTATTATCGTGATCACTATCATGATCATTATCATGATCATGATCAATATCATGATCATTATCATGATCATTATCATGACCATTATCATGATCACTATCATGATCATTATCGTGATCATTATCATGATCATTATCGTGATCATTATCATGATCACTATCATGACTATTATCGTGATCACTATGATGATCATTATCATGATCATTATCATAATCACTAACATGATCATTATCATAATCACTAACATGATCATTATCATGATCATTAGCATGATCACTATCAGGATCATTATCATGATCATTATCATGATCACTATCATGATCATTATCATGATCACTATCATGATCATTATTATGATCATTATCATGATCATTATTATGATCATGATCATTATCATGATCATTATCATGATCATTATCGTGATCATTATCATGATCACTATCATGATTATTATCGCGATCACTATCATGATTATTATCATGATCATTATCATGATCATTATAATGATCATTATCATGATCATTATAATGATCATTATCATGATCATTATCATGATCACTATCATGATTATTATCGTGATCACTATCATGATCATTATCATGATCATTATCATGATCATTATCATAATCACTAACATGATCATTATCATGATCATTATCATGATCATTATTATGATCATGATCATTATCATGTTCAATATCATGATCATAATCATGATCACAATAATGATCATTATCATTATTATGGTCATGACCATTATCATGATCACTATCATGATTATTATCGTGATCACTATCATGATTATTATCATGATCATTATCATGATCATTATAATGATCATTATCATGATCATTATCATGATCACTATCATGATTATTATCGTGATCACTATCATGATCATTATCATGATCAATATCATGATCATTATCATGATCATTATCATGACCATTATCATGATCACTATCATGATCATTATCGTGATCATTATCATGATCACTATCATGACTAGTATCGTGATCACTATCATGATCACTATCATGTTATCATGATCGCTATCATGATCATTATAATGATCATTATCATGATCACTATCATGATCATTATCATGATCATTATCATGATCACTATCATGTTATCATGATCACTATCATGTTCATTATAATGATCATTATCATGATCACTATCATGATCATTATCATGATCATTATTATGATCACTATTATGATCATTATCATTATCATGATCATTATCATGATCATGATCAATATCATGATCATTATCATGATCATTATCATGACCTTTATCATGATCACTATCATGATCATTATCGTGATCATTATCATGATCACTATCATGACTATTATCGTGATCACTATCATGATCATTATCATGATCATGATCATTATCATGATCATTATCATGATCAATATCATGATCATTATCATGATCATTATCATGACCATTATCATGATCACTATCATGATCATTATCGTGATCATTATCATGATCACTATCATGACTATTATCGTGATCACTATGATAATGATCATAATAATGATCATTATCATTATTATGGTCATTATCATGATCATTATATGATCATTATCATGATCATTATCATGGTCACTATCATGATCATTATCGTGATCATGATAGTGACCATTATCATATAATGATCATGATAATGATAATGATCATGATAATGATCATGATCATGATAATGATCATGATAATGATCATGATAGTGATCATGATAATGATCATGATAGTGATCATGATAATGATCATGATAATGATCCTGATAGTGATCATGCTAATGATCATGATAATGATCATGTTAGTGATTATGATAATGATCATGTTAGTGATTATGATAATGATCATGATAATGATCATCATAGTGATCACGATAATAGTCATGATAGTGATCATGATAATGATCACGATAATGATCATGATAGTGATCATGATAATGGTCATGATAATGATCATGATAATGATCATGATATTGATCATGATAATGATCATAATAATGATCATGATCATGATAATGATCATGATAGTGATCACGATAATAGTCATGATAGTGATCATGATAATGATCACGATAATGATCATGATAGTGATCACGATAATGATCATGATAGTGATCATGATAATGATCACGATAATGATCATGATATTGATCATGATAATGATCATAATAATGATCATGATAATGATCATGATAATTATTTTGATTGTGATCATGACAATGATCATGATATTGATCATGATAATGATCATGATGATGTTCATGATAGTGATCATGATAATAATCATGATAGTGATCATGATAATAATCATGATAGTGATCATGATAATGATCATGATAATGATCATGATAATGATCATGATAGTGATCATGATAATGATCATGATAATGTTCATGATAATGATCATGATAGTGATCATGATAGTCATCATGATAATGATCATCATAGTCATCATGATAATGATCATGATAGACATCATGATAATGATCATGATAGTCATCATGATAATGATCATGAAGTCATCATGATAATGATCATGATAGTCATCATGATAATGATCATGATAGTCATCATGATAATGATCATGATAGTCACCATGATAATGATCATGATAATGATCATGATAGTGATCACGTTAATAATCATGATAGTGATCATGATAATGATCACGATAATGATCACGATAATAATCATGATAATGATCATGATAATGATCATAATAATGATCGTGATAATGATCATGATAGTGATCATGATAATGATCATGATAGTGATCATGATAATGATCATGATAATGATCATGATAATGATCATGATAATGATCATGATAATGATCATGATAGTGATCATGATAATGATCATGATAGTGATCATGATAATGATCATGATAATGATAATGATAATGATCATGATAGTAATCATGCTAATATTCATGTTAATGATAATGTTAATGATTATGATAATGATCATGATAATGTTCATGATAGTGATCATGATAATAATCATGATAGTGATCATGCTAATATTCATGTTAATGATCATGCTAATGATTATGATAATGATCATGATAATGTTCATGATAGTGATCATGATAATAATCATGATAGTGATCATGATAATAATCATAATTATGATCATGATAATAATCATAATAATGATCATGATAGTGATCATGATAATGATCATGATAGTGAATATGATAATGATCGTGATAGTGATCATGATAATGATCATGATAATGATCATGATAGTGATAATTATTATGATAGTGATCATGATAATGATCATGATCATAATAATGATCTTCCTAATGATCATGATAATAATCATGATCATAATAATGATCATCCTAATGATCATGATAATGATCATGATAATGGTCATGATAGTGATCATGATAATGATCATTATAATGATCATGATAGCGATCATGATAACATGATAGTGATCATGCTAGTGATCACGATACTAGTCATGATAGTGATCATGATAATAATCATGATAGTGATCATGATAATGATCATGATAGTGATCATGATAATGATCATGATAGTGATCATGCTAATGATCATGTTAATGATTATGATAATGATCATGATAATGATCATGATTGTGATCACGATAATAATCATGATAGTGATCATGATAATGATCACGATAATGATCATGATAATGATCATGATAATGATCATGATAGTGATAATTATTATGATAGTGATCATGATAATGATCATAATCATAATAATGATCTTCCTTATGATCATGATAATAATCATGATCATAATAATGATCATCCTAATGATCATGATAATGATCATGATAATGGTCATGATAATTATTATGATAGTGATCATGATAATGATCATGATCATAATAATGATCATCCTAATGATCATGATAATGATCATGTTAATGATTATGATAGTGATCATGATAATGATCATGATAGTGATCATGATAATGTTCGTGATAGTGATCATGATAATAATCATGATAGTGATCATGCTAATGATCATAATAATGATCATGTTAATGATTATGATAATGATCATGATAATGATCATTATTGTGATCACGATAATAATCATGATAGTGATCATGATAATGATCACGATAATGATCATGATAATGATCATGATAATGATCATGATAGTGATAATTATTATGATAGTGATCATGATAATGATCATGATCATAATAATGATCATCCTAATGATCATGATAATAATCATGATCATAATAATGATCATCCTAATGATCATGATCATGATAATGATCATGTTAATGATTATGATAGTGATCATGATAATGATCATGATAGTGATCATGATAATGTTCATGATAGTGATCATGATAATAATCATGATAATGATCATGATAGTGATCATGATATTGATCACGATAGTAATCATGATAATGATCATGATAGTGATCATGATACTGATCATGATAATGATCATGATAATGATCATAATAATGATCATGATAATGATCATGATAGTGATCATGATAATGATCATGATAATGATCATGATAATGATCATGATAGTGATCATGATAATGATCATGATAATGTTCATGATAATGATCATGATAGTGATCATGATAGTCATCATGATAATGACCATGATAGTGATCATGCTAATGATCATAATAATGATCATGATTGTGATCACGATAATAATCATGATAGTGATCATGATAATGATCACGATAATGATCATGATAATGATCATGATAATGATCATGATAGTGATCATGATAATGATCATGATAGTGATCATGATAATGATCATGATAATGATCATGATAGTGATTATGATAGTGATTATGATAATGATCATGATAATGATCATGATAATGATCATGATAGTGATCATGATAATGATCATGATAATGATTATGATAGTGATCACGATAATAATCATGATAGTGATCATGATAGTGATCACGATAATGATCATTATAGTGATCATGATAATGAACATGATAATGATCATGATAATGATCATGATAGTGATCATGATAATGATCATGATAATGTTCATGATAATGATCATGATAGTGGTCATGATAGTCATCATGATAATGATCATGATAGTCATCATGATAATGATCATGATAGTCATCATGATAATGATCATGATAGTCATCATGATAATGATCATGATAGTCATCATGATAATGATCATTATCATGATCATTATCATGATCATAATCATTAACATGATCATTATTATGATCATTAGCATGATCACTATCATAATCATTATCATGATCACTATCATGATCATTATCATGATCACTATCATGATCATTGTTATGATTATTATCATGATCACTATCATGATTATTATCATGATCACTATCATAATCATTAACATGATCATTATCATGACCATTAGGATGATCATTATTATGATCATGATCATTATCATGATCACTATCATAATAATTATCATGACCATTATCATGATCATTATCATGATCATTAGGATGATCATTATTATGATCATGATTATTATCATGATCATTAGGAAGATCATTATTATGATCATGATCATTATCATTATCATGATCATTATCATGATCATTATCGTGATCATTATCATGATCACTATCATGATTATTATCGTGATCACAATCATGATCATTATCATGATCATTATCATAATCATTAACATGATCATTAGCATGATCACTCTCATGATCATTATCATGATCACTCTCATGATCATTATCATGATCACTATCATGATCATTATCATGATCACTATCATGATCATTGTTATGATTATTATCATGATCACTATCATGATTATTATCATGATCACTATCATGAACATTATCATGATCACTATCATGATCATTATCATGATCACTATCATGATCATTATCATGATCACTATCATAATCATTAACATGATCATTATTATGATCATGATCATTATCATGATCACTATCATAATAATTATCATGACCATTATCATGATCATTATCATGATCATTATCATGATCATTATCATGATCATTATCATGATCATTATCATGATCACTATCATGATCATTATAATGATCATTATCATGATCATTATCATGATCACTATCATGATTATTATCGTGATCACTATCATGATCATTATCATGATCATTATCATTATCATAATCACTAACATGATCATTATCATGATCATTATCATGATCATAATCATGATCACAATAATGATCATTATCATTATTATGGTCATGACCATTATCATGATCACTATCATGATCATTATCATGATCACTATCATGATTATTATCATGATCACTATCATGACTAGTATCGTGATCACTATCATGATCACTATCATGTTATCATGATCGCTATCATGAACATTATCATGATCGCTATCATGAACATTATCATGATCACTATCATGAACATTATCATGATCACTATCATGATCATTATCATGATCACTATCATAATCATTAACATGATCATTATCATGATCATTAGGATGATCATTATTATGATCATGATTATTATCATGATCATTAGGATGATCATTATTATGATCATGTCCATTATCATGATCACTATCATAATAATTATCACTATCATGATCATTATCATGATCATTATCATGATCATTATCGTGATCATTATCATGATCACTATCATGATTATTATCGTGATCACAATCATGATCATTATCATGATCATTATCATAATCATTAACATGATCATTATTATGATCATTAGCATGATCACTATCATAATCATTATCATGATCACTATCATGATAATTATCATGATCACTATCATGATCATTGTTATGATTATTATCATGATCACTATCATGATTATTATCATGATCACTATCACGAACATTATCATGATCACTATCATGATCATTATCATGATCACTATCATAATCATTAACATGATCATTATCATGATCATTAGGATGATCATTATTATGATCATGATCATTATCATGATCACTATCATAATAATTATCATGACCAATATCATGATCATTATCATGATCATTAGGATGATCATTATTATGATCATGATTATTATCATGATCATTAGGAAGATCATTATTATGATCATGATCATTATCATGATCACTATCATAATAATTATCACTATTATGATCATTATCATGATCATTATCATGATCATTATCGTGATCATTATCATGATCACTATCATGATTATTATCGTGATCACAATTATGATCATTATCATGATCATAATCATAATCATTAACATGATCATTAGCATGATCACTATCATGATCATTATTATGATCACTATCATGATCATTATCATGATCACTATCATGATCATTGTTATGATTATTATCATGATCACTATTATGATTATTATCATGATCACTATCATGAACATTATCATGATCACTATCATGATCATTATCATGATCACTATCATAATCATTAACATGATCATTATTATGATCATGATCATTATCATGATCACTATCATAATAATTATCATGACCATTATCATGATCATTATCATGATCATTATCATGATCATTATCATGATCATTATCATGATCATTATCATGATCACTATCATGATCATTATCATGATCACTATCATGATCATTATCATGATCACTATCATGATCATTATAATGATCATGATCATGATCATTATCATGATCACTATCATGATTATTATCGTGATCACTATCATGATCATTATCATGATCATTATCATGATCATTATCATAATCACTAACATGATCATTATCATGATCATTATCATGATCATTATTATGATCATGATCATTATCATGTTCAATATCATGATCATAATCATGATCACAATAATGATCATTATCATTATTATGGTCATGACCATTATCATGATCACTATCATGATCATTATCATGATCACTATCATGATTATTATCATGATCACTATCATGATTATTATCATGATCACTATCATGACTAGTATCGTGATCACTATCATGATCACTATCATGTTATCATGATCGCTATCATGATCATTATAATGATCATTATCATGATCACTATCATGATCATTATCATGATCATTATCATGATCACTATCATGTTCATTATAATGATCATTATCATGATCACTATCATGATCATTATCATGATCATTATTATGATCACTATTATGATCATTATCATGATCATTATTATGATCACTATCATGTTCATTATAATGATCATTATCATGATCACTATCATGATCATTATCATGATCATTATTATGATCACTATTATGATCATTATCATGACCTTTATCATGATCACTATCATGATCATTATCGTGATCATTATCATGATCACTATCATGACTATTATCGTGATCACTATCATGATCATTATCATGGTCACTATCATGATCATTATCGTGATGATCATGATAATGATCATGATCATGATCATGATAGTGATCATGATAATGATCATGATAATGTTCATGATAATGATCATGATAGTGATCATGATAGTCATCATGATAATGACCATGATAGTGATCATGCTAATGATCATAATAATGGTCATGATTGTGATCACGATAATAATCATGATAGTGATCATGATAATGATCACGATAATGATCATGATAATGATCATGATAATGATCATGATAGTGATCATGATAATGATCATGATAGTGATCATGATAATGATCATGATAATGATCATGATAGTGATCATGATAGTGATTATGATAATGATCATGATAATGATCATGATAATGATCATAATAGTGATCATAATAATGATCATGATAATGATCATGATAGCGATCATGATAATGATCATTATAATGAACATGATAGTGATCATGATAATGATCATGATAGTGATCATGATAATGATCATTATAATGATCATGATAGCGATCATGATAACATGATAGTGATCATGATAGTGATCACGATACTAGTCATGATAGTGATCATGATAATAATCATGATAGTGATCATGATAATGATCATGATAGTGATCATGATAATGGTCATGACCATAATAATGATAATGATCATTATTGTGATCATGATTATGATCATGATATTGAACATGATAATGATCATGATCATAATAATGATCATGATAATGATCATGATAATGATCATGTTAGTGATTATGATAATGATCATGATAATGATCATGATAATGATCATGATAATGATCATGATAGTGATCACGATAATAATCATGATAGTGATCATGATAATGATCATGATAATGATCATTATAATGATCATGATAGTGATCATGATAATGATCATGATAGTGATCATGATAATGATCATGATAGTGATCATGATAATGATCATGATAGTGATCATGATAATGATCATGATAATGATCATGATAATGATCATGATAATGATCATGATAATGATCATGATAATGGTCATGATAATTATTATGATAGAGATCATGATAATGATCATGATCATAATAATGATCATGTTAATGATTATGATAGTGATCATGATAATGATCATGATAGTGATCATGATAATGTTCATGATAGTGATCATGATAATAATCATAATAGTGATCATGATAATAATCATAACAATGATCATGATAGTGATCATGATAATGATCATGATAGTGATCATAATAATGATCATGATAGTGATCATGCTAATGATCATGTTAATGATTATGATTATGATCATGATAATGATCATGATTGTGATCACGATAATAATCATGATAGTGATCATGATAATGATCACGATAATGATCATGATAATGATCATGATAATGATCATGATAGTGATCATGATAATGATCATTATAATGAACATGATAGTGATCATGATAATGATCATGATAATGATCATGATAGTGATCATGATAATGATCATTATAATGATCATGATAGCGATCATGATAACATGATAGTGATCATGATAGTGATCACGATACTAGTCATGATAGTGATCATGATAATAATCATGATAGTGATCATGATAATGATCATGATAGTGATCATGATAATGGTCATGACCATAATAATGATAATGATCATTATTGTGATCATGATTATGATCATGATTATGATCATGATATTGAACATGATAATGATCATGATCATAATAATGATCATGATAATGATCATGATAATGATCATGTTAGTGATTATGATAATGATCATGATAATGATCATGATAATGATCATGATAGTGATCACGATAATAATCATGATAGTGATCATGATAATGATCATGATAATGATCATTATAATGATCATGATAGTGATCATGATAATGATCATGATAGTGATCATGATAATGATCATGATAGTGATCATGATAATGATCATGATAGTGATCATGATAATGATCATGATAATGATCATGATAATGATCATGATAATGATCATGATAATGATCATGATAATGGTCATGATAATTATTATGATAGAGATCATGATAATGATCATGATCATAATAATGATCATGTTAATGATTATGATAGTGATCATGATAATGATCATGATAGTGATCATGATAATGTTCATGATAGTGATCATGATAATAATCATAATAGTGATCATGATAATAATCATAACAATGATCATGATAGTGATCATGATAATGATCATGATAGTGATCATAATAATGATCATGATAGTGATCATGCTAATGATCATGTTAATGATTATGATTATGATCATGATAATGATCATGATTGTGATCACGATAATAATCATGATAGTGATCATGATAATGATCACGATAATGATCATGATAATGATCATGATAATGATCATGATAGTGATAATTATTATGATAGTGATCATGATAATGATCAAGATCATAATAGTGATCTTCCTAATGATCATGATAATAATCATGATCATAATAATGATCATCCTAATGATCATGATAATGATCATGATATTGGTCATGATAATTATTATGATAGTGATCATGATAATGATCATGACCATAATAATGATCATCCTAATGATCATGATAATGATCATGTTAATGATTATGATAGTGATCATGATAATGATCATGATAGTGATCATGATAATGTTCGTGATAGTGATCATGATAATAATCATGATAGTGATCATGATAATAATCATAACAATGATCATGATAGTGATCATGATAATGATCATGATAGTGATCATGATAATGATTATGATAGTGATCATGCTAATGATCATAATAATGATCATGTTAATGATTATGATAATGATCATGATAATGATCATAATTGTGATCACGATAATAATCATGATAGTGATCATGATAATGATCACGATAATGATCATGATAATGATCATGATAATGATAGTGATAATTATTATGATAGTGATCATGATAATGGACATGATCATAATAATGATCATCCTAATGATCATGATAATAATCATGATCATAATAATGATCATCCTAATGATCATGATAATGATCATGTTAATGATTATGATAGTGATCATGATAATGATCATGATAGTGATCATGATAATGTTCATGATAGTGATCATGATAATGTTCATGATAGCGATCATGATAATGTTCATGATAGCGATCATGATAACATGATAGTGATCATGATAGTGATCACGATACTAGTCATGATAGTGATCATGATAATAATCATGATAGTGATCATGATAATGATCATGATAGTGATCATGATAATGGTCATGACCATAATAATGATAATGATCATTATTGTGATCATGATTATGATCATGATATTGAACATGATAATGATCATGATCATAATAATGATCATGATAATGATCATGATAATGATCATGTTAGTGATTATGATAATGATCATGATAATGATCATGATAATGATCATGATAGTGATCATGATAATGATCATGATAGTGATCACGATAATAATCATGATAGTGATCATGATAATGATCATGATAATGATCATTATAATGATCATGATAGTGATCATGATAATGATCATGATAGTGATCATGATAATGATCATGATAATGATCATGATAATGATCATGATAATGATCATGATAATGATCATGATAATGGTCATGATAATTATTATGATAGTGATCATGATAATGATCATGATCATAATAATGATCATGTTAATGATTATGATAGTGATCATGATAATGATCATGATAGTGATCATGATAATGATCATGATAATGATAATGATCATGATCATAATAATGATCTTCCTAATGATCATGATAATAATCATGATCATAATAATGATCATCCTAATGATCATGATAATGATCATGATAATGGTCATGATAATTATTATGATAGTGATCATGATAATGATCATGATCATAATAATGATCATCCTAATGGTCATGATAATGATCATGTTAATGATTATGATAGTGATCATGATAATAATCATGATAGTGATCATGATAATAATCATAACAATGATCATGATAGTGATCATGATAATGATCATGATAGTGATCATGATAATGATTATGATAGTGATCATGCTAATGATCATAATAATGATCATGTTAATGATTATGATAATGATCATGATAATGATCATGATTGTGATCACGATAATAATCATGATAGTGATCATGATAATGATCACGATAATGATCATGATAATGATCATGATAATGATCATGATAATGATCATGATAATGATCATGATAGTGATAATTATTATGATAGTGATCATGATAATGGACATGATCATAATAATGATCATCCTAATGATCATGATAATAATCATGATCATAATAATGATCATCCTAATGATCATGATAATGATCATGTTAATGATTATGATAGTGATCATGATAATGATCATGATAGTGATCATGATAATGTTCATGATAGTGATCATGATAATGTTCATGATAGTGATCATGATAATAATCATGATAGTGATCATGATAATAATCATGATAATGATCATGATAGTGATCATGATAATGATCACGATAGTGATCATGATAATGATCATGATAGTGATCATGATACTGATCATGATAATGATCATGATAATGATCATAATAATGATCATGATAATGATCATGATAGTGATCATGATAATGATCATGATAATGATCATGATAGTGATCATGATAATGATCATGATAGTGATCATGATAATGATCATGATAATGATCATGATAGTGATCATGATAGTGATTATGATAATGATCATGATAATGATTATGATAGTGATCATGATAATGATCATGATAGTGATCATGATAATGTTCATGATAGTGATCATGATAATGTTCATGATAGTGATCATGATAATAATCATGATAGTGATCATGATAATAATCATGATAATGATCATGATAGTGATCATGATAATGATCACGATAGTGATCATGATAATGATCATGATAGTGATCATGATACTGATCATGATAATGATCATGATAATGATCATAATAATGATCATGATAATGATCATGATAGTGATCATGATAATGATCATGATAATGATCATGATAGTGATCATGATAATGATCATGATAGTGATCATGATAATGATCATGATAATGATCATGATAGTGATCATGATAGTGATTATGATAATGATCATGATAATGATCATGATAATGATCATGATAGTGATCATGATAATGATCATGATAGTGATCATGATAATGATCATGATAATGATTATGATAGTGATCACGATAATAATCATGATAGTGATCATGATAGTGATCACGATAATGATCATTATAGTGATCATGATAATGATCACGATAATGATCATGATATTGATCATGATAATGATCATAATAATGATCATGATAATGATCATGATAATGATCATGATAATTATTTTGATTGTGATCATGACAATGATCATGATATTGATCATGATAATGATCATGATGATGTTCATGATAGTGATCATGATAATAATCATGATAGTGATCATGATAATGATCATGATAATGATCATGATAATGATCATGATAGTGATCATGATAATGATCATGATAATGTTCATGATAATGATCATGATAGTGATCATGATAGTCATCATGATAATGATCATGATAGTCATCATGATAATGATCATGATAGTCATCATGATAATGATCATGATAGTCATCATGATAATGATCATGATAGTCATCATGATAATGATCATGATAGTCATCATGATAATGATCATGATAGTCATCATGATAATGATCATAATAGTGATCATGATAATGATCATGATAATAATCATGATAGTGATCGCGATAATAATCATGATAGTGATCATGATAATGATCACGATAATGATCATGATAATGATCATGATAATGATCATGATCATAATAATGATCATGATAATGATCATAATAATGATCATGATAATGATCATAATAATGATCATGATAATGATCATAATAATGATCATGATAATGATCATAATAATGATCATGATAATGATCATAATAATGATCATGATAATGATCATAATAATGATCATGATAATGATCATGATCATGATAATGGTCATGATAATGATCATGATAGTGATCATGATAATGATCATGATAATGATCATTATCATGATGACTATCATGATCATTATCATGATGACTATCATGATCATTATCATGATGACTATCATGATCATTATCATGATGACTATCATGATCACTATCATGATCATTATCATGAACATTATCATGATCATTATCATGATCACTATCATGATCATTATCATGATCATTATCATGTTCATTATCATGATCACTATCATGATTATTATCATGATCACTATCATGATTATTATCATGATCACTATCATGAACATCATCATGATCATTATCATGAACATCATCATGATCATTATCATGATCAATATCATGATCATTGTCATGATCACAATCAAAGTAATTATCATGATCATTATCATGATCATTATCATGATCATTATTATGATCATTATCATGATCAATATCATGATCATTATCGTGATCATTATCATGATCACTATAATGATCATTATCGTGATCACTATCATGATCACTATCATGATTATTATCGTGATCACTATCATAATCATTATCATGATCATTATCATGATCACTATCATGATCATTATCATGATCATTATCATGATCATTATCATAATCACTATCATGATCACTATCATGATCATTATCATGATCATTATCATGATCACTATCATGATCATTATCATGATCACTATCATGATCATTATCATGATCATTATCATGATCATTATTATGATCATTATCATGATCATTATTATGATCATTATCATGATCATTATTATGATCATGATCATTATCATGATCATTATCATGATCATTATCATGATCATTATCATGATCATTATCATGATCATTATCATGATCATTATCATGATCATTATCATGATCATTATCATGATCATTATCGTGATCATTATCATGATCACTATCATGATTATTATCGTGATCACAATCATGATCATTATCATGATCATTATCATAATCATTAACATGATCATTATTATGATCATTAGCATGATCACTATCATAATCATTATCATGATCACTATCATGATCATTATCATGATCACTATCATGATCATTATCATGATCACTATCATGATCATTGTTATGATTATTATCATGATCACTATCATGATTATTATCAAGATCACTATCACGAACATTATCATGATCACTATCATGATCATTATCATGATCACTATCATAATCATTAACATGATCATTATCATGATCATTAGGATGATCATTATTATGATCATGATCATTATCATGATCACTATCATAATAATTATCATGACCAATATCATGATCATTATCATGATCATTAGGATGATCATTATTATGATCATGATTATTATCATGATCATTAGGAAGATCATTATTATGATCATGATCATTATCATGATCACTATCATAATAATTATCACTATCATGATCATTATCATGATCATTATCATGATCATTATCGTGATCATTATCATGATCACTATCATGATTATTATCGTGATCACAATCATGATCATTATCATGATCATAATCATAATCATTAACATGATCATTAGCATGATCACTATCATGATCATTATTATGATCACTATCATGATCATTATCATGATCACTATCATGATCATTGTTATGATTATTATCATGATCACTATTATGATTATTATCATGATCACTATCATGAACATTATCATGATCACTATCATGATCATTATCATGATCACTATCATAATCATTAACATGATCATTATTATGATCATGATCATTATCATGATCACTATCATAATAATTATCATGACCATTATCATGATCATTATCATTATCATGATCATTATCATGATCATTATCATGATCATTATCATGATCACTATCATGATCATTATCATGATCACTATCATGATCATTATCATGATCACTATCATGATCATTATAATGATCATTATCATGATCATTATCATGATCACTATCATGATTATTATCGTGATCACTATCATGATCATTATCATGATCATTATCATGATCATTATCATGATCATTATCATGATCATTATCATGATCATTATCATAATCACTAACATGATCATTATCATGATCATTATCATGATCATTATTATGATCATGATCATTATCATGTTCAATATCATGATCATAATCATGATCACAATAATGATCATTATCATGATGACTATCATGATCACTATCATGATCATTATCATGAACATTATCATGATCATGATCACTATCATGATAATGATCATGATAGTGACCATGATAATGATCATGATAATGATCATATAATGATCATGATAATGATCATGATCATGATAATGATCATGATAGTGATCACGATAATAGTCATGATAGTGATCATGATAATGATCACGATAATGATCATGATAGTGATCATGATAAAGGTCATGATAATGATCATAATAGTGATCATAATAATGATCATGATAATGATCATGATAGTGATCATGATAATGATCATTATAATGAACATGATAGTGATCATAATAATGATCATGATAATGATCATAATAGTGATCATAATAATGATCATGATAATGATCATGATAGTGATCATGATAATGATCATTATAATGAACATGATAGTGATCATGATAATGATCATGATAATGATCATGTTAGTGATCATGATAATGATCATTATAATTATCATGATAGCGATCATGATAACATGATAGCGATCATGATAGTGATCACGATACTAGTCATGATAGTGATCATGATAATAATCATGATAGTGATCATGATAATGATCATGATAGTGATCATGATAATGGTCATGACCATAATAATGATAATGATCATTATTGTGATCATGATTATGATCATGATATTGAACATGATAATGATCATGATCATAATAATGATCATGATAATGATCATGATAATGATCATGTTAGTGATTATGATAATGATCATGATAATGATCATGATAATGATCATGATAGTGATCACGATAATAATCATGATAGTGATCATGATAATGATCATGATAATGATCATTATAATGATCATGATAGTGATCATGATAATGATCATGATAGTGATCATGATAATGATCATGATAGTGATCATGATAATGATCATGATAATGATCATGATAATGATCATGATAATGATCATGATAATGGTCATGATAATTATTATGATAGTGATCATGATAATGATCATGATCATAATAATGATCATGTTAATGATTATGATAGTGATCATGATAATGATCATGATAGTGATCATGATAATGTTCATGATAGTGATCATGATAATAATCATAATAGTGATCATGATAATAATCATAACAATGATCATGATAGTGATCATGATAATGATCATGATAGTGATCATAATAATGATCATGATAGTGATCATGATAATGATCACGATAATGATCATGATAATGATCATGATAATGATCATGATAGTGATAATTATTATGATAGTGATCATGACAATGATCATGATCATAATAATGATCTTCCTAATGATCATGATAATAATCATGATCATAATAATGATCATCCTAATGATCATGATAATGATCATGATATTGGTCATGATAATTATTATGATAGTGATCATGATAATGATCATGATCATAATAATGATCATCCTAATGATCATGATAATGATCATGTTAATGATTATGATAGTGATCATGATAATGATCATGATAGTGATCATGATAATGTACGTGATAGTGATCATGATAATAATCATGATAGTGATCATGATAATAATCATAACAATGATCATGATAGTGATCATGATAATTATCATGATAGTGATCATGATAATGATTATGATAGTGATCATGCTAATGATCATAATAATGATCATGTTAATGATTATGATAATGATCATGATAATGCTCATGATTGTGATCACGATAATAATCATGATAGTGATCATGATAATGATCACGATAATGATCATGATAATGATCATGATAATGATCATGATAGTGATAATTATTATGATAGTGATCATGATAATGGACATGATCATAATAATGATCATCCTAATGATCATGATAATAATCATGATCATAATAATGATCATCCTAATGATCATGATAATGATCATGTTAATGATTATGATAGTGATCATGATAATGATCATGATAGTGATCATGATAATGTTCATGATAGTGATCATGATAATGTTCATGATAGCGATCATGATAATGTTCATGATAGCGATCATGATAATGATCATGATAGTGATCATGATAATGGTCATGACCATAATAATGATAATGATCATTATTGTGATCATGATTATGATCATGATATTGAACATGATAATGATCATGATCATAATAATGATCATGATAATGATCATGATAATGATCATGTTAGTGATTATGATAATGATCATGATAATGATCATGATAATGATCATGATAATGATCATTATAATGATCATGATAGTGATCATGATAATGATCATGATAATGATCATTATAATGATCATGATAGTGATCATGATAATGATCATGATAGTGATCATGATAATGATCATGATAATGATCATGATAATGATCATGATAATGATCATGATAATGATCATGATTGTGATCACGATAATAATCATGATAGTGATCATTATAATGATCACGATAATGATCATGATAATGATCATGATAATGATCATGATAGTGATAATTATTATGATAGTGATCATGATAATGGACATGATCATAATAATGATCATCCTAATGATCATGATAATAATCATGATCATAATAATGATCATCCTAATGATCATGATAATGATCATGTTAATGATTATGATAGTGATCATGATAATGATCATGATAGTGATCATGATAATGTTCATGATAGTGATCATGATAATGTTCATGATAGCGATCATGATAATGTTCATGATAGCGATCATGATAACATGATAGTGATCATGATAGTGATCACGATACTAGTCATGATAGTGATCATGATAATAATCATGATAGTGATCATGATAATGATCATGATAGTGATCATGATAATGGTCATGACCATAATAATGATAATGATCATTATTGTGATCATGATTATGATCATGATATTGAACATGATAATGATCATGATCATAATAATGATCATGATAATGATCATGATAATGATCATGTTAGTGATTATGATAATGATCATGATAATGATCATGATAATGATCATGATAATGATCATTATAATGATCATGATAGTGATCATGATAATGATCATGATAATGATCATGATAATGATCATGTTAGTGATTATGATAATGATCATGATAATGATCATGATAATGATCATGATAATGATCATGATAATGATCATGTTAGTGATTATGATAATGATCATGATAATGATCATGATAATGATCATGATAATGATCATTATAATGATCATGATAGTGATCATGATAATGATCATGATAATGATCATTATAATGATCATGATAGTGATCATGTTAATGATTATGATAGTGATCATGATAATGATCATGATAGTGATCATGATAATGATCATGATAGTGATCATGATAATGTTCATGATAGTGATCATGATAATAATCATGATAGTGATCATGATCATAATAATCATGATCATAATAATGATCATCCTAATGATCATGATAATGATCATGATAATGGTCATGATAATTATTATGATAGTGATCATGATAATGATCATGATCATAATAATGATCATCCTAATGGTCATGATAATGATCATGTTAATGATTATGATAGTGATCATGATAATAATCATGATAGTGATCATGATAATAATCATAACAATGATCATGATAGTGATCATGATAATGATCATGATAGTGATCATGATAATGATTATCATGATCATTATCATGATCAGTATCATGATCACTATCATGATCATTATCATGATCACTATCGTGATCAATATCACGATCACTATCATGATCATTATCATGATTATTATCATGATCACTATCATGAACATTATCATGATCACTATCATGATCATTATCATGATCACTATCATAATCATTAACATGATCATTATCATGATCATTAGGATGATCATTATTATGATCATGATTATTATCATGATCATTAGGATGATCATTATTATGATCATGATCATTATCATGATCACTATCATAATAATTATCACTATCATGATCATTATCATGATCATTATCATGATCATTATCGTGATCATTATCATGATCACTATCATGATTATTATCGTGATCACAATAATGATCATTATCATGATCATTATCATTATCATGATGACTATCATGATCACTATCATGATCATTATCATGAACATTATCATGATCATTATCATGATCACTATCATGATCATTATCATGATCATTATCATGTTCATTATCATGATCACTATCATGATTATTATATGATCACTATCATGATTATTATCATGATCACTATCATGATTATTATCATGATCACTATCATGAACATCATCATGATCATTATCATGATCAATATCATGATCATTGTCATGATCACAATCAAAGTAATTATCATGATCATTATCATGATCATTATCATGATCATTATCATGATCATTATTATGATCATTATCATGATCAATATCATGATCATTATCGTGATCATTATCATGATCACTATAATGATCATTATCGTGATCACTATCATGATCACTATCATGATTATTATCGTGATCACTATCATAATCATTATCATGATCATTATCATGATCACTATCATGATCATTATCATGATCATTATCATGATCATTATCATAATCACTATCATGATCACTATCATGATCATTATCATGATCATTATCATGATCACTATCATGATCATTATCATGATCACTATCATGATCATTATCATGATCATTATCATGATCATTATCGTGATCATTATCATGATCACTATCATGATTATTATCGTGATCACAATCATGATCATTATTATGATCATTAGCATGATCACTATCATGGTCATTATCATGATGACTATCATGATCACTATCATGATCATTATCATGAACATTATCATGATCATTATCATGATCACTATCATGATCATTATCATGATCATTATCATGATCATTATCATGATCACTATCATGATCATTATCATGATCATTATTATGATCATTATCATGATCATTATCATGATCAGTATCATGATCACTATCATGATCATTATCATGATCACTTTCGTGATCAATATCATGATCACTATCATGATCATTATCATGATTATTATCATGATCACTATCATGAACATTATCATGATCACTATCATAATCATTAACATGATTGTTGTTTCTACTTGCTTTAAAATGTTTTTTTTTTTAGTTTAACAAATTACTTTTGATTTTTATATATTCAAAATTGTAGTAAAAATTTTATTAAATATTTGTCGTTGAATTGAAAAGAAGAAAAACAAATGTAAGTTATCTATTATTTTTATTGAAAATATCAGTAAACATATTGTAATTTTATTTTCAAGTGAATAAACATCATTAAACGGTTTATCAAGAATCAATCTTTTCAATTTGTATTACAACATTTTTATTCAATTTGTGGTGAGATTTTTTGAACTATATCCCGTAATTCTGGCTTGGCAGTGACGTCCTCTCTTTGTTCTGTGAGAGAATCACTTTTTGATGAAAATAGTTTAAAGGTTTATATGTCTTATTGCAGCATTGATTAAAGACATTTGTATGAATTTAAGAAATCGATATATATCAAAAATGCCACTAACGCGTTCACCCCAGCGTTCGAATAATAATCAAACAGGAAATGTTAATTTAGATGTCATTCATATTCAAGAAGATTCTCCGTCTGAGGCAAACAACAGTGACGCAGAAATTTCAAGCATTCCTCAAGCTAACCCGTTACCACATAATGACTTGTACCAGGTATCATTGAATTTGACTAAGAACATGGAAGCGATGCAACGTCAAATTTGTTCTATACAATCAATGGTATTGTCGAATAATGTCGAAATACAAAAGTCAATTTCATCCTTATCAAACGAAATTAAAAATATATCTACTCAAAGCGATGGTACTCCCCAATCTACCGTTCCATTGACTTCAAATGGTGAATTACTCCATCCACCTCCTAACCCTAATTCCTTAATTTTTAACAGAAATGTCGCATCAAAAGAAATGCCTAGCTGTTCTCTTCCAAACTTGCAACAATCTTTTGTAAGTAATAATAACCAAGTTGAAGAAGGTATTTTTCCACATCCAGAACCATCAATTGCTCAAAATCACCAAAAGAAAATTTACGCACTACCAACATTTTCGGGTTTACCAGAAGAATGGCAGACATTCTATGAATCTTTTATGAGCTCAACTCTTGAATTTCAATATTCTAACCTACATAATATAATGCGACTTAGAGACTCACTCGAAGGTGACGCTCGTGACACCGTTGAACCACTCTTGTCAAATTCAAAAAATGTCACCTCCATAATCAATATTCTGGCAGAAACGTATGGGCGACCAGAACAATTGATTAAATCTCAAATTCATAAAATTCGTTCTTTAAAGCCAGTGGAAGAGTGGGATCTAAACTCCCTTATAGTTTTTGCTAATAAGGTAATAAATATGACTACGTTTTTAGATTCAGTGGGAGGAAATCATCATACAGCAAATCCATTACTACTAAGTGAACTTGTTACAAAGTTGCCTATTTCAAGACGCCTGCAGTGGGCTGATAAATGCTTAAACTTAGGACAAATGGCCACAATTGTCGATTTTTCAAATTGGCTCGGTGAGTTAAGAAAAGTTGTGAATATGGTAACAGATTCTCTTCCTCCTTCTTATGAAAAAGCAAAATATGCTTGCGTATCAGTTGAAGTTAAAATGTGTAAATTTTGCAAAAAACTATGTAAATCATTAGCATTTTGTGAGCAGTTCTTAAAACTCTCAATAGAGTCCAGATGGGAAAGAGTAAAAGATCTTAAGGTTTGCTTTAGTTGTCTAAAAGAAGGACATCAAGCAGCTAAATGTTTTTCAAAAAAACAATGCGGACAGAACTCATGTCCTAGTATTCATCACAAGCTTCTACACGTGGAACGTCCATGTGTTAACCAACCTACTGTAAATAATTATCAAAATAGTTCTTTGAACCATAATACTACTATTCAAGCTCGCAATTGTTTAGCTGATACCAGTGCAAAAAGAATTCTGTTTCAGGTCATCCCAATAAGATTGTATGGTCCTAGAAATAACGTAATTATATATGCTTTTATAGACGACGGAGCAAACGTTACAATGATTGATGAAAACGTTGTCAACAGCTTAGGTATAACGGGCCAAAGTGACATTTTAGAACTTCAGTGGATAAATAATCAGGTCACTCGTGAACATACGAAGGTGATAGGTGTCACCTTAAGTGGTATAGAAGATAATGCAGAAATATATAACATTAACAATGTCTTCGTTACATCTAATCTGGATCTGCCTCAACAAAGCTTTAATTCTTCCATGTTTTCCCATGAGCTAAGTGACCCCTGCTGGTCTGGAATCTTTCTACATAATTACCAAAACGTAAAACCCAAAATGATCATCAGTCTAGCCCATGCATTTTTGACTGTTGGTGTAGAATCGCCAAAAATGGTAGCTCCGACTGGACCTATTGTAACAAAAACAAGGTTGGGATATGTAATTTATGGACCGATTAAACAAACTCGTGAAAAGTTTGTTTCTTGTCACGTATGCAAGACTCAGAATGAACAAAAAACACTAGATGAAGTAGAAACCCTGTTAAAGGATTATTTTGGGTTAGAAACTTTAGGCGTTCGAGAACCAGCTAAGCCATTATTATCTAGAAACGACCAACGAGCTTTAAACATATTAAGCAGTACTACTAAGCGACTTGGGGAAAGATTTGAATCGGGGTTGTTGTGGCGTGAAAGTTTTTTAGCATTTCCGGATTCTTATCAAATGGCTCTTAAGCGATTGAATACTGTGGAGAAAAAAATGAGTAAAGATCCAGACTTTGCCAAAGAATATCGTGCTAAAATTAACGAGTACGTGGAAAAAGGATACGCAAGAATAATGTCAGGAGAAGAAGCTAACGTTCGATCAAATAAGACCTTTTATTTGCCGCACTTTGGAGTTATGAACCCCAACAAGAAAAAACTTCGAATAGTTTTCGATGCAGCAGCGGAAATCGAAAAGACTTCGTTAAATAAGGCTCTTCTGTCTGGTCCTGATATCAATCAACCGCTTTTAGGAGTGCTTTTAAAATTTCGACAATCGAATGTTGCTGTTTGCGGTGATTTAAAGGAAATGTTTCATCAAGTGATTGTAAGAACTAAAGATCAAGATGCACAGCGTTTTCTATGGAGAGATGGAAACCCCTTAAAACCTATAAAGACTTATGTATTCCAGAGAATGACGTTTGGTGCCACCTGTTCACCCACTATGGCCCAGTATGTAAAAAATCTAAACGCTCAAGAATTTATTGAAAGGTACCCACGTGCTGTGAAAGGAATTATTGAGAGGCACTATGTTGATGATTATGTGGATTGCTTTGAGACTGAGGAAGAGGCTATAGACGTAGTGCAATCAATAAAAGAAATTCATAAGGCAGGAGGTTTCGAAATGCATAATATGTTAACGAATTCAGCAGCTGTGGCGAAGGCACTCGGTATAACAAATAGCAATGGCACGGTCGATGTCGGGAAAAAAGTGGAACGCATTTTAGGTATGCATTGGGTTCCAGAATCTGATACCTTTACATTTGTTCTGAAATTCCATAAGGTTCCAGTTGAGGTGTTAGAAATGAGAAGAATTCCAACAAAACGAGAATTACTTTGTATTGCGATGTCTGTATTTGATCCATTTGGGTTTGTTGCAGATTTTATGATTTTCATCAAGATTCTAATGCAAGATGTTTGGAAATGTGGCACTGGCTGGGATGAAAAGTTACCTAAAGAAATTAATGCAAAATTTAAAAATTGGATAGAGAATCTACCTATGCTAAAAGATTTTAAAATTTCAAGATTTTATTTCGAAAATTGTATCAACAAAGATATACAATTGCATATTTTTTGTGATGCAAGTGAGCAGGCAATGGCAGCCGTTGCCTACTGGAGATTTACTACTCCAAACGGAATACTAGTTTCATTCATATTAGGGAAAACATCTTGTGCTCCTTTACGTTTTCATTCAATACCAAAGCTTGAGCTACATGCAGCCGTAATGGCAGTTCGTTTAAAAATTGCTATTCTTAAATACCATGAGGTCAGTGTAAGTAAGGTAAAATTTTGGACTGATTCACGTACCGTACTTCGTTGGATACGTTCAGACCACCGAAAATACAAACAATATGTTGCAAATAGAGTTTCCGAAATACTAGAAGGTTCCGAGGAGACTCAGTGGCGCTGGTGCTCAACTTTTGATAATCCAGCTGATAAAGGTACTCGATTTTCGTATCCTATCAAGTATAAAACAGATGGTATATGGAAAAATGGTCCAAAATTTCTTTTAAAAGGAGAAGAAAATTGGCCAGTGGAATGCAATACACTAAGAGAGGATGATCAATCAAATGATGAACTTAAAGCAAGATATTATGTTATGTTTTTTACTAGTTCTGCAGAAATGATCAACAGTATAATTAATCGATCTTCAAATTATTTAAAAATTCGTAGAACGCTATCTTGGATTTTAAGGTTTCTTAACAATGCTCGGTCAAAGAATTGTAGAAGAAATGGTGAATTAAGCATAGAAGAAGAGCTGCAAGCTGAAAAAATAATCTGTCGTCAAATTCAAAAGGAGAATTTTCAAGAAGAATACGCTTGTATGGAACAAAGCGAATTAATTCCCAAGTCAAGTGAGCTTTTGACACTTAGTCCATACTTAGATGATGAAGGAATCGTAAGAGTAGGTGGCCGTCTCGACAATGCAACCTTTCTTCCATTATATACCAGAAGACCAATTCTACTTCCAAAATCGCATCGTTTATCGCGAATAATCGTCGAATATTACCATAAAATAAACTGCCATCAAAATTCTTCGAAGGTTATATGTGACGTAAGGGAAAGGTTTTGGATACCGTCAATCCGAATACTATTAAGAAGCATTGAAGCAAAATGCTATTTCTGTAAATTAAGAAAGGCAAAGCCTGAACAGCCGCGGATGGGAATCTTACCTAAAGACCGTGTAACACCCTTTGTACGGGCATTTTCATATACCGGTGTAGATCTTTTTGGTCCATTTCATATCCTGATACGTCGAGCTAAGGAAAAGCGATGGGTGGCTTTGTTCACCTGTTTAACGGTACGCGCTGTTCACTTGGAAGTTGTAAACGATTTATCATCGGATTCATTTGTACTTTGTCTTAGAAACTTTATAAATCGACGGGGTGTTCCCATTCAAATACGCAGCGACAATGGAAGGAATTTCGTTGGTTTAAGGAAGGAATTGAAGAACGAAACAAATTTCTTAGACCACGATAAAATTACACGCTCGTTAACACCCTTGGGAATAAAATGGATTTTCAATACTCCATTCGACCCAAGTTCTGGAGGTGCATGGGAACGATTGGTGCAATCGGTAAAAAAGACACTTTTCGTATTAATGAAAGACGTAGCACCGAAGTTATATACTTTTGAAAGTCTATTGATCGAGGCGGAAAGTATAATTAATTCAAGACCACTCACTCACATTCCAGTAACCCCTCAAGAACCCGAGCCACTCACGCCGAACCGTTTTTTGTTGGGAACAACTAATTCTACTCAAACTCCAAGTGAATTTAATAACGGAAATTTAAATACACGAAAACAATGGCGTATACTTCAAAACTTAAAAAATGGTTTTTGGGGGAGATGGATTAAAGAATATTTACCTGATTTAACTCGTCGTGTGAAATGGTGTTTACCGTCAAGACAACTGCAAGTTGGGGATATTATTCTATTATGCGATATGGGCCTTCCAAGATCAAAATGGAAACGTGGAAGAATTATAAAAACATATACTGGTTCCGACGGAGTAATACGATCGGCTGATATTAAAACTGTTGAAGGAGTTTTCAAAAGACCTGCATCAAAATTGGCACTTCTTGACTTAGAAACCTAATTGTGAATTTCCCTTAGGTAATTCACAGGGGTGGGAAATTGTTGTTTCTACTTGCTTTAAAATGTTTTTTTTTTTAGTTTAACAAATTACTTTTGATTTTTATATATTCAAAATTGTAGTAAAAATTTTATTAAATATTTGTCGTTGAATTGAAAAGAAGAAAAACAAATGTAAGTTATCTATTATTTTTATTGAAAATATCAGTAAACATATTGTAATTTTATTTTCAAGTGAATAAACATCATTAAACGGTTTATCAAGAATCAATCTTTTCAATTTGTATTACAACAATGATCATTATCATGATCATTAGGATGATCATTATTATGATCATGATTATTATCATGATCATTAGGATGATCATTATTATGATCATGATCATTATCATGATCACTATCATAATAATTATCACTATCATGATCATTATCATGATCATTATCATGATCACTATCACGATCATTATCATGATGTCTATCATGATCATTATCATGATGACTATGATGATCATTATCATGATGACTATCATGATCACTATCATGATCATTATCATGATCACTATCGTGATCAATATCATGATCACTATCATGATCATTATCATGATCATTATCATGATCATTATCATGATCATTATCATGATCATTATCATGATCACTATCATGATCATTATCATGATCATTATTATGATCATTATCATGATCATTATCATGATCAGTATCATGATCACTATCATGATCATTATCATGATCATTATCATGATCATTATTATGATCATTATCATGATCATTATCATGATCAGTATCATGATCACTATCATGATCATTATCATGATCACTATCGTGATCAATATCATGATCACTATCATGATCATTATCATGATTATTATCATGATCACTATCATGAACATTATCATGATCACTATCATGATCATTATCATGATCACTATCATAATCATTAACATGATCATTATCATGATCATTAGGATGATCATTATTATGATCATGATTATTATCATGATCATTAGGATGATCATTATTATGATCATGATCATTATCATGATCACTATCATAATAATTATCACTATCATGATCATTATCATGATCATTATCATGATCATTATCGTGATCATTATCATGATCACTATCATGATTATTATCGTGATCACAATAATGATCATTATCATGATCATTATCATAATCATTAACATGATCATTATTATGATCATTAGCATGATCACTATCATGATTATTATCATGATCACTATCACGAACATTATCATGATCACTATCATGATCATTATCATGATCACTATCATAATCATTAACATGATCATTATCATGATCATTAGGATGATCATTATTATGATCATGATCATTATCATGATAACTATCATAATAATTATCATGACCATTATCATGATCATTATCATGATCATTAGGATGATCATTATTATGATCATGATTATTATCATGATCATAAGGAAGATCATTATTATGATTATGATCATTATCATGATCACTATCATAATAATTATCACTATCATGATCATTATCATGATCATTATCATGATCATTATCGTGATCATTATCATGATCACTATCATGATTATTATCGTGATCACAATCATGATCATTATCATGATCATTATCATAATCATTAACATGATCATTAGCATGATCACTATCATGATCATTATCATGATCACTATCATGATCATTATCATGATCACTATCGTGATTATTATCATGATCACTATCATGACTAGTATCGTGATCACTATCATGATCACTATCATGTTATCATGATCGCTATCATGATCATTATAATGATCATTATCATGATCACTATCATGACCATTATCATGATCATTATCGTGATCATTAGGATGATCATTATTATGATCATGATTATTATCATGATCATTAGGAAGATCATTATTATGATCATGATCATTATCATGATCACTATCATAATAATTATCACTATCATGATCATTATCATGATCATTATCATGATCACTATCACGATCATTATCATGATCACTATCATGATCATTATCATGATCACTATCATGATCATTATTATGATTATTATCATGATCATAATTATGATTATTATCATGATCACTATCATGATTATTATCATGATCACTATCATGAACATTATCATGATCATTATCATAATCATTAGCATGATCATTAACATGAATATTAGCATGATCACTATCATGATTATTCTCATGATCACTATCATGAACATTATCATGATCATTATCATAATCATTAACATTATCATTAACATGAATATTAGCATGATCACTATCATGATCATTATCATTATCATTATCATTATCATGATCATTATCATGATCACTATCATGATCATTATCATGATCATTATCATGATCATTATCATGATCATTATCATGATCATTATCATGATCACTATCATGATCATTATCACGATCATTATTATGATCATTATCATGATCATTATCATGATTATTATCGTGATCATTATCGTGATCATTATCATGATCACTATCATGATTATTAACGTGATCACTATCATGATCATTATCATGATCATTATCATGGTGACTATCATGATCATTATCATGATGACTATCATGATCATTATCATGATGACTATCATGATCATTATCATGATGACTATCATGATCATTATCATGATGACTATCATGATCATTATCATGATGACTATCATGATCATTATCATGATGACTATCATGATCATTATCATTATGACTATCATGATAATTATCATTATGACTATCATGATCATTATCATGATGACTATCATGATCATTATCATGATGACTATCATGATCATTATCATGATGACTATCATGATCATTATCATGATGTCTATCATGATCATTATCATGATGACTATGATGATCATTATCATGATGACTATCATGATCACTATCATGATCATTATCATGAACATTATCATGATCATTATCATGATCACTATCATGATCATTATTATGATCATTATCATGATCAATATCATGATCACTATCATGATTATTATCATGATCACTATCATGATTATTATCATGATCACTATCATGAACATCATCATGATCATTATCATGATCAATATCATGATCATTGTCATGATCACAATCAAAATAATTATCATGATCATTATCGTGATCACTATCATGATCATTATCGTGATCATTATCATGATCACTATCATGACTATTATCGTGATCACTATCATGATCATTATCATGATCATGATCATTATCATGATCATTATCATGATCAATATCATGATCATTATCATGATCATTATCATGACCATTATCATGATCACTATCATGATCATTATCGTGATCATTATCATGATCACTATCATGACTATTATCGTGATCACTATGATGATCATTATCATGATCATTATCATAATCACTAACATGATCATTATCATAATCACTAACGATAATAATCATGATAGTGATCATGATAATGATCATGATAATGATCATTATAATGATCATGATAATGATCATGATAATAATCATGATAGTGATCGCGATAATAATCATGATAGTGATCATGATAGTGATCATGATAATGATCACGATAATGATCATGATAATGATCATGATAATGATCATGATCATAATAATGATCATGATAATGATCATAATAATGATCATGATAGTGATCATGATAATGATCATGATAGTGATCATGATAATGATCATGATAATGATCATGATAGTGATCATGATAGTCATCATGATAATGATCATCATAGTCATCATGATAATGATCATGATAGACATCATGATAATGATCATGATAGTCATCATGATAATGATCATGATAGTCATCATGATAATGATCATGATAGTCATCATGATAATGATCATGATAATAATCATGATAATGATCATGATAATGATCATAATAATGATCGTGATAATGATCATGATAGTGATCATGATAATGATCATGATAATGATCATGATAATGATCATGATAATGATCATGATAATGATCATGATAGTGATCATGATAATGATCATGATAATGATAATGATAATGATAATGATCATGATAGTGATCATGCTAATATTCATGTTAATGATAATGTTAATGATTATGATAATGATCATGATAATGTTCATGATAGTGATCATGATAATAATCATGATAGTGATCACGATAATAGTCATGATAGTGATCATGATAATGATCATGATAATGATCATGATAGTGATCACGATAATAATCATGATAGTGATCATGATAATGATCACGATAATGATCACGATAATAATCATGATAATTATCATGATAATGATCATAATAATGATCGTGATAATGATCATGATAATGATCATGATAATGATAATGATAATGATCATGATAGTGATCATGATAGTCATCATGATAATGATCATCATAGTCATCATGATAATGATCATGATAGTGATCATGATAATAATCATAACAATGATCATGATAGTGATCATGATAATGATCATGATAGTGATCATGATAATGATCATGATAGTGATCATGATAATGATCATGATAATGATCATGATAGTGATCATGATAATGATCATGATAATGATCATGATAATGATCATGATAATGATCATGATAATGATCATGATAATGATCATGATAATGGTCATGATAATTATTATGATAGTGATCATGATAATGATCATGATCATAATAATGATCATCCTAATGATCATGATAATGATAATGATCATGTTAATGATTATGATAGTGATCATGATAATGATCATGATGGTGATCATGATAATGTTCATGATAGTGATCATGATAATAATCATGATAGTGATCATGATAATAATCATAACAATGATCATGATAGTGATCATGATAATGATCATGATAGTGATCATGATAATGATCATGATAGTGATCATGCTAATGATCATGTTAATGATTATGATAATGATCATGATAATGATCATGATTGTGATCACGATAATAATCATGATAGTGATCATGATAATGATCACGATAATGATCATGATAATGATCATGATAATGATCATGATAGTGATAATTATTATGATAGTGATCATGATAATGGTCATGATCATAATAATGATCTTCCTAATGATCATGATAATAATCATGATCATAATAATGATCATCCTAATGATCATGATAATGATCATGATAATGATCATGTTAATGATTATGATAGTGATCATGATAATGATCATGATAGTGATCATGATAATGTTCATGATAGTGATCATGATAATAATCATGATAGTGATCATGATAATAATCAAAACAATGATCATGATAGTGATCACATGATAATGATTATGATAATGATCATGATAATGATCATGATTGTGATCACGATAATGATCATGATAGTGATCATGCTAATGATCATGTTAATGATTATGATAATGATCATGATAATGATCATGATTGTGATCACGATAATAATCATGATAGTGATCATGATAATGATCACGATAATGATCATGATAATGATCATGATAGTGATAATTATTATGATAGTGATCATGATAATGATCATGATCATAATAATGATCTTCCTAATGATCATGATAATAATCATGATCATAATAATGATCATCCTAATGATCATGATAATGATCATGATAATGGTCATGATAATTATTATGATAGTGATCATGATAATGATCATGATAGTGATCATGATAATGTTCGTGATAGTGATCATGATAATAATGATGATAGTGATCATGATAATAATCATAACAATGATCATGATAGTGATCATGATAATGATCATGATAGTGATCATGATAATGATTATGATAGTGATCATGATAATAATCATGATAGTGATCATGATAATAATCATAACAATGATCATGATAGTGATCATGATAATGATCATGATAGTGATCATGATAATGATCATGATAGTGATCATGCTAATGATCATGTTAATGATTATGATAATGATCATGATAATGATCATGATTGTGATCACGATAATAATCATGATAGTGATCATGATAATGATCACGATAATGATCATGATAATGATCATGATAATGATCATGATAGTGATAATTATTATGATAGTGATCATGATAATGGTCATGATCATAATAATGATCTTCCTAATGATCATGATAATAATCATGATCATAATAATGATCATCCTAATGATCATGATAATGATCATGATAATGATCATGTTAATGATTATGATAGTGATCATGATAATGATCATGATAGTGATCATGATAATGTTCATGATAGTGATCATGATAATAATCATGATAGTGATCATGATAATAATCATAACAATGATCATGATAGTGATCATGATAATGATCATGATAGTGATCATGATAATGATCATGATAGTGATCATGATAATGATCATGATAGTGATCATGCTAATGATCATGTTAATGATTATGATAATGATCATGATAATGATCATGATTGTGATCACGATAATAATCATGATAGTGATCATGATAATGATCACGATAATGATCATGATAATGATCATGATCATAATAATGATCTTCCTAATGATCATGATAATAATCATGATCATAATAATGATCATCCTAATGATCATGATAATGATCATGATAATGGTCATGATAATTATTATGATAGTGATCATGATAATGATCATGATAGTGATCATGATAATGTTCGTGATAGTGATCATGATAATAATGATGATAGTGATCATGATAATAATCATAACAATGATCATGATAGTGATCATGATAATGATCATGATAGTGATCATGATAATGATTATGATAGTGATCATGCTAATGATTATGATAATGATCATGATAATGATCATGATTGTGATCACGATAATAATCATGATAGTGATCATGATAATGATCACGATAATGATCATGATAATGATCATGATAATGATCATGATAATGATCATGATAATGATCATGATAATGATCATGATAATGATCATGATAGTGATAATTATTATGATAGTGATCATGATAATGATCATGATCATAATAATGATCATCCTAATGATCATGATAATAATCATGATCATAATAATGATCATCCTAATGATCATGATAATGATCATGTTAATGATTATGATAGTGATCATGATAATAATCATGATAATGATCATGATAGTGATCATGATAATGATCACGATAGTGATCATGATAGTGATCATGATAATGATCATGATAATGATCATGATAGTGATCATGATAGTGATCATGATAGTGATTATGATAATGATCATGATAATGATCATGATAATGATCATGATAGTGATCATGATAACTATCATGATCATTATCATGATGACTATCATGATCATTATCATGATGACTATCATGATCATTATCATGATGTCTATCATGATCATTATCATGATGACTATGATGATCATTATCATGATGACTATCATGATCACTATCATGATCATTATCATGATCACTATCATAATAATTATCACTATCATGATCATTATCATGATCATTATCATGATCACTATCACGATCATTATCATGATCACTATCATGATCATTATCATGATCACTATCATGATCATTATTATGATTATTATCATGATCATAATTATGATTATTATCATGATCATAATTATGATTATTATCATGATCACTATCATGATTATTATCATGATCACTATCATGAACATTATCATGATCATTATCATAATCATTAGCATGATCATTAACATGAATATTAGCATGATCACTATCATGATTATTATCATGATCACTATCATGAACATTATCATGATCATTATCATAATCATTAACATTATCATTAACATGAATATTAGCATGATCACTATCATGATCATTATCATTATCATGATCACTATCATGATCATTATCACGATCATTATTATGATCATTATCATGATCATTATCATGATTATTATCGTGATCATTATCGTGATCATTATCATGATCACTATCATGATTATTAACGTGATCACTATCATGATCATTATCATGATCATTATCATGGTGACTATCATGATCATTATCATGATGACTATCATGATCATTATCATGATGACTATCATGATCATTATCATGATGACTATCATGATCATTATCATGATGACTATCATGATCATTATCATGATGACTATCATGATCATTATCATGATGACTATCATGATCATTATCATGATGACTATCATTATGACTATCATGATCGTTATCATGATGACTATCATGATCATTATCATGATGACTATCATGATCATTATCATGATGACTATCATGATCATTATCATGATGTCTATCATGATCATTATCATGATGACTATGATGATCATTATCATGATGACTATCATGATCACTATCATGATCATTATCATGAACGTTATCATGATCATTATCATGATCACTATCATGATCATTATCATGATCACTATCATGATCAATATCATGATCACTATCATGATTATTATCATGATCACTATCATGATTATTATCATGATCACTATCATGAACATCATCATGATCATTATCATGATCAATATCATGATCATTGTCATGATCACAATCAAAATAATTATCATGATCATTATCATGATCATTATTATGATCATTATCATGATCAATATCATGATCATTATCGTGATCATTATCATGATCACTATCATGATCATTATCGTGATCACTATCATGATCATTATCGTGATCATTATCATGATCACTATCATGACTATTATCGTGATCACTATCATGATCATTATCATGATCATGATCATTATCATGATCATTATCATGATCAATATCATGATCATTATCATGATCATTATCATGACCATTATCATGATCACTATCATGATCATTATCGTGATCATTATCATGATCACTATCATGACTATTATCGTGATCACTATGATGATCATTATCATGATCATTATCATAATCACTAACATGATCATTATCATAATCACTAACATGATCATTATCATGATCATTAGCATGATCACTATCAGGATCATTATCATGATCATTATCATGATCACTATCATGATCATTATCATGATCACTATCATGATCATTATCATGATCACTATCATGATCATTATCATGATCACTATCATGATCATTATCATGATCATTATCATGATCATGATCATTATCATGATCATTATCATTATCATGATCATTATATGATAATGGTCACTATCATGATCACGATAATGATCATGATAGTGACCATGATTATGATCATGATAATGATCATATAATGATCATGATAATGACCATAATAATGATAATGATAATGATCATTATTATGATCATTATCATAGTGATCACGATAATAGTCATGATAGTGATCATGATAATGATCACGATAATGATCATGATAGTGATCATGATAATGGTCATGATAATGATCATGATAATGATCATGATATTGATCATGATAATGATCATGATAATGATCATGATCATGATAATGATCATGATAGTGATCACGATAATAGTCATGATAGTGATCATGATAATGATCACGATAATGATCATGATAGTGATCATGATAAAGGTCATGATAATGATCATGATAATGATCATGATATTGATCATGATCATGATAATGATCATGATAATGATCATGATAATGATCATAATAGTGATCATAATAATGATCATGATAATGATCATGATAGTGATCATGATAATGATCATTATAATGAACATGATAGTGATCATGATAACATGATAGTGATCATGATAATGATCATGATAATGATCATGATAGTGATCATGATAATGATCATTATAATGATCATGATAGCGATCATGATAACATGATAGTGATCATGATAGTGATCACGATACTAGTCATGATAGTGATCATGATAATGATCACGATAATGATCATGATAGTGATCATGATAATGGTCATGATAATGATCATGATAATGATCATGATATTGATCATGATAATGATCATGATAGTGATCACGATAATAATCATGATAGTGATCATGATAATGATCATGATAATGATCATTATAATGATCATGATAATGATCATGATAATAATCATGATAGTGATCACGATAATAATCATGATAGTGATCATGATAATGGTCATGACCATAATAATGATAATGATCATTATTGTGATCATGATTATGATCATGATATTGAACATGATAATGATCATGATCATAAAAATGATCATGATAATGATCATGATAATGATCATGTTAGTGATTATGATAATGATCATGATAATGATCATGATAATGATCATGATAATGATCATGATAATGATCATGATAATGATCATGATAGTGATCACGATAATAATCATGATAATGATCATAATAATGATCATGATAGTGATCATGATAATGATCATGATAGTGATCATGATAATGATCATGATAATGATCCTGATAGTGATCATGCTAATGATCATGATAATGATCATGTTAGTGATTATGATAATGATCATGTTAGTGATTATGATAATGATCATGATAATGATCATCATAGTGATCACGATAATAGTCATGATAGTGATCATGATAATGATCACGATAATGATCATGATAGTGATCATGATAATGGTCATGATAATGATCATGATAATGATCATGATATTGATCATGATAATGATCATGATAATGATCATGATCATGATAATGATCATGATAGTGATCACGATAATAGTCATGATAGTGATCATGATAATGATCATGATAATGATCATGATAGTGATCACGATAATAATCATGATAGTGATCATGATAATGATCACGATAATGATCACGATAATAATCATGATAATGATCATGATAATGATCATAATAATGATCGTGATAATGATCATGATAATGATCATGATCATGATAATGATAATGATAATGATCATGATAGTGATCATGATAGTCATCATGATAATGATCATCATAGTCATCATGATAATGATCATGATAGTGATCATGATAATAATCATAACAATGATCATGATAGTGATCATGATAATGATCATGATAGTGATCATGATAATGATCATGATAGTGATCATGATAATGATCATGATAGTGATCATGATAATGATCATGATAATGATCATGATAGTGATCATGATAATGATCATGATAATGATCATGATAATGATCATGATAATGATCATGATAATGATCATGATAATGATCATGATAATGGTCATGATAATTATTATGATAGTGATCATGATAATGATCATGATCATAATAATGATCATCCTAATGATCATGATAATGATCATGTTAATGATTATGATAGTGATCATGATAATGATCATGATAGTGATCATGATAATGTTCATGATAGTGATCATGATAATAATCATGATAGTGATCATGATAATAATCATAACAATGATCATGATAGTGATCATGATAATGATCATGATAGTGATCATGATAATGATCATGATAGTGATCATGCTAATGATCATGTTAATGATTATGATAATGATCATGATAATGATCATGATTGTGATCACGATAATAATCATGATAGTGATCATGATAATGATCACGATAATGATCATGATAATGATCATGATAATGATCATGATAGTGATAATTATTATGATAGTGATCATGATAATGGTCATGATCATAATAATGATCTTCCTAATGATCATGATAATAATCATGATCATAATAATGATCATCCTAATGATCATGATAATGATCATGATAATGATCATGTTAATGATTATGATAATGATCATGATAATGATCATGATAGTGATCATGATAATGTTCATGATAGTGATCATGATAATAATCATGATAGTGATCATGATAATAATCATAACAATGATCATGATAGTGATCATGATAATGATCATGATAGTGATCATGATAATGATCATGATAGTGATCATGCTAATGATCATGTTAATGATTATGATAATGATCATGATAATGATCATGATTGTGATCACGATAATAATCATGATAGTGATCATGATAATGATCACGATAATGATCATGATAATGATCATGATAGTGATAATTATTATGATAGTGATCATGATAATGATCATGATCATAATAATGATCTTCCTAATGATCATGATAATAATCATGATCATAATAATGATCATCCTAATGATCATGATAATGATTATGATAATGGTCATGATAATTATTATGATAGTGATCATGATAATGATCATGATAGTGATCATGATAATGTTCGTGATAGTGATCATGATAATAATGATGATAGTGATCATGATAATAATCATAACAATGATCATGATAGTGATCATGATAATGATCATGATAGTGATCATGATAATGATTATGATAGTGATCATGCTAATGATTATGATAATGATCATGATAATGATCATGATTGTGATCACGATAATAATCATGATAGTGATCATGATAATGATCACGATAATGATCATGATAATGATCATGATAATGATCATGATAATGATCATGATAATGATCATGATAATGATCATGATAGTGATAATTATTATGATAGTGATCATGATAATGATCATGATCATAATAATGATCATCCTAATGATCATGATAATAATCATGATCATAATAATGATCATCCTAATGATCATGATAATGATCATGTTAATGATTATGATAGTGATCATGATAATGATCATGATAGTGATCATGATAATGTTCATGATAGTGATCATGATAGTGATCATGATAATAATCATGATAGTGATCATGATAATAATCATGATAATGATCATGATAGTGATCATGATAATGATCACGATAGTGATCATGATAGTGATCATGATAATGATCATGATAATGATCATGATAGTGATCATGATAGTGATCATGATAGTGATTATGATAATGATCATGATAATGATCATGATAATGATCATGATAGTGATCATGATGACTATCATGATCATTATCATGATGTCTATCATGATCATTATCATGATGACTATGATGATCATTATCATGATGACTATCATGATCACTATCATGATCATTATCATGATCACTATCATAATAATTATCACTATCATGATCATTATCATGATCATTATCATGATCACTATCACGATCATTATCATGATCACTATCATGATCATTATCATGATCACTATCATGATCATTATTATGATTATTATCATGATCATAATTATGATTATTATCATGATCATAATTATGATTATTATCATGATCACTATCATGATTATTATCATGATCACTATCATGAACATTATCATGATCATTATCATAATCATTAGCATGATCATTAACATGAATATTAGCATGATCACTATCATGATTATTATCATGATCACTATCATGAACATTATCATGATCATTATCATAATCATTAACATTATCATTAACATGAATATTAGCATGATCACTATCATGATCATTATCATTATCATGATCACTATCATGATCATTATCACGATCATTATTATGATCATTATCATGATCATTATCATGATTATTATCGTGATCATTATCGTGATCATTATCATGATCACTATCATGATTATTAACGTGATCACTATCATGATCATTATCATGATCATTATCATGGTGACTATCATGATCATTATCATGATGACTATCATGATCATTATCATGATGACTATCATGATCATTATCATGATGACTATCATGATCATTATCATGATGACTATCATGATCATTATCATGATGTCTATCATGATCATTATCATGATGACTATGATGATCATTATCATGATGACTATCATGATCACTATCATGATCATTATCATGAACGTTATCATGATCATTATCATGATCACTATCATGATCATTATCATGATCACTATCATGATCAATATCATGATCACTATCATGATTATTATCATGATCACTATCATGATTATTATCATGATCACTATCATGAACATCATCATGATCATTATCATGATCAATATCATGATCATTGTCATGATCACAATCAAAATAATTATCATGATCATTATCATTATTATGATCATTATCATGATCAATATCATGATCATTATCGTGATCATTATCATGATCACTATCATGATCATTATCGTGATCACTATCATGATCATTATCGTGATCATTATCATGATCACTATCATGACTATTATCTTGATCACTATCATGATCATTATCATGATCATGATCATTATCATGATCACTATCATGATCATTATCATGATCATGATCATTATCATGATCATGATCATGATCAATATCATGATCATTATCATGATCATTATCATGACCATTATCATGATCACTATCATGATCATTATCGTGATCATTATCATGATCACTATCATGACTATTATCGTGATCACTATGATGATCATTATCATGATCATTATCATAATCACTAACATGATCATTATCATAATCACTAACATGATCATTATCATGATCATTAGCATGATCACTATCAGGATCATTATCATGATCATTATCATGATCACTATCATGATCATTATCATGATCACTATCATGATCATTATCATGATCACTATCATGATCATTATCATGATCACTATCATGATCATTATCATGATCATTATCATGATCATGATCATTATCAAGATCATTATCATTATCATGATCATTATATGATAATGGTCACTATCATGATCACGATAATGATCATGATAGTGACCATGATAATGATCATGATAATGATCATATAATGATCATGATAATGACCATAATAATGATAATGATCATTATTATGATCATTATCATAGTGATCACGATAATAGTCATGATAGTGATCATAATAATGATCATGATAATGATCATGATAATGATCATGTTAGTGATTATGATAATGATCATGATAATGATCATGATAATGATCATGATAGTGATCACGATAATAATCATGATAGTGATCATGATAATGATCATGATAATGATCATTATAATGATCATGATAATGATCATGATAATAATCATGATAGTGATCGCGATAATAATCATGATAGTGATCATGATAATGATCACGATAATGATCATGATAATGATCATGATAATGATCATGATCATAATAATGATCATGATAATGATCATAATAATGATCATGATAATGATCATAATAATGATCATGATAGTGATCATGATAATGATCATGATAGTGATCGTGATAATGATCATGATAATGATCCTGATAGTGATCATGCTAATGATCATGATAATGATCATGTTAGTGATTATGATAATGATCATGTTAGTGATTATGATAATGATCATGATAATGATCATCATAGTGATCACGATAATAGTCATGATAGTGATCATGATAATGATCACGATAATGATCATGATAGTGATCATGATAATGGTCATGATAATGATCATGATAATGATCATGATATTGATCATGATAATGATCATGATAATGATCATGATCATGATAATGATCATGATAGTGATCACGATAATAGTCATGATAGTGATCATGATAATGATCATGATAATGATCATGATAGTGATCACGATAATAATCATGATAGTGATCATGATAATGATCACGATAATGATCACGATAATAATCATGATAATGATCATGATAATGATCATAATAATGATCGTGATAATGATCATGATAATTATCATGATAATGATAATGATAATGATCATGATAGTGATCATGATAGTCATCATGATAATGATCATCATAGTCATCATGATAATGATCATGATAGTGATCATGATAATAATCATAACAATGATCATGATAGTGATCATGATAATGATCATGATAGTGATCATGATAATGATCATGATAGTGATCATGATAATGATCATGATAATGATCATGATAGTGATCATGATAATGATCATGATAATGATCATGATAATGATCATGATAATGATCATGATAATGATCATGATAATGATCATGATAATGGTCATGATAATTATTATGATAGTGATCATGATAATGATCATGATCATAATAATGATCATCCTAATGATCATGATAATGATCATGTTAATGATTATGATAGTGATCATGATAATGATCATGATAGTGATCATGATAATGTTCATGATAGTGATCATGATAATAATCATTATAGTGATCATGATATTAATCATAACAATGATCATGATAGTGATCATGATAATGATCATGATAGTGATCATGATAATGATCATGATAGTGATCATGCTAGTGATCATGTTAATGATTATGATAATGATCATGATAATGATCATGATTGTGATCACGATAATAATCATGATAGTGATCATGATAATGATCACGATAATGATCATGATAATGATCATGATAATGATCATGATAGTGATAATTATTATGATAGTGATCATGATAATGGTCATGATCATAATAATGATCTTCCTAATGATCATGATAATAATCATGATCATAATAATGATCATCCTAATGATCATGATAATGATCATGATAATGATCATGTTAATGATTATGATAATGATCATGATAATGATCATGATAGTGATCATGATAATGTTCATGATAGTGATCATGATAATAATCATGATAGTGATCATGATAATAATCATAACAATGATCATGATAGTGATCATGATAATGATCATGATAGTGATCATGATAATGATCATGATAGTGATCATGCTAATGATCATGTTAATGATTATGATAATGATCATGATAATGATCATGATTGTGATCACGATAATAATCATGATAGTGATCATGATAATGATCACGATAATGATCATGATAATGATCATGATAGTGATCATGATAATGATTATGATAGTGATCATGCTAATGATTATGATAATGATCATGATAATGATCATGATTGTGATCACGATAATAATCATGATAGTGATCATGATAATGATCATGATAATGATCATGATAATGATCATGATAATGATCATGATAGTGATAATTATTATGATAATGATCATGATAATGATCATGATCATAATAATGATCATCCTAATGATCATGATAATAATCATGATCATAATAATGATCATCCTAATGATCATGATAATGATCATGTTAATGATTATGATAGTGATCATGATAATGATCATGATAGTGATCATGATAGTGATCATGATAATAATCATGATAGTGATCATGATAATAATCATGATAGTGATCATGATAATAATCATGATAATGATCATGATAGTGATCATGATAATGATCACGATAGTGATCATGATAGTGATCATGATAATGATCATGATAATGATCATGATAGTGATCATGATAGTGATCATGATAGTGATTATGATAATGATCATGATAATGATCATGATAATGATCATGATAGTGATCATGATAATGATCATGATAATGATTATGATAGTGATCACGATAATAATCATGATAGTGATCATGATAGTGATCACGATAATGATCATTATAGTGATCATGATAATGATCACGATAATGATCATGATATTGATCATGATAATGATCATAATAATGATCATGATAATGATTATGATAATGATCATGATAATTATTTTGATTGTGATCATGACAATAATCATGATATTGATCATGATAATGATCATGATGATGTTCATGATAGTGATCACGATAATAATCATGATAGTGATCATGATAATGATCATGATAATGATCATGATAATGATCATGATAGTGATCATGATAATGATCATGATAATGTTCATGATAATGATCATGATAGTGATTATGATAGTCATCATGATAATGATCATTATAGTCATCATGATAATGATCATGATAGTCATCATGATAATGATCATGATAGTCATCATGATAATGATCATGATAGTCATCATGATAATGATCATGATAGTCATCATGATAATGATCATGATAGTCATCATGATAATGATCATAATAGTGATCATGATAATGATCATGATAATAATCATGATAGTGATCGCGATAATAATCATGATAGTGATCATGATAATGATCACGATAATGATCATGATAATGATCATGATAATGATCATGATCATAATAATGATCATGATAATGGTCATGATAATGATCATGATAGTGATCATGATAATGATCATGATCATTATCGTGATCATTATCATGATCACTATAATGATCATTATCGTGATCACTATCATGATTATTATCATTATCATGATCACTATCATGATTATTATCATGATCACTATCATGAACATTATCATGATCATTATCATGATCAATATCATGATCATTATCATGATCACTATCATGATCATTATCATGATCATTGTCATGATCACTATCAAAATATTTATCATGATCATTATCATGATCATTATTATGATCATTATCATGATCAATATCATGATCATTATCGTGATCACTATCATGATCACTATCATGATTATTATCGTGATCACTATCATGATCATTATCATGATCATTATCGTGATCATTATCATGATCACTATAATGATCATTATCGTGATCACTATCATGATTATTATCATTATCATGATCACTATCATGATTATTATCATGATCACTATCATGAACATTATCATGATCATTATCATGATCAATATCATGATCATTATCATGATCACTATCATGATCATTATCATGATCATTGTCATGATCACTATCAAAATCATTATCATGATCATTATCATGATCATTATTATGATCATTATCATGATCAATATCATGATCATTATCATGATTATTATCATGGTCACTATCATGATCACTATCATGATCATTATCATGATCACTATCATGAACATTATCATGATCACTATCATGATCATTATCATGATCACTATCATGATCATTATCATGATTATTATCATGATCACTATCATGATTATTATCATGATCACTATCATGAATATTATCATGATCATTATCAATATCATGATCATTATCACGATCATTGTCATGATCATTATCATGATCATTATCATTATCATGTTCATGTTCATTATCATGATCATTATCATGTTCATTATCATAATCATTATCATGTTCATTATCATAATCATTATCATGATCATTATCATGATCATTATCATGATCACTATCATGATCAGTCTCATGATCACTATCAAGATCACTATCATGATCACTATCATGTTCACTATCATGATCACTATCATGTTCATTATCATGATCATTATTATGATCACTATCATGATCATTATCATGATCATTATCATGATCATTATCGTGATCATTATCATGATCACTATCATGATTATAATCGTGATCACTATCATGAACATTATCACGATCATTATCATAATCATTAACATGATCATTATCATAATCATTAACATGATAATTATCATGATCATTAGCATGATCATTATTATGATCATGATCATTATCATGATCATTATCATGATCATTATCATGATCATTATCATGATCATTATCATGATCACTATCATGATCATTATCATGACCATTATCATGATCATTATCATGATCACTATCATGATCAATATCATGATCACTATCATGATTATTATCATGATCACTATCATGATTATTATCATGATCACTATCATGAACATCATCATGATCATTATCATGATCAATATCATGATCATTGTCATGATCACAATCAAAATAATTATCATGATCATTATCATGATCATTATTATGATCATTATCATGATCAATATCATGATCATTATCGTGATCATTATCATGATCACTATCATGATCATTATCGTGATCACTATCATGATCATTATCGTGATCATTATCATGATCACTATCATGACTATTATCGTGATCACTATCATGATCATTATCATGATCATTATCATGATCATTATCATGATCAATATCATGATCATTATCATGATCATTATCATGACCATTATCATGATCACTATCATGATCATTATCGTGATCATTATCATGATCACTATCATGACTATTATCGTGATCACTATGATGATCATTATCATGATCATTATCATAATCACTAACATGATCATTATCATAATCACTAACATGATCATTATCATGATCATTAGCATGATCACTATCAGGATCATTATCATGATCATTATCATGATCACTATCATGATCATTATCATGATCACTATCATGATCATTATCATGATCACTATCATGATCATTATCATGATCATTATCATGATCATGATCATTATCATGATCATTATCATTATCATGATCATTATATGATAATGGTCACTATCATGATCACGATAATGATCATGATAGTGACCATGATTATGATCATGATAATGATCATATAATGATCATGATAATGACCATAATAATGATAATGATAATGATCATTATTATGATCATTATCATAGTGATCACGATAATAGTCATGATAGTGATCATGATAATGATCACGATAATGATCATGATAGTGATCATGATAATGGTCATGATAATGATCATGATAATGATCATGATATTGATCATGATAATGATCATGATAATGATCATGATCATGATAATGATCATGATAGTGATCACGATAATAGTCATGATAGTGATCATGATAATGATCACGATAATGATCATGATAGTGATCATGATAAAGGTCATGATAATGATCATGATAATGATCATGATATTGATCATGATCATGATAATGATCATGATAATGATCATGATAATGATCATAATAGTGATCATAATAATGATCATGATAATGATCATGATAGTGATCATGATAATGATCATTATAATGAACATGATAGTGATCATGATAACATGATAGTGATCATGATAATGATCATGATAATGATCATGATAGTGATCATGATAATGATCATTATAATGATCATGATAGCGATCATGATAACATGATAGTGATCATGATAGTGATCACGATACTAGTCATGATAGTGATCATGATAATGATCACGATAATGATCATGATAGTGATCATGATAATGGTCATGATAATGATCATGATAATGATCATGATATTGATCATGATAATGATCATGATAGTGATCACGATAATAATCATGATAGTGATCATGATAATGATCATGATAATGATCATTATAATGATCATGATAATGATCATGATAATAATCATGATAGTGATCACGATAATAATCATGATAGTGATCATGATAATGGTCATGACCATAATAATGATAATGATCATTATTGTGATCATGATTATGATCATGATATTGAACATGATAATGATCATGATCATAATAATGATCATGATAATGATCATGATAATGATCATGTTAGTGATTATGATAATGATCATGATAATGATCATGATAATGATCATGATAATGATCATGATAATGATCATGATAGTGATCACGATAATAATCATGATAATGATCATAATAATGATCATGATAGTGATCATGATAATGATCATGATAGTGATCATGATAATGATCATGATAATGATCCTGATAGTGATCATGCTAATGATCATGATAATGATCATGTTAGTGATTATGATAATGATCATGTTAGTGATTATGATAATGATCATGATAATGATCATCATAGTGATCACGATAATAGTCATGATAGTGATCATGATAATGATCACGATAATGATCATGATAGTGATCATGATAATGGTCATGATAATGATCATGATAATGATCATGATATTGATCATGATAATGATCATGATAATGATCATGATCATGATAATGATCATGATAGTGATCACGATAATAGTCATGATAGTGATCATGATAATGATCATGATAATGATCATGATAGTGATCACGATAATAATCATGATAGTGATCATGATAATGATCACGATAATGATCACGATAATAATCATGATAATGATCATGATAATGATCATAATAATGATCGTGATAATGATCATGATAATGATCATGATCATGATAATGATAATGATAATGATCATGATAGTGATCATGATAGTCATCATGATAATGATCATCATAGTCATCATGATAATGATCATGATAGTGATCATGATAATAATCATAACAATGATCATGATAGTGATCATGATAATGATCATGATAGTGATCATGATAATGATCATGATAGTGATCATGATAATGATCATGATAATGATCATGATAGTGATCATGATAATGATCATGATAATGATCATGATAATGATCATGATAATGATCATGATAATGATCATGATAATGATCATGATAATGGTCATGGTAATTATTATGATAGTGATCATGATAATGATCATGATCATAATAATGATCATCCTAATGATCATGATAATGATCATGTTAATGATTATGATAGTGATCATGATAATGATCATGATAGTGATCATGATAATGTTCATGATAGTGATCATGATAATAATCATGATAGTGATCATGATAATAATCATAACAATGATCATGATAGTGATCATGATAATGATCATGATAGTGATCATGATAATGATCATGATAGTGATCATGCTAATGATCATGTTAATGATTATGATAATGATCATGATAATGATCATGATTGTGATCACGATAATAATCATGATAGTGATCATGATAATGATCACGATAATGATCATGATAATGATCATGATAATGATCATGATAGTGATAATTATTATGATAGTGATCATGATAATGGTCATGATCATAATAATGATCTTCCTAATGATCATGATAATAATCATGATCATAATAATGATCATCCTAATGATCATGATAATGATCATGATAATGATCATGTTAATGATTATGATAATGATCATGATAATGATCATGATAGTGATCATGATAATGTTCATGATAGTGATCATGATAATAATCATGATAGTGATCATGATAATAATCATAACAATGATCATGATAGTGATCATGATAATGATCATGATAGTGATCATGATAATGATCATGATAGTGATCATGCTAATGATCATGTTAATGATTATGATAATGATCATGATAATGATCATGATTGTGATCACGATAATAATCATGATAGTGATCATGATAATGATCACGATAATGATCATGATAATGATCATGATAGTGATAATTATTATGATAGTGATCATGATAATGATCATGATCATAATAATGATCTTCCTAATGATCATGATAATAATCATGATCATAATAATGATCACCCTAATGATCATGATAATGATTATGATAATGGTCATGATAATTATTATGATAGTGATCATGATAATGATCATGATAGTGATCATGATAATGTTCGTGATAGTGATCATGATAATAATGATGATAGTGATCATGATAATAATCATAACAATGATCATGATAGTGATCATGATAATGATCATGATAGTGATCATGATAATGATTATGATAGTGATCATGCTAATGATTATGATAATGATCATGATAATGATCATGATTGTGATCACGATAATAATCATGATAGTGATCATGATAATGATCACGATAATGATCATGATAATGATCATGATAATGATCATGATAATGATCATGATAGTGATAATTATTATGATAGTGATCATGATAATGATCATGATCATAATAATGATCATCCTAATGATCATGATAATAATCATGATCATAATAATGATCATCCTAATGATCATGATAATGATCATGTTAATGATTATGATAGTGATCATGATAATGATCATGATAGTGATCATGATAATGTTCATGATAGTGATCATGATAGTGATCATGATAATAATCATGATAGTGATCATGATAATAATCATGATAATGATCATGATAGTGATCATGATAATGATCACGATAGTGATCATGATAGTGATCATGATAATGATCATGATAATGATCATGATAGTGATCATGATAGTGATCATGATAGTGATTATGATAATGATCATGATAATGATCATGATAATGATCATGATAGTGATCATGATAACTATCATGATCATTATCATGATGACTATCATGATCATTATCATGATGACTATCATGATCATTATCATGATGTCTATCATGATCATTATCATGATGACTATGATGATCATTATCTTGATGACTATCATGATCACTATCATGATCATTATCATGATCACTATCATAATAATTATCACTATCATGATCATTATCATGATCATTATCATGATCACTATCACGATCATTATCATGATCACTATCATGATCATTATCATGATCACTATCATGATCATTATTATGATTATTATCATGATCATAATTATGATTATTATCATGATCATAATTATGATTATTATCATGATCACTATCATGATTATTATCATGATCACTATCATGAACATTATCATGATCATTATCATAATCATTAGCATGATCATTAACATGAATATTAGCATGATCACTATCATGATTATTATCATGATCACTATCATGAACATTATCATGATCATTATCATAATCATTAACATTATCATTAACATGAATATTAGCATGATCACTATCATGATCATTATCATTATCATGATCACTATCATGATCATTATCACGATCATTATTATGATCATTATCATGATCATTATCATGATTATTATCGTGATCATTATCGTGATCATTATCATGATCACTATCATGATTATTAACGTGATCACTATCATGATCATTATCATGATCATTATCATGGTGACTATCATGATCATTATCATGATGACTATCATGATCATTATCATGGTGACTATCATGATCATTATCATGATGACTATCATGATCATTATCATGATGACTATCATGATCATTATCATGATGACTATCATGATCATTATCATGATGACTATCATGATCATTATCATGATGACTATCATGATCATTATCATGATGACTATCATGATCATTATCATGATGACTATCATGATCATTATCATGATGACTATCATGATCATTATCATTATGACTATCATGATCATTATCATGATGACTATCATGATCATTATCATGATGACTATCATGATCATTATCATGATGACTATCATGATCATTATCATGATGTCTATCATGATCATTATCATGATGACTATGATGATCATTATCATGATGACTATCATGATCACTATCATGATCATTATCATGAACATTATCATGATCATTATCATGATCACTATCATGATCATTATCATGATCACTATCATGATCAATATCATGATCACTATCATGATTATTATCATGATCACTATCATGATTATTATCATGATCACTATCATGAACATCATCATGATCATTATCATGATCAATATCATGATCATTGTCATGATCACAATCAAAATAATTATCATGATCATTATCATTATTATGATCATTATCATGATCAATATCATGATCATTATCGTGATCATTATCATGATCACTATCATGATCATTATCGTGATCACTATCATGATCATTATCGTGATCATTATCATGATCACTATCATGACTATTATCTTGATCACTATCATGATCATTATCATGATCATGATCATTATCATGATCATTATCATGATCAATATCATGATCATTATCATGATCATTATCATGACCATTATCATGATCACTATCATGATCATTATCGTGATCATTATCATGATCACTATCATGACTATTATCGTGATCACTATGATGATCATTATCATGATCATTATCATAATCACAAACATGATCATTATCATAATCACTAACATGATCATTATCATGATCATTAGCATGATCACTATCAGGATCATTATCATGATCATTATCATGATCACTATCATGATCATTATCATGATCACTATCATGATCATTATCATGATCACTATCATGATCATTATCATGATCAATATCATGATAGTGATCATGATAATGATCACGATAATGATCATGATAGTGATCATGATAATGGTCATGATAATGATCATGATAATGATCATGATATTGATCATGATAATGATCATGATAATGATCATGATCATGATAATGATCATGATAGTGATCACGATAATAGTCATGATAGTGATCATGATAATGATCATGATAATGATCATGATAGTGATCACGATAATAATCATGATAGTGATCATGATAATGATCACGATAATGATCACGATAATAATCATGATAATGATCATGATAATGATCATAATAATGATCGTGATAATGATCATGATAATGATCATGATAATGATAATGATAATGATCATGATAATGATAATGATAATGATCATGATAGTGATCATGATAGTCATCATGATAATGATCATCATAGTCATCATGATAGTGATCATGATAATAATCATAACAATGATCATGATAGTGATCATGATAATGATCATGATAGTGATCATGATAATGATCATGATAGTGATCATGATAATGATCATGATAATGATCATGAGAGTGATCATGATAATGATCATGATAATGATCATGATAATGATCATGATAATGATCATGATAATGATCATGATAATGATCATGATAATGGTCATGATAATTATTATGATAGTGATCATGATAATGATCATGATCATAATAATGATCATCCTAATGATCATGATAATGATCATGTTAATGATTATGATAGTGATCATGATAATGATCATGATAGTGATCATGATAATGTTCATGATAGTGATCATGATAATAATCATGATAGTGATCATGATAATAATCATAACAATGATCATGATAGTGATCATGATAATGATCATGATAGTGATCATGATAATGATCATGATAGTGATCATGCTAATGATCATGTTAATGATTATGATAATGATCATGATAATGATCATGATTGTGATCACGATAATAATCATGATAGTGATCATGATAATGATCACGATAATGATCATGATAATGATCATGATAATGATCATGATAGTGATAATTATTATGATAGTGATCATGATAATGGTCATGATCATAATAATGATCTTCCTAATGATCATGATAATAATCATGATCATAATAATGATCATCCTAATGATCATGATAATGATCATGATAATGATCATGTTAATGATTATGATAATGATCATGATAATGATCATGATAGTGATCATGATAATGTTCATGATAGTGATCATGATAATAATCATGATAGTGATCATGATAATAATCATAACAATGATCATGATAGTGATCATGATAATGATCATGATAGTGATCATGATAATGATCATGATAGTGATCATGATAATGATCATGATAGTGATCATGCTAATGATCATGTTAATGATTATGATAATGATCATGATAATGATCATGATTGTGATCACGATAATAATCATGATAGTGATCATGATAATGATCACGATAATGATCATGATAATGATCATGATAGTGATAATTATTATGATAGTGATCATGATAATGATCATGATCATAATAATGATCTTCCTAATGATCATGATAATAATCATGATCATAATAATGATCATCCTAATGATCATGATAATGATTATGATAATGGTCATGATAATTATTATGATAGTGATCATGATAATGATCATGATAGTGATCATGATAATGTTCGTGATAGTGATCATGATAATAATGATGATAGTGATCATGATAATAATCATAACAATGATCATGATAGTGATCATGATAATGATCATGATAGTGATCATGATAATGATTATGATAGTGATCATGCTAATGATTATGATAATGATCATGATAATGATCATGATTGTGATCACGATAATAATCATGATAGTGATCATGATAATGATCATGATAATGATCATGATAATGATCATGATAATGATCATGATAGTGATAATTATTATGATAGTGATCATGATAATGATCATGATCATAATAATGATCATCCTAATGATCATGATAATAATCATGATCATAATAATGATCATCCTAATGATCATGATAATGATCATGTTAATGATTATGATAGTGATCATGATAATGATCATGATAGTGATCATGATAGTGATCATGATAATAATCATGATAGTGATCATGATAATAATCATGATAGTGATCATGATAATAATCATGATAATGATCATGATAGTGATCATGATAATGATCACGATAGTGATCATGATAGTGATCATGATAATGATCATGATAATGATCATGATAGTGATCATGATAGTGATCATGATAGTGATTATGATAATGATCATGATAATGATCATGATAATGATCATGATAGTGATCATGATAATGATCATGATAATGATTATGATAGTGATCACGATAATAATCATGATAGTGATCATGATAGTGATCACGATAATGATCATTATAGTGATCATGATAATGATCACGATAATGATCATGATATTGATCATGATAATGATCATAATAATGATCATGATAATGATTATGATAATGATCATGATAATTATTTTGATTGTGATCATGACAATAATCATGATATTGATCATGATAATGATCATGATGATGTTCATGATAGTGATCACGATAATAATCATGATAGTGATCATGATAATGATCATGATAATGATCATGATAATGATCATGATAGTGATCATGATAATGATCATGATAATGTTCATGATAATGATCATGATAGTGATTATGATAGTCATCATGATAATGATCATGATAGTCATCATGATAATGATCATGATAGTCATCATGATAATGATCATTATAGTCATCATGATAATGATCATGATAGTCATCATGATAATGATCATGATAGTCATCATGATAATGATCATGATAGTCATCATGATAATGATCATGATAGTCATCATGATAATGATCATGATAGTCATCATGATAATGATCATGATAGTCATCATGATAATGATCATAATAGTGATCATGATAATGATCATGATAATAATCATGATAGTGATCGCGATAATAATCATGATAGTGATCATGATAATGATCACGATAATGATCATGATAATGATCATGATAATGATCATGATCATAATAATGATCATGATAATGGTCATGATAATGATCATGATAGTGATCAATATCATGATCATTATCGTGATCATTATCATGATCACTATAATGATCATTATCGTGATCACTATCATGATTATTATCATTATCATGATCACTATCATGATTATTATCATGATCACTATCATGAACATTATCATGATCATTATCATGATCAATATCATGATCATTATCATGATCACTATCATGATCATTATCATGATCATTGTCATGATCACTATCAAAATAATTATCATGATCATTATCATGATCATTATTATGATCATTATCATGATCAATATCATGATCATTATCGTGATCACTATCATGATCACTATCATGATTATTATCGTGATCACTATCATGATCATTATCATGATCATTAACATGATCACTATCATGATCATTATCATGATCATTATCATGATCATTATCATGATCACTATCATGATCACTATCATGATCATTATCATGATCATTATCATGATCACTATCATGAACATTATCATGATCACTATCATGATCATTATCATGATCACTATCATGATCATTATCATGATCACTATCATTATCATGATCACTATCATGATCATTATCATGATCACTATCATGATCACTAGTATGATCACTGTCATGATCATTGTCATGATGACTATCATGATCATTATCATGATGACTATCATGATTACTATCGTGATCATTATCATGAACATTATCATGACCACTATCATGATCATTATCATGATCATTATCATGATTATTATCATGGTCACTATCATGATCACTATCATGATCATTATCATGATCACTATCATGAACATTATCATGATCACTATCATGATCATTATCATGATCACTATCATGATCATTATCATGATTATTATCATGATCACTATCATGATTATTATCATGATCACTATCATGAATATTATCATGATCATTATCAATATCATGATCATTATCACGATCATTGTCATGATCATTATCATGATCATTATCATTATCATGTTCATGTTCATTATCATGATCATTATCATGTTCATTATCATAATCATTATCATGTTCATTATCATAATCATTATCATGATCATTATCATGATCATTATCATGATCACTATCATGATCAGTCTCATGATCACTATCAAGATCACTATCATGATCACTATCATGTTCACTATCATGATCACTATCATGTTCATTATCATGATCATTATTATGATCACTATCATGATCATTATCATGATCATTATCATGATCATTATCGTGATCATTATCATGATCACTATCATGATTATAATCGTGATCACTATCATGAACATTATCACGATCATTATCATAATCATTAACATGATCATTATCATAATCATTAACATGATAATTATCATGATCATTAGCATGATCATTATTATGATCATGATCATTATCATGATCATTATCATGATCATTATCATGATCATTATCATGATCATTATCATGATCATTATCATGATCATTATCATGATCATTATCATGATCACTATCATGATCATTATCATGACCATTATCATGATCATTATCATGACCATTATCATGATCATTATCATGATCATTATCATGATCACTATCTTGATCATTATCATGATGATTATTGTGATCATTATCATGATCACTATCATGATTATTATCGCGATCACTATCATGATTATTATCGTGATCACTATCATGATCATTATCATGATCATTATCATGATCACTATTATGATCACTGTCATGATCATTGTCATAATGACTATCATGATCATTATCATGATGACTATCATGATCATTATCATGATGACTATCATGATCATTATCATGATGACTATCATGATCATTATAATGATGACTATCATGATCATTATCATGATGACTATCATGATTACTATCGTGATCATTATCATGAACATTATCATGATCATTATCATGACCACTATCATGATCATTATCATGATCATTATCATGATTATTATCATGGTCACTATCATGATCATTATCATGATCATTATTATGATCATTATCATGATCATTATCATGTTCAGTATCCTGATCACTATCATGATCATTATCATGATCACTATTTTGATCATTATCATGATCACTATCATGATCATTATCATGATCACTATCATGATCATTAGCATGATCATTATTATGATCGCTATCATGATCATTATCGTGATCAGTATCATGATCATTATCTTGATCATTATCATGATCACCATCATGATTATTATCGTGATCACTATCATGTTAATGATCATGATGACTATCATGATCATTATCATGATGACTATCATGATCACTATCATGATCATTATCATGATCATTATCATGATCATTATCATGATCACTATCATGATCATTATCACGATCATTATTATGATCATTATCATGATCATTATCGTGATCAGTATCATGATCATTATCGTGATCATTATCATGATCACCATCATGATTATTATCGTGATCACTATTATGATCATTATCATGATCATTTTCATAATCACTAACATGATCATTATCATGATCATTATTATGATCAATATTATGATCATGATCGCTATCATGATCATTATCATGATCACTATCATGATCATTATCATGATCATTATCACGACCATTATCATGATCAATATCATGATCATTTTTATGATCATTATCATAATCAATATCATGATCATTATCGTGATCATTATAATGATCATTATCGTGATCACTATCATGATCACTATCATGATTATTATCGTGATCACTATCATGATCATTATCATGATCATTATCATGATCACTATCATGATCACTATCATGATCATTAACATGATCATTATCATGATCATTATCATGATCATTATTATGAACATGATCATTATCATGATCACTATCATGATCATTATCATGATCAGTGTCATGATCATTATCGTGATCATTATCATGATCACTATCATGATTATTATCGTGATCAATCATGATCATTATCATGATCATTATCATAATCATTAACATGATCATTATCATGATCATTAGCATGATCACTATCATGATAATTATCATTATCATGATCATTATCATGATCATTATTATGATCATGATCATTATCATGGTCACTATCATGATCATTATCATGATCACTATCATGATCATTATCATGATCACTATCATGATCATTATCATGACCATTATCATGATCATTATCATGATCACTATCATGGTCACTATCATGATCATTATCATGACCATTATCATGATCATTATCATGATCATTATCATGATCATTATTATGATCATGATCATTATCATGATCATTATCATGATCATTATCGTGATTATTATCATGATCACTATCATGATAATTATCGCGATCACTATCATGATTATTATCGTGATCACTATCATGATCATTATCATGATCATTATCATGATCATTATCATGATCACTATCATGATCACTATCATGATCACTATTATGATCACTATCATGATCATTATCATGATCATTATCATGATGACTATCATGATCATTATCATGATGACTATCATGATCATTATCATGATGACTATCATGATAATTATCATGATGACTATCATGATCATTATCATGATGACTATCATGATCATTATCATGATGACTATCGTGATCATTATCATGATGACTATCATGATCATTATCATGATGACTATCATGATCATTATCATGATGACTATCATGATCATTATCATGATGACTATCATGATCATTATCATGATGACTATCATGATCATTATCATGATGACTATCATGATCATTATCATGATGACTATCACGATCATTATCATGATGACTATCATGATCACTATCATGATCATAATCATGAACATTATCATGATCATTATCATGATCACTATCATGATCATTATCATGATCACTATCATGATCATTATCATGATCATTATCATGATCATTATCATGATCACTATCATGATCATTATCATGATTATTATTATGATCATTATCATGATCATTATCATGATCATTATCATTATCATGATCATTATCATGATCATTATCATGATCAGTATCATGATCATTATCATGATCACTATCATGATCATTATCATGATTATTATCATGATCATTATCGTGATCATTATCATAATCATTAACATGATCATTATTATGATCATTAGCATGATCATTATCATGATCACTATCATGATCATTATCATGATCACTATCATGATCATTATTATGATTATTATCATGATCATAATTATGATTATTATCATGATCACTATCATGATTATTATCATTATCACAATCATGAACATTATCATGATCATTATCATAATCATTAACATGATCATTAACATGAATATTAGCATGATCACTATCATGATTATTATCATGATCACTATCATGAACATTATCATGATCATTATCATAATCATTAACATGATCATTAACATGAATATTAGCATGATCACTATCATGATCATTATCATTATCATTATCATTATCATGATCACTATCATGAACATGATCATTATCATGATCATTAGGATGATCATTATCATGATCACTATCATGATCATTAGCATGATCACTATCATGATCATTATCATGATCACTATCATGATCATTATCATGATCACTATCATGATCATTATCATGATCACTATCATGATCATCATCATGAACACTATCACGATCATTATCATGATCACTATCACGATCATTATCATGATCACTATCATGATCATTATCATAATCATTAACATGATCACTATCATGATCATTATCATGATCACTATCATGATCATTATCATGATCACTATCATGATCATTATCATGATCACTATCATGATCATTATCATGATCACTATCACGATCATTATCATGATCACTATCACGATCATTATCATGATCACTATCATGATCATTATCATGATCACTATCATGATCATTGTTATGATTATTATCATGATCACTGTCATGAACATTATCATGATCACTATCATGATCATTACCATGATCACTCTCATAATCATTAACATGATCATTATCATGATCATTAGGATGATCATTATTATGATCATGATCATTATCATGATCACTATCATAATAATTATCATGATCACTATCATGATCATTATCATGATCACTATCATGATCATTATAATGATCATTATCATGATCATTATCGTGATCATTATCATGATCACTATCATGATTATTATCGTGGTCACAATCATGATCACTATCATGATCATTATCATGATCACTATCATGATCATTATCATGATCACTATCATGATCATTATTATGATTAATCATAACTATCATGATTATTATCATGATCACTATCATGAACATTATCATGATCATTATCATAATCATTAACATGATCATTAACATGAATATTAGCATGATCACTATCATGATCATTATCATTATCATGATCATTATCATTATCATGATCATTATCATGATCACTATCATGACTATTATCGTGATCACTATCATGATCACTATCATGTTATCATGATCACTATCATGATCATTATAATGATCATTATCATGATCACTATCATGATCATTATCATGATCATTATCATGATCACTATCATGATCACTATCATGATTATTATCGTGATCACTATCATGATCACTATCATGATCATTATAATGATCATTATCATGATCACTATCATGATCATTATCATGATCATTATCATGATCACTATCATGATCACTATCATGATTATTATCGTGATCACTATCATAATCATTATCATGATCATTATCATGATCACTATCATGATCATTATCATGATCATTATCATGATCATTATCATGATCAATATCATGATCATTATCATGATCATTATCATGACCATTATCATGATCACTATCATGATCATTATCGTGATCATTATCATGATCACTATCATGACTATTATCGTGATCACTATCATGATCATTATCATGATCATGATTATTATCATGATCATTATCATGATCAATATCATGATCATTATCATGATCATTATCATGACCATTATCATGATCACTATCATGATCATTATCATGATCACTATCATGATCATTATCGTGATCATTATCATGATCACTATCATGACTATTATCGTGATCACTATGATGATCATTATCATGATCATTATCATAATCACTAACATGATCATTATCATAATCACTAACATGATCATTATCATGATCATTATCATGATCACTATCAGGATCATTATCATGATCATTATCATGATCACTATCATGATCATTATCATGATCATTATCATGATCATTATATGATAATGGTCACTATCATGATCATTATCGTGATCACTATCATGATCATTATTATGATTATTATCATGATCATAATTATGATTATTATCATGATCACTATCATGATTATAATCATGATCACTATCATGAACATTATCATGATCATTATCATAATCATTAACATGATCATTAACATGAATATTAGCATGATCACTATCATGATTATTATCATGATCACTATCATGAACATTATCATGATCATTATCATAATCATTAACATTATCATTAACATGAATATTAGCATGATCACTATCATGATCATTATCATTATCATGATCATTATCATGATCACTATCATGATCATTATCATGATCATTATCATGATCATTATCATGATCATTATCATGATCATTATCATGATCACTATCATGATCATTATCACGATCATTATTATGATCATTATCATGATTATTATCGTGATCATTATCGTGATCATTATCATGATCACTATCATGATTACTATCGTGATCACTATCATGATCATTATCATGATCATTATCATGGTGACTATCATGATCATTATCATGATGACTATCATGATCATTATCATGATGACTATCATGATCATTATCATGATGACTATCATGATCATTATCATGATGACTATCATGATCATTATCATGATGACTATCATGATCATTATCATGATGACTATCATGATCATTATCATGATGACTATCATGATCATTATCATGATGACTATCATGATCATTATCATGATGACTATCATGATCATTATCATGATGACTATCATGATCATTATCATGATGACTATCATGATCATTATCATGATGACTATCATGATCATTATCATGATGACTATCATGATCATTATCATGATGTCTATCATGATCATTATCATGATGACTATGATGATCATTATCTTGATGACTATCATGATCACGATCATGATCATTATCATGAACATTATCATGATCATTATCATGATCACTATCATGATCATTATCATGATCATTGTCATGATCATTATCATGATCACTATCATGATTATTATCATGATCACTATCATGATTATTATCATGATCACTATCATGATTATTATCATGATCACTATCATGAACATCATCATGATCATTATCATGATCAATATCATGATCATTGTCATGATCACAATCAAAATAATTATCATGATCATTATCATGATCATTATTATGATCATTATCATGATCAATATCATGATCATTATCGTGATCATTATCATGATCACTATCATGATCATTATCGTGATCACTATCATGATCATTATCGTGATCATTATCATGATCACTATCATGACTATTATCGTGATCACTATCATGATCATTATCATGATCATGATCATTATCATGATCATTATCATGATCAATATCATGATCATTATCGTGATCATTATCATGATCACTATCATGACTATTATCGTGATCACTATGATGATCATTATCATGATCATTATCATAATCACTAACATGATCATTATCATAATCACTAACATGATCATTATCATGATCACTAGCATGATCACTATCAGGATCATTATCATGATCATTATCATGATCACTATCATGATCATTATCATGATCACTATCATGATCATTATCATGATCACTATCATGATCATTATCATGATCACTATCATGATCATTATCATGATCATTATCATGATCATGATCATTATCATGATCATTATCATTATCATGATCATTATATGATAATGGTCACTATCATGATCACGATAATGATCATGATAGTGACCATGATAATGATCATGATAATGATCATATAATGATCATGATAATGACCATAATAATGATAATGATCATTATTATGATCATTATCATAGTGATCACGATAATAGTCATGATAGTGATCATGATAATGATCACGATAATGATCATGATAGTGATCATGATAATGGTCATGATAATGATCATGATAATGATCATGATATTGATCATGATAATGATCATGATAATGATCATGATAGTGATCACGATAATAGTCATGATAGTGATCATGATAATGATCACGATAATGATCATGATAGTGATCATGATAAAGGTCATGATAATGATCATGATAATGATCATGATATTGATCATGATCATGATAATGATCATGATAATGATCATGATAATGATCATAATAGTGATCATAATAATGATCATGATAATGATCATGATAGTGATCATGATAATGATCATTATAATGAACATGATAGTGATCATGATAACATGATAGTGAACATGATAATGATCATGATAATGATCATGATAGTGATCATGATAATGATCATTATAATGCTCATGATAGCGATCATGATAACATGATAGTGATCATGATAGTGATCACGATACTAGTCATGATAGTGATCATGATAATAATCATGATAGTGATCATGATAATGATCATGATAGTGATCATGATAATGGTCATGACCATAATAATGATAATGATCATTATTGTGATCATGATTATGATCATGATATTGAACATGATAATGATCATGATCATAATAATGATCATGATAATGATCATGATAATGATCATGTTAGTGATTATGATAATGATCATGATAATGATCATGATAATGATCATGATAGTGATCACGATAATAATCATGATAGTGATCATGATAATGATCATGATAATGATCATTATAATGATCATGATAATGATCATGATAATAATCATGATAGTGATCGCGATAATAATCATGATAGTGATCATGATAATGATCACGATAATGATCATGATAATGATCATGATAATGATCATGATCATAATAATGATCATGATAATGATCATAATAATGATCATGATAGTGATCATGATAATGATCATGATAGTGATCATGATAATGATCATGATAATGATCCTGATAGTGATCATGATAATGATCCTGATAGTGATCATGCTAATGATCATGATAATGATCATGTTAGTGATTATGATAATGATCATGTTAGTGATTATGATAATGATCATGATAATGATCATCATAGTGATCACGATAATAGTCATGATAGTGATCATGATAATGATCTTGATAATGATCACGATAATGATCATGATAGTGATCATGATAATGGTCATGATAATGATCATGATAATGATCATGATATTGATCATGATAATGATCATGATAATGATCATGATCATGATAATGATCATGATAGTGATCACGATAATAGTCATGATAGTGATCATGATAATGATCATGATAATGATCATGATAGTGATCACGATAATAATCATGATAGTGATCATGATAATGATCACGATAATGATCACGATAATAATCATGATAATGATCATGATAATGATCATAATAATGATCGTGATAATGATCATGATAATGATCATGATAATGATAATGATAATGATCATGATAGTGATCATGATAGTCATCATGATAATGATCATCATAGTCATCATGATAATGATCATGATAGTGATCATGATAATAATCATAACAATGATCATGATAGTGATCATGATGATGATCATGATAGTGATCATGATAATGATCATGATAGTGATCATGATAATGATCATGATAGTGATCATGATAATGATCATGATAGTGATCATGATAATGATCATGATAATGATCATGATAATGATCATGATAATGATCATGATAATGATCATGATAATGATCATGATAATGATCATGATAATGATCATGATAATGGTCATGATAATTATTATGATAGTGATCATGATAATGATCATGATCATAATAATGATCATCCTAATGATCATGATAATGATCATGTTAATGATTATGATAGTGATCATGATAATGATCATGATAGTGATCATGATAATGTTCATGATAGTGATCATGATAATAATCATGATAGTGATCATGATAATAATCATAACAATGATCATGATAGTGATCATGATAATGATCATGATAGTGATCATGATAATGATCATGATAGTGATCATGCTAATGATCATGTTAATGATTAGAATAATGATCATGATAATGATCATGATTGTGATCACGATAATAATCATGATAGTGATCATGATAATGATCACGATAATGATCATGATAATGATCATGATAATGATCATGATAGTGATAATTATTATGATAGTGAACATGATAATGATCATGATCATAATAATGATCTTCCTAATGATCATGATAATAATCATGATCATAATAATGATCATCCTAATGATCATGATAATGATCATGATAATGATCATGTTAATGATTATGATAGTGATCATGATAATGATCGTGATAGTGATCATGATAATGTTCATGATAGTGATCATGATAATAATCATGATAGTGATCATGATAATAATCATAACAATGATCATGATAGTGATCATGATAATGATCATGATAGTGATCATGATAATGATCATGATAGTGATCATGCTAATGATCATGTTAATGATTATGATAATGATCATGATAATGATCATGATTGTGATCACGATAATAATCATGATAGTGGACATGATAATGATCACGATAATGATCATGATAATGATCATGATAATGATCATGATAGTGATAATTATTATGATAGTGATCATGATAATGATCATGATCATAATAATGATCTTCCTAATGATCATGATAATAATCATGATCATAATAATGATCATCCTAATGATCATGATAATGAGCATGATAATGGTCATGATAATTATTATGATAGTGATCATGATAATGATCATGATAGTGATCATGATAATGTTCGTGATAGTGATCATGATAATAATCATGATAGTGATCATGATAATAATCATAACAATGATCATGATAGTGATCATGATAATGATCATGATAGTGATCATGATAATGATTATGATAGTGATCATGCTAATGATTATGATAATGATCATGATAATGATCATGATTGTGATCACGATAATAATCATGATAGTGATCATGATAATGATCACGATAATGATCATGATAATGATCATGATAATGATCATGATAATGATCATGATAATGATCATGATAATGATCATGATAATGATCATGATAATGATCATGATAGTGATCATGATAATGATCATGATAGTGATCATGATAATGATCATGATAGTGATCATGATAATGATCATGTTAATGATTATGATAGCGATCATGATAATGATTATGATAGCGATCATGATAATGATTATGATAGTGATCATGATAATGATCATGATAGTGATCATGATAATGATCATGTTAATGATTATGATAGTGATCATGATAATGATCATGATAGTGATCATGATAATGTTCGTGATAGTGATCATGATAATAATGATGATAGTGATCATGATAATAATCATAACAATGATCATGATAGTGATCATGATAATGATCATGATAGTGATCATGATAATGATTATGATAGTGATCATGCTAATGATTATGATAATGATCATGATAATGATCATGATTGTGATCACGATAATAATCATGATAGTGATCATGATAATGATCACGATAATGATCATGATAATGATCATGATAATGATAATGATCATGATAATGATCATGATAATGATCATGATAGTGATAATTATTATGATAGTGATCATGATAATGATCATGATCATAATAATGATCATCCTAATGATCATGATAATAATCATGATCATAATAATGATCATCCTAATGATCATGATAATGATCATGTTAATGATTATGATAGTGATCATGATAATGATCATGATAGTGATCATGATAATGTTCATGATAGTGATCATGATAATAATCATGATAGTGATCATGATAATAATCATGATAATGATCATGATAGTGATCATGATAATGATCACGATAGTGATCATGATAGTGATCATGATAATGATCATGATAATGATCATGATAGTGATCATGATAGTGATCATGATAGTGATTATGATAATGATCATGATAATGATCATGATAATGATCATGATAGTGATCATGATAATGATCATGATAGTGATCATGATAATGATCATGATAATGATTATGATAGTGATCACGATAATAATCATGATAGTGATCATGATAGTGATCACGATAATGATCATTATAGTGATCATGATAATGATCACGATAATGATCATGATATTGATCATGATAATGATCATAATAATGATCATGATAATGATCATGATAATGATCATGATAATTATTTTGATTGTGATCATGACAATAATCATGATATTGATCATGATAATGATCATGATGATGTTCATGATAGTGATCACGATAATAATCATGATAGTGATCATGATAATGATCATGATAATGATTATGATAGTGATCACGATAATAATCATGATAGTGATCATGATAGTGATCACGATAATGATCATTATAGTGATCATGATAATGATCACGATAATGAGCATGATATTGATCATGATAATGATCATAATAATGATCATGATAATGATCATGATAATGATCATGATAATTATTTTGATTGTGATCATGACAATAATCATGATATTGATCATGATAATGATCATGATGATGTTCATGATAGTGATCACGATAATAATCATGATAGTGATCATGATAATGATCATGATAATGATCATGATAATGATCATGATAGTGATCATGATAATGATCATGATAATGTTCATGATAATGATCATGATAGTGATCATGATAGTCATCATGATAGTGATCATGATAGTCATCATGATAGTGATCATGATAGTCATCATGATAATGATCATGATAGTCATCATGATAATGATCATGATAGTCATCATGATAATGATCATGATAGTCATCATGATAATGATCATGATAGTCATCATGATAATGATCATGATAGTCATCATGATAATGATCATGATAGTCATCATGATAATGATCATAATAGTGATCATGATAATGATCATGATAATAATCATGATAGTGATCGCGATAATAATCATGATAGTGATCATGATAATGATCACGATAATGATCATGATAATGATCATGATAATGATCATGATCATGATCATAATAATGATCATGATAATGGTCATGATAATGATCATGATAGTGATCATGATAATGATCACAATAATCATCATGATAATGATCAAGATAGTGATCATGATCATGCTCATTATTATGATCATGATCATTATCATGATTATTATCATGATCACTATCATGATCATTATCATGACCATTATCATGATCATTATCATGATCATTATCATGATCACTATCTTGATCATTATCATGATGATTATTGTGATCATTATCATGATCACTATCATGATTATTATCGCGATCACTATCATGATTATTATCGTGATCACTATCATGATCATTATCATGATCATTATCATGATCACTATTATGATCACTGTCATGATCATTGTCATAATGACTATCATGATCATTATCATGATGACTATCATGATCATTATCATGATGACTATCATGATCATTATCATGATGACTATCATGATCATTATCATGATGACTATTATGATCGTTATCATGATGACTATCATGATCATTATCATGATGACTATCATGATCATTATCATGATGACTATCATGATCATTATCATGATGACTATCATGATCATTATCATGATGACTATCATGATCATTATCATGATGACTATCATGATCATTATCATGATGACTATCATGATTACTATCGTGATCATTATCATGAACATTATCATGATCACTATCATGATTATTATCGTGATCACTATCATGATAATGATCATGATCATAATAATGATCATCCTAATGATCATGATAATAATCATGATCATAATAATGATCATCCTAATGATCATGATAATGATCATGTTAATGATTATGATAGTGATCATGATAATGATCATGATAGTGATCATGATAATGTTCATGATAGTGATCATGATAATAATCATGATAGTGATCATGATAATAATCATGATAATGATCATGATAGTGATCATGATAATGATCACGATAGTGATCATGATAGTGATCATGATAATGATCATGATAATGATCATGATAGTGATCATGATAATGATCATGATAGTGATCATGATAATGATCATTATAATGCTCATGATAGCGATCATGATAACATGATAGTGATCATGATAGTGATCACGATACTAGTCATGATAGTGATCATGATAATAATCATGATAGTGATCATGATAATGATCATGATAGTGATCATGATAATGGTCATGACCATAATAATGATAATGATCATTATTGTGATCATGATTATGATCATGATATTGAACATGATAATGATCATGATCATAATAATGATCATGATAATGATCATGATAATGATCATGTTAGTGATTATGATAATGATCATGATAATGATCATGATAATGATCATGATAGTGATCACGATAATAATCATGATAGTGATCATGATAATGATCATGATAATGATCATTATAATGATCATGATAATGATCATGATAATAATCATGATAGTGATCGCGATAATAATCATGATAGTGATCATGATAATGATCACGATAATGATCATGATAATGATCATGATAATGATCATGATCATAATAATGATCATGATAATGATCATAATAATGATCATGATAGTGATCATGATAATGATCATGATAGTGATCATGATAATGATCATGATAATGATCCTGATAGTGATCATGATAATGATCCTGATAGTGATCATGCTAATGATCATGATAATGATCATGTTAGTGATTATGATAATGATCATGTTAGTGATTATGATAATGATCATGATAATGATCATCATAGTGATCACGATAATAGTCATGATAGTGATCATGATAATGATCTTGATAATGATCACGATAATGATCATGATAGTGATCATGATAATGGTCATGATAATGATCATGATAATGATCATGATATTGATCATGATAATGATCATGATAATGATCATGATCATGATAATGATCATGATAGTGATCACGATAATAGTCATGATAGTGATCATGATAATGATCATGATAATGATCATGATAGTGATCACGATAATAATCATGATAGTGATCATGATAATGATCACGATAATGATCACGATAATAATCATGATAATGATCATGATAATGATCATAATAATGATCGTGATAATGATCATGATAATGATCATGATAATGATAATGATAATGATCATGATAGTGATCATGATAGTCATCATGATAATGATCATCATAGTCATCATGATAATGATCATGATAGTGATCATGATAATAATCATAACAATGATCATGATAGTGATCATGATGATGATCATGATAGTGATCATGATAATGATCATGATAGTGATCATGATAATGATCATGATAGTGATCATGATAATGATCATGATAGTGATCATGATAATGATCATGATAATGATCATGATAATGATCATGATAATGATCATGATAATGATCATGATAATGATCATGATAATGATCATGATAATGATCATGATAATGGTCATGATAATTATTATGATAGTGATCATGATAATGATCATGATCATAATAATGATCATCCTAATGATCATGATAATGATCATGTTAATGATTATGATAGTGATCATGATAATGATCATGATAGTGATCATGATAATGTTCATGATAGTGATCATGATAATAATCATGATAGTGATCATGATAATAATCATAACAATGATCATGATAGTGATCATGATAATGATCATGATAGTGATCATGATAATGATCATGATAGTGATCATGCTAATGATCATGTTAATGATTAGAATAATGATCATGATAATGATCATGATTGTGATCACGATAATAATCATGATAGTGATCATGATAATGATCACGATAATGATCATGATAATGATCATGATAATGATCATGATAGTGATAATTATTATGATAGTGAACATGATAATGATCATGATCATAATAATGATCTTCCTAATGATCATGATAATAATCATGATCATAATAATGATCATCCTAATGATCATGATAATGATCATGATAATGATCATGTTAATGATTATGATAGTGATCATGATAATGATCATGATAGTGATCATGATAATGTTCATGATAGTGATCATGATAATAATCATGATAGTGATCATGATAATAATCATAACAATGATCATGATAGTGATCATGATAATGATCATGATAGTGATCATGATAATGATCATGATAGTGATCATGCTAATGATCATGTTAATGATTATGATAATGATCATGATAATGATCATGATTGTGATCACGATAATAATCATGATAGTGGACATGATAATGATCACGATAATGATCATGATAATGATCATGATAATGATCATGATAGTGATAATTATTATGATAGTGATCATGATAATGATCATGATCATAATAATGATCTTCCTAATGATCATGATAATAATCATGATCATAATAATGATCATCCTAATGATCATGATAATGAGCATGATAATGGTCATGATAATTATTATGATAGTGATCATGATAATGATCATGATAGTGATCATGATAATGTTCGTGATAGTGATCATGATAATAATCATGATAGTGATCATGATAATAATCATAACAATGATCATGATAGTGATCATGATAATGATCATGATAGTGATCATGATAATGATTATGATAGTGATCATGCTAATGATTATGATAATGATCATGATAATGATCATGATTGTGATCACGATAATAATCATGATAGTGATCATGATAATGATCACGATAATGATCATGATAATGATCATGATAATGATCATGATAATGATCATGATAATGATCATGATAATGATCATGATAATGATCATGATAATGATCATGATAGTGATCATGATAATGATCATGATAGTGATCATGATAATGATCATGATAGTGATCATGATAATGATCATGTTAATGATTATGATAGCGATCATGATAATGATTATGATAGCGATCATGATAATGATTATGATAGTGATCATGATAATGATCATGATAGTGATCATGATAATGATCATGTTAATGATTATGATAGTGATCATGATAATGATCATGATAGTGATCATGATAATGTTCGTGATAGTGATCATGATAATAATGATGATAGTGATCATGATAATAATCATAACAATGATCATGATAGTGATCATGATAATGATCATGATAGTGATCATGATAATGATTATGATAGTGATCATGCTAATGATTATGATAATGATCATGATAATGATCATGATTGTGATCACGATAATAATCATGATAGTGATCATGATAATGATCACGATAATGATCATGATAATGATCATGATAATGATAATGATAATGATCATGATAATGATCATGATAATGATCATGATAGTGATAATTATTATGATAGTGATCATGATAATGATCATGATCATAATAATGATCATCCTAATGATCATGATAATAATCATGATCATAATAATGATCATCCTAATGATCATGATAATGATCATGATAATGGTCATGATAATTATTATGATAGTGATCATGATAATGATCATGATAGTGATCATGATAATGTTCGTGATAGTGATCATGATAATAATCATGATAGTGATCATGATAATAATCATAACAATGATCATGATAGTGATCATGATAATGATCATGATAGTGATCATGATAATGATCATGATAGTCATCATGATAATGATCATGATAGTCATCATGATAATGATCATGATAGTCATCATGATAATGATCATAATAGTGATCATGATAATGATCATGATAATAATCATGATAGTGATCGCGATAATAATCATGATAGTGATCATGATAATGATCACGATAATGATCATGATAATATTCATGATAGTGATCATGATAATAATCATGATAGTGATCATGATAATAATCATGATAATGATCACTATCATGATCATTATCATGACCATTATCATGATCATTATTATGATCATGATCATGATCATTATCATGATCATTATCATGATCATTATCGTGATCATTATCATGATCACTATCATGATTATTATCGCGATCACTATCATGATTATTATCATGATCATTATCATGATCACTATTATGATCATTATCATGATGACTATCATGATCATTATCATGATGACTATCATGATCATTATCATGATGACTATCATGATCATTATCATGATGACTATCATGATCATTATCATGATGACTATCATGATCATTATCATGATGACTATCATGATCATTATCATGATGACTATCATGATCACTATCATGATGACTATCATGATCACTATCATGATGACTATCATGATCACTATCATGATCATTATCATGAACATTATCATGATCATTATCATGATCACTATCATGATCATTATCATGATCATTATCATGATCATTATCATGATCACTATCATGATTATTATCGTGATCACTATCATGAACATCATCATGATCATTATCATGATCAATATCATGATTATTGTCATGATCACAATCAAAATAATTATCATGATCATTATCATGATCATTATCATGATCATTATTATGATCATTATCATGATCAATATCATGATCATTATCGTGATCATTATCATGATCACTATAATGATCATTATCGTGATCACTATCATGATCACTATCATGATTATTATCGTGATCACTATCATAATCATTATCATGATCATTATCATGATCACTATCATGATTATTATCGTGATCACTATCATGAACATCATCATGATCATTATCATGATCAATATCATGATTATTGTCATGATCACAATCAAAATAATTATCATGATCATTATCATGATCATTATCATGATCATTATTATGATCATTATCATGATTATTATCATGATCACTATCATGATTATTATCATGATCACTATCATGAATATTATCATGATCATGATCAATATCATGATCATTATCACGATCATTGTCATGATCATTATCATGATCATTATCATTATCATGTTCATGTTCATTATCATAATCATTATCATGTTCATTATCATAATCATTATCATGATCATTATCATGATCATTATCATGATCACTATCATGATCAGTCTCATGATCACTATCATGATCAGTCTCATGATCACTATCAAGATCACTATCATGATCACTATCATGTTCACTATCATGATCACTATCATGTTCATTATCATGATCATTATTATGATCATTATCATGAACATTATCATGATCATTATCATGACCACTATCATGATCATTATCATGATCATTATCATGATTATTATCATGGTCACTATCATGATCACTATCATGATCATTATCATGATCACTATCATGATCATTATCATGATCACTATCATGATCATTATCATGATCACAATCATGATCATTATCATGATTATTATCATGATCACTATCATGATTATTATCATGATCATGATCAATATCATGATCATTATCACGATCATTGTCATGATCATTATCATGATCATTATCATTATCATGTTCATTATCATAATCATTATCATGTTCATTATCATAATCATTATCATGATCATTATCATGATCATTATCATGATCACTATCATGATCAGTCTCATGATCACTATCAAGATCACTATCATGATCACTATCATGTTCACTATCATGATCACTATCATGTTCATTATCATGATCATTATTATGATCACTATCATGATCATTATCATGATCATTATCATGATCATTATCGTGATCCTTATCATGATCACTATCATGATTATAATCGTGATCACTATCATGAACATTATCACGATCATTATCATAATCATTAACATGATCATTATCATAATCATTAACATGATAATTATCATGATCATTAGCATGATCATTATTATGATCATGATCATTATCATGATTATTATCATGATCACTATCATGATCATTATCATGACCATTATCATGATCATTATCATGATCATTATCATGATCACTATCTTGATCATTATCATGATGATTATTGTGATCATTATCATGATCACTATCATGATTATTATCGCGATCACTATCATGATTATTATCGTGATCACTATCATGATCATTATCATGATCATTATCATGATCACTATTATGATCACTGTCATGATCATTGTCATAATGACTATCATGATCATTATCATGATGACTATCATGATCATTATCATGATGACTATCATGATCATTATCATGATGACTATCATGATCATTATCATGATGACTATTATGATCGTTATCATGATGACTATCATGATCATTATCATGATGACTATCATGATCATTATCATGATGACTATCATGATCATTATCATGATGACTATCATGATCATTATCATGATGACTATCATGATCATTATCATGATGACTATCATGATCATTATCATGATGACTATCATGATTACTATCGTGATCATTATCATGAACATTATCATGATCATTATCATGACCACTATCATGATCATTATCATGATCATTATCATGATTATTATCATGGTCACTATCATGATCATTATCATGATCATTATTATGATCATTATCATGATCATTATCATGTTCAGTATCCTGATCACTATCATGATCATTATCATGATCACTATTTTGATCATTATCATGATCACTATCATGATCATTATCATGATCACTATCATGATCATTAGCATGATCATTATTATGATCGCTATCATGATCATTATCGTGATCAGTATCATGATCATTATCTTGATCATTATCATGATCACCATCATGATTATTATCGTGATCACTATCATGTTAATGATCATGATGACTATCATGATCATTATCATGATGACTATCAGGATCACTATCATGATCATTATCATGATCATCATCATGATCACTATCATGATCATTATCACGATCATTATTATGATCATTATCATGATCATTATCGTGATCAGTATCATGATCATTATCGTGATCATTATCATGATCACCATCATGATTATTATCGTGATCACTATCATGATCATTATCATGATCATTATCATAATCACTAACATGATCATTATCATGATCATTATCATGATCAATATTATGATCATGATCGCTATCATGATCATTATCATGATCACTATCATGATCATTATCATGATCATTATCACGACCATTATCATGATCAATATCATGATCATTATTATGATCATTATCATAATCAATATCATGATCATTATCGTGATCATTATCATGATCATTATCGTGATCACTATCATGATCACTATCATGATTATTATCGTGATCACTATCATGATCATTATCATGGTTATTATCATGATCACTATCATGATCACTATCATGATCATTAACATGATCATTATCATGATCATTATCATGATCATTATTATGAACATGATCATTATCATGATCACTATCATGATCATTATCATGATCAGTATCATGATCATTATCGTGATCATTATCATGATCACTATCATGATTATTATCGTGATCAATCATGATCATTATCATGATCATTATCATAATCATTAACATGATCATTATCATGAATATTAGCATGATCACTATCATGATAATTATCATTATCATGATCATTATCATGATCATTATTATGATCATGATCATTATCATGATCACTATCATGATCATTATCATGATCACTATCATGATCATTATCATGATCACTATCATGATCATTATCATGACCATTATCATGATCATTATCATGATAATGATCATGATCACTATCATGATCATTATCATGACCATTATCATGATCATTATCATGATCATTATCATGATCATTATTATGATCATGATCATTATCATGATCATTATCATGATCATTATCGTGATTATTATCATGATCACTATCATGATAATTATCGCGATCACTATCATGATTATTATCGTGCTCACTATCATGATCATTATCATGATCATTATCATGATCATTATCATGATCACTATCATGATCACTATCATGATCACTATTATGATCACTATCATGATCATTAGTGATCATGATAGTGATCTTGATAGTGATCATGAGACTGATCATGATAGTGATCATGATAATGATCATGATAATGATCATGATAATGATTATGATAATGATCATAATAATGATCATGATAATGAACATGATAGTGATCATGATAGTGAACATGATAGTGATCATGATAGTGATCTTGATAGTAATCATGAGACTGATCATGATAGTGATCATGATAATGATCATGATAATGATCATGATAATGATTATGATAATGAACATGATAATGATTATGATAATGAACATGAACATGATAATGATAATGATCATGATAATGATCATGATAGTGATCATGATAATGATCATGATAGTGATCATGATAATGATCATGATAATGATTATGATAGTGATCACGATAATAATCATGATAGTGATCATGATAGTGATCACGATAATGATCATTATAGTGATCATGATAATGATCACGATAATGATCATGATATTGATCATGATAATGATCATAATAATGATCATGATAATGATCATGATAATGATCATGATAATTATTTTGATTGTGATCATGACAATAATCATGATATTGATCATGATAATGATCATGATGATGTTCATGATAGTGATCACGATAATAATCATGATAGTGATCATGATAATGATCATGATAATGATCATGATAATGATCATGATAGTGATCATGATAATGATCATGATAATGTTCATGATAATGATCATGATAGTGATCATGATAGTCATCATGATAATGATCATGATAGTCATCATGATAATGATCATGATAGTCATCATGATAATGATCATGATAGTCATCATGATAATGATCATGATAGTCATCATGATAATGATCATGATAGTCATCCTGATAATGATCATGATAGTCATCATGATAATGATCATGATAGTCATCATGATAATGATCATCATAGTGATCATGATAATGATCATGATAATAATCATGATAGTGATCGCGATAATAATCATGATAGTGATCATGATAATGATCACGATAATGATCATGATAATGATAATGATCATGATAATGATCATGATCATAATCATAATAATGATGATGATAATGGTCATGATAATGATCATGATAGTGATCATTATCATGATGACTATCATGATCATTATCATGATGACTATCATGATCATTATCATGATGACTATCATGATCACTATCATGATCATTATCATGAACATTATCATGATCATTATCATGATCACTATCATGATCATTATCATGATCATTATCATGATCATTATCATGATCACTATCATGATTATTATCATGATCACTATCATGATTATTATCATGATCACTATCATGAACATCATCATGATCATTATCATGATCAATATCATGATCATTGTCATGATCACAATCAAAATAATTATCATGATCATTATCATGATCATTATTATGATCATTATCATGATCAATATCATGATCATTATCGTGATCATTATCATGATCACTATAATGATCATTATCGTGATCACTATCATGATCACTATCATGATTATTATCGTGATCACTATCATAATCATTATCATTATCATGATCACTATCATGATTATTATCATGATCACTATCATGAACATTATCATGATCATTATCATGATCAATATCATGATCATTATCATGATCACTATCATGATCATTATCATGATCATTGCCATGATCACTATCAAAATAATTATCATGATCATTATCATGATCATTATTATGATCATTATCATGATCAATATCATGATCATTATCGTGATCACTATCATGATCACTATCATGATTATTATCGTGATCACTATCATGATCATTATCATGATCATTAACACGATCACTATCATGATCATTATCATGATCATTATCATGATCATTATCATGATCATTATCATGATCATTATCATGATCACTATCATGATCATTATCATGATCATTATCGTGATCATTATCATGATCACTATCATGATTATAATCGTGATCACTATCATGAACATTATCACGATCATTATTATAATCATTAACATGATCATTATCATAATCATTAACATGATAATTATCATGATCATTAGCATGATCATTATTATGATCATGATCATTATCATGATCACTATCATGAACATTATCATGATCACTATCATGAACATTATCATGATCACTATCATGATCATTATCATGATCACTATCATGATCATTATCATGATCACTATCATGATCATTATCATGATCACTATCATTATCATGATCACTATCATGATCATTATCATGATCACTATCATGATCACTAGTATGATCACTGTCATGATCATTGTCATGATGACTATCATGATCATTATCATGATGACTATCATGATTACTATCGTGATCATTATCATGAACATTATCATGATCATTATCATGACCACTATCATGATCATTATCACGATCATTGTCATGATCATTATCATGATCATTATCATTATCATGTTCATGTTCATTATCATAATCATTATCATGTTCATTATCATAATCATTATCATGATCATTATCATGATCATTATCATGATCACTATCATGATCAGTCTCATGATCACTATCAAGATCACTATCATGATCACTATCATGTTCACTATCATGATCACTATCATGTTCATTATCATGATCATTATTATGATCATTATCATGAACATTATCATGATCATTATCATGACCACTATCATGATCATTATCATGATCATTATCATGATTATTATCATGGTCACTATCATGATCACTATCATGATCATTATCATGATCACTATCATGATCATTATCATGATCACTATCATGATCATGATCATTATCATGATCATTATCATTATCATGTTCATTATCATAATCATTATCATGTTCATTATCATAATCATTATCATGATCATTATCATGATCATTATCATGATCACTATCATGATCAGTCTCATGATCACTATCAAGATCACTATCATGATCACTATCATGTTCACTATCATGATCACTATCATGTTCATTATCATGATCATTATTATGATCACTATCATGATCATTATCATGATCATTATCATGATCATTATCGTGATCATTATCATTATCACTATCATGATTATAATCGTGATCACTATCATGAACATTATCACGATCATTATTATAATCATTAACATGATCATTATCATAATCATTAACATGATAATTATCATGATCATTAGCATGATCATTATTATGATCATGATCATTATCATGATCATTATCATGATCACTATCATGATCATTATCATGACCATTATCATGATCATTATCATGATCATTATCATGATCACTATCTTGATCATTATCATGATGATTATTGTGATCATTATCATGATCACTATCATGATTATTATCGCGATCACTATCATGATTATTATCGTGATCACTATCATGATCATTATCATGATCATTATCATGATCACTATTATGATCACTGTCATGATCATTGTCATAATGACTATCATGATCATTATCATGATGACTATCATGATCATTATCATGATGACTATCATGATCATTATCATGATGACTATCATGATCATTATCATGATCATTATCGTGATCAGTATCATGATCATTATCGTGATCATTATCATGATCACCATCATGATTATTATCGTGATCACTATCATGATCATTATCATGATCATTATCATAATCACTAACATGATCATTATCATGATCATTATCATGATCAATATTATGATCATGATCGCTATCATGATCATTATCATGATCACTATCATGATCATTATCATGATCATTATCACGACCATTATCATGATCAATATCATGATCATTATTATGATCATTATCATAATCAATATCATGATCATTATCGTGATCATTATCATGATCATTATCGTGATCACTATCATGATCACTATCATGATTATTATCGTGATCACTATCATGATCATTATCATGATCACTATCATGATTATTATCGTGATCACTATCATGATCATTATCATGGTTATTATCATGATCACTATCATGATCACTATCATGATCATTAACATGATCATTATCATGATCATTATCATGATCATTATCATGATCATTATTATGAACATGATCATTATCATGATCACTATCATGATCATTATCATGATCAGTATCATGATCATTATCGTGATCATTATCATGATCACTATCATGATTATTATCGTGATCAATCATGATCATTATCATGATCATTATCATAATCATTAACATGATCATTATCATGATCATTAGCATGATCACTATCATGATAATTATCATTATCATGATCATTATTATTATTATGATCATGATCATTATCATGATCACTATCATGATCATTATCATGATCACTATCATGATCATTATCATGATCACTATCATGATCATTATCATGATCACTATCATGATCATTATCATGACCATTATCATGATCATTATCATGATCACTATCATGATCACTATCATGATCATTATCATGACCATTATCATGATTATTATCATGATCATTATCATGATCATTATTATGATCATGATCATTATCATGATCATTATTATGATCATGATCATTATCATGATCATTATCGTGATTATTATCATGATCACTATCATGATAATTATCGCGATCACTATCATGATTATTATCGTGATCACTATCATGATCATTATCATGATCATTTTAATGATCATTATCATGATCACTATCATGATCACTATCATGATCACTATTATGATCACTATCATGATCATTATCATGATCATTATCATGATGACTATCATGATCATTATCATGATGACTATCATGATCATTATCATGATGACTATCATGATCATTATCATGATGACTATCATGATCATTATCATGATGACTATCATGATCATTATCATGATGACTATCATGATCATTATCATGATGACTATCATGATCATTATCATGATGACTATCATGATCATTATCATGATGACTATCACGATCATTATCATGATGACTATCATGATCACTATCATGATCATAATCATGAACATTATCATGATCATTATCATGATCACTATCATGATCATTATCATGATCACTATCATGATCATTATCATGATCATTATCATGATCATTATCATGATCACTATCATGATCATTATCATGATCATTATTATGATCAATATCATGATCATTATCATGATCATTATCATGATCATTATCATGATCAGTATCATGATCATTATCATGATCAGTATCATGATCATTATCATGATCACTATCATGATCATTATCATGATTATTATCATGATCATTATCGTGATCATTATCATGATCATTATCATAATCATTAACATGATCATTATTATGATCATTAGCATGATCACTATCACGATCATTATCATGATCACTATCATGATCATTATCATGATCACTATCATGATCATTATTATGATTATTATCATGATCATAATTATGATTATTATCATGATCACTATCATGATTATTATCATGATCACTATCATGAACATTATCATGATCATTATCATAATCATTAACATGATCATTAACATGAATATTAGCATGATCACTATCATGATTATTATCATGATCACTATCATGAACATTATCATGATCATTATCATAATCATTAACATGATCATTAACATGAATATTAGCATGATCACTATCATGATCATTATCATTATCATTATCATGATCATTATCATGATCACTATCATGATCATTATCATGATCATTATCATGATCATTATCATGATCATTATCATGATCATTATCATTATGATCATTATTATGATCACTATCATGATCATTATTATGATTATTATCATGATCATAATTATGATTATTATCAGGATCACTATCATGATTATTATCATGATCACTATCATGAACATTATCATGATCATTATCATAATCATTAACATGATCATTAACATGAATATTAGCATGATCACTATCATGATTATTATAATGATCACTATCATGAACATTATCATGATCATTATCATAATCATTAACATGATCATTAACATGAATATTAGCATGATCACTATCATGATCATTATCATTATCATTATCATGATCATTATCATGATCACTATCATGATCATTATCATGATCATTATCATGATCATTATCATGATCATTATCATGATCATTATCATGATCATTATCATGATCACTATCATGATCATTATCACGATCAATATTATGATCATTATCATGATCATTATCATGATTATTATCGTGATCATTATCGTGATCATTATCATGATCACTATCATGATCATTATCGTGATCACTATCATGATCATTATCATGATCATTATCATGATGACTATCATGATCATTATCATGATGACTATCATGATCATTATCATGATGACTATCATGATCATTATCATGATGACTATCATGATCATTATCATGATGACTATCATGATCATTATCATGATGACTATCATGATCATTATCATGATGACTATCATGATCATGATCATGATGACTATCATGATCATTATCATGATGACTATCATGATCATTATCATGATCATTATCATGATCACTATCATGATCATTATCGTGATCACTATCATGATCACTATCATGATCATTATCATTATCATGATCATTATCATGATCACTATCATGATCATTATCATGATCATTATCATGATCATTATCATAATCACTATCATGATCACTATCATGATCATTATCATGATCATTATCATGATCATTATCGTGATCATTATCATGATCACTATCATGATTATTATCGTGATCACAATCATGATCATTATTATAATCATTAGCATGATCACTATCATGGTCATTATCATGATGACTATCATGATCACTATCATGATCATTATCATGATCATTATCATGATCAGTATCATGATCACTATCATGATCATTATCATGATCACTATCGTGATCATTATCATGATCACTATCATGATCATTATCATGATTATTATCATGATCACTATCATGATTATTATCATGATCACTATCATGAACATTATCATGATCACTATCATGATCATTATCATGATCACTATCATAATCATTAACATGATCATTATCATGATCATTAGGATGATCATTATTATGATCATGATCATTATCATGATCATTAGGATGATCATTATTATGATCATGATCATTATCATGATCACTATCATAATAATTATCACTATCATGATCATTATCATGATCATTATCATGATCATTATCATGATCATTATCATGATCATTATCATGATCATTATCATGATCATTATCATGATCATTATCATGATCATTATCATGATCATTATCATGATCATTATCATGATTATTATCGTGATCACAATCATGATCATTATCATGATCATTATCATAATCATTAACATGATCATTATTATGATCATTAGCATGATCACTATCATGATCATTATCATGATCACTATCATGATCATTATCATGATCACTATCATGATCATTATCATGATCACTATCATGATCATTATCATGATCACTATCATGATCATTATCATGATCACTATCATGATCATTATCATGATCACTATCATGATCATTATCATGATCACTATCATGATCATTGTTATGATTATTATCATGATCACTATCATGAACATTATCATGATCACTATCATGATCATTACCATGATCACTCTCATAATCATTAACATGATCATTATCATGATCATTAGGATGATCATTATTATGATCATGATCATTATCATGATCACTATCATAATAATTATCATGACCATTATCATGATCATTATCATGATCATTATCATGATCATTATCATGATCATTATCATGATCATTATCATGATCATTATCATGATCATTATCATGATCATTATCATGATCATTATCATGATCATTATCATGATCACTATCATGATCATTATCATGATCACTATCATAATAATTATCATGACCATTATCATGATCATTATCATGATCATTATCATGATCATTATCATGATCATTATCATGATCATTATCATGATCATTATCATGATCATTATCATGATCATTATCATGATCACTATCATGATCATTATCATGATCACTATCATGATCATTATAATGATCATTATCATGATCATTATCGTGATCATTATCATGATCACTATCATGATTATTATCGTGGTCACAATCACGATCACTATCATGATCATTATCATGATCACTATCATGATCATTATCATGATCACTATCATGATCATTATCATGATCACTATCATGATCATTATTATGATTAATCATAACTATCATGATTATTATCATGATCACTATCATGAACATTATCATGATCATTATCATAATCATTAACATGATCATTAACATGAATATTAGCATGATCACTATCATGATCATTATCATTATCATGATCATTATCATGATCACTATCATGACTATTATCGTGATCACTATCATGATCACTATCATGTTATCATGATCACTATCATGATCATTATAATGATCATTATCATGATCACTATCATGATCATTATCATGATCATTATCATGATCACTATCATGATCACTATCATGATTATTATCGTGATCACTATCATAATCATTATCATGATCATTATCATGATCACTATCATGATCATTATCATGATCATTATTATGATCACTATTATGATCATTATCATGATCATTATCATGATCATTATTATGATCACTATTATGATCATTATCATGATCATTATCGTGATCATGATCATTATCATGATCAATATCATGATCATTATCATGATCATTATCATGACCATTATCATGATCACTATCATGATCATTATCGTGATCATTATCATGATCACTATCATGACTATTATCGTGATCACTATCATGATCATTATCATGATCATGATTATTATCATGATCATTATCATGATCAATATCATGATCATTATCATGATCATTATCATGACCATTATCATGATCACTATCATGATCATTATCATGATCACTATCATGATCATTATCGTGATCATTATCATGATCACTATCATGACTATTATCGTGATCACTATGATGATCATTATCATGATCATTATCATAATCACTAACATGATCATTATCATAATCACTAACATGATCATTATCATGATAATTATCATGACCATTATCATGATCACTATTATGATCATTATCATGATCATTATCATGATCATTATTATGATCACTATTATGATCATTATCATGATCATTATCGTGATCATGATCATTATCATGATCAATATCATGATCATTATCATGATCATTATCATGACCATTATCATGATCACTATCATGATCATTATCGTGATCATTATCATGATCACTATCATGACTATTATCGTGATCACTATCATGATCATTATCATGATCATGATTATTATCATGATCATTATCATGATCAATATCATGATCATTATCATGATCATTATCATGATCACTATCAGGATCATTATCATGATCATTATCATGATCACTATCATGATCATTATCATGATCATTATCATGATCATTATATGATAATGGTCACTATCATGATCACGATAATGATCATGATAGTGACCATGATATATAATGATCATGATAATGACCATAATAATGATAATGATCATTATTATGATCATTATCATAGTGATCACGATAATAGTCATGATAGTGATCATGATAATGATCACGATAATGATCATGATAGTGATCATGATAATGGTCATGATAATTATCATGATAATGATCATGATATTGATCATGATAATGATCATGATAATGATCATGATCATGATAATGATCATGATCATGATAATGATCATGATAGTGATCACGATAATAGTCATGATAGTGATTATGATAATGATCACGATAATGATCATGATAGTGATCATGATAAAGGTCATGATAATGATCATGATAATGATCATGATATTGATCATGATCATGATAATGATCATGATAATGATCATGATAATAATCATAATAGTGATCATAATAATGATCATTATCATGATCATGTTATCATGATAGCGATCATGATAACATGATAGTGATCATGATAGTGATCACGATACTAGTCATGATAGTGATCATGATAATAATCATGATAGTGATCATGATAATGATCATGATAGTGATCATGATAATGATCATGATAGTGATCATGCTAATGATCATGTTAATGATTATGATAATGATCATGATAATGATCATGATTGTGATCACGATAATAATCATGATAGTGATCATGATAATGATCACGATAATGATCATAATAATGATCTTCCTAATGATCATGATAATAATCATGATCATAATATTGATCATCCTAATGATCATGATAATGATCATGATAATGGTCATGATAATTATTATGATAGTGATCATGATAATGATCATGATCATAATAATGATCTTCCTAATGATCATGATAATAATCATGATCATAATAATGATCATCCTAATGATCATGATAATGATCATGATAATGATCATTATAATGATCATGATAGCGATCATGATAACATGATAGCGATCATGATAGTGATCACGATACTAGTCATGATAGTGATCATGATAATAATCATGATAGTGATCATGATAATGATCATGATAGTGATCATGATAATGATCATGATAGTGATCATGCTAATGATCATGATAGTGATCATGCTAATGATCATGATAGTGATCATGCTAATGATCATGTTAATGATTATGATAATGATCATGATAATGATCATGATTGTGATCACGATAATAATCATGATAGTGATCATGATAATGATCACGATAATGATCATGATAATGATCATGATAATGATCATGATAGTGATAATTATTATGATAGTGATCATGATAATGATCATGATCATAATAATGATCTTCCTAATGATCATGATAATAATCATGATCATAATAATGATCATCCTAATGATCATGATAATGATCATGATAATGGTCATGATAATTATTATGATAGTGATCATGATAATGATCATGATCATAATAATGATCTTCCTAATGATCATGATAATAATCATGATCATAATAATGATCATCCTAATGATCATGATAATGATCATGATAATGGTCATGATAATTATTATGATAGTGATCATGATAATGATCATGATCATAATAATGATCATCCTAATGATCATGATAATGATCATGTTAATGATTATGATAGTGATCATGATAATGATCATCCTAATGATCATGATAATGATCATGTTAATGATTATGATAGTGATCATGATAATGATCATGATAGTGATCATGATAATGTTCGTGATAGTGATCATGATAATGATCATGATCATAATAATGATCTTCCTAATGATCATGATAATAATCATGATCATAATAATGATCATCCTAATGATCATGATAATGATCATGATAATGGTCATGATAATTATTATGATAGTGATCATGATAATGATCATGATCATAATAATGATCTTCCTAATGATCATGATAATAATCATGATCATAATAATGATCATCCTAATGATCATGATAATGATCATGATAATGGTCATGATAATTATTATGATAGTGATCATGATAATGATCATGATCATAATAATGATCATCCTAATGATCATGATAATGATCATGTTAATGATTATGATAGTGATCATGATAATGATTATGATAGTGATCATGCTAATGATCATAATAATGATCATGTTAATGATTATGATAATGATCATGATAATGATCATGATTGTGATCACGATAATAATCATGATAGTGATCATGATAATGATCACGTTAATGATCATGATAATGATCATGATAATGATCATGATATTGATAATTATTATGATAGTGATCATGATAATGATCATGATCATAATAATGATCATCCTAATGATCATGATAATAATCATGATCATAATAATCATCATCCTAATGATCATGATAATAATCATGATCATAATAATGATCATCCTAATGATCATGATAATGATCATGTTAATGATTATGATAGTGATCATGATAATGATCATGATAGTGATCATGATAATGTTCATGATAGTGATCATGATAATAATCATGATAGTGATCATGATAATAATCATGATAATGATCATGATAGTGATCATGATAATGATCATGATAATGATCATGATAGTGATCATGATAATGATCATGATAATGATCATGATAGTGATCATGATAGTGATTATGATAATGATCATGATAATGATCATGATAATGATCATGATAGTGATCATGATAATGATCATGATAATGATTATGATAGTGATCACGATAATAATCATGATAGTGATCATGATAGTGATCACGATAATGATCATTATAGTGATCATGATAATGATCACGATAATGATCATGATATTGATCATGATAATGATCATGATCATAATAATGATCTTCCTAATGATCATGATAATGATCATGTTAATGATTATGATAGTGATCATGATAATGATCATCCTAATGATCATGATAATGATCATGTTAATGATTATGATAGTGATTATGATAATGATCATGATAGTGATCATGATAATGTTCGTGATAGTGATCATGATAATGTTCGTGATAGTGATCATGATAATGATCATGATCATAATAATGATCTTCCTAATGATCATGATAATGATCATGTTAATGATTATGATAGTGATCATGATAATGATCATCCTAATGATCATGATAATGATCATGTTAATGATTATGATAGTGATCATGATAATGATCATGATAGTGATCATGATAATGTTCGTGATAGTGATCATGATAATGTTCGTGATAGTGATCACGATAATAATCATGATAGTGATCATGATAGTGATCACGATAATGATCATTATAGTGATCATGATAATGATCACGATAATGATCATGATATTGATCATGATAATGATCATGATCATAATAATGATCTTCCTAATGATCATGATAATGATCATGTTAATGATTATGATAGTGATCATGATAATGATCATCCTAATGATCATGATAATGATCATGATAATGGTCATGATAATTATTATGATAGTGATCATGATAATGACCATGATCATAATAATGATCATCCTAATGATCATGATAATGATCATGTTAATGATTATGATAGTGATCATGATAATGATCATCCTAATGATCATGATAATGATCATGTTAATGATTATGATAGTGATCATGATAATGATCATGATAGTGATCATGATAATGTTCGTGATAGTGATCATGATAATGTTCGTGATAGTGATCATGATAATGATCATGATCATAATAATGATCTTCCTAATGATCATGATAATAATCATGATCATAATAATGATCATCCTAATGATCATGATAATGATCATGATAATGGTCATGATAATTATTATGATAGTGATCATGATAATGATCATGATCATAATAATGATCTTCCTAATGATCATGATAATAATCATGATCATAATAATGATCATCCTAATGATCATGATAATGATCATGATAATGGTCATGATAATTATTATGATAGTGATCATGATAATGATCATGATCATAATAATGATCATCCTAATGATCATGATAATGATCATGTTAATGATTATGATAGTGATCATGATAATGATTATGATAGTGATCATGCTAATGATCATAATAATGATCATGTTAATGATTATGATAATGATCATGATAATGATCATGATTGTGATCACGATAATAATCATGATAGTGATCATGATAATGATCACGTTAATGATCATGATAATGATCATGATAATGATCATGATAGTGATAATTATTATGATAGTGATCATGATAATGATCATGATCATAATAATGATCATCCTAATGATCATGATAATAATCATGATCATAATAATGATCATCCTAATGATCATGATAATGATCATGTTAATGATTATGATAGTGATCATGATAATGATCATGATAGTGATCATGATAATGTTCATGATAGTGATCATGATAATAATCATGATAGTGATCATGATAATAATCATGATAATGATCATGATAGTGATCATGATAATGATCACGATAGTGATCATGATAATGATCACGATAGTGATAATGATCACGATAATGATCATGATATTGATCATGATAATGATCATGATATTGATCATGATAATGATCATAATAATGATCATGATAATGATCATGATAATGATCATGATAATTATTTTGATTGTGATCATGACAATGATCATGATATTGATCATGATAATGATCATGATGATGTTCATGATAGTGATCATGATAATAATCATGATAGTGATCATGATAATGATCATGATAGTGATCATGATAATGATCATGATAATGTTCATGATAATGATCATGATAGTGATCATGATAGTCATCATGATAATGACCATGATAGTGATCATGCTAATGATCATAATAATGATCATGATTGTGATCACGATAATAATCATGATAGTGATCATGATAATGATCACGATAATGATCATGATAATGATCATGATAATGGTCATGATAATGATCATGATAATGATCATAATAGTCATCATGATAATGATCATGATAATGATCATAATAATGATCATGATAATGATCATAATAATGATCATGATAATGATCATGATAATGATCATGATAGTGATCATGATAATGATCATGATAGTGATCATGATAATGATCATGATAGTGATCATGATAATGATCATGATAGTGATCATGATAATGATAATGATCATGATAATGATCATGATCATAATAATGATCATGATAATGATCATAATAATGATCATGATAATGATCATGATAATGATCATGATAATGATCATGATTGTGATCACGATAATAATCATGATAGTGATCATGATAATGATCACGATAATGATCATGATAATGATCATGATAATGATCATGATAGTGATCATGATAATGATCATGATAGTGATCATGATAATGATCATGATAATGATCATGATAGTGATCATGATAGTGATCATGATAGTGATTATGATAATGATCATGATAATGATCATGATAATGATCATGATAGTGATCATGATAATGATCATGATAATGATTATGATAGTGATCACGATAATAATCATGATAGTGATCATGATAGTGATCACGATAATGATCATTATAGTGATCATGATAATGATCACGATAATGATCATGATATTGATCATGATAATGATCATAATAATGATCATGATAATGATCATGATAATGATCATGATAATTATTTTGATTGTGATCATGACAATGATCATGATATTGATCATGATAATGATCATGATGATGTTCATGATAGTGATCATGATAATAATCATGATAGTGATCATGATAATGATCATGATAATGATCATGATAATGATCATGATAGTGATCATGATAATGATCATGATAATGTTCATGATAATGATCATGATAGTGATCATGATAGTCATCATGATAATGATCATGATAGTCATCATGATAATGATCATGATAGTCATCATGATAATGATCATGATAGTCATCATGATAATGATCATGATAGTCATCATGATAATGATCATGATAGTCATCATGATAATGATCATGATAGTCATCATGATAATGATCATGATAGTCATCATGATAATGATCATAATAGTGATCATGATAATGATCATGATAATAATCATGATAGTGATCGCGATAATAATCATGATAGTGATCATGATAATGATCACGATAATGATCATGATAATGATAATGATCATGATAATGATCATGATCATAATAATGATCATGATAATGATAATGATCATGATAATCACGATAATGATCATGATAATGATAATGATCATGATAATGATCATGATCATAATAATGATCATGATAATGATAATGATCATGATAATGATCATAATAATGATCATGATAATGATCATAATAATGATCATGATAATGATCATAATAATGATCATGATAATGATCATGATAATGATCATGATAATGGTCATGATAATGATCATGATAGTGATAATGATCATGATAGTGATCACGATAATAATCATGATAGTGATCATGATAATGATCACGATAATGATCATGATAATGATCATGATAATGATCATGATAGTGATCATGACAGAGATTATGATAATGATCATGATAATGATCATGATAATGATCATGATAGTGATCATGATAATGATCATGATAGTGATCATGATAATGATCATGATAGTGATCACGATAATAATCATGATGGTGATCATGATAATGATCACGATAATGATCATGATAGTGATCATGATAATGATCATGATAATGATAATGATCATGATAGTGATCATGCTAATATTCATGTTAATGATCATGTTAATGATTATGATAATGATCATGATAATGTTCATGATAGTGATCATGATAATAATCATGATAGTGATCATGCTAATATTCATGTTAATGATCATGTTAATGATTATGATAATGATCATGATAATGTTCATGATAGTGATCATGATAATAATCATGATAGTGATCATGATAATAATCATAATTATGATCATGATAATAATCATAATAATGATCATAATAGTGATCATGATAATGATCATGATAGTGATCATGATAATGATCGTGATAGTGATCATGCTAATGATCTTAATAATGATCATGTTAATGATCACGATAATGATCATGATAATAATCATGATAATAATCATGATAGTAATCATGATAATGATCATGATACTGATCATGATAATGATCATGATAATGATCATGATAATGATCATGATAATGATCATGATCATGATAGTGATCATGATAATGATCATGATAATGTTCATGATAATGTTCATGATAATGATCATGATAATGATCATGATCATGATAGTGATCATGATAATGATCATGATAATGACCATAATAATGATAATGATCATTATCATAGTGATCACGATAATAGTCATGATAGTGATCATGGTAATGATCACGATAATGATCATGATAGTGATCATGATAATGGTCATGATAATGATCATGATAATGATCATGATATTGATCATGATAATGATCATGATAATGATCATGATCATGATAATGATCATGATAGTGATCACGATAATAGTCATGATAATGATCATGATAGTTATCATGATAATGATCATTATAATGAACATGATAGTGATCATGATAATGATCATGATAATGATCCTGATAGTGATCATGATAATGATCATTATAATGATCATGATAGCGATCATGATAACATGATAGTGATCATGATAGTGATCACGATACTAGTCATGATAGTGATTATGATAATAATCATGATAGTGATCATGATAATGATCATGATAGTGATCATGATAATGGTCATGACCATAATAATGATAATGATCATTATTGTGATCATGATTATGATCATGATATTGAACATGATAATGATCATGATCATAATAATGATCATGATAATGATCATGATAATGATCATGTTAGTGGTTATGATAATGATCATGATAATGATCATGATAATGATCATGATAGTGATCACGATAATAATCATGATAGTGATCATGATAATGATCATGATAATGATCATTATAATGATCATGATAGTGATCATGATAATGATCATGATAGTGATCATGATAATGATCATGATAATGATCATGATAGTGATCATGATAATGATCATGATAATGATCATGATAATGATCATGATAATGATCATGATAATGATCATGATAATGATCATGATAATGGTCATGATAATTATTATGATAGTGATCATGATAATGATCATGATCATAATAATGATCATGTTAATGATTATGATAGTGATCATTATAATGATCATGATAGTGATCATGATAATGTTCATGATAGTGATCATGATAATAATCATGATAGTGATCATGATAATAATCATAACAATGATCATGATAGTGATCATGATAATGATCATGATAGTGATCATGATCATGATAGTGATCATGCTAATGATCATGTTAATGATTATGATAATGATCATGATAATGATCATGATTGTGATCACGATAATAATCATGATAGCGATCATGATAATGATCACGATAATGATCATGATAATGATCATGATAATGATCATGATAGTGATAATTATTATGATAGTGATCATGATAATGATCATAATAATGATCTTCCTAATGATCATGATAATAATCATGATCATAATAATGATCATCCTAATGATCATGATAATGATCATGTTAATGATTATGATAGTGATCATGATAATGATTATGATAGTGATCATGCTAATGATCATAATAATGATCATGTTAATGATTATGATCATGATCATAATAATGATCATCCTAATGATCATGATAATGATCATGTTAATGATTATGATAGTGATCATGATAATGATTATGATAGTGATCATGCTAATGATCATAATAATGATCATGTTAATGATTATGATAATGATCATGATAATGATCATGATTGTGATCACGATAATAATCATGATAGTGATCATGATAATGATCACGTTAATGATCATGATAATGATCATGATAATGATCATGATAGTGATAATTATTATGATAGTGATCATGATAATGATCATGATAGTGATCATGATAATGTTCATGATAGTGCTCATGATAATAATCATGATAGTGATCATGATAATAATCATGATAATGATCATGATAGTGATCATGATAATGATCACGATAGTGATCATGATAATGATCACGATAGTGATAATGATCACGATAATGATCATGATATTGATCATGATAATGATCATGATATTGATCATGATAATGATCATAATAATGATCATGATAATGATCATGATAATGATCATGATAATTATTTTGATTGTGATCATGACAATGATCATGATATTGATCATGATAATGATCATGATGATGTTCATGATAGTGATCATGATAATAATCATGATAGTGATCATGATAATGATCATGATAATGATCATGATAGTGATCATGATAATGATCATGATAATGTTCATGATAATGATCATGATAGTGATCATGATAGTCATCATGATAATGACCATGATAGTGATCATGCTAATGATCATAATAATGATCATGATTGTGATCACGATAATAATCATGATAGTGATCATGATAATGATCACGATAATGATCATGATAATGATCATGATAATGGTCATGATAATGATCATGATAATGATCATAATAGTCATCATGATAATGATCATGATAATGATCATAATAATGATCATGATAATGATCATAATAATGATCATGATAATGATCATGATAATGATCATGATAGTGATCATGATAATGATCATGATAGTGATCATGATAATGATCATGATAGTGATCATGATAATGATAATGATCATGATAATGATCATGATCATAATAATGATCATGATAATGATCATAATAATGATCATGATAATGATCATGATAATGATCATGATAATGATCATGATTGTGATCACGATAATAATCATGATAGTGATCATGATAATGATCACGATAATGATCATGATAATGATCATGATAATGATCATGATAGTGATCATGATAATGATCATGATAGTGATCATGATAATGATCATGATAATGATCATGATAGTGATCATGATAGTGATTATGATAATGATCATGATAATGATCATGATAATGATCATGATAGTGATCATGATAATGATCATGATAATGATTATGATAGTGATCACGATAATAATCATGATAGTGATCATGATAGTGATCACGATAATGATCATTATAGTGATCATGATAATGATCACGATAATGATCATGATATTGATCATGATAATGATCATAATAATGATCATGATAATGATCATGATAATGATCATGATAATTATTTTGATTGTGATCATGACAATGATCATGATATTGATAATGATAGTCATCATGATAATGATCATGATAGTCATCATGATAATGATCATGATAGTCATCATGATAATGATCATGATAGTCATCATGATAATGATCATAATAGTGATCATGATAATGATCATGATAATAATCATGATAGTGATCGCGATAATAATCATGATAGTGATCATGATAATGATCACGATAATGATCATGATAATGATAATGATCATGATAATGATCATGATCATAATAATGATCATGATAATGATCATAATAATGATCATGATAATGATCATAATAATGATCATGATAATGATCATAATAATGATCATGATAATGATCATAATAATGATCATGATAATGATCATGATAATGATCATGATAATGATCATGATAATGATCATGATAGTGATAATGATCATGATAGTGATCACGATAATAATCATGATAGTGATCATGATAATGATCACGATAATGATCATGATAATGATCATGATAATGATCATGATAGTGATCATGACAGAGATTATGATAATGATCATGATAATGATCATGATAATGATCATGATAGTGATCATGATAATGATCATGATAGTGATCATGATAATGATCATGATAGTGATCACGATAATAATCATGATGGTGATCATGATAATGATCACGATAATGATCATGATAGTGATCATGATAATGATCATGATAATGATAATGATCATGATAGTGATCATGCTAATATTCATGTTAATGATCATATTAATGATTATGATAATGATCATGATAATGTTCATGATAGTGATCATGATAATAATCATGATAGTGATCATGCTAATATTCATGTTAATGATCATGTTAATGATTATGATAATGATCATGATAATGTTCATGATAGTGATCATGATAATAATCATGATAGTGATCATGATAATAATCATAATTATGATCATGATAATAATCATAATAATGATCATAATAGTGATCATGATAATGATCATGATAGTGATCATGATAATGATCGTGATAGTGATCATGCTAATGATCTTAATAATGATCATGTTAATGATTATGATAATGATCTTGATAATGATCACGATAATGATCATGATAATAATCATGATAATAATCATGATAGTAATCATGATAATGATCATGATACTGATCATGATAATGATCATGATAATGATCATGATAATGATCATGATAATGATCATGATCATGATAGTGATCATGATAATGATCATGATAATGTTCATGATAATGTTCATGATAATGATCATGATAATGATCATGATCATGATAGTGATCATGATAATGATCATGATAATGACCATAATAATGATAATGATCAGTATCATAGTGATCACGATAATAGTCATGATAGTGATCATGGTAATGATCACGATAATGATCATGATAGTGATAATGATAATGGTCATGATAATGATCATGATAATGATCATGATATTGATCATGATAATGATCATGATAATGATCATGATCATGATAATGATCATGATAGTGATCACGATAATAGTCATGATAATGATCATGATAGTTATCATGATAATGATCATTATATTGAACATGATAGTGATCATGATAATGATCATGATAATGATCCTGATAGTGATCATGATAATGATCATTATAATGATCATGATAGCGATCATGATAACATGATTGATCATGATAGTGATCACGATACTAGTCATGATAGTGATTATGATAATAATCATGATAGTGATCATGATAATGATCATGATAGTGATCATGATAATGGTCATGACCATAATAATGATAATGATCATTATTGTGATCATGATTATGATCATGATATTGAACATGATAATGATCATGATCATAATAATGATCATGATAATGATCATGATAATGATCATGTTAGTGGTTATGATAATGATCATGATAATGATCATGATAGTGATCACGATAATAATCATGATAGTGATCATGATAATGATCATGATAGTGATCATGATAATGATCATGATAATGATCATGATAGTGATCATGATAATGATCATGATAATAATCATGATAATGATCATGATAATGATCATGATAATGATCATGATAATGGTCATGATAATTATTATGATAGTGATCATGATAATGATCATGATCATAATAATGATCATGTTAATGATTATGATAGTGATCATTATAATGATCATGATAGTGATCATGATAATGTTCATGATAGTGATCATGATAATAATCATGATAGTGATCATGATAATAATCATAACAATGATCATGATAGTGATCATGATAATGATCATGATAGTGATCATGATCATGATAGTGATCATGCTAATGATCATGTTAATGATTATGATAATGATCATGATAATGATCATGATTGTGATCACGATAATAATCATGATAGCGATCATGATAATGATCACGATAATGATCATGATAATGATCATGATAATGATCATAATAGTGATAATTATTATGATAGTGATCATGATAATGATCATAATAATGATCTTCCTAATGATCATGATAATAATCATGATCATAATAATGATCATCCTAATGATCATGATAATGATCATGATAATGGTCATGATAATTATTATGATAGTGATCATGATAATGATCATGATCATAATAATGATCATCCTAATGATCATGATAATGATCATGTTAATGATTATGATAGTGATCATGATAATGATCATGATAGTGATCATGATAATGTTCGTGATAGTGATCATGATAATAATCATGATAGTGATCATGATAATAATCATAACAATGATCATGATAGTGATCATGATAATGATCATGATAGTGATCATGATAATGATTATGATAGTGATCATGCTAATGATCATAATAATGATCATGTTAATGATTATGATAATGATCATGATAATGATCATGATTGTGATCACGATAATAATCATGATAGTGATCATGATAATGATCACGCTAATGATCATGATAATGATCATGATAATGATCATGATAGTGATAATTATTATGATAGTGATCATGATAATAATCATGATCATAATAATGATCATCCTAATGATCATGATAATAATCATGATCATAATAATGATCATCCTAATGATCATGATAATGATCATGTTAATGATTATGATAGTGATCATGATAATGATCATGAAAGTGATCATGATAGTGATCATGATAGTCATCATGATAATGACCATGATAGTGATCATGCTAATGATCATAATAATGATCATGATTGTGATCACGATAATAATCATGATAGTGATCATGATAATGATCACGATAATGATCATGATAATGATCATGATAATGATCATGATAGTGATCATGATAATGATCATGATAGTGATCATGATAATGATCATGATAATGATCATGTTAGTGATCATGATAGTGATTTTGATAATGATCATGATAATGATCATGATAATGATCATGATAGTGATCATGATAATGATCATGATAGTGATCATGATAATGATTATGATAGTGATCACGATAATAATCATGATAGTGATCATGATAGTGATCACGATAATGATCATTATAGTGATCATGATAATGATCACGATAATGATCATGATATTGATCATGATAATGATCATAATAATGATCATGATAATGATCATGATAATGATCATGATAATTATTTTGATTGTGATCATGACAATGATCATGATATTGATCATGATAATGATCATGATGATGTTCATGATAGTGATCATGATAATAATCATGATAGTGATCATGATAATGATCATGATAATGATCATGATAATGATCATGATAGTGATCATGATAATGATCATGATAATGTTCATGATAATGATCATGATAGTGATCATGATAATGATCATGATAGTGATCATGATAGTCATCATGATAATGATCATGATAGTCATCATGATAATGATCATGATAGTCATCATGATAATGATCATGATAGTCATCATGATAATGATCATGATAGTCATCATGATAATGATCATGATAGTCATCATGATAATGATCATAATAGTGATCATGATAATGATCATGATAATAATCATGATAGTGATCGCGATAATAATCATGATAGTGATCATGATAATGATCACGATAATGATCATGATAATGATCATGATAATGATCATGATAATGATCATGATAATGATCATGATCATAATAATGATCATGATAATTATCATAATAATGATGACTATCATGATCATTATCATGATGACTATCATGATCATTATCATGATGACTATCATGATCATTATCATGATGACTATCATGATCATTATCATGATGACTATCATGATCATTATCATGATGACTATCATGATCATTATCATGATGACTATCATGATCATTATCATGATGACTATCATGATCACTATCATGATCATTATCATGAACATTATCATGATCATTATCATGATCACTATCATGATCATTATCATGATCATTATCATGATCATTATCATGATCACTATCATGATTATTATCATGATCACTATCATGATTATTATCATGATCACTATCATGATTATTATCATGATCACTATCATGATTATTATCATGATCACTATCATGAACATCATCATGATCATTATCATGATCAATATCATGATCACTATCATGATTATTATCATGATCACTATCATGAACATCATCATGATCATTATCATGATCAATATCATGATCATTGTCATGATCACAATCAAAATAATTATCATGATCATTATCATGATCATTATCATGATCATTATTATGATCATTATCATGATCAATATCATGATCATGATAATGATAATGATCGTGATCACTATCATGATTATTATCGTGATCACTATCATAATCATTATCATGATCATTATCATGATCACTATCATGATCATTATCATGAACATTATCATGATCATTATCATGATCACTATCATGATCATTATCATGAACATTATCATGATCATTATCATGATCACTATCATGATCATTATCATGATCATTATCATGATCATTATCATGATCACTATCATGATTATTATCATGATCACTATCATGATTATTATCATGATCACTATCATGAACATCATCATGATCATTATCATGATCAATATCATGATCATTGTCATGATCACAATCAAAATAATTATCATGATCATTATCATGATCATTATTATGATCATTATCATGATCAATATCATGATCATTATCGTGATCATTATTATGATCACTATAATGATCATTATCGTGATCACTATCATGATCACTATCATGATTATTATCGTGATCACTATCATAATCATTATCATGATCATTATCATGATCACTATCATGATCATTATCATGATCATTATTATGATCATTATCATAATCACTATCATGATCACTATCATGATCATTATCATGATCATTATCATGATCACTATCATGATCATTATCATGAGCACTATCATGATCATTATCATGATCATTATCATGATCATTATCGTGATCATTATCATGATCACTATCATGATTATTATCGTGATCACAATCATGATCATTATTATGATCATTAGCATGATCACTATCATGGTCATTATCATGATGACTATCATGATCACTATCATGATCATTATCATGAACATTATCATGATCATTATCATGATCACTATCATGATCATTATCATGATCATTATCATGATCATTATCATGATCACTATCATGATTATTATCATGATCACTATCATGAACATTATCATGATCACTATCATGATCATTATCATGATCACTATCATAATCATTAACATGATCATTATCATGATCATTATCATGAACATTATCATGATCATTATCATGATCACTATCATGATCATTATCATGATCATTATCATGATCATTATCATGATCACTATCATGATTATTATCATGATCACTATCATGATTATTATCATGATCACTATCATGAACATCATCATGATCATTATCATGATCAATATCATGATCATTGTCATGATCACAATCAAAATAATTATCATGATCATTATCATGATCATTATCATGATCATTATAATGATCATTATCATGATCAATATCATGATCATTATCGTGATCATTATCATGATCACTATAATGATCATTATCGTGATCACTATCATGATCACTATCATGATTATTATCGTGATCACTATCATAATCATTATCATGATCATTATCATGATCACTATCATGATCATTATCATGATCATTATCATGATCATTATCATAATCACTATCATGATCACTATCATGATCATTATCATGATCATTATCATGATCACTATCATGATCATTATCATGAGCACTATCATGATCATTATCATGATCATTATCATGATCATTATCGTGATCATTATCATGATCACTATCATGATTATTATCGTGATCACAATCATGATCATTATTATGATCATTAGCATGATCACTATCATGGTCATTATCATGATGACTATCATGATCACTATCATGATCATTATCATGAACATTATCATGATCATTATCATGATCACTATCATGATCATTATCATGATCATTATCATGATCATTATCATGATCACTATCATGATTATTATCATGATCACTATCATGAACATTATCATGATCACTATCATGATCATTATCATGATCACTATCATAATCATTAACATGATCATTATCATGATCATTAGGATGATCATTATTATGATCATGATTATTATCATGATCATTAGGATGATCATTATTATGATTATTATCATGATCACTATCATGATTATTATCATGATAACTATCACGAACATTATCATGATCACTATCATGATCATGATCATTATCATGATCACTATCATAATCATTAACATGATCATTATCATGATCATTAGGATGATCATTATTATGATCATGATCATTATCATGATCACTATCATAATAATTATCATGACCATTATCATGATCATTATCATGATCATTAGGATGATCATTATTATGATCATGATTATTATCATGATCATTAGGAAGATCATTATTATGATCATGATCATTATCATGATCACTATCATAATAATTATCACTATCATGATCATTATCATGATCATTATCATGATCATTATCGTGATCATTATCATGATCACTATCATGATTATTATCGTGATCACAATCATGATCATTATCATGATCATTATCATAATCATTAACATGATCATTAGCATGATCACTATCGTGATCAATATCATGATCACTATCATGATCATTATCATGATTATTATCATGATCACTATCATGAACATTATCATGATCACTATCATGATCATTATCATGATCACTATCATAATCATTAACATGATCATTATCATGATCATTAGGATGATCATTATTATGATCATGATTATTATCATGATCATTAGGATGATCATTATTATGATCATGATCATTATCATGATCACTATCATAATAATTATCACTATCATGATCATTATCATGATCATTAGGAAGATCATTATTATGATCATGATCATTATCATGATCACTATTATAATAATTATCACTATCATGATCATTATCATGATCATTATTATGATCATTATCATGATCATTATCATGATCAGTATCATGATCACTATCATGATCATTATCATGATCACTATCGTGATCAATATCATGATCACTATCATGATCATTATCATGATTATTATCATGATCACTATCATGATTATTATCATGATCACTATCATGAACATTATCATGATCACTATCATGATCATTATCATGATCACTATCATAATCATTAACATGATCATTATCATGATCATTAGGATGATCATTATTATGATCGTGATTATTATCATGATCATTAGGATGATCATTATTATGATCATGATCATTATCATGATCACTATCATAATAATTATCACTATCATGATCATTATCATGATCATTATCATGATCATTATCGTGATCATTATCATGATCACTATCATGATTATTATCGTGATCACAATAATGATCATTATCATGATCATTATCATAATCATTAACATGATCATTATTATGATCATTAGCATGATCACTATCATAATCATTATCATGATCACTATCATGATCATTATCATGATCACTATCATGATCATTGTTATGATTATTATCATGATCACTCTCATGATTATTATCATGATCACTATCACGAACATTATCATGATCACTATCATGATCATTATTATGATCACTATCATAATCATTAACATGATCATTATCATGATCATTAGGATGATCATTATTATGATCATGATCATTATCATGACCACTATCATAATAATTATCATGACCATTATCATGATCATTATCATGATCATTAGGATGATCATTATTATGATCATGATTATTATCATGATCATTAGGAAGATCATTATTATGATCATGATCATTATCATGATCACTTTCATAATAATTATCACTATCATGATCATTATCATGATCATTATCATGATCATTATCGTGATCATTATCATGATCACTATCATGATTATTATCGTGATCACAAACATGATCATTATCATGATCATTATCATAATCATTAACATGATCATTAGCATGATCACTATCATGATCATTATCATGATCACTATCATGATCATTATCATGATCACTATCATGATCATTATCATGATCACTATCATGATTATTATCATGATCACTATCATGACTAGTATCGTGATCACTATCATGATCACTATCATGTTATCATGATGGCTATCATGATCATTATAATGATCATTATCATGATCACTATCATGACCATTATCATGATCATTATCATGATCATTATTATGATCATGATTATTATCATGATCATTAGGAAGATCATTATTATGATCATGATCATTAGGAAGATCATTATTATGATCATGATCATTATCATGATCACTATCATAATAATTATCACTATCATGATCATTATCATGATCATTATCATGATCACTATCACGATCATTATCATGATCACTATCATGATCATTATCATGATCACTATCATGATCATTATTATGATTATTATCATGATCATAATTATGATTATTATCATGATCACTATCATGATTATTATCATGATCACTATCATGAACATTATCATGATCATTATCATAATCATTAACATGATCATTAACATGAATATTAGCATGATCACTATCATGATTATTATCATGATCACTATAATGAACATTATCATGATCATTATCATAATCATTAACATGATCATTAACATGAATATTAGCATGATCACTATCATGATCATTATCATTATCATTATCATTATCATGATCATTATCATGATCACTATCATGATCATTATCATGATCATTATCATGATCATTATCATGATCATTATCATGATCACTATCATGATCATTATCACGATCATTATTATGATCATTATCATGATCATTATCATGATCATTATCATGATTATTATCGTGATCATTATCGTGATCATTATCATGATCACTATCATGATTATTATCGTGATCACTATCATGATCATTATCATGATCATTATCATGATGACTATCATGATCATTATCATGATGACTATCATGATCATTATCATGATGACTATCATAATCATTATCATGATGACTATCATGATCATTATCATGATGACTATCATGATCATTATCATGATGACTATCATGATCATTATCATGACGACTATCATGATCATTATCATGATGACTATCATGATCATTATCATGATGACTATCATGATCATTATCATGATGACTATCATGATCATTATCATGATGACTATCATGATCATTATCATGATGACTATCATGATCATTATCATGATGACTATCATGATCACTATCATGATCATTATCATGAACATTATCATGATCATTATCATGATCACTATCATGATCATTATCATGATCATTATCATGATCATTATCATGATCATTATCATGATCATTATCATGATCATTATCATGATCACTATCATGATTATTATCATGATCACTATCATGAACATCATCATGATCATTATCATGATCAATATCATGATCATTGTCATGATCACAATCAAAATAATTATAATGATCATTATCATGATCATTATTATGATCATTATCATGATCAATATCATGATCATTATCGTGATCATTATCATGATCACTATCATGATCATTATCGTGATCACTATCATGATCACTATCATGATTATTATCGTGATCACTATCATAATCATTATCATGAACATTATCATGATCACTATCATGATCATTATCATGATCATTATCATGATCATTATCATAATCACTATCATGATCACTATCATGATCATTATCATGATCATTATCATGATCATTATCGTGATCATTATCATGATCACTATCATGATTATTATCGTGATCACAATCATGATCATTATTATAATCATTAGCATGATCACTATCATGGTCATTATCATGATGACTATCATGATCACTATCATGATCATTATCATGATCATTATCATGATCAGTATCATGATCACTATCATGATCATTATCATGATCACTATCGTGATCATTATCATGATCACTGTCATGATCATTATCATGATTATTATCATGATCACTATCATGATTATTATCATGATCACTATCATGAACATTATCATGATCACTATCATGATCATTATCATGATCACTATCATAATCATTAACATGATCATTATCATGATCATTAGGATGATCATTATTATGATCATGATCATTATCATGATCATTAGGATGATCATTATTATGATCATGATCATTATCATGATCATTAGGATGATCATTATTATGATCATGATCATTATCATGATCATTAGGATGATCATTATTATGATCATGCTCATTATCATGATCACTATCATAATAATTATCACTATCATGATCATTATCATGATCATTATCATGATCATTATCATGATCATTATCGTGATCATTATCATGATCACTATCATGATTATTATCGTGATCACAATCATGATCATTATCATGATCATTATCATAATAATTAACAAGATCATTATTATGATCATTAGCATGATCACTATCATGATCATTATCATGATCACTATCATGATCATTATCATGATCACTATCATGATCATTATCATGATCACTATCATGATCATTATCATGATCACTATCATGATCATTATCATGATCACTATCATGATCATTATCATGATCACTATCATGATCATTACCATGATCACTCTCATAATCATTAACATGATCATTATCATGATCATTAGGATGATCATTATTATGATCATGATCATTATCATGATCACTATCATAATAATTATCATGATCACTATCATAATAATTATCATGACCATTATCATGATCATTATCATGATCATTATCATGATCATTATCATGATCATTATCATGATCATTATCATGATCATTATCATGATCACTATCATGATCATTATCATGATCACTATCATGATCATTATAATGATCATTATCATGATCATTATCGTGATCATTATCATGATCACTATCATGATTATTATCGTGGTCACAATCATGATCACTATCATGACCATTATCATGATCACTATCATGATCATTATCATGATCACTATCATGATCATTATTATGATTATGATTATTATCATGATCACTATCATGATTATTATCATGATCACTATCATGAACATTATCATGATCATTATCATAATCATTAACATGATCATTAACATGAATATAAGCATGATCACTATCATGATCATTATCATTATCATGATCATTATCATGATCACTATCATGACTATTATCGTGATCACTATCATGATCACTATCATGTTATCATGATCACTTTCATGATCATTATAATGATCATTATCATGATCACTATCATGATCATTACCATGATCATGATCATTATCATGATCATTATCAAGATCATTATCATGATCATTATCATGATCATTATCATGATCATTATCATGATCATTATCATGATCATTATCATGATCACTATCATGATCATTATCATGATCACTATCATGATCATTATAATGATCATTATCATGATCATTATCGTGATCATTATCATGATCACTATCATGATTATTATCGTGGTCACAATCATGATCACTATCATGACCATTATCATGATCACTATCATGATCATTATCATGATCACTATCATGATCATTATTATGATTATGATTATTATCATGATCACTATCATGATTATTATCATGATCACTATCATGAACATTATCATGATCATTATCATAATCATTAACATGATCATTAACATGAATATTAGCATGATCACTATCATGATCATTATCATTATCATGATCATTATCATGATCACTATCATGACTATTATCGTGATCACTATCATGATCACTATCATGTTATCATGATCACTATCATGATCATTATCATGATCATTATCATGATCACTATCATGATCACTATCATGATTATTATCGTGATCACTATCATAATCATTATCATGATCATTATCATGATCACTATCATGATCATTATCATGATCATTATTATGATCACTATTATGATCATTATCATGATCAATATCATGATCATTATCATGATCATTATCATGACCATTATCATGATCACTATCATGACCATTATCATGATCACTATCATGATCATTATCGTGATCATTATCATGATTACTATCATGACTATTATCGTGATCACTATCATGATCATTATCATGATCATGATCATTATCATGATCATTATCATGATCAAAATCATGATCATTATCATGATCATTATCATGACCATTATCATGATCATTATCGTGATCATTATCATGATCACTATCATGATTATTATCGTGGTCACAATCATGATCACTATCATGACCATTATCATGATCACTATCATGATCATTATCATGATCACTATCATGATCATTATTATGATTATGATTATTATCATGATCACTATCATGATTATTATCATGATCACTATCATGAACATTATCATGATCATTATCATAATCATTAACATGATCATTAACATGAATATAAGCATGATCACTATCATGATCATTATCATTATCATGATCATTATCATGATCACTATCATGACTATTATCGTGATCACTATCATGATCACTATCATGTTATCATGATCACTTTCATGATCATTATAATGATCATTATCATGATCACTATCATGATCATTACCATGATCATGATCATTATCATGATCATTATCAAGATCATTATCATGATCATTATCATGATCATTATCATGATCATTATCATGATCATTATCATGATCATTATCATGATCACTATCATGATCATTATCATGATCACTATCATGATCATTATAATGATCATTATCATGATCATTATCGTGATCATTATCATGATCACTATCATGATTATTATCGTGGTCACAATCATGATCACTATCATGACCATTATCATGATCACTATCATGATCATTATCATGATCACTATCATGATCATTATTATGATTATGATTATTATCATGATCACTATCATGATTATTATCATGATCACTATCATGAACATTATCATGATCATTATCATAATCATTAACATGATCATTAACATGAATATTAGCATGATCACTATCATGATCATTATCATTATCATGATCATTATCATGATCACTATCATGACTATTATCGTGATCACTATCATGATCACTATCATGTTATCATGATCACTATCATGATCATTATCATGATCATTATCATGATCACTATCATGATCACTATCATGATTATTATCGTGATCACTATCATAATCATTATCATGATCATTATCATGATCACTATCATGATCATTATCATGATCATTATTATGATCACTATTATGATCATTATCATGATCAATATCATGATCATTATCATGATCATTATCATGACCATTATCATGATCACTATCATGACCATTATCATGATCACTATCATGATCATTATCGTGATCATTATCATGATCACTATCATGACTATTATCGTGATCACTATCATGATCATTATCATGATCATGATCATTATCATGATCATTATCATGATCAAAATCATGATCATTATCATGATCATTATCATGACCATTATCATGATCACTATCATGATCATTATCATGATCACTATCATGATCATTATCGTGATCATTATCATGATCACTATCATGACTATTATCGTGATCACTATCATGATCACTATCATGATTATTATCGTGATCACAATCATGATCATTATCATGATCATTATCATAATCATTAACATGATCATTATTATGATCATTAGCATGATCACTATCATGATCATTATCATGATCACTATCATGATCATTATCATGATCACTATCATGATCATTATCATGATCACTATCATGATCATTATCATGATCACTATCATGATCATTATCATGATCACTATCATGATCATTATCATGATCATTATCATGATCATTATCGTGATCATTATCATGATCACTATCATGATTATTATCGTGATCATTATCATAATCATTAACATGATCATTATGATCATTAGCATGATCACTATCATGATCACTATCATGATCATTATCATGATCACTATCATGATCATTATCATGACCATTATCATGATCACTATCATGATCATTATCGTGATCATTATCATGATCACTATCATGACTATTATCGTGATCACTATCATGATCACTATCATGATTATTATCGTGATCACAATCATGATCATTATCATGATCATTATCATAATCATTAACATGATCATTATTATGATCATTAGCATGATCACTATCATGATCATTATCATGATCACTATCATGATCATTATCATGATCACTATCATGATCATTATCATGATCACTATCATGATCATTATCATGATCACTATCATGATCATTATCATGATCATTATCATGATCATTATCGTGATCATTATCATGATCACTATCATGATTATTATCGTGATCATTATCATAATCATTAACATGATCATTATGATCATTAGCATGATCACTATCATGATCACTATCATGATCATTATCATGATCACTATCATGATCATTGTTATGATTATTATCATGATCACTATCATGAACATTATCATGATCACTATCATGAACATTATCATGATCACTATCATGATCATTACCATGATCACTCTCATAATCATTAACATGATCATTATCATGATCATTAGGATGATCATTATTATGATCATGATCATTATCATGATCACTATCATAATAATTATCATGACCATTATCATGATCATTATCATGATCATTATCAAGATCATTATCATGATCATTATCATGATCATTATCATGATCATTATCATGATCATTATCATGATCATTATCATGATCACTATCATGATCATTATCATGATCACTATCATGATCATTATAATGATCATTATCATGATCATTATCGTGATCATTATCATGATCACTATCATGATTATTATCGTGGTCACAATCATGATCACTATCATGACCATTATCATGATCACTATCATGATCATTATCATGATCACTATCATGATCATTATTATGATTATGATTATTATCATGATCACTATCATGATTATTATCATGATCACTATCATGAACATTATCATGATCATTATCATAATCATTAACATGATCATTAACATGAATATTAGCATGATCACTATCATGATCATTATCATTATCATGATCATTATCATGATCACTATCATGACTATTATCGTGATCACTATCATGATCACTATCATGTTATCATGATCACTATCATGATCATTATAATGATCATTATCATGATCACTATCATGATCATTATCATGATCATTATCATGATCACTATCATGATCACTATCATGATTATTATCGTGATCACTATCATAATCATTATCATGATCATTATCATGATCACTATCATGATCATTATCATGATCATTATTATGATCACTATTATGATCATTATCATGATCAATATCATGATCATTATCATGATCATTATCATGACCATTATCATGATCACTATCATGATCATTATCGTGATCATTATCATGATCACTATCATGACTATTATCGTGATCACTATCATGATCATTATCATGATCATGATCATTATCATGATCATTATCATGATCAATATCATGATCATTATCATGATCATTATCATGACCATTATCATGATCACTATCATGATCATTATCATGATCACTATCATGATCATTATCGTGATCATTATCATGATCACTATCATGACTATTATCGTGATCACTATGATGATCATTATCATGATCATTATCATAATCACTAACATGATCATTATCATAATCACTAACATGATCATTATCATGATCATTAGCATGATCACTATCAGGATCATTATTATGATCATTATCATGATCACTATCATGATCATTATCATGATCATTATCATTATTATGATCATTATCATGATCATGATCATTATCATGATCATTATCATGATCATTATCATGATCATTATCGTGATCATTATCATGATCATTATCATGATCATTATATGATAATGGTCACTATCATGATCACGATAATGATCATGATAGTGACCATGATAATGATCATGATAATGATCATATAATGATCATGATAATGACCATAATAATGATAATGATCATTATTATGATCATTATCATAGTGATCACGATAATAGTCATGATAGTGATCATGATAATGATCACGATAATGATCATGATAGTGATCATGATAATGGTCATGATAATGATCATGATAATGATCATGATATTGATCATGATAATGATCATGATAATGATCATGATAATGATCATGATAGTGATCACGATAATAGTCATGATAGTGATCATGATAATGATCATGATAATGATAATGATCATGATAGTGATCATGCTAATATTCATGTTAATGATCATGTTAATGATTATGATAATGATCATGATAATGTTCATGATAGTGATCATGATAATAATCATGATAGTGATCATGATAATAATCATAATCATAATAATGATCATGATAGTGATCATGATAATGATCATGATAGTGATCATGATAATGGTCATGATAGTGATCATGATTGTGACCACGATAATAATCATGATAGTGATCATGATACACTATCATGATCACTATCATGATCATTATCATGATCACTATCATGATCATTGTTATGATTATTATCATGATCACTATCATGAACATTATCATGATCACTATCATGAACATTATCATGATCACTATCATGATCATTACCATGATCACTCTCATAATCATTAACATGATCATTATCATGATCATTAGGATGATCATTATTATGATCATGATCATTATCATGATCACTATCATAATAATTATCATGACCATTATCATGATCATTATCATGATCATTATCAAGATCATTATCATGATCATTATCATGATCATTATCATGATCATTATCATGATCATTATCATGATCATTATCATGATCACTATCATGATCATTATCATGATCACTATCATGATCATTATAATGATCATTATCATGATCATTATCGTGATCATTATCATGATCACTATCATGATTATTATCGTGGTCACAATCATGATCACTATCATGACCATTATCATGATCACTATCATGATCATTATCATGATCACTATCATGATCATTATTATGATTATGATTATTATCATGATCACTATCATGATTATTATCATGATCACTATCATGAACATTATCATGATCATTATCATAATCATTAACATGATCATTAACATGAATATTAGCATGATCACTATCATGATCATTATCATTATCATGATCATTATCATGATCACTATCATGACTATTATCGTGATCACTATCATGATCACTATCATGTTATCATGATCACTATCATGATCATTATAATGATCATTATCATGATCACTATCATGATCATTATCATGATCATTATCATGATCACTATCATGATCACTATCATGATTATTATCGTGATCACTATCATAATCATTATCATGATCATTATCATGATCACTATCATGATCATTATCATGATCATTATTATGATCACTATTATGATCATTATCATGATCAATATCATGATCATTATCATGATCATTATCATGACCATTATCATGATCACTATCATGATCATTATCGTGATCATTATCATGATCACTATCATGACTATTATCGTGATCACTATCATGATCATTATCATGATCATGATCATTATCATGATCATTATCATGATCAATATCATGATCATTATCATGATCATTATCATGACCATTATCATGATCACTATCATGATCATTATCATGATCACTATCATGATCATTATCGTGATCATTATCATGATCACTATCATGACTATTATCGTGATCACTATGATGATCATTATCATGATCATTATCATAATCACTAACATGATCATTATCATAATCACTAACATGATCATTATCATGATCATTAGCATGATCACTATCAGGATCATTATTATGATCATTATCATGATCACTATCATGATCATTATCATGATCATTATCATTATTATGATCATTATCATGATCATGATCATTATCATGATCATTATCATGATCATTATCATGATCATTATCGTGATCATTATCATGATCATTATCATGATCATTATATGATAATGGTCACTATCATGATCACGATAATGATCATGATAGTGACCATGATAATGATCATGATAATGATCATATAATGATCATGATAATGACCATAATAATGATAATGATCATTATTATGATCATTATCATAGTGATCACGATAATAGTCATGATAGTGATCATGATAATGATCACGATAATGATCATGATAGTGATCATGATAATGGTCATGATAATGATCATGATAATGATCATGATATTGATCATGATAATGATCATGATAATGATCATGATAATGATCATGATAGTGATCACGATAATAGTCATGATAGTGATCATGATAATGATCACGATAATGATCACGATAATAGTCATGATAGTGAACATGATAGTGATCATTATAATGAACATGATAGTGATCATGATAACATGATAGTGATCATGATAATGATCATGATAATGATCATGATAGTGATCATGATAATGATCATTATAATGATCATGATAGCGATCATGATAACATGATAGTGATCATGATAGTGATCACGATACTAGTCATGATAGTGATCATGATAATAATCATGATAGTGATCATGATAATGATCATGATAGTGATCATGATAATGATCATGATAGTGATCATGCTAATGATTATGATAATGATCATGATAATGATCATGATTGTGATCACGATAATAATCATGATAGTGATCATGATAATGATCACGATAATGATCATGATAATGATCATGATAATGATCATTATAGTGATAATTATTATGATAGTGATCATGATAATGATCATGATCATAATAATGATCTTCCTAATGATCATGATAATAATCATGATCATAATAATGATCATCCTAATGATCATGATAATGATCATGTTAATGATTATGATAGTGATCATGATAATGATCATGATAGTGATCATGATAATGTTCATGATAGTGATCATGATAATAATCATGATAGTGATCATGATAATAATCATGATAATGATCATGATAGTGATCATGATAATGATCACGATAGTGATCATGATAATGATCATGATAGTGATCATGATACTGATCATGATAATGATCATGATAATGATCATAATAATGATCATGATAATGATCATGATAGTGATCATGATAATGATCATGATAATGATCATGATAATGATCATGATAGTGATCATGATAATGATCATGATAATGTTCATGATAATGATCATGATAGTGATCATGATAATGATCATGATAATGGTCATGATAATTATTATGATAGTGATCATGATAATGATCATGATCATAATAATGATCTTCCTAATGATCATGATAATAATCATGATCATAATAATGATCATCCTAATGATCATGATAATGATCATGTTAATGATTATGATAGTGATCATGATAATGATCATGATAGTGATCACGATAATGCTCATGATAGTGATCATGATAATAATCATGATAGTGATCATGATAATAATCATGATAATGATCATGATAATGATCATTATTATGATCATTATCATGATCACTATCATGATTATTATCGTGATCACAATCATGATCATTATCATGATCATTATCATAATCATTAACATGATCATTATTATGATCATTAGCCTGATCACTATCATAATCATTATCATAATAATTATCATGACCATTATCATGATCATTATCATGATCACTATCATGATCATTATCATGATCATTATCATGATCATTATCATGATCACTATCATGATCATTATCATGATCATTATTAGATCATTATCATGATCATTATCATGATCAGTATCATGATCACTATCATGATCATTATCATGATTATTATCATGATCACTATCATGATTATTATCATGATCACTATCATGAGCATTATCGTGATCACTATCATGATCATTATCATGATCACTATCATAATCATTAACATGATCATTATCATGATCATTAGGATGATCATTATTATGATCATGATTATTATCATGATCATTAGGAAGATCATTATTATGATCATGATCATTATCATGATCACTATCATAATAATTATCATGACCATTATCATGATCATTATCATGATCACTATCATGATCATTATCATGATCATTATCATGATCATTATCATGATCACTATCATGATCATTATCATGATCATTATTAGATCATTATCATGATCATTATCATGATCAGTATCATGATCACTATCATGATCATTATCATGATTATTATCATGATCACTATCATGATTATTATCATGATCACTATCATGAGCATTATCATGATCACTATCATAATAATTATCATGACCATTATCATGATCATTATCATGATCACTATCATGATCATTATCATGAACATTATCATGATCATTATGATCATTATCATGATCACTATCATGATCATTATCATGATCATTATCATGATCATTATCATGATCACTATCATGATCATTATCATGATCATTATTATGATCATTATCATGATCATTATCATGATCAGTATCATGATCACTATCATGATCATTATCATGATCACTATCGTGATCATTATCATGATCACTATCATGATCATTATCATGATTATTATCATGATCACTATCATGATTATTATCATGATCACTATCATGAACATTATCATGATCACTATCATGATCATTATCATGATCACTATCATGATCATTATCATGATCATTATTATGATCATGTTAATGATGATAATGTTCATGATAGTGATCATGATAATGATCATGATAATGATCATGATAATGATCATGATAGTGATCATGATAATGATCATAATGATCATGATAATGTTCATGATAATGATCATGATAGTGATCATGATAATGATCATGATAATGGTCATGATAATTATTATGATAGTGATCATGATAATGATCATGATCATAATAATGATCTTCCTAATGATCATGATAATAATCATGATCATAATAATGATCATCCTAATGATCATGATAATGATCATGTTAATGATTATGATAGTGATCATGATAATGATCATGATAGTGATCACGATAATGCTCATGATAGTGATCATGATAATAATCATGATAGTGATCATGATAATAATCATGATAATGATCATGATAGTGATCATGATACTGATCATGATAATGATCATGATAATGATCTAATAATGATCATGATAATGATCATGATAGTGATCATGATAATGATCATGATAATGATCATGATAATGATCATGATAGTGATCATGATAATGATCATGATAATGGTCATGATAATTATTATGATAGTGATCATGATAATGATCATGATCATAATAATGATCATCCTAATGATCATGATAATGATCATGTTAATGATTATGATAGTGATCATGATAATGATCATGATAGTGATCATGATAATGTTCGTGATAGTGATCATGATAATAATCATGATAGTGATCATGATAATAATCATAACAATGATCATGATAGTGATCATGATAATGATCATGATAGTGATCATGATAATGATTATGATAGTGATCAGGCTAATGATCATAATAATGATCATGTTAATGATTATGATAATGATCATGATAATGATCATGATTGTGATCACGATAATAATCATGATAGTGATCATGATAATGATCACGATAATGATCATGATAATGATCATGATAATGATCATGATAGTGATAATTATTATGATAGTGATCATGATAATGATCATGATCATAATAATGATCATCCTAATGATCATGATAATAATCATGATCATAATAATGATCATCCTAATGATCATGATAATGATCATGTTAATGATTATGATAGTGATCATGATAATGATCATGATAGTGATCATGATAATGTTCATGATAGTGATCATGATAATAATCATGATAGTGATCATGATAATAATCATGATAATGATCATGATAGTGATCATGATAATGATCACGATAGTGATCATGATAATGATCATGATGGTGGTCATGATACTGATCATGATAATGATCATGATAATGATCATAATAATAATCATGATAATGATCATGATAGTGATCATGATAATGATCATGATAATGATCATGATAATGATCATGATAGTGATCATGATAATGATCATGATAGTGATCATGATAATGATCATGATAGTGATCATGATAATGATCATGATAGTGATCATGATAATGATCATGATAATGTTATGATAATGATCACGATTGTGATCACGATAATAATCATGATAGTGATCATGATAATGATCACGATAATGATCATGATAATGATCATGATAATGATCATGATCATAATAATGATCTTCCTAATGATCATGATAATAATCATGATCATAATAATGATCATCCTAATGATCATGATAATGATCATGTTAATGATTATGATAGTGATCATGATAATGATCATGATAGTGATCATGATAATGTTCATGATAGTGATCATGATAATGTTCATGATAGTGATCATGATAATAATCATGATAGTGATCATGATAATAATCATGATAATGATCATGATAGTGATCATGATAATGATCACGATAGTGATCCTAATCCTAATGATCATGATAATAATCATGATCGTAATAATGATCATCCTAATGATCATGATAATGATCATGTTAATGATTATGATAGTGATCATGATAATGATCATGATAGTGATCATGATAATGCTCATGATAGTGATCATGATAATAATCATGATAGTGATCATGATAATAATCATGATAATGATCATGATAGTGATCATGATAATAATCATGATAATGATCATGATAGTGATCATGATACTGATCATGATAATGATCATGATAGTGATCATGATACTGATCATGATAATGATCATGATAATGATCTAATAATGATCATGATAATGATCATGATAGTGATCATGATAATGATCATGATCATAATAATGATCATCCTAATGATCATGATAATGATCATGTTAATGATTATGATAGTGATCATGATAATGATCATGATAGTGATCATGATAATGTTCGTGATAGTGATCATGATAATAATCATGATAGTGATCATGATAATAATCATAACAATGATCATGATAGTGATCATGATAATGATCATGATAGTGATCATGATAATGATTATGATAGTGATCAGGCTAATGATCATAATAATGATCATGTTAATGATTATGATAATGATCATGATAATGATCATGATTGTGATCACGATAATAATCATGATAGTGATCATGATAATGATCACGATAATGATCATGATAATGATCATGATAGTGATCACGATAATGATCATTATAGTGATCATGATAATGATCACGATAATGATCATGATATTGATCATGATAATGATCATAATAATGATCATGATAATGATCATGATAATGATCATGATAGTGATCATGATAATGATTATGATAGTGATCACGATAATAATCATGATAGTGATCATGATAGTGATCACGATAATGATCATTATAGTGATCATGATAATGATCACGATAATGATCATAATAATGATCATTATCATGATCATTATCATGATGACTATCATGATCATTATCATGATGACTATCATGATCATTATCATGATGACTATCATGATCATTATCATGATGACTATCATGATCATTATCATGATGACTATCATGATCATTATCATGATGACTATCATGATCATTATCATGATGACTATCATGATCACTATCATGATCATTATCATGATCACTATCATGATCATTATCATGATCATTATCATGATCATTATCATGATCATTATCATGATCAATATCATGATTATTATCATGATCACTATAATGATTATTATCATGATCACTATCATGAACATCATCATGATCATTATCATGATCAATATCATGATCATTATCATGATCAATATCATGATCATTGTCATGATCACAATCAAAATAATTATCATGATCATTATCATGATCATTATCATGATCATTATTATGATCATTATCATGATCAATATCATGATCATTATCGTGATCATTATTATGATCACTATAATGATCATTATCGTGATCACTATCATGATCACTATCATGATCACTATCATGATTATTATCGTGATCACTATCATAATCATTATCATGATCATTATCATGATCACTATCATGATCATTATCATGATCATTATCATGATCATTATCATAATCACTATCATGATCATTATCATGATCATGATCATTATCATGATCATGATCATTATCATGATCACTATCATGATCATTATCATTATCACTATCATGATCATTATCATGATCATTATCATGATCATTATCGTGATCATTATCATGATCACTATCATGATTATTATCGTGATCACAATCATGATCATTATTATGATCATTAGCATGATCACTATCATGGTCATTATCATGATGACTATCATGATCACTATCATGATCACTATCATGATCATGATCATGATCATTATCATGATCATTATCATGATCATTATCATGATCATTATATGATAATGGTCACTATCATGATCACGATAATGATCATGATAGTGACCATGATAATGATCATGATAATGATCATATAATGATCATGATAATGACCATAATAATGATAATGATCATTATTATGATCATTATCATAGTGATCACGATAATAGTCATGATAGTGATCATGATAATGATCATGATAGTGATCATGATAATGATCATGATAGTGATCATGCTAATGATCATGTTAATGATTATGATAATGATCATGATAATGATCATGATTGTGATCACGATAATAATCATGATAGTGATCATGATAATGATCACGATAATGATCATGATAATGATCATGATAATGATCATGATAGTGATAATTATTATGATAGTGATCATGATAATGATCATGATCATAATAATGATCTTCCTAATGATCATGATAATAATCATGATCATAATAATGATCATCCTAATGATCATGATAATGATCATGATAATGGTCATGATAATTATTATGATAGTGATAATTATTATGATAGTGATCATGATAATGATCATTATCATAATAATGATCATCCTAATGATCATGATAATGATCATGTTAATGATTATGATAGTGATCATGATAAAGATCATGATAGTGATCATGATAATAATCATAACAATGATCATGATAGTGATCATGATAATGATCATGATAGTGATCATGATAATGATTATGATAGTGATCATGCTAATGATCATAATAATGATCATGTTAATGATTATGATAATGATCATGATAATCATCATGATTGTGATCACGATAATAATCATGATAGTGATCATGATAATGATCACGATAATGATCATGATAATGATCATGATAGTGATAATTATTATGATAGTGATCATGATAATGATCATGATCATAATAATAATCATCTTAATGATCATGATAATAATCATGATCATAATAATGATCATCCTAATGATCATGATAATGATCATGTTAATGATTATGATAGTGATCATGATAATGATCATGATAGTGATCATGATAATGTTCATGATAGTGATCATGATAATAATCATGATAGTGATCATGATAATAATCATGATAATGATCATGATAGTGATCATGATAATGATCACGATAGTGATCATGATAATGATCATGACAGGTTTCATGATACTGATCATGATAATGATCATGATAATGATCATAATAATGATCATGATAATGATCATGATAGTGATCATGATAATGATCATGATAATGATCATGATAATGATCATGATAGTGATCATGATAATGACCATGATAATGTTCATGATAATGATCATGATAGTGATCATGATAGTCATCATCATAATGACCATGATAGTGATCATGCTAATGATCATAATAATGATCATGATTGTGATCACGATAATAATCATGATAGTGATCATGATAATGATCACGATAATGATCATGATAATGATCATGATAATGATCATGATAGTGATCATGATAATGATCATGATAGTGATCATGATAATGATCATGATAATGATCATGATAGTGATAGTGATCATGATAGTGATTATTATAATGATCATGATAATGATCATGATAATGATCATGATAGTGATCATGATAATGATCATGATAATGATTATGATAGTGATCACGATAATAATCATGATAGTGATCATGATAGTGATCACGATAATGATCATTATAGTGATCATGATAATGATCACGATAATGATCATGATATTGATCATGATAATGATAATGATCATAATAATGATCATGATAATGATCATGATAATGATCATGATAATTATCTTGATTGTGATCATGACAATGATCATGATATTGATCATGATAATGATCATGATGATGTTCATGATAGTGATCATGATAATAATCATGATAGTGATCATGATAATGATCATGATAATGATCATGATAATGATCATGATAGTGATCATGATAATGATCATGATAATGTTCATGATAATGATCATGATAGTGATCATGATAGTCATCATGAATGATCATGATAGTCATCATGATAATGATCATGATAGTCATCATGATAATGATCATGATAGTCATCATGATAATGATCATGATAGTCATCATGATAATGATCATGATAGTCATCATGATAATGATCATGATAGTCATCATGATAATGATCATGATAGTCATCATGATAATGATCATGATAGTCATCATGATAATGATCATAATAGTGATCATGAAAATGATCATGATAATAATCATGATAGTGATCGCGATAATAATCATGATAGTGATCATGATAATGATCACGATAATGATCATGATAATGATCATGATAATGATCATGATAATGTTCATGATAATGATCATGATAGTGATCATGATAGTCATCATGATAATGATCACGATAGTCATCAGGATAATGATCATGATAGTCATCATGATAATGATCATGATAGTCATCATGATAATGATCATGATAGTGATCATTATTATGAACATGATCATTATCATGATCACTATCATGATCATTATCATGATCACTATCATGATTATTATCGCGATCACTATCATGATTATTATCGTGATGACTATCATGATCATTATCGTGATCATTATCATGATCATTATCATGATCACTATTATGATCACTATCATGATCATTTTCATGATCATTATCATGATGACTATCATGATCATTATCATGATCATTATTATGATCATTATCATGATCATTATTATGATCATTATCATGATCAGTATCATGATCAGTATCATGATCACTATCATGATCAGTATCATGATCACTATCATGATCATTATCATGATCACTATCATGATCATTATCATGATTATTATCATGATCACTATCATGATTATTATAATGATCACTATCGTGAACATCATTATGATCATTATAATGATCAATATCATGATCATTGTCATGATCACTATCAAAATAATTATCATAATCATTATCATGATCATTATTATGATCATTATCATGATCATTATTATGATCATTATCATGATCAATATCACGATCATTATCGTGATCATTATCATGATCACTATCATGATCATTATCGTGATCACTATCATGATCACTATCATGATTATTATCGTGATCACTATCATAATCATTATCATGATCATTATCATGATCACTATCATCATCATGATCATTATCGTGATCATTATCATAATCACTATCATGATCACTATCATTATCATAATCACTATCATGATCACTATCATTATCATAATCACTATCATGATCACTATCATGATCGTGATCATTATCATAATCACTATCATGATCACTATCATGATCATTATCATGATCACTATCATGATCATTATCATGATCACTATCATCATCATTATCATGATCATTATCATGATCATTATCGTGATCATTATCATGATCACTATCATGATTATTATCGTGATCACAATCATGATCATTATTATGATCATTAGCATGATCACTATCATGATCATTATCATGATGACTATCATGATCACTATCATGATCATTATCATGAACATTATCATGATCATTATCATGATCACTATCTTGATCATTATCATGATCATTATCATGATCATTATCATGATCACTATCATGATCATTATCATGATCATTATTATGATCATTATCATGATCATTATCATGATCAGTATCATGATCACAATCATGATCATTATCATGATCACTATCATGATCATTATCATGATCACTATCATGATCATTATCATGATCATTATTATGATCATTATCATGATCATTATTATGATCATTATCATGATCATTATTATGATCATTATCATGATCAATATCATGATCATTATCGTGATCATTATCATGATCACTATCATGATCATTATCGTGATCAATCATGGTCATTATCATGATCATTATTATGATCATTATCATGATCATTATTATGATCATTATCATGATCAGTATCATGATCAGTATCATGATCACTATCATGATCAGTATCATGATCACTATCATGATCATTATCATGATCACTATCATGATCATTATCATGATCACTATCATGATCATTATCATGATTATTATCATGATCACTATCATGATTATTATAATGATCACTATCATGAACATCATTATGATCATTATAATGATCAATATCATGATCATTATCATGATGACTATCATGATCACTATCATGATCATTATCATGAACATTATCATGATCATTATCATGATCACTATCTTGATCATTATCATGATCATTATCATGATCATTACCATGATCACTATCATGATCATTATCATGATCATTATTATGATCATTATCATGATCATTATCATGATCAGTATCATGATCACTATCATGATCATTATCATGATCACTATCATGATCATTATCATGATCACTATCATGATCATTATCATGATCATTATTATGATCATTATCATGATCATTATTATGATCATTATCATGATCATTATTATGATCATTATCATGATCAATATCATGATCATTATCGTGATCATTATCATGATCATTATCGTGATCATTATCATGATCACTATCATGATCATTATCGTGATCACTATCATGATCACTATCATTATTATTATCGTGATCACTATCATAATCATTATCATGATCATTATCATGATCATTATCATGATCATTATCGTGATCATTATCATAATCACTATCATGATCACTATCATGATCATTATCATTATCATGATCACTATCATAATCATTATCATGATCACTATCATCATCATTATCATGATCATTATCATGATCATTATCGTGATCCTTATCATAATCACTATCATGATTATTATCGTGATCACAATCATGATCATTATTATGATCATTAGCATGACCACTATCATGATCATTATCATGATGACTATCATGATCACTATCATGATCATTATCATGAACATTATCATGATCATTATCATGATCACTATCATGAACATTATCATGATCACTATCATGATCATTATCATGATCACTATCATAATCATTAACATGATCATTATCATGATCATTAGGATGATCATTATTATGATCATGATCATTATCATGATAGTGATCATGATAATGATCATGATAGTGATCATGATAATGACCATTATAATGTTCATGATAATGATCATGATAGTGATCATGATAGTCATCATGATAATGACCATGATAGTGATCATGCTAATGATCATAATAATGATCATGATTGTGATCACGATAATAATCATGATAGTGATCATGATAATGATCACGATAATGATCATGATAATGATCATGATAATGATCATGATAGTGATCATGATAATGATCATGATAGTGATCATGATAATGATCATGATAATGATCATGATAGTGATCATGATAGTGATTATTATAATGATCATGATAATGATCATGATAATGATCATGATAGTGATCATGATAATGATCATGATAATGATTATGATAGTGATCACGATAATAATCATGATAGTGATCATGATAGTGATCACGATAATGATCATTATAGTGATCATGATAATGATCACGATAATGATCATGATATTGATCATGATAATGATAATGATCATAATAATGATCATGATAATGATCATGATAATGATCATGATAATTATCTTGATTGTGATCATGACAATGATCATGATATTGATCATGATAATGATCATGATGATGTTCATGATAGTGATCATGATAATAATCATGATAGTGATCATGATAATGATCATGATAATGATCATGATAATGATCATGATAGTGATCATGATAATGATCATGATAATGTTCATGATAATGATCATGATAGTGATCATGATAGTCATCATGATAATGATCATGATAGTCATCATGATAATGATCATGATAGTCATCATGATAATGATCATGATAGTCATCATGATAATGATCATGATAGTCATCATGATAATGATCATGATAGTCATCATGATAATGATCATGATAGTCATCATGATAATGATCATAATAGTGATCATGAAAATGATCATGATAATAATCATGATAGTGCTCGCGATAATAATCATGATAGTGATCATGATAATGATCACGATAATGATCATGATAATGATCATGATAATGATCATGATAATGTTCATGATAATGATCATGATAGTGATCATGATAGTCATCATGATAATGATCACGATAGTCATCATGATAATGATCATGATAGTCATCATGATAATGATCATGATAGTCATCATGATAATGATCATGATAGTGATCATTATTATGAACATGATCATTATCATGATCACTATCATGATCATTATCATGATCACTATCATTATTATTATCGCGATCACTATCATGATTATTATCGTGATGACTATCATGATCATTATCGTGATCATTATCATGATCATTATCATGATCACTATTATGATCACTATCATGATCATTATCATGATCATTATCATGATGACTATCATGATCATTATCATGATCATTATTATGATCATTATCATGATCATTATTATGATCATTATCATGATCAGTATCATGATCAGTATCATGATCACTATCATGATCAGTATCATGATCACTATCATGATCATTATCATGATCACTATCATGATCATTATCATGATTATTATCATGATCACTATCATGATTATTATAATGATCACTATCGTGAACATCATTATGATCATTATAATGATCAATATCATGATCATTGTCATGATCACTATCAAAATAATTATCATAATCATTATCATGATCATTATTATGATCATTATCATGATCATTATTATGATCATTATCATGATCAATATCACGATCATTATCGTGATCATTATCATGATCACTATCATGATCATTATCGTGATCACTATCATGATCACTATCATGATTATTATCGTGATCACTATCATAATCATTATCATGATCATTATCATGATCACTATCATCATCATGATCATTATCGTGATCATTATCATAATCACTATCATGATCACTATCATTATCATAATCACTATCATGATCACTATCATTATCATAATCACTATCATGATCACTATCATGATCGTGATCATTATCATAATCACTATCATGATCACTATCATGATCACTATCATGATCATTATCATGATCACTATCATCATCATTATCATGATCATTATCATGATCATTATCGTGATCATTATCATGATCACTATCATGATTATTATCGTGATCACAATCATGATCATTATTATGATCATTAGCATGATCACTATCATGATCATTATCATGATCAGTATCATGATCACAATCATGATCATTATCATGATCACTATCATGATCATTATCATGATCACTATCATGATCATTATCATGATCATTATTATGATCATTATCATGATCATTATTATGATCATTATCATGATCATTATTATGATCATTATCATGATCAATATCATGATCATTATCGTGATCATTATCATGATCACTATCATGATCATTATCGTGATCAATCATGGTCATTATCATGATCATTATTATGATCATTATCATGATCATTATTATGATCATTATCATGATCAGTATCATGATCAGTATCATTATCACTATCATGATCAGTATCATGATCACTATCATGATCATTATCATGATCACTATCATGATCATTATCATGATCACTATCATGATCATTATCATGATTATTATCATGATCACTATCATGATTATTATAATGATCACTATCATGAACATCATTATGATCATTATAATGATCAATATCATGATCATTATCATGATGACTATCATGATCACTATCATGATCATTATCATGAACATTATCATGATCATTATCATGATCACTATCTTGATCATTATCATGATCATTATCATGATCATTATCATGATCACTATCATGATCATTATCATGATCATTATTATGATCATTATCATGATCATTATCATGATCAGTATCATGATCACTATCATGATCATTATCATGATCACTATCATGATCATTATCATGATCACTATCATGATCATTATCATGATCATTATTATGATCATTATCATGATCATTATTATGATCATTATCATGATCATTATTATGATCATTATCATGATCATTATTATGATCATTATCATGATCAATATCATGATCATTATCGTGATCATTATCATGATCACTATCATGATCATTATCGTGATCACTATCATGATCACTATCATTATTATTATCGTGATCACTATCATAATCATTATCATGATCATTATCATGATCATTATCATGATCATTATCGTGATCATTATCATAATCACTATCATGATCACTATCATGATCATTATCATTATCATGATCACTATCATGATCATTATCATGATCACTATCATCATCATTATCATGATCATTATCATGATCATTATCGTGATCCTTATCATAATCACTATCATGATTATTATCGTGATCACAATCATGATCATTATTATGATCATTAGCATGACCACTATCATGATCATTATCATGATGACTATCATGATCACTATCATGATCATTATCATGAACATTATCATGATCATTATCATGATCACTATCATGAACATTATCATGATCACTATCATGATCATTATCATGATCACTATCATAATCATTAACATGATCATTATCATGATCATTAGGATGATCATTATTATGATCATGATCATTATCATGATCACTATCATAATAATTATCTTGACCATTATCATGATCATTATCATGATCATTATCATGATCATTATCATGATCATTATCATGATCATTATCATGATCATTATCATGATCATTATCATGATGACTATCATGATCATTATCATGATGACTATCATGATCATTATCATGATCATTATCATGATCACTATCATGATCATTATCATGATCACTATCATGATCATTATAATGATCATTATCATGATCATTATCATGATCACTATCATGATTATTATCGTGATCACTATCATGATCATTATTATGATCATTATCATGATCATTATCATAATCACTAACATGATCATTATCATGATCATTATCATAATCACTAACATGATCATTATCATGATCATTATCATGATCATTATTATGATCATGATCATTATCATGTTCAATATCATGATCATTATCATGATCATAATAATGATCATTATCATTATTATGGTCATGACCATGTTATCATGATCGCTATCATGATCATTATAATGATCATTATCATGATCACTATCATGATCATTATCATGATCATTATCATGATCACTATCATGTTATCATGATCACTATCATGTTCATTATAATGATCATTATCATGATCACTATCATGATCATTATCATGATCATTATCATGATCATTATTATGATCACTATTATGATCACTATCATGTTATCATGATCACTATCATGTTCATTATAATGATCATTATCATGATAACTATCATGATCATTATCATGATCATTATTATGATCACTATTATGATCATTATCATGATCATTATCGTGATCATTATCATGATCATTATCATGATCAATATCATGATCATTATCATGATCATTATCATGACCATTATCATGATCACTATCATGATCATTATCGTGATCATTATCATGATCACTATCATGACTATTATCGTGATCACAATCATGATCATTGTCATGATAGTGATTATGATAATGATCATGATAATGGTCATGATAATGATCATGATAGTGATCATGATAACGGTCATGATAGTGATCATGATAATGATCATGATCATGATAGTGATCATGATAATGGTCATGATAGTGATCATGATAATGATCATGATCATAATAATGATCATGATAATGATCATGATCATAATAATGATCATGATAATGATCATGATAATGATAATTATCATGATAGTGATCATGCTAATGATCATGATAATGATCATGTTAATGATTATGATAATGATCATGATAATGATCATGATTGATCACGATAATAATCATGATAGTGATCATGATAATGATCACGATAATGATCATGATAATGATCATGATAATGATCCTGATAGTGATCATGATAATGATTATGTTCATTATAATGATCATGATAATGATCATGATAATGATAATGATCATGATAGTGATCATGCTAATGATCATGATAACGATCATGTTAATGATCATGATGACTATCATGATCATTATCATGATGACTATCATGATCACTATCATGATCAATATCATGAACATTATCATGATCATTATCATGATCACTATCATGATCATTATCATGATCATTATTATGATTATTATCGTGATCATTATCATGATCATTATTATGAACATGATCATTTTCATGATCATTATTATGAACATGATCATTATCATGATCACTATCATGATCATTATCATGATCACTATCATGATTATTATCGCGATCACTATCATGATTATTATCGTGATGACTATCATGATCATTATCGTAATCATTATCATGATCATTATCATGATCACTATCATGATCATTATCATGATCATTATCATGATCATTATCATGATCATTATCATGATGACTATCATGATCATTATCATGATGACTATCATGATCATTATCATGATCATTATTATGATCATTATCATGATCATTATTATGATCATTATCATGATCACTATCATGATCAGTATCATGATCACTATCATGATCATTATCATGATCACTATCATGATCATTATCATGATCACTATCATGATCATTATCATGATTATTATCATGATCACTATCATGATTATTATAATAATCACTATCATGAACATCATTATGATCATTATAATGATCAATATCATGATCATTGTCGTGATCACTGTCAAAATAATTATCATAATCATTATCATGATCATTATTATGATCATTATCATGATCATTATTATGATCATTATCAGGTTCAATATCACGATCATTATCGTGATCATTATCATGATCACTATCATGATCATTATCGTGATCACTATCATGATCACTATCACGATTATTATCGTGATCACTATCATAATCATTATCATGATCATTATCATGATCACTATCATCATCATGATCATTATCGTGATCATTATCATAATCACTATCATGATCACTATCATTATCATAAACACTATCATGATCACTATCATTATCATAATCACTATCATGATCACTATCATGATCGTGATCATTATCATAATCACTATCATGATCACTATCATGATCATGATCATTATCATGATCACTATCATGATCATTATCATGATCACTATCATGATCATTATCATGATCACTATCATCATCATTATCATGATCATTATCATGATCATTATCGTGATCATTATCATGATCACTATCATGATTATTATCGTGATCACAATCATGATCATTATTATGATCATTAGCATGATCACTATCATGATCATTATCATGATGACTATCATGATCACTATCATGATCATTATCATGAACATTATCATGATCATTATCATGATCACTATCTTGATCATTATCATGATCATTATCATGATCATTATCATGATCACTATCATGATCATTATCATGATCATTATTATGATCATTATCATGATCATTATCATGATCAGTATCATGATCATTATCATGATCACTATCATGATCATTATCATGATCATTAAAATGATCATTATCATGATCATTATCATGATCACTATCATGATCATTATCATGATCATTATCATGATCATTATTATGATCATTATCATGATCATTATTATGATCATTATCATGATCAATATCATGATCAATATCATGATCATTATCGTGATCATTATCATGATCACTATCATGATCATTATCGTGATCACTATCATGATCACTATCATTATTATTATCGTGATCACTATCATAATCATTATCATGATCATTATCATTATCACTATCATTATCATGATCATTATCGTGATCATTATCATAATCACTATCATGATCACTATCATGATCATTATCATGATCACTATCATGATCATTATCATGATCACTATCATCATCATTATCATGATCATTATCATGATCATTATCGTGATCCTTATCATAACCACTATCATGATTATTATCGTGATCACAATCATGATCATTATTATGATCATTAGCATGACCACTATCATGATCATTATCATGATGACTATCATGATCACTATCATGATCATTATCATGAACATTATCATGATCATTATCATGATCATTATCATGATCATTATCATGATCACTATCATGATCATTATCGTGATCATTATCATGATCACTATCATGATTATTATCGTGATCACAATCATGATCATTATTATGATCATTAGCATGACCACTATCATGATCATTATCATGATGACTATCATGATCACTATCATGATCATGATCATAATAATGATCATGATAATGATCATGATAATGATCATGTTAGTGATTATGATAATGATCATGATAATGATCATGATAGTGATCATGATAATGATCGTGATAATGTTCATGATAATGATCATGATAGTGATCATGATAATGATCATGATAATGTTCATGATATTGATCATGATAGTGATCATGATAGTCATCATGATAATGTTCATGATAATGATCATGATAGTGGTCATGCTAATGATCATAATAATGATCATGATTGTGATCACGATAATAATCATGATCATTATCAGGTTCAATATCACGATCATTATCGTGATCATTATCATGATCACTATCATGATCATTATCGTGATCACTATCATGATCACTATCACGATTATTATCGTGATCACTATCATAATCATTATCATGATCATTATCATGATCACTATCATCATCATGATCATTATCGTGATCATTATCATAATCACTATCATGATCACTATCATTATCATAATCACTATCATGATCACTATCATTATCATAATCACTATCATGATCACTATCATGATCGTGATCATTATCATAATCACTATCATGATCACTATCATGATCATGATCATTATCATGATCACTATCATGATCATTATCATGATCACTATCATCATCATTATCATGATCATTATCATGATCATTATCGTGATCATTATCATGATCACTATCATGATTATTATCGTGATCACAATCATGATCATTATTATGATCATTAGCATGATCACTATCATGATCATTATCATGATGACTATCATGATCACTATCATGATCATTATCATGAACATTATCATGATCATTATCATGATCACTATCTTGATCATTATCATGATCATTATCATGATCATTATCATGATCACTATCATGATCATTATCATGATCATTATTATGATCATTATCATGATCATTATCATGATCAGTATCATGATCATTATCATGATCACTATCATGATCATTATCATGATCATTAAAATGATCATTATCATGATCATTATCATGATCACTATCATGATCATTATCATGATCATTATCATGATCATTATTATGATCATTATCATGATCATTATTATGATCATTATCATGATCAATATCATGATCAATATCATGATCATTATCGTGATCATTATCATGATCACTATCATGATCATTATCGTGATCACTATCATGATCACTATCATTATTATTATCGTGATCACTATCATAATCATTATCATGATCATTATCATGATCACTATCATTATCATGATCATTATCGTGATCATTATTATAATCACTATCATGATCACTATCATGATCATTATCATTATCATGATCACTATCATGATCATTATCATGATCACTATCATCATCATTATCATGATCATTATCATGATCATTATCGTGATCCTTATCATAATCACTATCATGATTATTATCGTGATCACAATCATGATCATTATTATGATCATTAGCATGACCACTATCATGATCATTATCATGATGACTATCATGATCACTATCATGATCATTATCATGAACATTATCATGATCATTATCATGATCATTATCATGATCATTATCATGATCACTATCATGATCATTATCGTGATCATTATCATGATCACTATCATGATTATTATCGTGATCACAATCATGATCATTATTATGATCATTAGCATGACCACTATCATGATCATTATCATGATGACTATCATGATCACTATCATGATCATTATCATGAACATTATCATGATCATTATCATGATCAGTATCATGATCAGTATCATGATAATGATCATGATAGTGATCATGATAATGATCATGATCATAATAATGATCATGATAATGATCATGATAATGATCATGTTAGTGATTATGATAATGATCATGATAATGATCATGATAGTGATCATGATAATGATCGTGATAATGTTCATGATAATGATCATGATAGTGATCATGATAATGATCATGATAATGTTCATGATATTGATCATGATAGTGATCATGATAGTCATCATGATAATGATCATGATAGTCATCATGATCATTATCATGATTAACATGATCGTTATCATGATCATTAGCATAATCACTATCATGATCATTATCATTATCATGATCATTATCATGATCATTATTTTGAACATGATCATTATCATGATCACTATCATGATCATTATCATGATCATTATCATGATCATTATCATGATAATTATCATGATCATTATCATGATCATTATCATGATCATTATCGTGATCATTATCATGATCACTATCATGATTATTATCGTTATAATGATAATGATCATGATAGTGATCATGCTAATGATCATGATAACGACCATGTTAATGATCATGATAACTATCATGATCATTATCATGATGACTATCATGATCACTATCATTATTACTATCATGAACATCATTATGATCATTATAATGATCAATATCATGATCATTGTCGTGATCACTATCAAAATAATTATCATAATCATTATCATGATCATTATTATGATCATTATCATGATCATTATTATGATCATTATCATGATCAATATCACGATCATTATCGTGATCATTATCATGATCACTATCATGATCATTATCGTGATCACTATCATGATCACTATCATGATTATTATCGTGATCACTATCATAATCATTATCATGATCATTATCATGATCACTATCATCATCATTATCGTGATCATTATCATAATCACTATCATGATCACTATCATTATCATAATCACTATCATGATCACTATCATTATCATAATCACTATCATGATCACTATCCTGATCGTGATCATTATCATAATCACTATCATGATCACTATCATGATCATGATCATTATCATGATCACTATCATGATCATTATCATGATCACTATCATCATCATTATCATGGTCATTATCATGATCATGATGACTATCATGATCATTATCATGATGACTATCATGATCACTATCATGATCAATATCATGAACATTATCATGATCATTATCATGATCACTATCATGATCATTATCATGATCATTATTATGATTATTATCGTGATCATTATCATGATCATTATTATGAACATGATCATTATCATGATCATTATTATGAACATGATCATTATCATGATCACTATCATGATCATTATCATGATCACTATCATGATTATTATCGCGATCACTATCATGATTATTATCGTGATGACTATAATGATCATTATCGTGATCATTATCATGATCATTATCATGATCACTATTATGATCACTATCATGATCATTATCATGATCATTATCATGATCATTATCATGATGACTATCATGATCATTATCATGATCATTATTATGATCATTATCATGATCATTATTATGATCATTATCATGATCAGTATCATGATCAGTATCATGATCACTATCATGATCAGTATCATGATCACTATCATGATCATTATCATGATCACTATCATGATCATTATCATGATCACTATCATGATCATTATCATGATTATTATCATGATCACTATCATGATTATTATAATGATCACTATCATGAACATCATTATGATCATTATAATGATCAATATCATGATCATTGTCGTGATCACTATCAAAATAATTATCATAATCATTATCATGATCATTATTATGATCATTATCATGATCATTATTATGATCATTATCATGATCATTATTATGATCATTATCATGATCAATATCACGATCATTATCGTGATCATTATCATGATCACTATCATGATCATTATCGTGATCACTATCATGATCACTATCATGATTATTATCGTGATCACTATCATAATCATTATCATGATCATTATCATGATCACTATCATCATCATGATCATTATCGTGATCATTATCATAATCACTATCATGATCACTATCATTATCATAATCACTATCATGATCACTATCATTATCATAATCACTATCATGATCACTATCATGATCGTGATCATTATCATAATCACTATCATGATCACTATCATGATCATGATCATTATCATGATCACTATCATGATCATTATCATGATCACTATCATCATCATTATCATGATCATTATCATGATCATTATCGTGATCATTATCATGATCACTATCATGATTATTATCGTGATCACAATCATGATCATTATTATGATCATTAGCATGATCACTATCATGATCATTATCATGATGACTATCATGATCACTATCATGATCATTATCATGAACATTATCATGATCATTATCATGATCACTATCTTGATCATTATCATGATCATTATCATGATCATTATCATGATCATTATCATGATCAGTATCATGATCACTATCATGATCATTATCATGATCACTATCATGATCATTATCATGATCATTATTATGATCATTATCATGATCATTATTATGATCATTATCATGATCATTATTATGATCATTATCATGATCAATATCATGATCATTATCGTGATCATTATCATGATCACTATCATGATCATTATCGTGATCACTATCATGATCACTATCATTATTATTATCGTGATCACTATCATAATCATTATCATGATCATTATCATGATCACTATCATTATCATGATCATTATCGTGATCATTATCATAATCACTATCATGATCACTATCATGATCATTATCATTATCATGATCACTATCATGATCATTATCATGATCACTATCATCATCATTATCATGATCATTATCATGATCATTATCGTGATCCTTATCATAATCACTATCATGATTATTATCGTGATCACAATCATGATCATTATTATGATCATTAGCATGACCGCTATCATGATCATTATCATGATGACTATCATGATCACTATCATGATCATTATCATGAACATTATCATGATCATTATCATGATCATTATCATGATCATTATCATGATCACTATCATGATCATTATCATGATCATTATTATGATCATTATCATGATCATTATCATGATCATTATCATGATCACTATCATCATCATTATCATGATCATTATCATGATCATTATCGTGATCATTATCATGATCACTATCATGATTATTATCGTGATCACAATCATGATCATTATTATGATCATTAGCATGATCACTATCATGATCATTATCATGATGACTATCATGATCACTATCATGATCATTATCATGAACATTATCATGATCATTATCATGATCACTATCTTGATCATTATCATGATCATTATCATAATCATTATCATGATCACTATCATGATCATTATCATGATCATTATTATGATCATTATCATGATCATTATCATGATCAGTATCATGATCATTATCATGATCACTATCATGATCATTATCATGATCATTAAAATGATCATTATCATGATCATTATCATGATCACTATCATGATCATTATCATGATCATTATCATGATCATTATCATGATCAGTATCATGATCATTATCATGATCACTATCATGATCATTATCATGATCATTAAAATGATCATTATCATGATCATTATCATGATCACTATCATGATCATTATCATGATCATTATCATGATCATTATTATGATCATTATCATGATCATTATTATGATCATTATCATGATCAATATCATGATCAATATCATGATCATTATCGTGATCATTATCATGATCACTATCATGATCATTATCGTGATCACTATCATGATCACTATCATTATTATTATCGTGATCACTATCATAATCATTATCATGATCATTATCATGATCACTATCATTATCATGATCATTATCGTGATCATTATTATAATCACTATCATGATCACTATCATGATCATTATCATTATCATGATCACTATCATGATCATTATCATGATCACTATCATCATCATTATCATGATCATTATCATGATCATTATCGTGATCCTTATCATAATCACTATCATGATTATTATCGTGATCACAATCATGATCATTATTATGATCATTAGCATGACCACTATCATGATCATTATCATGATGACTATCATGATCACTATCATGATCATTATCATGAACATTATCATGATCATTATCATGATCATTATTATGATCATTAGCATGACCACTATCATGATCATTATCATGATGACTATCATGATCACTATCATGATCATTATCATGAACATTATCATGATCATTATCATGATCAGTATCATGATCAGTATCATGATAATGATCATGATAGTGATCATGATAATGATCATGATCATAATAATGATCATGATAATGATCATGATAATGATCATGTTAGTGATTATGATAATGATCATGATAATGATCATGATAGTGATCATGATAATGATCGTGATAATGTTCATGATAATGATCATGATAGTGATCATGATAATGATCATGATAATGTTCATGATATTGATCATGATAGTGATCATGATAGTCATCATGATAATGATCATGATAGTCATCATGATCATTATCATGATTAACATGATCGTTATCATGATCATTAGCATAATCACTATCATGATCATTATCATTATCATGATCATTATCATGATCATTATTTTGAACATGATCATTATCATGATCACTATCATGATCATTATCATGATCATTATCATGATCATTATCATGATAATTATCATGATCATTATCATGATCATTATCATGATCATTATCGTGATCATTATCATGATCACTATCATGATTATTATCGTTATAATGATAATGATCATGATAGTGATCATGCTAATGATCATGATAACGACCATGTTAATGATCATGATAACTATCATGATCATTATCATGATGACTATCATGATCACTATCATTATTACTATCATGAACATCATTATGATCATTATAATGATCAATATCATGATCATTGTCGTGATCACTATCAAAATAATTATCATAATCATTATCATGATCATTATTATGATCATTATCATGATCATTATTATGATCATTATCATGATCAATATCACGATCATTATCGTGATCATTATCATGATCACTATCATGATCATTATCGTGATCACTATCATGATCACTATCATGATTATTATCGTGATCACTATCATAATCATTATCATGATCATTATCATGATCACTATCATCATCATTATCGTGATCATTATCATAATCACTATCATGATCACTATCATTATCATAATCACTATCATGATCACTATCATTATCATAATCACTATCATGATCACTATCCTGATCGTGATCATTATCATAATCACTATCATGATCACTATCATGATCATGATCATTATCATGATCACTATCATGATCATTATCATGATCACTATCATCATCATTATCATGGTCATTATCATGATCATTATCGTGATCATTATCATGATCACTATCACGATCATGTTAATGATCATGATGACTATCATGATCATTATCATGATGACTATCATGATCACTATCATGATCAATATCATGAACATTATCATGATCATTATCATGATCACTATCATGATCATTATCATGATCATTATTATGATTATTATCGTGATCATTATCATGATCATTATTATGAACATGATCATTATCATGATCATTATTATGAACATGATCATTATCATGATCACTATCATGATCATTATCATGATCACTATCATGATTATTATCGCGATCACTATCATGATTATTATCGTGATGACTATAATGATCATTATCGTGATCATTATCATGATCATTATCATGATCACTATTATGATCACTATCATGATCATTATCATGATCATTATCATGATCATTATCATGATGACTATCATGATCATTATCATGATCATTATTATGATCATTATCATGATCATTATTATGATCATTATCATGATCAGTATCATGATCAGTATCATGATCACTATCATGATCAGTATCATGATCACTATCATGATCATTATCATGATCACTATCATGATCATTATCATGATCACTATCATGATCATTATCATGATTATTATCATGATCACTATCATGATTATTATAATGATCACTATCATGAACATCATTATGATCATTATAATGATCAATATCATGATCATTGTCGTGATCACTATCAAAATAATTATCATAATCATTATCATGATCATTATTATGATCATTATCATGATCATTATTATGATCATTATCATGATCAATATCACGATCATTATCGTGATCATTATCATGATCACTATCATGATCATTATCGTGATCACTATCATGATCACTATCATGATTATTATCGTGATCACTATCATAATCATTATCATGATCATTATCATGATCACTATCATCATCATGATCATTATCGTGATCATTATCATAATCACTATCATGATCACTATCATTATCATAATCACTATCATGATCACTATCATTATCATAATCACTATCATGATCACTATCATGATCGTGATCATTATCATAATCACTATCATGATCACTATCATGATCATGATCATTATCATGATCACTATCATGATCATTATCATGATCACTATCATCATCATTATCATGATCATTATCATGATCATTATCGTGATCATTATCATGATCACTATCATGATTATTATCGTGATCACAATCATGATCATTATTATGATCATTAGCATGATCACTATCATGATCATTATCATGATGACTATCATGATCACTATCATGATCATTATCATGAACATTATCATGATCATTATCATGATCACTATCTTGATCATTATCATGATCATTATCATGATCATTATCATGATCACTATCATGATCATTATCATGATCATTATTATGATCATTATCATGATCATTATCATGATCAGTATCATGATCACTATCATGATCATTATCATGATCACTATCATGATCATTATCATGATCATTATTATGATCATTATCATGATCATTATTATGATCATTATCATGATCATTATTATGATCATTATCATGATCAATATCATGATCATTATCGTGATCATTATCATGATCACTATCATGATCATTATCGTGATCACTATCATGATCACTATCATTATTATTATCGTGATCACTATCATAATCATTATCATGATCATTATCATGATCACTATCATTATCATGATCATTATCGTGATCTTTATCATAATCACTATCATGATCACTATCATGATCATTATCATTATCATGATCACTATCATGATCATTATCATGATCACTATCATCATCATTATCATGATCATTATCATGATCATTATCGTGATCCTTATCATAATCACTATCATGATTATTATCGTGATCACAATCATGATCATTATTATGATCATTAGCATGACCGCTATCATGATCATTATCATGATGACTATCATGATCACTATCATGATCATTATCATGAACATTATCATGATCATTATCATGATCATTATCATGATCATTATCATGATCACTATCATGATCATTATCATGATCATTATTATGATCATTATCATGATCATTATCATGATCAGTATCATGATCAGTATCATGATAATGATCATGATAGTGATCATGATAATGATCATGATCATAATAATGATCATGATAATGATCATGTTAGTGATTATGATAATGATCGTGATAATGATCATGATAGTGATCATGATAATGATCGTGATAATGTTCATGATAATGATCATGATAGTGATCATGATAATGATCATGATAATGTTCATGATATTGATCATGATAGTGATCATGATAATGATCATGATAATGATCATGATAATGATCATGATAATGTTCATGATAATGATCATGATAGTGATCATGATAGTCATCATGATAATGATCATGATAGCGGTCATGCTAATGATCATAATAATGATCATGATTGTGATCACGATAATAATCATGATAGTGATTATGATAAGGATCACGATAATGATCATGATAATGATCATGATAATGATGATGATAGTGATCATGATAATGATCATGATAGTGATCATGATAATGATCATGATAGTGATCATGATAATGATCATGATAATGATCATGATAATGATCAAGATAGTGATCATGATAATGATCATGATAATGTTCATGATAATGATCATGATAGTGATCATGATAGTCATCATGATAATGATCATGATAGTGATTAACATGATCGTTATCATGATCATTAGCATAATCACTATCATGAACATTATCATTATCATGATCTTTATTTTGAACATGATCATTATCATGATCATTATCATGATCATTATCATGATCATTATCATGATCATTATCATGATCATTATCATGATCATTATCATGATCATTATCATGATCATTATCATGATCATTATCGTGATCATTATCATGATCACTATCATGATTATTATCGTTATCAATCATGATCATTATCATGATCATTATCATAATCATTAACATGATCATTATCATGATCATTAGCATGATCACTATCATGATCACTATCATGATCACTATCATGATCACTATCATGATCACTATCATGTTCACTATCATGATCCATAGCATGATCACTATCATAATCATTAACATGATCATTATCATAATCATTAACATGATCATTATCATGATCATTTGCATGATCACTATCATGATAATTATCATTATCATGATCATTATCATGATCATTATTATGATCATGATCATTATCATGATCACTATCATGATCATTAGCATGATCACTGTCATGATCACTGTCATGATCACTGTCATGATCACTGTCATGATCACTGTCATGATCACTATCATGATCACTATCATGATCACTATCATGTTCACTATCATGATCATTATCATGATCAATATCAATATCATGATCATTATCCTGATCATTTTCATGATCATTATCGTGATCATTATCATGATCACTATCATGATTACTATCGTGATCACTATCACGATCATTATCAAGATCATTATCATAATAATTAACATGATCATTATCATGATCATTATCATGATCACTATCATGATAATTATCATTATCATGATCATTATCATGATCATTATTATGATCATGATCATTATCATGATCACTATCATGATCATTAGCATGATCACTATTATGATCACTGTCATGATCACTATCATGATCACTATCATGATCATTATCATGTTCACTATCATGATCAATAGCATGATCACTATCATAATCATTAACATGATCACTATCATGATCATTAGCATGATCACTATCATGATCATTATCATTGTCATGATCATTATTATGAATATGATCATTATCATGATCACTATCATGATCATTATCATGATCACTATCATGATTATTATCGCTATCACTATCATGATTATTATCGTGATGACTATCATGATCATTATCGTGATCATTATCATGATCATTATCATGATCATTATTATGATCACTATCATGATCATTATCATGATCATTATCATTATCATGACCATTATCATTATCATGATCATTATCATTATCATGATCATTATCATGATGACTATCATGATCATTATCATGATGACTATCATGATCATTATCATGATAACTATCATGATCATTATCATGATCACTATCATGATCATTATCATGATCACTATCATGATCATTATCATGAACATTATCGTGATCATTATCATAATCACTATCATGATCATTATCATGATCATTATCATGATCATTATCATGATCATTATTATGACCATTATCATGATCATTATCATGATCAGTATCATGATCACTATCATGATCATTATCATGATTATTATCATGATCACTACCATGATTATTATCATGATCACTATCATGAACATCATTATGATAATTATAATGATCAATATCATGATCATTGTCATGATCACTATCAAAATAATTATCATGATCATTATCATGATCATTATTATGATCATTATCATGATCAATATCATGATCATTATCGCGATCATTATCATGATCAATATCATGATCATTATCGCGATCATTATCATGATCAATATCATGATCATTATCGCGATCATTATCATGATCAATATCATGATCATTATCGCGATCATTATCATGATCACTATCATGATCATTATCGTGATCACTATCATGATCACTATCATGATTACTATCGTGATCACTATCATAATCATTATCATGATCATTATCATGATCGCTATCATTATCATGATCATTATCGTGATCATTATCATAATCACTATCATGATCACTATCATGATCATTATCATGATCACTAACATCATCATTATCATTATCATTATCATGATCATGATCACTATCATGATCATTATCATGATCATTATCATGATCACTATCATGATCATTATCATGATCATTATCATGATCACTATCATGATCATTATCATGATCACTATCATCATCATTATCATGATCATTATCATGATCATTATCGTGTTCATTATCATGATCACTATCATGATTATTATCGTGATCATTATCATGATCACTATCATGATTATTATCGTGATCACAATCATGATCATTATTATGATCATTATCATGATGACCATCATGATCATTATCATGATGACTATCATGATCACTATCATGATCATTATCATTATCATGATCATTATCATGATCATTATCATGATCACTATCATGATCATTATCATGATCATTATTATGATCATTATCATGATCATTATCATGATCATTATTATGATCATTATCATGATCACTATCATGATTATTATCATGACCACTATCATGAACATTATCATGATCACTATCATGATCATTATCATGATCACTATCATAATCATTAACATGATCATTATCATGTTCATTAGGATGATCATTATTATGATCATTATCATGATCACTATCATAATAATTATCATGACCATTATCATGATCTTTATCATGATCATTATCATGATCATTATCATGATCATTATCATGATCATTATCATGATCATTATCATGATCATTAGCATGATCATTATCATGATCATTATCATGATCATTATCATGATCACTATCATGATCATTATCATAATCACTAACATGATCATTATCAAGATCACTATCATGATTATTATAATTATTATGATCATGATCATTATCATGATCATTATTTTGATCATTATCATGATCACTATTATGATCATTATCATGATCACTATTATGATCATTATCATGATCACTATTATGATCATTATCATGATCATTATCATGATCACTATCATGATCATTATCATGATCACTATCATGATCATTACCATGATCACTATCATGATCATTATTATGATTATTATCATAATCATTAACATGATCATTAACATGAAAATTAGCATGATCACTATCATGATCATTATCATTATCATGATCATTATCATTATCATGATCATTATCATGATCATTATCATGACCATTATCATGATCACTATCATGATCACTATCATGACTATTATCGTGATCACTATCATGATCATTATCATGATCATTATCATAATCACTAACATGATCATTATCAAGATCACTATCATGATTATTATAATTATTATGATCATGATCATTATCATGATCATTATTTTGATCATTATCATGATCACTATTATGATCATTATCATGATCACTATTATGATCATTATCATGATCACTATTATGATCATTATCATGATCATTATCATGATCACTATCATGATTATTATCATGATCACTATCATGAACATAATCATGATCATTATCATAATCATTAACATGATCATTAACATGAAAATTAGCATGATCACTATCATGATCATTATCATTATCATGATCATTATCATTATCATGATCATTATCATTATCATGATCATTATCATGATCACTATCATGATCATTATCATGATCATTATCATGATCATTATCATGATCACTATCACGATCATTATCATGATCACTATCATGATCATTATCATGATCACTATCATGATCATTATCATGATCACTATCATGATCATTATCATGATTATTATCATGATCATTATCGTGATCATTATCGTGATCATTATCATGATCACTATCATGATTATTATCGTGATCACAATCATTATTATGATCATTATCATAATCATTAACATGATCACCATCATGATCATTATCATGATCACTATCATGATCATTAGCATGATCACTATCATGATCATTATCATGATCACTATCATGATCATTATCATGATCACTATCATGATCATTACCATGATCACTATCATGATCATTATTATGATTATTATCATGATCACTATCATGATTATTATCATGATCACTATCATGAACATAATCATGATCATTATCATAATCATTAACATGATCATTAACATGAATATTAGTATGATCACTATCATGATCATTATCATGATCATTATCATTATCATGATCATTATCATGATCACTATCATGATCATTATCATGATCATTATCATGATCACTATTATGATCATTATCATGATCATTATCATGATCAATATCATGATCATTATCATGATTATTATCATGATCAATATCATGATCATTATCATGATCATTATCATGACCATTATCATGATCACTATCATGATCACTATCATGACTATTATCGTGATCACTATCATGATCATTATCATGATCATTATCATAATCACTAACATGATCATTATCAAGATCACTATCATGATTATTATAATTATCATGATCACTATTATGATCATTATCATGATCATTATTTTGATCATTATCATGATCACTATTATGATCATTATCATGATCACTATTATGATCATTATCATGATCACTATTATGATCATTATCATGATCACTATTATGATCATTATCATGATCATTATCATGATCATTATCATGATCACTATCATGATCACTATCATGATCATTATTATGAGCATATCATGATCACTAGCATGATCATTATCATGATCATTATCATGATCATTATCATGATCATTATCACGATCATTATTATGATCATTATCATGATCATTGTCATGATCATTATCATGATCACTATCATGATTATTATCGTGATCACTATCATGATCATTATCATGATCATTATCATGATCATTATCATAATCACTAACATGATCATTATTATGATCATTATTATGATCACTAACATGATCATTATCACGATCATTATTATGATCATTATCATGATCATTATCATGATCAGTATCATGATCATTATCGTGATCATTATCATGATCACTATCATGATTATTATCGTGATCACTATCATGATCATTATCATGATCATTATCATGATCATTATCATAATCATTAACATGATCATTATCATTATTATGATCATGATCATTATCATGATCACTATCATGATCATTATCATGATAATTATCATGATCACTATCATGTTATCATGATCACTATCATGATCATTATTATGAGCATATCATGATCACTAGCATGATCATTATCATGATCATTATCATGATCATTATCATGATCATTATCATGATCACTATTATGATCATTATCATGATCATTATCATGATCATTATCATGATCAATATCATGATCATTATCATGATCATTATCATGATCACTATCATGACTATTATCGTGATCACTATCATGAACATTATCACAATCATTATCATAATCACTAACATGATCATTATCATAATCACTAACATGATCATTATCATGATCACTAACATGATCACTATCAGGATCATTATCATGATCATTATCATGATCATTATCATGATCATTATCATGATCATTATCATGATCATTATCATGATCATTATCATGTTCATTATCATGATCATTAGCATGATCATTATCATGATCATTATCGTGATCATTATCATGATCATTATCGTGATCATTATCATGATCATTATCATGATCACTATCATGATCATTATCGTGATCATTATCATGATCACTATCATGATTATTATCGTGATCACTATCATAATCATTATCATGATTACTATCATGATCATTATCATGATCACTATCATGATCATTATCATGATCATTATCATGATCATTATCATGATCATTATCATGATCACTACCATGATCATTATCACGATCATTATTATGATCATTATCATGATCATTATCATGATCAGTATCATGATCATTATCGTGATCATTATCATGATCACTATCATGATTATTATCGTGATCATTATCATGATCACTATCATGATTATTATCGTGATCACTATCATGATCATTATCATGATCATTATCATGATCATTATCATAATCACTAACATGATCATTATCATGATCATTATCATGATCATTATCATGATCATTATCATGATCACTATCATGATCATTATCACGATCATTATTATGATCATTATCATGATCATTATCATGATCAGTATCATGATCATTATCGTGATCATTATCATGATCACTATCATGATTATTATCGTGATCACTATCATGATCATTATCACGATCATTATCATAATCACTAACATGATCATTATCATAATCACTAACATGATCAATATCATGATCATTAGCATGATCACTATTAGGATCATTATCATGATCCTTATCATGATCATTATCATGATCATTATCATGATCATTATCATGATCATTATCATGATCATAATCACTAACATGCTCATTATCATTATTATGGTCATGACCATTATCATAATCACTATCATGATCATTATCATGATCACTATCATGATTATTATCATGATCACTATCATGACTATTATCGTGATCACTATCATGATCATTATTATGATCATTATCATGATCACTATCATTATCATGAGCATTATCATGATCACTATCATGATCATTATCATTATCATGATCAATATCATGTCATAATAATGATCATGATAATGATCATGATAATGATCACTATCATGAACATTATCATGATCATTATCATAATCATTAACATGATCATTAACATGAATATTAGCATGATCACTATCATGATCATTATCATTATCATGATCATGATAATGATCATGTTAGTGATTATGATAATGATCATGTTAGTGATTATGATAATGATCGTGATAATGATCATGATAGTGATCACGATAATAGTCATGATAGTGATCATGATAATAATCATGATAGTGATCATGATAATGATCATGATAGTGATCATGATAATGATCATGATAGTGATCATGATAATGATCCTGATAGTGATCATGATAATGATCATGATAATGATAATGATCATGATAGTGATCATGCTAATATTCATGTTAATGATCATGTTAATGATTATGATAATGATCATGATAATGTTCATGATAGTGATCATGGTAATGATCATGATAGTGATCATGATAATGATCATGATAGTGATCATGATAATGATCATGATAGTGATCATGATAATGATCATGATAGTGATCATGATAATGATCATTATAATGATCATGATAGTGATCATGATAACATGATAGTGATCATGGTAATGATCATTATAATGATCATGATAGTGATCATGATAATGATCATTATAATGATCATGATAGTGATCATGATAACATGATAGTGATCATGATAATGATCACGATAATGATCATGATAATGATCATGATAATGATCCTGATAGTGGTCATGTTAGTGATCATGATAATGATCATGTTAGTGATTATGATAATGATCATGTTAGTGATTATGATAATGATCGTGATAATGATCATGATAGTGATCACGATAATAGTCATGATAGTGATCATGATAATAATCATGATAGTGATCATGATAATGATCATGATAGTGATCATGATAATGATCATGATAGTGTTCATGATAATGATCCTGATAGTGATCATGATAGTGATCATGATAATGATAATGATCATGATAGTGATCATGCTAATATTCATGATAATGATCATGATAGTGATCATGATAATGATCATTATAATGATCATGATAGTGATCATGATAACATGATAGTGATCATGGTAATGATCATTATAATGATCATGATAGTGATCATGATAATGATCATTATAATGAACATGATAGTGATCATGATAACATGATAGTGATCATGATAATGATCATGATAATGATCATGATAGTGATCATGATAATGATCATTATAATGATCATGATAGTGATCATGATAATGATCATTATAATGATAATGATAGCGATCATGATAACATGATAGTGATCATGATAGTGATCACGATACTAGTCATGATAGTGATCATGATAATAATCATGATAGTGATCATGATAATGATCATGATAGTGATCATGATAATGATCATGATAGTGATCATGATAATGATCATGATAGTGATCATGCTAATGATCATGTTAATGATTATGATAATGATCATGATAATGATCATGATTGTGATCACGATAATAATCATGATAGTGATCATGATAATGATCACGATAATGATCATGATAATGATCATGATAATGATCATTATAGTGATAATTATTATGATAGTGATCATGATAATGATCATGATCATAATAATGATCTTCCTAATGATCATGATAATAATCATGATCATAATAATGATCATCCTAATGATCATGATAATGATCATGTTAATGATTATGATAGTGATCATGATAATGATCATGATAGTGATCATGATAATGTTCATGATAGTGATCATGATAATAATCATGATAGTGATCATGATAATAATCATGATAATGATCATGATAGTGATCATGATAATGATCACGATAGTGATCATGATAATGATCATGATAGTGATCATGATACTGATCATGATAATGATCATGATAATGATCATAATAATGATCATGATAATGATCATTATAGTGATCATGATAATGATCATGATAATGATCATGATAATGATCATGATAGTGATCATGATAATGATCATGATAATGTTCATGATAATGATCATGATAGTGATCATGATAATGATCATGATAATGGTCATGATAATTATTATGATAGTGATCATGATAATGATCATGATCATAATAATGATCTTCCTAATGATCATGATAATAATCATGATCATAATAATGATCATCCTAATGATCATGATAATGATCATGTTAATGATTATGATAGTGATCATGATAATGATCATGATAGTGATCATGATAATGCTCATGATAGTGATCATGATAATAATCATGATAGTGATCATGATAATAATCATGATAATGATCATGATAGTGATCATGATACTGATCATGATAATGATCATGATAATGATCTAATAATGATCATGATAATGATCATGATAGTGATCATGATAATGATCATGATAATGATCATGATAATGATCATGATAGTGATCATGATAATGATCATGATAATGGTCATGATAATTATTATGATAGTGATCATGATAATGATCATGATCATAATAATGATCATCCTAATGATCATGATAATGATCATGTTAATGATTATGATAGTGATCATGATAATGATCATGATAGTGATCATGATAATGTTCGTGATAGTGATCATGATAATAATCATGATAGTGATCATGATAATAATCATAACAATGATCATGATAGTGATCATGATAATGATCATGATAGTGATCATGATAATGATTATGATAGTGATCAGGCTAATGATCATAATAATGATCATGTTAATGATTATGATAATGATCATGATAATGATCATGATTGTGATCACGATAATAATCATGATAGTGATCATGATAATGATCACGATAATGATCATGATAATGATAATGATCATGATAATGATCATGATAGTGATAATTATTATGATAGTGATCATGATAATGATCATGATCATAATAATGATCATCCTAATGATCATGATAATAATCATGATCATAATAATGATCATCCTAATGATCATGATAATGATCATGTTAATGATTATGATAGTGATCATGATAATGATCATGATAGTGATCATGATAATGTTCATGATAGTGATCATGATAATAATCATGATAGTGATCATGATAATAATCATGATAATGATCATGACAGTGATCATGATAATGATCACGATAGTGATCATGATAATGATCATGATGGTGGTCATGATACTGATCATGATAATGATCATGATAATGATCATAATAATGATCATGATAATGATCATGATAGTGACCATGATAATGATCATGATAATGATCATGATAATGATCATGATAGTGATCATGATAATGATCATGATAGTGATCATGATAATGATCATGATAATGTTCATGATAATGATCATGATAGTGATCATGATAGTCATCATGATAATGACCATGATAGTGATCATGCTAATGATCATAATAATGATCATGATTGTGATCACGATAATAATCATGATAGTGATCATTATAATGATCACGATAATGATCATGATAATGATCATAATAATGATCTTCCTAATGATCATGATAATAATCATGATCATAATAATGATCATCCTAATGATCATGATAATGATCATGTTAATGATTATGATAGTGATCATGATAATGATCATGATAGTGATCATGATAATGATCATGATAGTGATCATGATAATGTTCATGATAGTGATCATGATAATAATCATGATAGTGATCATGATAATAATCATGATAGTGATCATGATAATAATCATGATAATGATCATGATAGTGATCATTATAATGATCACGATAGTGATCATGATAATGATCATGATAGTGATCATGATAATGATCATGATAGTGATCATGATACTGATCATGATAATGATCATGATAATGATCATAATAATGATCATGATAATGATCATGATAGTGATCATGATAATGATCATGATAATGATCATGATAATGATCATGATAGTGATCATGATAATGATCATGATAATGTTCATGATAATGATCATGATAGTGATCATGATAATGATCATGATAATGGTCATGATAATTATTATGATAGTGATCATGATAATGATCATGATCATAATAATGATCTTCCTAATGATCATGATAATAATCATGATCATAATAATGATCATCCTAATGATCATGATAATGATCATGTTAATGATTATGATAGTGATCATGATAATGATCATGATAGTGATCATGATAATGCTCATGATAGTGATCATGATAATAATCATGATAGTGATCATGATAATAATCATGAAAATGATCATGATAGTGATCATGATACTGATCATGATAATGATCATGATAATGATCTAATAATGATCATGATAATGATCATGATAGTGATCATGATAATGATCATGATAATGATCATGATAATGATCATGATAGTGATTATGATAATGATCATGATAATGGTCATGATAATTATTATGATAGTGATCATGATAATGATCATGATCATAATAATGATCATCCTAATGATCATGATAATGATCATGTTAATGATTATGATAGTGATCATGATAATGATCATGATAGTGATCATGATAATGTTCGTGATAGTGATCATGATAATAATCATGATAGTGATCATGATAATAATCATAACAATGATCATGATAGTGATCATGATAATGATCATGATAGTGATCATGATAATGATTATGATAGTGATCAGGCTATTGATCATAATAATGATCATGTTAATGATTATGATAATGATCATGATAATGATCATGATTGTGATCACGATAATAATCATGATAGTGATCATGATAATGATCACGATAATGATCATGATAATGATCATGATAATGATCATGATAGTGATAATTATTATGATAGTGATCATGATAATGATCATGATCATAATAATGATCATCCTAATGATCATGATAATAATCATGATCATAATAATGATCATCCTAATGATCATGATAATGATCATGTTAATGATTATGATAGTGATCATGATAATGATCATGATAGTGATCATGATAATGTTCATGATAGTGATCATGATAATAATCATGATAGTGATCATGATAATAATCATGATAATGATCATGATAGTGGTCATGATACTGATCATGATAATGATCATGATAATGATCATAATAATGATCATGATAATGATCATGATAGTGATCATGATAATGATCATGATAATGATCATGATAATGATCATGATAGTGATCATGATAATGATCATGATAGTGATCATGATAATGATCATGATAATGTTCATGATAATGATCATGATAATGTTCATGATAATGATCATGATAGTGATCATGATAGTCATCATGATAATGATCATGATAGTGATCATGATAATGATCATGATAGTGATCATGATAATGATCATGATAGTGATCATGATACTGATCATGATAATGATCATGATAATGATCATGATAGTGATCATGATAATGATCATGATAGTGATCATGATAATGATCATGATAGTGATCATGATAATGATCATGATAATGATCATGATAGTGATCATGATAGTGATTATGATAATGATCATGATAATGATCATGATAATGATCATGATAGTGATCATGATAATGATCATGATAATGATTATGATAGTGATCACGATAATAACCATGATAGTGATCATGATAGTGATCACGATAATGATCATTATAGTGATCATGATAATGATCACGATAATGATCATGATATTGATCATGATAATGATCATAATAATGATCATGATAATTATTTTGATTGTGATCATGACAATGATCATGATATTGATCATGATAATGATCATGATGATGTTCATGATAGTGATCATGATAATAATCATGATAGTGATCATGATAATGATCATGATCATGATAATGATCATGATAGTGATCATGATAATGATCATGATAATGTTCATGATAATGATCACGATAGTGATCATGATAGTCATCATGATAATGATCATGATAGTCATCATGATAATGATCATGATAGTCATCATGATAATGATCATAATAGTGATCATGATAATGATCATGATAATAATCATGATAGTGATCGCGATAGTAATCATGATAGTGATCATGATAATGATCACGATAATGATCATGATAATGATAATGATCATGATAATGATCATGATAATGATCATAATAATGATCATGATAATGATCATAATAATGATCATGATAATGATCATAATAATGATCATGATAATGATCATAATAATGATCATGATAATGATCATTATTATGATCATTATCATGATCATTATCATGATCATTATCATTATCATGATCATTATCGTGATCATTATCGTGATCACTATCATGATTACTATCGCGATCACTATCATGATTATTATCATGATCATTATCATGATCACTATTATGATCATTATCATGATGACTATCATGATCATTATCATGATGACTATCATGATCATTATCATGATGACTATCATGATCACTATCGTGATCATTATCATGAACATTATCATGATCATTATCATGATCACTATCATGATCATTATCATGATCATGATCATTATCATGATCACTATCATGATTATTATCATGATCATTGTTATGATCATTATCATGATCAATATCACGATCATTATCGTGATCATTATCATGATCACTATCATGATCATTATCGTGATCACTATCATGATCACTATCATGATTATTATCGTGATCACTATCATAATCATTATCATGATCATTATCATGATCACTATCATCATCATGATCATTATCGTGATCATTATCATAATCACTATCATGATCACTATCATGATCGTGATCATTATCATAATCACTATCATGATCACTATCATGATCATGATCATTATCATGATCACTATCATGATCATTATCATGATCACTATCATCATCATTATCATGATCATTATCATGATCATTATCGTGATCATTATCATGATCACTATCATGATTATTATCGTGATCACAATCATGATCATTATTATGATCATTAGCATGATCACTATCATGATCATTATCATGATGACTATCATGATCACTATCATGATCATTATCATGAACATTATCATGATCATTATCATGATCACTATCTTGATCATTATCATGATCATTATCATGATCATTATCATGATCACTATCATGATCATTATCATGATCATTATCATGATCAGTATCATGATCACTATCATGATCATTATCATGATCACTATCATGATCATTATCATGATCACTATCATGATCATTATCATGATCATTATTATGATCATTATCATGATCATTATTATGATCATTATCATGATCATTATTATGATCATTATCATGATCATTATTATGATCATTATCATGATCAATATCATGATCATTATCGTGATCATTATCATGATCACTATCATGATCATTATCGTGATCAATCATGATCATTATCATGATCATTATTATGATCATTATCATGATCATTATTATGATCATTATCATGATCATTATTATGATCATTATCATGATCAGTATCATGATCAGTATCATGATCACTATCATGATCAGTATCATGATCACTATCATGATCATTATCATGATCACTATCATGATCATTATCATGATCACTATCATGATCATTATCATGATCACTATCATGATCATTATCATGATTATTATCATGATCACTATCATGATTATTATAATGATCACTATCATGAACATCATTATGATCATTATAATGATCAATATCATGATCATTATCATGATGACTATCATGATCACTATCATGATCATTATCATGAACATTATCATGATCATTATCATGATCACTATCTGGATCATTATCATGATCATTATCATGATCACTATCATGATCATTATCATAATCATTATTATGATCATTATCATGATCATTATCATGATCAGTATCATGATCACTATCATGATCATTATCATGATCACTATCATGATCATTATCATGATCACTATCATGATCATTATCGTGATCATTATTATGATCATTATCATGATCATTATTATGATCATTATCATGATCATTATTATGATCATTATCATGATCAATATCATGATCATTATCGTGATCATTATCATGATCACTATCATGATCATTATCGTGATCACTATCATGATCACTATCATTATTATTATCGTGATCACTATCATAATCATTATCATGATCATTATCATGATCACTATCATTATCATGATCATTATCGTGATCATTATCATAATCACTATCATGATCACTATCATGATCATTATCATTATCATGATCACTATCATATCATTATCATGATCACTATCATCATCATTATCATGATCATTATCATGATCATTATCGTGATCCTTATCATAATCACTATCATGATTATTATCGTGATCACAATCATGATCATTATTATGATCATTAGCATGACCACTATCATGATCATTATCATGATGACTATCATGATCACTATCATGATCATTATCATGAACATTATCATGATCATTATCATGATCACTATCATGAACATTATCATGATCACTATCATGATCATTATCATGATCACTATCATAATCATTAACATGATCATTATCATGATCATTAGGATGATCATTATTATGATCATGATCATTATCATGATCACTATCATAATAATTATCTTGACCATTATCATGATCATTATCATGATCATTATCATGATCATTATCACGATCATTATCATGATCATTATCATGATCATTATCATGATCATTATCATGATGACTATCATGATCATTATCATGATCATTATCATGATCACTATCATGATCATTATCATGATCACTATCATGATAATTATAATGATCATTATCATGATCATTATCATGATCACTATCATGATTATTATCGTGATCACTATCATGATCATTATCATGATCATTATCATGATCATTATCATAATCACTAACATGATCATTATCATGATCATTATCATGATCATTATTATGATCATGATCATTATCATGTTCAATATCATGATCATTATCATGATCATAATAATGATCATTATCATTATTATGGTCATGACCATGTTATCATGATCGCTATCATGATCATTATAATGATCATTATCATGATCACTATCATGATCATTATCATGATCATTATCATGATCACTATCATGTTATCATGATCACTATCATGTTCATTATAATGATCATTATCATGATCACTATCATGATCATTATCATGATCATTATTATGATCACTATTATGATCACTATCATGTTATCATGATCACTATCATGTTCATTATAATGATCATTATCATGATCACTATCATGATCATTATCATGATCATTATTATGATCACTATTATGATCATTATCATGATCATTATCGTGATCATTATCATGATCATTATCATGATCAATATCATGATCATTATCATGATCATTATCATGACCATTATCATGATCACTATCATGATCATTATCGTGATCATTATCATGATCACTATCATGACTATTATCGTGATCACTATCATGATCATTGTCATGATAGTGATTATGATAATGATCATGATAATGGTCATGATAATGATCATGATAGTGATCATGATAATGGTCATGATAGTGATCATGATAATGATCATGATCATGATAGTGATCATGATAATGGTCATGATCGTGATCATGATAATGATCATGATCATAATAATGATCATGATAATGATCATGATCATAATAATGATCATGATAATGATCATGATCATAATAATGATCATGATAATGATCATGATAATGATAATTATCATGATAGTGATCATGCTAATGATCATGATAATGATCATGTTAATGATTATGATAATAATCATGCTAATGATCATGATTGATCACGATAATAATCATGATAGTGGTCATGATAATGATCACGATAATGATCATGATAATGATCATGATAATGATCCTGATAGTGATCATGATAATGATTATGTTCATTATAATGATCATGATAATGATCATGATAATGATAATGATCATGATAGTGATCATGCTAATGATCATGATAACGATCATGTTAATGATCATGATGACTATCATGATCATTATCATGATGACTATCATGATCACTATCATGATCAATATCATGAACATTATCATGATCATTATCATGATCACTATCATGATCATTATCATGATCATTATTATGATTATTATCGTGATCATTATCATGATCATTATTATGAACATGATCATTATCATGATCATTATTATGAACATGATCATTATCATGATCACTATCATGATCATTATCATGATCACTATCATGATTATTATCGCGATCACTATCATGATTATTATCGTGATGACTTTCATGATCATTATCGTGATCATTATCATGATCATTATCATGATCACTATCATGATCATTATCATGATCATTATCATGATCATTATCATGATCATTATTATGATCATTATCATGATCATTATTATGATCATTATCATGATCAGTATCATGATCAGTATCATGATCACTATCATGATCAGTATCATGATCACTATCATGATCATTATCATGATCACTATCATGATCATTATCATGATCACTATCATGATCATTATCATGATTATTATCATGATCACTATCATGATTATTATAATGATCACTATCATGAACATCATTATGATCATTATAATGATCAATATCATGATCATTGTCGTGATCACTATCAAAATAATTATCATAATCATTATCATGATCATTATTATGATCATTATCATGATCATTATTATGATCATTATCATGATCAATATCACGATCATTATCGTGATCATTATCATGATCACTATCATGATCATTATCGTGATCACTATCATGATCACTATCACGATTATTATCGTGATCACTATCATAATCATTATCATGATCATTATCATGATCACTATCATCATCATGATCATTATCGTGATCATTATCATAATCACTATCATGATCACTATCATTATCATAATCACTATCATGATCACTATCATTATCATAATCACTATCATGATCACTATCATGATCGTGATCATTATCATAATCACTATCATGATCACTATCATGATCATGATCATTATCATGATCACTATCATGATCATTATCATGATCACTATCATCATCATTATCATGATCATTATCATGATCATTATCGTGATCATTATCATGATCACTATCATGATTATTATCGTGATCACAATCATGATCATTATTATGATCATTAGCATGATCACTATCATGATCATTATCATGATGACTATCATGATCACTATCATGATCATTATCATGAACATTATCATGATCATTATCATGATCACTATCTTGATCATTATCATGATCATTATCATGATCATTATCATGATCACTATCATGATCATTATCATGATCATTATTATGATCATTATCATGATCATTATCATGATCAGTATCATGATCACTATCATGATCATTATCATGATCACTATCATGATCATTATCATGATCACTATCATGATCATTATCATTATCACTATCATGATCATTATCATTATCACTATCATGATCATTATCATGATCATTATTATGATCATTATCATGATCATTATTATGATCATTATCATGATCATTATTATGATCATTATCATGATCATTATTATGATCATTATCATGATCATTATTATGATCATTATCATGATCATTATTATGATCATTATCATGATCAATATCATGATCATTATCGTGATCATTATCATGATCACTATCATGATCATTATCGTGATCACTATCATGATCACTATCATTATTATTATCGTGATCACTATCATAATCATTATCATGATCATTATCATGATCACTATCATTATCATGATCATTATCGTGATCATTATCATAATCACTATCATGATCACTATCATGATCATTATCATTATCATGATCACTATCATGATCATTATCATGATCACTATCATCATCATTATCATGATCATTATCATGATCATTATCGTGATCCTTATCATAATCACTATCATGATTATTATCGTGATCACAATCATGATCATTATTATGATCATTAGCATGACCACTATCATGATCATTATCATGATGACTATCATGATCACTATCATGATCATTATCATGAACATTATCATGATCATTATCATGATCATTATCATGATCATTATCATGATCACTATCATGATCATTATCGTGATCATTATCATGATCACTATCATGATTATTATCGTGATTACAATCATGATCATTATTATGATCATTAGCATGACCACTATCATGATCATTATCACGATGACTATCATGATCACTATCATGATCATTATCATGAACATTATCATGATCATTATCATGATCAGTATCATGATCAGTATCATGATAATGATCATGATAGTGATCATGATAATGATCATGATCATAATAATGATCATGATAATGATCATGATAATGATCATGTTAGTGATTATGATAATGATCATGATAATGATCATGATAGTGATCATGATAATGATCGTGATAATGTTCATGATAATGATCATGATAGTGATCATGATAATGATCATGATAATGTTCATGATATTGATCATGATAGTGATCATGATAGTCATCATGATAATGATCATGATAGTCATCATGATCATTAACATGATCGTTATCATGATCATTAGCATAATCACTATCATGATCATGATCATTATCATGATCATTATCATGATCATTATCATGATCATTATCATGATCACTATCATGATCATTATCATGATCATTATCATGATCATTATCATGATCATTATCATGATCATTATCATGATCATTATCATGATCATTATCGTGATCATTATCATGATGACTATCATGATCACTATCATTATTACTATCATGAACATCATTATGATCATTATAATGATCAATATCATGATCATTGTCGTGATCACTATCAAAATAATTATCATAATCATTATCATGATCATTATCATAATCATTATCATGATCATTATTATGATCATTATCATGATCATTATTATGATCATTATCATGATCATTATTATGATCATTATCATGATCATTATTATGATCATTATCATGATCAATATCACGATCATTATCGTGATCATTATCATGATCACTATCATGATCATTATCGTGATCACTATCATGATCACTATCATGATTATTATCGTGATCACTATCATAATCATTATCATGATCATTATCATGATCACTATCATCATCATGATCATTATCGTGATCATTATCATAATCACTATCATGATCACTATCATTATCATAATCACTATCATGATCACTATCATTATCATAATCACTATCATGATCACTATCATGATCGTGATCATTATCATAATCACTATCATGATCACTATCATGATCATGATCATTATCATGATCACTATCATGATCATTATCATGATCACTATCATCATCATTATCATGATCATTATCATGATCATTATCGTGATCATTATCATGATCACTATCATGATTATTATCGTGATCACAATCATGATCATTATTATGATTATTAGCATGATCACTATCATGATCATTATCATATTGACTATCATGATCACTATCATGATCATTATCATGAACATTATCATGATCATTATCATGATCACTATCTTGATCATTATCATGATCATTATCATGATCATTATCATGATCACTATCATGATCATTATCATGATCATTATTATGATCATTATCATGATCATTATCATGATCAGTATCATGATCACTATCATGATCATTATCATGATCACTATCATGATCATTATCATGATCACTATCATGATCATTATCATGATCATTATTATGATCATTATCATGATCAATATCATGATCATTATCGTGATCATTATCATGATCACTATCATGATCATTATCGTGATCACTATCATGATCACTATCATTATTATTATCGTGATCACTATCATAATCATTATCATGATCATTATCATGATCACTATCATTATCATGATCATTATCGTGATCATTATCATAATCACTATCATGATCACTATCATGATCATTATCATTATCATGATCACTATCATGATCATTATCATGATCACTATCATCATCATTATCATGATCATTATCATGATCATTATCGTGATCCTTATCATAATCACTATCATGATTATTATCGTGATCACAATCATGATCATTATTATGATCATTAGCATGACCACTATCATGATCATTATCATGATGACTATCATGATCACTATCATGATCATTATCATGAACATTATCATGATCATTATCATGATCACTATCATGAACATTATCATGATCACTATCATGATCATTATCATGATCACTATCATAATCATTAACATGGTCATTATCATGATCATTAGGATGATCATTATTATGATCATGATCATTATCATGATCACTATCATAATAATTATCTTGACCAATATCATGATCATTATCATGATCATTATCATGATCATTATCATGATGACTATCATGATCATTATCATGATCATTATCATGATCACTATCATGATCATTATCATGATCACTATCATGATCATTATAATGATCATTATCATGATCATTATCATGATCACTATCATGATTATTATCGTGATCACTATCATGATCATTATCATGATCATTATCATGATCATTATCATAATCACTAACATGATCATTATCATGATCATTATTATGATCATGATCATTATTATGATCATGATCATTATCATGTTAGTGATTATGATAATGATCATGATAATGATCATGATAGTGATCACGATAATAATCATGATAGTGATCATGATAATGATCATGATAATGATCATTATAATGATCATGATAGTGATCATGATAATGATCATGATAGTGATCATGATAATGATCATGATAATGATCATGATAGTCATCATGATAATGATCATGATAATGATCATGATAGTGATCACGATAATAATCATGATAGTGATCATGATAATGATCATGATAATGATCATTATAATGATCATGATAGTGATCATGATAATGATCATGATAGTGATCATGATAATGATCATGATAATGATCATGATAGTCATCATGATAATGATCATGATAATGATCATGATAATGGTCAAGATAATTATTATGATAGTGATCATGATAATGATCATGATCATAATAATGATCATCCTAATGATCATGATAATGACCATGTTAATGATTATGATAGTGATCATGATAATGATCATGATAGTGATCATGATAATGTTCATGATAGTGATCATGATAATGATCATGATAATGTTCATGATAATGATCATGATAGTGATCATGATAGTCATCATGATAATGATCATGATAGTGGTCATAGTGATCATGATAATGATCATGATCATAATAATGATCATCCTAATGATCATGATAATGACCATGTTAATGATTATGATAGTGATCATGATAATGATCATGATAGTGATCATGATAATGTTCATGATAGTGATCATGATAATGATCATGATAATGTTCATGATAATGATCATGATAGTGATCATGATAGTCATCATGATAATGATCATGATAGTGGTCATAGTGATCATGATAATGATCATGATCATAATAATGATCATGATAATGATCATGATAATGATAATTATCATGATAGTGATCATGCAAATGATCATGATAATGATCATGTTAATGATTATGATAATGATCATGTTAATGATTATGATAGTGATCATGCTATGGATCATGATAGTGAACATGATAGTGATCATGATAGTGATCATGATAGTGATCATGACAGTGATCATGATAGTGATCATGCTAATGATCATGATAATGATCATGTTAATGATTATGATAATGATCATGATAATGATCATGATTGATAACGATAATAATCATGATAGTGATCATGATAATGATCACGATAATGATCATGATAATGATCATGATAATGATCATGATAATGATCATGATAATGATGATGATAGTGATCATGATAATGATCATGATAGTGATCATGATAATGATAGTGATCATGATAGTGATCATGATAGTGATCACGATAATGATCATGATAGTGATCATGATAATGATCACGATAATGATCGTGATATTGATCATGATAATGATCATAATAATGATCATGATAATGATCATGATAATGTTCATGATAATGATCACGATAGTGATCATGATAGTCATCATGATAATGATCATGATAGTGGTCATGCTAATGATCATAATAATGATCATGATTGTGATCACGATAATAATCATGATAGTGATTATGATAAGGATCACGATAATGATCATGTTAGTGATTATGATAATGATCATGTTAGTGATTATGATAATGATCATGATAATGATCATGATAATGATCATGATAGTGATCACGATAATAATCATGATAATGATCATGATAATGATCACGATAATAATCATGATAGTGATCATGATAATGATCACGATAATGATCATGATACTGATCATGATAATGATCATGATAATGATCATAATAATGATCGTGATAATGATCATGGTAGTGATCATGATAATGATCATGATAATGATCATGATAATGATCATGATAATGATCATGATAGTGATCATGGTAATGATCATGATAGTAATCATGATAATGATTATGATAGTGATCACGATAATAATCATGATAGTGATCATGATAATGATCACGATAATGATCATGATAGTGATCATGATAATGATCATGATAATGATCACGATAATGATCATGATAATGATCATGCTAATGATCATGATAATGATCATGATAATGATCATGATAATGATCATGATAATGATCATGATAATGATCATGATAATGATCCTGATAGTGATCATGTTAGTGATCATGATAATGATCATGTTAGTGATTATGATAATGATCATGTTAGTGATTATGATAATGATTGTGATAATGTTCATGATAGTGATCACGATAATAGTCATGATAGTGATCATGATAATGATCATGATAATGATCATGATATTGATCATGATAATGATCATGATAATGATCATGATAATGATCATAATAGTGATCATGATAATGATCATGATAATGATCATGATAATGATCATGATAATGATCATGCTAGTGATCATGATATGCTCATAATAATGATCATGATAGTGATCATGATAATGATCACGATAATGATCATGATACTGATCATGATAATGATCATAATAATGATCGTGATAATGATCATGTTAGTGATCATAATAATGATCATAATAATGATCATGTTAGTGATTATGATAATGATCATGATAATGATCATGATAATGATCATGATAGTGATCACGATAATAATCATGATAGTGATCATGATAATGATCATGATAATGATCATGATAATGATCATAATAATGATCGTGATCATGATAATGATCATGATAGTGATCATGATAATGATCATGATCAAAATAATGATCATGATCATAATAATGATAGTGATCATGATCATAATAATGATCATGTTAATGATTATGATAATGATCATGTTAATGATTATGATAATGATCATGATAATGATCATGATAATGATCATGATAGTGATCACGATAATAATCATGATAGTGATCATGATAATGATCACGATATTGATCATGATACTGATCATGATAATGATCATGATAATGATCATAATAATGATCGTGATAATGATCATGTTAGTGATCATAATAATGATCATTATAATGATCATGTTATCATGATCACTATCATGATCATTATCATGATTATTATCATGATCACTATCATGATTATTATCATGATCACTATCATGAACATTATCATGATCACTATCATGATCATTATCATGATTACTATCATAATCATTAACATGATCATTATCATGTTCATTAGGATGATCATTATTATGATCATGATCATTATCATGATCACTATCATAATAATTAACATGACCATTATCATGATCGTTATCATGATCACTATCATGATCATTATCATGATCAGTATCATGATCATTATCATGATCATTATCATGATCAAAATCGTGATCATTATCGTGATCATTATCATGATCACTATCATGATTATTATCGTGATCACAATCATTATCATGATCATTATCATAATCATTAACATGATCATTATTATGATCATTAGCATGATCACTATCATGATCATTATCATGATCACTTTCATGATCATTATCATGATCACTATCATGATCATTATCATGATCACTATCATGATCATTACCATGATCACTATCATGAACATTATCATGATCATTATCATAATCATTAACATGATCATTAACATGAATATTAGCATGATCACTATCATGATCATTATCATTATCATGATCATTATCATTATCATGATCATTATCATTATCATGATCATTATCATGATCACTATCAGGATCATTATCATGATCACTATCATGATCATTATCATGATCATTATCATGATCATTATCATGATCACTATCATGATCATTATCATGATCACTATCATGATCATTATCACGATCATTATTATGATCATTATCATGATCATTATCATGATTATTATCGTGATCATTATCGTGATCATTATCATGATCGCTATCATGATTATTATCGTGATCACTATCATGATCATTATCATGATCATTATCATAATCACTAACATGATTATTATCATGATCATTATTATTATCATAATCATAATCACTATCATGATCATTATCATGATCATTATCATGATCATTATCATGATCATAATAATGATCATTATCATTATTATGATCATGATCATTATCATGATAACTATCATGAACATTATCATGATCATTACCATGATCACTATCATGTTATCATGATCACTATCATGTTATCATGATCACTATCATGATCATTATAATGATCATTATCATGATCACTATCATGATCATTATAATGATCATTATCATGATCACTATCATGATAATGATCGTGATAATGATCATGATAGTGATCACGATAATAGTCATGATAGTGATCATGATAATAATCATGATAGTGATCATGATAATGATCATGATAGTGATCATGATAATGATCATGATAGTGATCATGATAATGATCCTGATAGTGATCATGATAATGATCATGATAATGATAATGATCATGATAATGATAATGATCATGATAGTGATCATGCTAATATTCATGTTAATGATCATGTTAATGATTATGATAATGATCATGATAATGTTCATGATAGTGATCATGGTAATGATCATGATAGTGATCATGATAATGATCATGATAGTGATCATGATAATGATCATGATAGTGATCATGATAATGATCATGATAGTGATCATGATAATGATCATTATAATGATCATGATAGTGATCATGATAACATGATAGTGATCATGGTAATGATCATTATAATGATCATGATAGTGATCATGGTAATGATCATTATAATGATCATGATAGTGATCATGATAATGATCATTATAATGATCATGATAGTGATCATGATAACATGATAGTGATCATGATAATGATCACGATAATGATAATGATAATGATCATGATAATGATCCTGATAGTGGTCATGTTAGTGATCATGATAATGATCATGTTAGTGATTATGATAATGATCATGTTAGTGATTATGATAATGATCGTGATAATGATCATGATAGTGATCACGATAATAGTCATGATAGTGATCATGATAATAATCATGATAGTGATCATGATAATGATCATGATAGTGATCATGATAATGATCATGATAGTGATCATGATAGTGATCATGATAACATGATAGTGATCATGGTAATGATCATTATAATGATCATGATAGTGATCATGATAATGATCATTATAATGATCATGATAGTGATCATGATAACATGATAGTGATCATGATAATGATCACGATAATGATCATGATAATGATCATGATAATGATCCTGATAGTGGTCATGTTAGTGATCATGATAATGATCATGTTAGTGATTATGATAATGATCATGTTAGTGATTATGATAATGATCGTGATAATGATCATGATAGTGATCACGATAATAGTCATGATAGTGATCATGATAATAATCATGATAGTGATCATGATAATGATCATGATAGTGATCATGATAATGATCATGATAGTGATCATGATAATGATTTTGATAGTGATCATGATAATGATCATGATAATGATAATGATAATGATCATGATAGTGATCATGCTAATATTCATGTTAATGATCATGTTAATGATTATGATAATGATCATGATAATGTTCATGATAGTGATCATGATAATGATCATGATAATGGTCATGATAATGATCATGATAGTGATCATGATAATGATCATGATAGTGATCATGATAATGATTCTGATAGTGATCATGCTAATGATCATGATAGTGATCATGCTAATAATCATGATAATGATCATGTTAGTGATTATGATAATGACCATGTTAGTGATTATGATAATGATCATGATAGTGATCACGATAATAGTCATGATAGTGATCACGATAATAGTCATGATAGTGATCATGATAATGATCACGATAATGATCATGATAGTGATCATGATAATGGTCATGATAATGATCATGATAATGATCATGATATTGATCATGATAATGATCATGATCATGATAATGATCATGATAATGATCATAATAGTGATCATGATAATGATCATGATAATGATCATAATAGTGATCATGATAATGATCATGATAATGATCATGATAGTGATCATGATAATGATCATGATAATGATCATGATAGTGATCATGATAACATGATAGTGATTATGATAACATGATAGTGATCATGATAATGTTCATGATAATGATCATGATCATTATCATGATCATTATCATGATCACTATCATAATCATTATCATGATCATTATCATGATCACTATCATGATCATTATCATGATAGTGATCACGATAATTATCATGATAGTGATCACGATAATTATCATGATAGTGATCATGATAATCATCACGAGCATGATCATGATAATAATCATGATAATGATCAGGAAAATGCTCGTGATAATGATCATGATAATGATCATGATAGTGATCATGATAATGATCATAATAATGATCATAATAATGATCATGATAATGATCATAATAATGATCATGATAATGATCATAATAATGATCATGATAATGATAATGATCATGATAGTGATCATGCTAATGATCATGATAATGATCATGTTAATGATTATGATAGTGATCATGCTAATGATCATGATAATGATCATGTTAATGATTATGATAGTGATCATGACAATGATCATGATCATAATAATGATAATGATCATGATAATGATAATGATCATGATAATGATCACGATAATGAACATGATAATGATCATGATAGTGATCACGATAATAGTCATGATAGTGATCATGATAATGATCACGATAATGATCATGATAGTGATCATGATAATGGTCATGATAATGATCATGATAGTGATCATGATAATGGTCATGATAATGATCATGATAATGATCATGATATTTATCATGATAATGATCATGATATTGATCATGATAATGATCATGATAATGATCATGATAATGATCATAATAGTGATCATGATAATGATCATGATAATTATCATGATAGTGATCATGATAATGATCATGATAATGATCATGATAGTGATCATGATAACATGATAGTGATCATGATAATGATCATGATAATGATCATGATAATGATCATGATAATGATCATGATAATGATCTAGATAATGATCATGATCATAATAATGATCATTATAATCACTATCATGATTATTATCATGATAATGATCATGATAATGATCATGATAATGATCATGATAGTGATCACGATAATAATCATGATAGTGATCACGATAATAATCATGATAGTGATCATGATAATGATCACGATAATGATCATGATAGTGATCATGATAATGGTCATGATAATGATCATGATAATGATCATGATAATGTTCATGATAATGGTCATGATAATGATCATGATTATGATCATGATAATGATCATGATAGTGATCATGATAATGATCATGATAATGATCATGATAATGATCCTGATAGTGATCATGCTAATGATCATGATAGTGATCATGCTAATGATCATGATAATGATCATGATAATGATCATGATAGTGATCACGATAATAATCATGATAGTGATCGCGATAATAATCATGGTAGTGATCACGATAATGATCACGATAATGATCATGATAATCATCATGATAGTGATCATGATAATGATCATGTTTATAATAATGATCATGATAATGATCATGATATTGATCATGCTAATGATCATGATAATGATCATGCTAATGATCATGATAGTGATCATGCTAATGATCATGATAGTGATCATGCTAATGATCATAATAATGATCATGCTAATGATCATAATAATGATCATGTTAATGATTATGATAATGATCATGTTAATGATTATGATAATGATCATGATAGTGATCATGATAGTGATCATGATAACATGATAGTGATCATGGTAATGATCATTATAATGATCATGATAGTGATCATGATAATGATCATTATAATGATCATGATAGTGATCATGATAACATGATAGTGATCATGATAATGATCACGATAATGATCATGATAATGATCATGATAATGATCCTGATAGTGGTCATGTTAGTGATCATGATAATGATCATGTTAGTGATTATGATAATGATCATGTTAGTGATTATGATAATGATCGTGATAATGATCATGATAGTGATCACGATAATAGTCATGATAGTGATCATGATAATAATCATGATAGTGATCATGATAATGATCATGATAGTGATCATGATAATGATCATGATAGTGATCATGATAATGATCCTGATAGTGATCATGATAATGATCATGATAATGATAATGATAATGATAATGATCATGATAGTGATCATGCTAATATTCATGTTAATGATCATGTTAATGATTATGATAATGATCATGATAATGTTCATGATAGTGATCATGATAATGATCATGATAATGGTCATGATAATGATCATGATAGTGATCATGATAATGATCATGATAGTGATCATGATAATGATTCTGATAGTGATCATGCTAATGATCCTGATAGTGATCATGATAATGATCATGATAATGATAATGATAATGATCATGATAGTGATCATGCTAATATTCATGTTAATGATCATGTTAATGATTATGATAATGATCATGATAATGTTCATGATAGTGATCATGATAATGATCATGATAATGGTCATGATAATGATCATGATAGTGATCATGATAATGATCATGCTAATGATCATGATAATGATCATGTTAGTGATTATGATAATGATCATGTTAGTGATTATGATAATGATCATGTTAGTGATTATGATAATGATCATGATAGTGATCACGATAATAGTCATGATAGTGATCATGATAATGATCACGATAATGATCATGATAGTGATCATGATAATGGTCATGATAATGATCATGATAATGATCATGATATTGATCATGATAATGATCATGATCATGATAATGATCATGATAATGATCATAATAGTGATCATGATAATGATCATGATAATGATCATAATAGTGATCATGATAATGATCATGATAATGATCATGATAGTGATCATGATAATGATCATGATAATGATCATGATAGTGATCATGATAACATGATAGTGATCATGATAACATGATAGTGATCATGATAACATGATAGTGATCATGATAATGTTCATGATAATGATCATGATCATTATCATGATCATTATCATGATCACTATCATAATCATTATCATGATCATTATCATGATCACTATCATAATCATTATCATGATCATTATCATGATCACTATCATGATCATTATCATGATAGTGATCACGATAATAATCATGATAGTGATCACGATAATAATCATGATAGTGATCATGATAATCATCACGAGCATGATCATGATAATAATCATGATAATGATCAGGAAAATGCTCGTGATAATGATCATGATAATGATCATGATAGTGATCATGATAATGATCATGATAGTGATCATGATACTGATCATGATAATGATCATGATAATGATCATAATAATGATCATGATAATGATCATAATAATGATCATGATAATGATCATAATAATGATCATAATAATGATCATGATAATGATCATAATAATGATCATGATAATGATCATAATAATGATCATGATAATGATAATGATCATGATAGTGATCATAATAATGATCATGATAATGATAATGATCATGATAGTGATCATGCTAATGATCATGATAATGATCATGTTAATGATTATGATAGTGATCATGCTAATGATCATGATAATGATCATGTTAATGATTATGATAGTGATCATGACAATGATCATGATCATAATAATGATAATGATCATGATAATGATAATGATCATGATAATGATCACGATAATGAACATGATAATGATCATGATAGTGATCACGATAATAGTCATGATAGTGATCATGATAATGATCACGATAATGATCATGATAGTGATCATGATAATGGTCATGATAATGATCATGATAGTGATCATGATAATGGTCATGATAATGATCATGATAATGATCATGATATTTATCATGATAATGATCATGATATTGATCATGATAATGATCATGATAATGATCATGATAATGATCATGATAGTGATCATGATAACATGATAGTGATCATGATAATGATCATGATAATGATCATGATAATGATCTAGATAATGATCATGATCATAATAATGATCATTATAATCACTATCATGATTATTATCATGATAATGATCATGATAATGATCATGATAATGATCATGATAGTGATCACGATAATAATCATGATAGTGATCACGATAATAATCATGATAGTGATCATGATAATGATCACGATAATGATCATGATAGTGATCATGATAATGATCATGATAATGATCATGATAATGATCATGATAATGATCATGATAATGGTCATGATAATGATCATGATAATGATCATGATAATGTTCATGATAATGGTCATGATAATGATCATGATTATGATCATGATAATGATCATGATAGTGATCATGATAGTGATCATGATAATGATCATGATAATGATCATGATAATGATCCTGATAGTGATCATGCTAATGATCATGATAGTGATCATGCTAATGATCATGATAATGATCATGATAATGATCATGATAGTGATCACGATAATAATCATGATAGCGATCGCGATAATAATCATGGTAGTGATCACGATAATGATCACGATAATGATCATGATAATGATCATGATAGTGATCATGATAATGATCATGTTTATAATAATGATCATGATAATGATAATGATCATGATATTGATCATGCTAATGATCATGATAATGATCATGCTAATGATCATGATAGTGATCATGCTAATGATCATGATAGTGATCATGCTAATGATCATAATAATGATCATGCTAATGATCATAATAATGATCATGTTAATGATTATGATAATGATCATGTTAATGATTATGATAATGATCATGATAATGATCATGATTGTGATCACGATAATAATCATAATAGTGATCATGATAATGATCACGATAATGATCATGATAATGATCATGATAATGATAATGATAGTGATCATGATAATGATCATGATAGTGATCATGATAATGATCATCATAGTGATCATGATAATGATCATGATCATAATAATGATCATCCTAATGATCATGATAATGATCATGATAGTGATCATGATAATGATCATGATCATGATAATGATCATGATAGTGATCATGATACTGATCATGATAATGATCATGATAATGATCATGATAATGATCATGATAGTGATCATGATACTGATCATGATAATGATCATGATAATGATCATAATAATGATCATGATAATGATCATGATAGTGATCATGATAATGATCATGATAGTGATCATGATAATGATCATGATAGTGATCATGATAATGATCATGATAGTGATCATGATAATGATAATGATCATGATAATGATCATGATAGTGATCATGATAATGATCATGACAATGTTCATGATAATGATCATGATAGTGATCATGACAGTCATCAGGATAATGATCATGATAGTCATCATGATAATGATCATGATAGTCATCATGATAATGATCATGATAGTCATCATGATAATGATCATGATAGTGATCATGATAATGATCATGATAATGGTCATGATAATGATCATGATAGTGATCATGATAATGATCATGATAATGATCATGATAATGATCATGATAATGATCATGATAATGATCATGATAATGATCATGATAATGATCATGATAGTGATCATGATAGTGATCATGATAATGATCATGATAATGATCATGATAATGATCATGATAATGGTCATGATAATGATCATGATAATGGTAATGATAACGATCATGTTAGTGATTATGATAATGATCATGTTAGTGATTATGATAATGATCATGATAATGATCATGATAGTGATCACGATAATAGTCATGATAGTCATCATGATAATGATCATGATAGTCATCATGATAATAATCATGATAGTCATCATGATAATGATCATGATAGTCATCATGATAATGATCATGATAATGATCATGATAATAATCATGATAATGATCATGATAGTGATCATGATAATGATCATGATAGTGATCATGATAATGATCATGATAATGGTCATGATAATGATCATGATAATAATCATGTTAGTGATTATGATAATGATCATGATAATGATCATGATATTGATCATGATAATGATCATGATAATGATCATGATAATGATCATGATAATGATCATGATAATGATCATGATAATGATCATAATAGTGATCATGATAATGATCATGATAATGATCATGATAGTGATCATGATAATGATCATGATAATGATCATGATAGTGATCATGATAACATGATAGTGATCATGATAACATGATAGTGATCATGATAATGATCATGATAATGATCATGATAGTGATCATGATAATGATCATGATAGTGATTATGATAATGATCATGTTAGTGATTATGATAATGATCATGATAATGATCATGATAATGATCATGATAGTGATCATGATAGTGATCATGATAATGATCATGATAATGATCATGATAATGATCATGATAATGGTCAGATAATGATCATGATAATGGTCATGATCATGATAGTGATCACGATAATAATCATGATAGTGGTCATGATAATGATCACTATAATGATCATGATACTGATCATGATAATTATCATGATAATGATCATAATAATGATCGTGATAATGATCATGACAGTGATCACGATAATGATCATGATAATAATCATGATAATGATCATGATAGTGATCATGATAGTGATCATGATAATGATCATGATAATGATCATGATAATGATCATGATAATGGTCGTGATAATGATCATGATAATGGACATGATAATGATTATGATAGTGATCATGATAATGATTATGATAGTGATCATGATAATGATCATGATAATGCTCATCATAATGGTCATGATAATGGTCATGATAATGATCATGATAATGATCATGATAATGATCATGATCATAATAATGATCATGATAATGATCATGATAATGATAATTATCATGATAGTGATCATGCTAATGATCATGATAGTGATCATGCTAATGATCATGATAATGATCATGATAATGATCATGATAATGATCATGATAGTGATCACGATAAAAATCATGATAGTGATCGCGATAATAATCATGATAGTGATCATGATAATGATCACGATAATGATCATGATAATGATAATGATCATGATAGTGTCCATGATAATGATCACGATAATGATCATGAAAATGATCATGATAATGATCATGATAGTGATCATGCTAATGATCATGATAATGATCATGTTAATGATTATGATAGTGATCATGATAATGATCATGATCATAATAATGACCATGATAATGATCATGATAATGATCATGATAGTGATCATGATAGTGATCATGATAATGATCATGATAATGCTCATGATAATGGTCATGATAATGGTCATGATAATGATCATGATAGTGATCATGATAATGATCATGATCATAATAATGATCATGATAATGATCATGATAATGATAATTATCATGATAGTGATCATGCTAATGATCATGATAGTGATCATGCTAATGATCATGATAATGATCATGATAATGATCATGATAATGATCATGATAATGATCATGATAGTGATCACGATAAAAATCATGATAGTGATCGCGATAATAATCATGATAGTGATCATGATAATGATCACGATAATGATCATGATAATGATAATGATCATGATAGTGATCATGATAATGATCATGTTCATAATAATGATCATGATAGTGATCATGATAATGAATATGATCATGATAGTGATCATGCTAATGATCATGATAATGATGATGATAATGGTCATCATCAATCATGATCATAATAATGATCATGATAATGATGATGATTATGATAATGATCATGATAATGTTCATGATAGTGATCACGATAATAATCATGATAGTGAACATGATAATGATCACGATAATGATCATGAAAATGATCATGATAATGATCATGATATTGATCATGATAATGATCATGATATTGATCATGATAATGATCATGATAGTGATTATAATAATGATCATGATAATGATCATGATAATGATCATAATAATTATCATGATAATGGTCATGATAATGATCATGATAGTGATCATGATAATGATAATGATCATAATAATGATCATGATAATGGTCATGATCATGATAATGATAATGATAGTGATCATGCTAATGAATATGATCATGATAGTGATCATGCTAATGATCATGATAATGATCATGATAATGGTCATCATCAATCATGATCATAATAATGATCATGATAATGATGATGATTATGATAATGATCATGATAATGATCATGATAGTGATCACGATAATAATCATGATAGTGAACATGATAATGATCACGATAATGATCATGAAAATGATCATGATAATGATCATGATATTGATCATGATAATGATCATGATAGTGATTATAATAATGATCATGATAATGATCATGATAATGATCATGATAATGATCATGATAATGATCATGATAATGATCATGATAATGATCATAATAATTATCATGATAATGGTCACGATAATGATCATGATAGTGATCATGATAATGGTCATGATAATGATCATGATAATGATCATGATATTTATCATGATAATGATCATGATATTGATCATGATAATGATCATGATAATGATCATGATAATGATCATAATAGTGATCATGATAATGATCATGATAATTATCATGATAGTGATCATGATAATGATCATGATAATGATCATGATAGTGATCATGATAACATGATAGTGATCATGATAATGATCATGATAATGATCATGATAGTGATCTAGATAATGATCATGATCATAATAATGATAATGATCATTATTATGATCATTATCACTATCATGATTATTATCATGATAATGATCATGATAATGATCATGATCATGATCCTGATAGTGATCATGCTAATGATCATGATAGTGATCATGCTAATGATCATGATAATGATCATGATAATGATCATGATAGTGATCATGATAATGATCATGATAATGATCATGATAGTGATCACGATAAGAATCATGATAGTAATCGCGATAATAATCATGGTAGTGATAATGATCATGATAGTGATCATGATAATGATCATGTTCATAATAATGATCATGATAATGATAATGATAATGATCATGATATTGATCATGCTAATGATCATGATAATGATCATGTTAATGATCATGATAGTGATCATGCTAATGATCATGATAGTGATCATGCTAATGATCATAATAATGATCATGCTAATGATCATAATAATGATCATGTTAATGATTATGATAATGATCATGATAATGATCATGATTGTGATCACGATAATAATCATAATAGTGATCATGATAATGATCACGATAATGATCATGATAATGATCATGATAATGATAATGATAGTGATCATGATAATGATCGTGATAGTGATCATGATAATGATCATGATAGTGATCATGATAATGATCATGATCATAATAATAATCATCCTAATGATCATGATAATGATCATGATAGTGATCATGATAATGATCATGATCATGATAATGATCATGATAGTGATCATGATACTGATCATGATAATGATCATGATAGTGATCATGATAATGATCATGATAGTGATCATGATAATGATCATGATAGTGATAATGATAATGATAATGATCATGATAATGATCATGATAGTGATCATGATAATGATCATGATAATGATCATGATAGTGATCATGATAATGTTCATGATAATGATCATGATAGTGATCATGACAGTCATCATGATAATGATCATGATAGTCATCATGATAATGATCATGATAGTCATCATGATAATGATCATGATAGTCATCATGATAATAATCATGATAGTCATCATGATAATGATCATGATAGTCATCATGATAATGATCATGATAATGATCATGATAATGATCATGATAATGGTCATGATAATGATCATGATAATGGTCATGATAATGATCATGATAGTGATCATGATAGTGATCATGATAATGATCATGATAATGATCATGATAATGATCATGATAATGGTCATGATAATGATCATGATAATGATCATGATAATGATCATGATAGTGATCATGATAGTGATCATGATAATGATCATGATAATGATCATGATAATGATCATGATAATGGTCATGATAATGATCATGATAATGGTCATGATAATGATCATGATAGTGATCATGATAATGATCATGATAATGATCATGATAATGGTCATGATAATGATCATGATAATGGTCATGATAATGATCATGATAATGATCATGTTAGTGATTATGATAATGATCATGTTAGTGATTATGATAATGATCATGTTAGTGATTATGATAATGATCATGTTAGTGATTATGATAGTGATCATGATAATGATCATGATAGTGATCATGATAATGATCATGATAGTGATCATGATAATGATCATGATAGTGATCATGATACTGATCATGATAATGATCATGATAATGATCATAATAATGATCATGATAATGATCATGATAGTGATCATGATAATGATCATGATAGTGATCATGATAATGATAATGATCATGATAATGACCATGATAGTGATCATGATAATGATCATGACAATGTTCATGATAATGATCATGATAGTGATCATGACAGTCATCATGATAATGATCATGATAGTCATCATGATAATGATCATGATAGTCATCATGATAATGATCATGATAGTCATCATGATAATAATCATGATAGTCATCATGATAATGATCATGATAGTCATCATGATACTGATCATGATAATGATCATGATAATGATCATGATAATGATCATGATAGTGATCATGATACTGATCATGATAATGATCATGATAATGATCATAATAATGATCATGATAATGATCATGATAGTGATCATGATAATGATCATGATAGTGATCATGATAATGATAATGATCATGATAATGATCATGATAGTGATCATGATAATGATCATGATAGTGATCATGATAATGATCATGATCACTATCAGCATCATTATCATGATAATAATCATGATAGTGATCATGATAATGGCCATGACCATAATAATGATAATGATCATTATCATGATCATTATCATGATCACTATCATGATCATTATCATGATCATTATTATGATCATTATCATGATCATTATCATGATCATTATCATGATTATTATCATGATCACTATCATGATCATTATCGTGATCATTATCATGATCACTATCATGATTATTATCGTGATCACTATCATGATCATTATCATGATCATTATCATGATCATTATCATGATCACTATCATGATCATTATCATGATCATTATCATGATCATTATCATGATCATTATCATGATCATTATCATGATCACTATCATGATCATTATCGTGATCATTATCATGATCACTATCATGACTATTATCGTGATCACTATCATGATCATTATCATGATCATAATCACTAACATGATCATTATCACTAACATGATCATTATCATGATCATTAGCATGATCATTATCATGATCATTAGCATGATCACTATCAGGATCATTATCATGATCATTATCATGATCATTATCATGCTCATTATCATGATTACTATCATGATCATTATCGCGATCATTATCATGATCATTATCATGATTATTATCGTGATCACTATCATGATCATTATCATGATCATTATCATGATCATTATCATGATCATTATCATGATCATTATCATGATCATAATCACTGACATGATCATTATCAAGATCAGTAGCATGACTATTATCGTGATCACTATCATTATTATGATCATGATCACTATCATTATTATGACCATGATCATTATCATGATCATTATTTTGATCATGATCATTATCATGATCATTATTTTGATCATGATCATTATCATGATCACTATCATGATCATTATCATGATCATAATAATGATCATTATCATTATTATGGTCATGGCCATTATCATGATCACTATCATGATCATTATCATGATCACTATCATGATCATATTCATTATCATGATCATTATCATGATCATTATTATGAACATGATCATTATCATGATCACTATCATGATAATTATCATTATCATGATCATTATTATGATCATGATCATTATCATGATCACTATCATAATCATTATCATGACCATTATCATGATCATTATCATGACCATTATCATGATCATTATCATGATCATTATCATGATCATTATCATGATCACTATCATGATCACTATCATGATCATTATCATGATCATTATCATGATCATTATCGTGATCACTATCATGATCATTATCATGACCATTATCATGATCATTATCATGATCATTATTATGATCACTAATGATCATAATAATGATCATGATTAGTATCATGATCACTATCATGACCATTGTCATGATTATTATCATGATCATTATCGTGATCACTATCATGATCACTATCATGATCATTAGCATGATCACTATCATGATAATTATCATTATCATGATCATTATTATGATCATGATCATTATCATGATCACTATCATAATCATTATCATGACCATTATCATGATCATTACCATGACCATTATCATGATCATTATCATGATCATTATCATGATCATTATCATGATCATTATCATGATCATTATCATGATCATGATCACTATCATGATCACTATCATGATCATTATCATGATCATTATCATGATCATTATCGTGACCACTACCATGATCATTATCATGATCATTATCATGATCATTATCATGATCATTATCATGATCATTATCATGATCATTATTATGATCACTAATGATCATAATAATGATCATGATTAATATCATGATCACTATCATGACCATTATCATGATCATTATCATGATCACTATCATGATTATTATCGCGATCACTATCATGATCATTATCATGATCATTATCATGATCATTATCATGATTATTATTATGATCATGATCATTATCATGATCACTATCATGATCATTATCATGACCATTATCATGGCCATTATCATGATCATTATCATGATCACTATCATGATCACTATCATGATTATTATCGTGATCACTGTCATGATCATTATCATGATCATTATCATGATCATTATCATGATCATAATCACTAACATGATCATTATCATGATCAATATCATGATCATTATCATGATCATTATCATGACCATTATCATGATCACTATCATGATCATTATCGTGATCATTATCATGATCACTATCATGACTATTATCGTGATCACTATCATGATCATTATCATAATCACTAACATGATCATTATCATAATCACTAACATGATCATTATCATAATCACTAACATGATCATTATCATAATCACTAACATGATCATTATCATGATCATTAGCATGATCACTATCATGACCATTATCATGATCATTATCATGACCATTATCATGATCATTATCATGATCATTATCATGATCATTATCATGATCATTATCATGATCATTATCATGATCATTATCATGATCATTATCATAATCATTATCATGATCATTATCATGATCATTAGCATGATCACTATCATGATAATTATCATTATCATCATCATTATCATGATTATTATTATGATCATGATTGATGATGACCATTATCATAATCATTATCATGATCATTAGCCTGATCACTATCATGATCATATTCATTATCATGATCATTATCATGATCATTATTATGAACATGATCATTATCATGATCACTATCATGATCATTATCATTATCATGATCATTAACATGATCATTATCATGACCATTATCATTATCATGATCACTATCATGATCATTATCATGATCATTATCATGACCATTATCATGATCACTATTATGATCATTATCGTGATCATTATCATGACCATTATCATGATCATTATCATGATCATTATCATGATCATTATCATGATCATTATCATGATCATTATCATGATCATTATCATGATCATTATCATGATCATTATCATGATCATTATCATAATCATTATCATGATCATTATCATGATCATTAGCATGATCACTATCATGATAATTATCATTATCATCATCATTATCATGATTATTATTATGATCATGATTGATGATGACCATTATCATGATCATTATCATGATCATTAGCCTGATCACTATCATGATCATATTCATTATCATGATCATTATCATGATCATTATTATGAACATGATCATTATCATGATCACTATCATGATCATTATCATTATCATGATCATTAACATGATCATTATCATGACCATTATCATTATCATGATCACTATCATGATCATTATCAGGATCATTATCATGATCACTATCATGATCTTTATCAGGATCATTATCATGATCATTATCATGACCATTATCATGATCATTATCATGATCATTATCATGATCATTATCATAATCATTATCATAATCATTATCATGATCATTAACATGATCATTATCATGATCATTATCATTATCATGATCACTATCATGATCATTATCATGACCATTATCATGATCATTATCATTATCATGATCATTATCATGACCATTATCATGATCATTATCATTATCATGATCATTGACATGATCATTATCATGACCATTATCATTATCATGATCACTATCATGATCATTATCATGATCATTATCATGACCATTATCATGATCACTATTATGATCATTATCGTGATCATTATCATGATCACTATCATGACTATTATCGTGATCACTATCATGATCATTATCATGATCATTATCATAATCACTAACATGATCATTATCATAATCACTAACATGATCATTATCATGATCATTAGCATGATCACTATCATGATCATTAGCATGATCATTATCAGGATCATTATCATGATCACTATCATGATCATTAGCATGATCATTATCAGGATCATTATCATGATCACTATCATGATCATTATCATGATCATTATCATGATCATTATCATGACCATTATCATGATCATTATCATGACCATTATCATGATCATTATCATGATCATTATCATGATCATTATCATGATCATTATCATGATCATTATCATGATCATTATCATGATCATTATCATGATCATTATCATGATCATTATCATAATCATTATCATGATCATTATCATGATCATTAGCATGATCACTATCATGATAATTATCATTATCATCATCATTATCATGATTATTATTATGATCATGATTGATGATGACCATTATCATGATCATTATCATGATCATTAGCCTGATCACTATCATGATCATATTCATTATCATGATCATTATCATGATCATTATTATGAACATGATCATTATCATGATCACTATCATGATCATTATCATTATCATGATCATTATCGTGATCATTATCATGATCACTATCATGATTATTATCGCGGTCACTATCATGATTATTATCGTGATCACTATCATGATCATTATCATGATCATTATCATGATCATTAGCATGATCACTATCATCATCATTAGCATGATCACTATCATGATAATTATCATGATCATTAGCATGATCATTATCATGATCATTATCATGATCATTATCATGATCATTATCATGATCACTATCAGATCACTATCATGATCATTAGCATGATCACTATCATGATAATTATCATTATCATGATCATTATTATGATCATGATCATGATCACTATCATAATCATTATCATGACCATTATCATGATCATTATCATGACTATTATCATGACCATTTTCATGATCATTATCATGATCATTATCATGATCATTATCATGATCACTATCATGATCACTATCATGACCATTATCATGATCATTATCATGATCATTATCGTGATCACTATCATGATAATGATCATGATAATGATCCTGATAGTGGTCATGTTAGTGATCATGATAATGATCATGTTAGTGATTATGATAATGATCATGTTAGTGATTATGATAATGATCGTGATAATGATCATGATAGTGATCACGATAATAGTCATGATAGTGATCATGATAATAATCATGATAAAGATCATGATAATGATCATGATAGTGATCATGATAATGATCATGATAATGATCATGATAATGATCATGATAATGATCATGCTAATGATCATGATAATTATCATGATAGTGATCATGCTAATGATCATGATAGTGATCATGCTAATGATCATGATAATGATCATGATAATGATCAAGATAGTGATCACGATAATAATCATGATAGTGACCGCGATAATAATCATGATAGTGATCATGATAATGATCACGATAATGATCATGATAATGATAATGATCATGATAATGATCATGTTAGTGATTATGATAATGATCATGATAGTGATCATGCTAATGATCATGATAATGATCATGATAATGATCATGATAGTGATCACGATAATAGTCATGATAGTGATCATGATAATAATCATGATAGTGATCATGATAATGATCATGATAGTGATCATGATAATGATCATGATAGTGATCATGATAATGATCCTGATAGTGATCATGATAATGATCATGATAATGATAATGATCATGTTAATGATAATGATCATGATAGTGATCATGCTAATATTCATGTTAATGATCATGTTAATGATTATGATAATGATCATGATAATGTTCATGATAGTGATCATGGTAATGATCATGATAGTGATCATGATAATGATCATGATAGTGATCATGATAATGATCATGATAGTGATCATGATAATGATCATTATAATGATCATGATAGTGATCATGATAACATGATAGTGATCATGGTAATGATCATTATAATGATCATGATAGTGATCATGATAATGATCATTATAATGATCATGATAGTGATCATGATAACATGATAGTGATCATGATAATGATCACGATAATGATCATGATAATGATCATGATAATGATCCTGATAGTGGTCATGTTAGTGATCATGATAATGATCATGTTAGTGATTATGATAATGATCATGTTAGTGATTATGATAATGATCGTGATAATGATCATGATAGTGATCACGATAATAGTCATGATAGTGATCATGATAATAATCATGATAGTGATCATGATAATGATCATGATAGTGATCATGATAATGATCATGATAGTGATCATGATAATGATCCTGATAGTGATCATGATAATGATCATGATAATGATAATGATAATGATCATGATAGTGATCATGCTAATATTCATGTTAATGATCATGTTAATGATTATGATAATGATCATGATAATGTTCATGATAGTGATCATGATAATGATCATGATAATGGTCATGATAATGATCATGATAGTGATCATGATAATGATCATGATAGTGATCATGATAATGATCATGATAATGATCATGATAGTGATCATGATAATGATCATGATAATGATCATGATAGTGATCATGATAACATGGTAGTGATCATGATAACATGATAGTGATCATGATAATGTTCATGATAATGATCATGATCATAATAATGATAATGATCTTTATTATGATCATGATAATGATCATGATATTGATCATGATAATGATCATGATCATGATAATGATCATGATAATGATCATAATAGTGATCATGATAATGATCATGATAATGATCATAATAGTGATCATGATAATGATCATGATAATGATCATGATAGTGATCATGATAACATGGTAGTGATCATGATAACATGATAGTGATCATGATAATGTTCATGATAATGATCATGATCATAATAATGATAATGATCTTTATTATGATCATGATAATTATCATGATAGTGATCGTGATAATGATCATGATAATGATCATGATAGTGATCATGATAATGATCATGATAGTGATCATGATAATGATCATGATAATGATCATGATAGTGATCATGATAATGATCATGATCATAATAATGATCATTATTATGATCATGATAATGATCATGTTAGTGATTATGATAATGATCATGATAATGATCATGATAGTGATCACGATAATAATCATGATAGTGATCATGATAATGATCACGATAATGATCATGATACTGATCATGATAATGATCATGATAATGATCATGATAATGATCATGATAGTGATCATAATGATCATGATAATGATCATGATAATGATCATGATAGTGATCATTATAGTGATCATGATAATGATCATGATAATGATCATGATATTGATCATGATAATGATCATGATAATGATCATGATAATGATCATAATAGTGATCATGATAATGATCATGATAATTATCATGATGGTGATCATGATCATTAGCATGAACACTATCATGATCATTAGCATGATCACTATCAGGATCATCATCATGATCACTATCAGGATCATTATCATGATCATTATCATGATCATTATCATGATCACTATCATGATCATTATCATGATCATTATCATGATCATTATCATGACCATTATCATGATCATTATCATGATCATTATCATGATCATTATCATGATCACTATCATGATCATTATCGTGATCATTATCATGATCACTATCATGATTATTATCGTGATCACTATCATGATTATTAACGTGATCACTATCATGATCATTATCATGATCATTATCATGATAATAATCATGATAGTGATTATGATCATAATAATGATCATTATCATTATTATGATCATGATCATTATCTAGATCACTATCATGATCATTATCATGATCATTATCATGATCACTATCATGTTATCATGATCACTGTCGTGATCATTATCATGATCATTATCATGATCACTATCATGATAATTATCATGATCATTATCATGATCACTATTATGATCATTATCATGATCATTATCATGATCATTATCATGATCAATATCATGATCACTATCATGATCATTAGCATGAACACTATCATGATCATTAGCATGATCACTATCAGGATCATTATCATGATCACTATCAGGATCATTATCATGATCATTATCATGATCATTATCATGATCACTATCATGATAATGATCATAATTATCATGATAAATATCATGATCATTATCATGCTCATTATCATGACCATTATCATGATCACTATCATGATCATTATCGTGATCATTATCATAATCACTAACATGATCATTATCATGATCACTATCATGACTATTATCGTGATCATTATCATGATCATTATCATGATCATTATCATGATCATTATCATAATCACTAACATGATCATTATCATAATCACTAACATGATCATTATCATGATCATTATCATGATCACTATCAGGATCATTATCATGATCATTATCATGATCTTTATCATGATCACTATCGTGATCACTATCATGATTATTATCGTGATCACTGTCATGATCATTATCATGATCATAATCACTAACATGATTATTATCATGATCATTATTATGATCATGATCACTATCATTATTATGATCATGATCATTATCATGATCATTATTTTGATCATTATCATGATCACTATCATGATCATTATCATGATCATAATATTGATCATTATCATTATTATGGTCATGACCATTATCATGATCACTATCATGATCATTATCATGATCACTATCATGATTATTATCATGATCACTATCATGACTATTATCGTGATCACTATCATGATCATTATCATGATCATTATCATGATCACTATCATAATCATTATCATGATCATTATCATGATAGTGATCACGATAATAATCATGATAGTGATCACGATAATAATCATGATAGTGATCATGATAATCATCACGAGCATGATCATGAAAATAATCATGATAATGATCAGGAAAATGCTCGTGATAATGATCATGATAATGATCATGATAGTGATCATGATAATGATCATGATAGTGATCATGATACTGATCATGATAATGATCATGATAATGATCATAATAATGATCATGATAATGATCATAATAATGATCATAATAATGATCATGATAATGATCATAATAATGATCATGATAATGATCATAATAATGATAATGAGCATGATACTGATCATGATAATGATCATGATAATGATCATGATAATGATCATGATAGTGATCATGCTAATGATCATGATAATGATCATGTTAATGATTATGATAGTGATCATGCTAATGATCATGATAATGATCATGTTAATGATTATGATAGTGATCATGACAATGATCATGATCATAATAATGATAATGATCATGATAATGATAAAGATCATGATAATGATCACGATAATGAACATGATAATGATCATGATAGTGATCACGATAATAGTCATGATAGTGATCATGATAATGATCACGATAATGATCATGATAGTGATCATGATAATGGTCATGATAATGATCATGATAGTGATCATGATAATGGTCATGATAATGATCATGATAATGATCATGATATTTATCATGATAATGATCATGATATTTATCATGATAATGATCATGATAATGATCATGATAATGATCATAATAGTGATCATGATAATGATCATGATAATTATCATGATAGTGATCATGATAATGATCATGATAATGATCATGATAGTGATCATGATAACAAGATAGTGATCATGATAATGATCATGATAATGATCATGATAATGATCATGATAATGATCATGATAATGATCTAGATAATGATCATGATCATAAAAATGATAATGATCATTATAATCACTATCATGATTATTATCATGATAATGATCATGATAATGATCATGATAATGATCATGATAATGATCATGATAGTGATCACGATAATAATCATGATAGTGATCACGATAATAATCATGATAGTGATCATGATAATGATCACGATAATGATCATGATAGTGATCATGATAATGATCATGATAATGATCATGATAATGATCATGATAATGATCATGATAATGATCATGATAATGGTCATGATAATGATCATGATAATGATCATGATAATGATCATGATAATGGTCATGATAATGATCATGATTATGATCATGATAATGATCATGATAGTGATCATGATAATGATAATGATCATGATAATGATCCTGATAGTGATCATGCTAATGATCATGATAGTGATCATGCTAATGATCATGATAATGATCATGATAATGATCATGATAGTGATCACGATAATAATCATGATAGTGATCGCGATAATAATCATGATAATGATCAGGAAAATGCTCGTGATAATGATCACGATAATGATCACGATAATGATCATGATAATGATCATGATAGTGATCATGATAATGATCATGTTTATAATAATGATCATGATAATGATAATGATCATGATATTGATCATGCTAATGATCATGATAATGATCATGTTAATGATCATGATAGTGATCATGCTAATGATCATGATAGTGATCATGCTAATGATCATAATAATGATCATGCTAATGATCATAATAATGATCATGTTAATGATTATGATAATGATCATGATAATGATCATGATTGTGATCACGATAATAATCATAATAGTGATCATGATAATGATCACGATAATGATCATGATAATGATCATGATAATGATCATGATAGTGATCATGATAATGATCATGATAGTGATCATGATAATGATCATCATAGTGATCATGATAATGATCATGATCATAATAATGATCATCCTAATGATCATGATAATGATCATGATAGTGATCATGATAATGATTATGATCATGATAATGATCATGATAGTGATCATGATACTGATCATGATAATGATCATGATAATGATCATGATAATGATCATGATAGTGATCATGATAGTGATCATGATACTGATCATGATAATGATCATGATAATGATCATAATAATGATCATGATAATGATCATGATAGTGATCATGATAATGATCATGATAGTGATCATGATAATGATCATGATAGTGATCATGATAATGATAATGATCATGATAATGATCATGATAGTGATCATGATAATGATCATGACAATGTTCATGATAATGATCATGATAGTGATCATGACAGTCATCATGATAATGATCATGATAGTCATCATGATAATGATCATGATAGTCATCATGATAATGATCATGATAGTCATCATGATAATGATCATGATAGTCATCATGATAATGATCATGATAGTCATCATGATAATGATCATGATAGTGATCATGATAATGATCATGATAATGGTCATGATAATGATCATGATAGTGATCATGATAATGATCATGATAATGATCATGATAGTGATCATGATAATGATCATGATAATGATCATGATAATGATCATGATAATGATCATGATAATGATCATGATAATGATCATGATAGTGATCATGATAGTGATCATGATAATGATCATGATAATGATCATGATAATGATCATGATAATGGTTATGATAATGATCATGATAATGGTAATGATAACGATCATGTTAGTGATTATGATAATGATCATGTTAGTGATTATGATAATGATCATGATAATGATCATGATAGTGATCACGATAATAGTCATGATAGTCATCATGATAATGATCATGATAGTCATCATGATAATAATCATGATAGTCATCATGATAATGATCATGATAGTCATCATGATAATGATCATGATAATGATCATGATAATAATCATGATAATGATCATGATAGTGATCATGATAATGATCATGATAATGGTCATGATAATGATCATGATAATGATCATGATAATGGTCATGATAATGATCATGATAATAATCATGTTAGTGATTATGATAATGATCATGATAATGATCATGATATTGATCATGATAATGATCATGATAATGATCATGATAATGATCATGATAATGATCATGATAATGATCATGATAATGATCATGATAATGATCATGATAATGATCATAATAGTGATCATGATAATGATCATGATAATGATCATGATAGTGATCATGATAATGATCATGATAATGATCATGATAGTGATCATGATAATGATCATGATAGTGATCATGATAGTGATCATGATAATGATCATGATAATGATCATGATAATGGTCAGATAATGATCATGATAATGGTCATGATCATGATAGTGATCACGATAATAATCATGATAGTGGTCATGATAATGATCACTATAATGATCATGATAGTGATCATGATAATGATCATGATAGTGATTATGATAATGATCATGTTAGTGATTATGATAATGATCATGATAATGATCATGATAATGATCATGATAGTGATCATGATAGTGATCATGATAATGATCATGATAATGATCATGATAATGGTCAGATAATGATCATGATAATGGTCATGATCATGATAGTGATCACGATAATAATCATGATAGTGGTCATGATAATGATCACTATAATGATCATGATACTGATCATGATAATTATCATGATAATGATCATAATAATGATCGTGATAATGATCATGACAGTGATCACGATAATGATCATGATAATAATCATGATAATGATCATGATAGTGATCATGATAGTGATCATGATAATGATCATGATAATGATCATGATAATGATCATGATAATGGTCGTGATAATGATCATGATAATGGACATGATAATGATTATGATAGTGATCATGATAATGATTATGATAGTGATCATGATAATGATCATGATCATAATAATGATCATGATAGTGATAGTGATCACGATAATAATCATGATAGTGTCCATGATAATGATCATGATAGTGTCCATGATAATGATCACGATAATGATCATGAAAATGATCATGATAATGATCATGATAGTGATCATGCTAATGATCATGATAATGATCATGTTAATGATTATGATAGTGATCATGATAATGATCATAATAATGACCATGATAATGATCATGATAATGATCATGATAGTGATCATGATAGTGATCATGATAATGATCCATGATAATGATCACGATAATGATCATGAAAATGATCATGATAATGATCATGATAGTGATCATGCTAATGATCATGATAATGATCATGTTAATGATTATGATAGTGATCATGATAATGATCATGATCATAATAATGACCATGATAATGATCATGATAATGATCATGATAGTGATCAAGATAGTGATCATGATAGTGATCATGCTAATGATCATGATAATGATCATGATAATGGTCATCATCAATCATGATCATAATAATGATCATGATAATGATGATGATTATGATAATGATCATGATAATGATCATGATAGTGATCACGATAATAATCATGATAGTGAACATGATAATGATCACGATAATGATCATGAAAATGATCATGATAATGATCATGATAGTGATTATAATAATGATCATGATAATGATCATGATAATGATCATGATAATGATCATGATAATGATCATGATAATGATCATGATAATGATCATGATAATGATCATGATAATGATCATGATAATGATCATAATAATTATCATGATAATGGTCACGATAATGATCATGATAGTGATCATGATAATGGTCATGATAATGATCATGATAATGATCATGATATTTATCATGATAATGATCATGATATTGATCATGATAATGATCATGATAATGATCATGATAATGATCATAATAGTGATCATGATAATGATCATGATAATTATCATGATAGTGATCATGATAATGATCATGATAATGATCATGATAAAGATCATGATAACATGATAGTGATCATGATAATGATCATGATAATGATCATGATAGTGATCTAGATAATGATCATGATCATAATAATGATAATGATCATTATTATGATCATTATCACTATCATGATTATTATCATGATAATGATCATGATAATGATCATGATAGTGATCACGATAATAATCATGATAGTGATCACGATAATAATCATGATAGTGATCATGATAATGATCACGATATTGATCATGATAGTGATCATGATAATGATCATGATAATGATCATGATAATGATCATGATAATGATCATGATAATGGTCATGATAATGATCATGATAATGATCATGATAATGATCATGATAATGATCATGATAATGGTCATGATAATGATCATGATAATGATCATGATAATGATCATGATAGTGATCATGATAATGATCATGATAATGATCATGATAATGATCTTGATAGTGATCATGCTAATGATCATGATAGTGATCATGCTAATGATCATGATAATGATCATGATAATGATCATGATAGTGATCATGATAATGATCATGATAATGATCATGATAGTGATCACGATAATAATCATGATAGTGATCGCGATAATAATCATGGTAGTGATAATGATCATGATAGTGATCATGATAATGATCATGTTCATAATAATGATCATGATAATGATAATGATCATGATATTGATCATGCTAATGATCATGATAATGATCATGTTAATGATCATGATAGTGATCATGCTAATGATCATGATAGTGATCATGCTAATGATCATAATAATGATCATGCTAATGATCATTATAATGATCATGTTAATGATTATGATAATGATCATGATAATGATCATGATTGTGATCACGATAATAATCATAATAGTGATCATGATAATGATCACGATAATGATCATGATAATGATCATGATAATGATAATGATAGTGATCATGATAATGATCATGATAGTGATCATGATAATGATCATGATAGTGATCATGATAATGATCATGATCATAATAATGATCATCCTAATGATCATGATAATGATCATGATAGTGATCATGATAATGATCATGATCATGATAATGATCATGATAGTGATCATGATACTGATCATGATAATGATCATGATAGTGATCATGATAATGATCATGATAGTGATCATGATAATGATCATGATAGTGATCATGATAATGATAATGATCATGATAATGATCATGATAGTGATCATGATAATGATCATTATAATGATCATGATAGTGATCATGATAATGTTCATGATAATGATCATGATAGTGATCATGACAGTCATCATGATAATGATCATGATAGTCATCATGATAATGATCATGATAGTCATCATGATAATGATCATGATAGTCATCATGATAATAATCATGATAGTCATCATGATAATGATCATGATAGTCATCACGATAATGATCATGATAATGATCATGATAATGATCATGATAGTCATCATGATAATGATCATGATAGTGATCATGATAATGGTCATGATAATGATCATGATAATGATCATGATAATGATCATGATAATGATCATGATAGTGATCATGATAGTGATCATGATAATGATCATGATAATGATCATGATAATGATCATGATAATGGTCATGATAATGATCATGATAATGGTCATGATAATGATCATGATAGTGATCATGATAGTGATCATGATAATGATCATGATAATGATCATGATAATGATCATGATAATGGTCATGATAATGATCATGATAATGGTCATGATAATGATCATGATAATGATCATGTTAGTGATTATGATAATGATCATGTTAGTGATTATGATAATGATCATGTTAATGATTATGATAATGATCATGTTAGTGATTATGATAGTGATCATGATAATGATCATGATAGTGATCATGATAATGATCATGATAGTGATCATGATAATGATCATGATAGTGATCATGATACTGATCATGATAATGATCATGATAATGATCATAATAATGATCATGATAATGATCATAATAATGATCATGATAATGATCATAATAATGATCATGATAATGATCATGATAATTATTTTAATAGTGATCATGACAATGATCATGATAATGATCATGATAGTAATCATAATATAGATCATGATAATGGTCATGATATTGATCATGATAATCATCATGATAATAATCATGATAGTGATCATGATAATGATCATGATAATGATAATGATCATTATAATGATCATGATAATGATAATGATCATGATAATGATCATGATAATGATAATGATCATGATAATGATCATGATAATGATAATGATCATGATAATGATCATGATAATGATCATGATCATGATAGTGATCATGATAATGATCATGACAATGTTCATGATAATGATCATGACAATGTTCATGATAATGATCATGATAGTGATCATGACAGTCATCATGATAATGATCATGATAGTCATCATGATAATGATCATGATAGTCATCATGATAATGATCATGATAGTCATCATGATAATAATCATGATAGTCATCATGATAATGATCATGATAGTCATCATGATACTGATCATGGTAATGATCATGATAATGATCATGATAATGATCATGATAGTGATCATGATACTGATCATGATAATGATCATGATAATGATCATAATAATGATCATGATAATGATCATGATAGTGATCATGATAATGATCATGATAGTGATCATGATAATGATAATGATCATGATAATGATCATGATAGTGATCATGATAATGATCATGATAGTGATCATGATAATGATCATGATAGTGATCATGATAATGATCATGACAATGTTTATGATAATGATCATGATAGTGATCATGACAGTCATCATGATAATGATCATGATAGTCATCATGATAATGATCATGATAGTCATCATGATAATAATCATGATAGTCATCATGATAATGATCATGATAGTCATCATGATAATGATCATGATAATGATCATGATAATAATCATGATAATGATCATGATAGTGATCATGATAATGATCATGATAATGATCATGATAATGATCATGATAGTGATCATGATAGTGATCATGATAATGATCATGATAATGATCATGATAATGATCATGATAATGATCATGATAATGATCATGATAATGATCATGATAATGATCATGATAATGATCATGATAATGATCATGATAGTGATCATGATAGTGATCATGATAATGATCATGATAATGATCATGATAATGATCATGATAATGGTCATGATAATGATCATGATAATGGTCATGATAATGATCATGATAATGATCATGTTAGTGATAATGATCATGTTAGTGATTATGATAATGATCATGATAATGATCATGATAGTGATCACGATAATAGTCATGATAGTCATCATGATAATGATCATGATAGTCATCATGATAATAATCATGATAGTGATCATGATAATGATCATGATAATGGTCATGATAATGATCATGATAATGATCATGTTAGTGATTATGATAATGATCATGATAATGATCATGATATTGATCATGATAATGATCATGATAATGATCATGATAATGATCATGATAATGATCATGATAATGATCATGATAATGATCATGATAATGATCATAATAGTGATCATGATAATGATCATGATAATGATCATGATAGTGATCATGATAATGATCATGATAATGATCATGATAGTGATCATGATAACATGATAGTGATCATGATAATGATCATGATAATGATCATGATAGTGATCATGATAATGATCATGTTAGTGATTATGATAATGATCATGATAATGATCATGATAGTGATCACGATAATAATCATGATAGTGGTCATGATAATGATCACTATAATGATCATGATACTGATCATGATAATGATTATGATAATGATCATAATAATGATCGTGATAATGATCATGATAGTGATCACGATAATGATCATGATAATAATCATGATAATGATCATGATAGTGATCATGATAGTGATCATGATAATGATCATGATAATGGTCATGATAATGATTATGATAGTGATCATGATAATGATCATGATCATGATAATGGTCATGATAATGATCATGATAGTGATCATGATAATGATCATGATCATAATAATGATCATGATAATGATCATGATAATGATAATTATCATGATAGTGATCATGCTAATGATCATGATAGTGATCATGCTAATGAACATGATAATGATCATGATAATGATCATGATAGTGATCACGATAATAATCATGATAGTGAACATGATAATGATCACGATAATGATCATGAAAATGATCATGATAATGATCATGAAAATGATCATGATAATGATCATGATATTGATCATGATAATGATCATGATAGTGATTATAATAATGATCATGATAATGATCATGATAATGATCATAATAATTATCATGATAATGGTCATGATAATGATAATGATCATGATAGTGATCATGATAATGCTAATGATCATAATAATGATCATGATAATGGTCATGATAATGATAATGATAATGATCATGATAGTGATCATGCTTATGATCATGATAATGATAATGTTAATGATTATGATAGTGATCATCCTATTGATCATGATAGTGATCATCCTATTGATCATGATAGTGAACATGATAGTGATCATGATAGTGATCATGATAGTGATCATGACAGTGATCATGATAGTGATCATGCTAATGATCATGATAATGATCATGTTAATGATTATGATAATGATCATGATAATGATCATGATAATGATCATGATAATGATCATGATAATGATCATGATAATGATCATGATAGTGATCATGATAGTGATCATGATAATGATCGTGATAATGATCATGATAATGATCATGATAATGGTCATGATAATGATCATGATAGTGATCACGATAATGATCATGATAATGATCATGATAATGATCATGATAATGGTCATGATAATGATCATGATAGTGATCACGATAATGATCATGATAATGATCATGATAATGATCATGATAGTGATCATGATAGTGATCATGATAGTGATCATGATAGTGATCATGATAATGATCATGATAATGATCATGATAATGATCATGATAATGATCATGATAATGGTCATGATAATGATCATGATAATGGTCATGATAATGATCATGATAGTGATCACGATAATGATCATGATAATGATCATGATAATGATCATGATAGTGATCATGATAGTGATCATGATAGTGATCATGATAGTGATCATGATAATGATCATGATAATGATCATGATAATGATCATGATAATGATCATGATAATGGTCATGATAATGATCATGATAATGGTCATGATATGATAGTGATCATGATTATGATAGTGATCATGATAATGATCATGATCATAATAATGATCATGATAATGATAATTATCATGATAGTGATCATGCTAATGATCATGATAATGATCATGATATCGTGATCATTATCATGATCACTATCATGCTTATTATCGTGATCACTATCATGATCATTATCATGATCATTATCATGATCATTATCATAATCACTAACATGATCATTATCATGATCATTATTATGATCATGATCATTATCATGATCACATCATGATCATAATAATGATCATTATCATTATCATGATCACTATCATGTTATAATGATCATGATCATAATAATGATAATGATCATTATTATGATCATGATAATGATCATGATAGTGATCATGATAGTGATCATGCTAATGATCATGATAATGATCATGTTAATGATTATGATAATGATCATGATAATGATCATGATAATGATCATGATAATGATCATGATAATGGTCATGATAATGATCATGATAATGATCATGATAATGATCATGATAATGATCATGATAATGGTCATGATAATGATCATGATAATGATCATGATAATGATCATGATAATGATCATGATAGTGATCATGATAATGATCATGATAATGATCCTGATAATGATCATGCTAATGATCATGATAGTGATCATGCTAATGATCATGATAATGATCATGTTGGTGATTATGATAATGATCATGTTAATGATTATGATAATGATCATGATAATGATCATGATAATGATCATGATAATGATCATGATAGTGATCATGATAGTGATCATGATAATGATCGTGATAATGATCATGATAATGATCATGATAATGGTCATGATAATGATCATGATAGTGATCACGATAATGATCATGATAATGATCATGATAATGATCATGATAATGGTCATGATAGTCATCATGATAATGATCATGATAGTGATCATGATAATGGTCATGATAATGATCATGATAATGATCATGATAATGATCATGATAATGATCATGATAGTGATCATGATAGTGATCATGATAATGATCATGATAATGATCATGATAATGATCATGATAATGGTCATGATAGTGATCATGATACTGATCATGACAGTCATCATGATAATGATCATGATAGTCATCATGATAATGATCATGATAGTCATCATGATAATGATCATGATAGTCATCATGATAATAATCATGATAGTCATCATGATAATGATCATGATAGTCATCACGATAATGATCATGATAATGATCATGATAATGATCATGATAGTCATCATGATAATGATCATGATAGTGATCATGATAATGGTCATGATAATGATCATGATAATGATCATGATAATGATCATGATAATGATCATGATAGTGATCATGATAGTGATCATGATAATGATCATGATAATGATCATGATAATGATCATGATAATGGTCATGATAATGATCATGATAATGGTCATGATAATGATCATGATAGTGATCATGATAGTGATCATGATAATGATCATGATAAAGATCATGATAATGATCATGATAATGGTCATGATAATGATCATGATAATGGTCATGATAATGATCATGATAATGATCATGTTAGTGATTATGATAATGATCATGTTAGTGATTATGATAATGATCATGTTAATGATTATGATAATGATCATGTTAGTGATTATGATAGTGATCATGATAATGATCATGATAGTGATCATGATAATGATCATGATAGTGATCATGATAATGATCATGATAGTGATCATGATACTGATCATGATAATGATCATGATAATGATCATAATAATGATCATGATAATGATCATGATAGTGATCATGATAATGATCATGATAGTGATCATGATAATGATAATGATCATGATAATGACCATGATAGTGATCATGATAATGATCATGACAATGTTCATGATAATGATCATGATAGTGATCATGACAGTCATCATGATAATGATCATGATAGTCATCATGATAATGATCATGATAGTCATCATGATAATGATCATGATAGTCATCATGATAATAATCATGATAGTCATCATGATAATGATCATGATAGTCATCATGATACTGATCATGGTAATGATCATGATAATGATCATGATAATGATCATGATAGTGATCATGATACTGATCATGATAATGATCATGATAATGATCATAATAATGATCATGATAATGATCATGATAGTGATCATGATAATGATCATGATAGTGATCATGATAATGATAATGATCATGATAATGATCATGATAGTGATCATGATAATGATCATGATAGTGATCATGATAATGATCATGATAGTGATCATGATAATGATCATGACAATGTTTATGATAATGATCATGATAGTGATCATGACAGTCATCATGATAATGATCATGATAGTCATCATGATAATGATCATGATAGTCATCATGATAATAATCATGATAGTCATCATGATAATGATCATGATAGTCATCATGATAATGATCATGATAATGATCATGATAATAATCATGATAATGATCATGATAGTGATCATGATAATGATCATGATAATGATCATGATAATGATCATGATAGTGATCATGATAGTGATCATGATAATGATCATGATAATGATCATGATAATGATCATGATAATGATCATGATAATGATCATGATAATGATCATGATAATGATCATGATAATGATCATGATAATGATCATGATAGTGATCATGATAGTGATCATGATAATGATCATGATAATGATCATGATAATGATCATGATAATGGTCATGATAATGATCATGATAATGGTCATGATAATGATCATGATAATGATCATGTTAGTGATAATGATCATGTTAGTGATTATGATAATGATCATGATAATGATCATGATAGTGATCACGATAATAGTCATGATAGTCATCATGATAATGATCATGATAGTCATCATGATAATAATCATGATAGTGATCATGATAATGATCATGATAATGGTCATGATAATGATCATGATAATGATCATGTTAGTGATTATGATAATGATCATGATAATGATCATGATATTGATCATGATAATGATCATGATAATGATCATGATAATGATCATGATAATGATCATGATAATGATCATGATAATGATCATGATAATGATCATAATAGTGATCATGATAATGATCATGATAATGATCATGATAGTGATCATGATAATGATCATGATAATGATCATGATAGTGATCATGATAACATGATAGTGATCATGATAATGATCATGATAATGATCATGATAGTGATCATGATAATGATCATGTTAGTGATTATGATAATGATCATGATAATGATCATGATAGTGATCACGATAATAATCATGATAGTGGTCATGATAATGATCACTATAATGATCATGATACTGATCATGATAATGATTATGATAATGATCATAATAATGATCGTGATAATGATCATGATAGTGATCACGATAATGATCATGATAATAATCATGATAATGATCATGATAGTGATCATGATAGTGATCATGATAATGATCATGATAATGGTCATGATAATGATTATGATAGTGATCATGATAATGATCATGATCATGATAATGGTCATGATAATGATCATGATAGTGATCATGATAATGATCATGATCATAATAATGATCATGATAATGATCATGATAATGATAATTATCATGATAGTGATCATGCTAATGATCATGATAGTGATCATGCTAATGAACATGATAATGATCATGATAATGATCATGATAGTGATCACGATAATAATCATGATAGTGAACATGATAATGATCACGATAATGATCATGAAAATGATCATGATAATGATCATGAAAATGATCATGATAATGATCATGATATTGATCATGATAATGATCATGATAGTGATTATAATAATGATCATGATAATGATCATGATAATGATCATAATAATTATCATGATAATGGTCATGATAATGATAATGATCATGATAGTGATCATGATAATGCTAATGATCATAATAATGATCATGATAATGGTCATGATAATGATAATGATAATGATCATGATAGTGATCATGCTTATGATCATGATAATGATAATGTTAATGATTATGATAGTGATCATCCTATTGATCATGATAGTGATCATCCTATTGATCATGATAGTGAACATGATAGTGATCATGATAGTGATCATGATAGTGATCATGACAGTGATCATGATAGTGATCATGATAATGATCATGATAGTGATCATGATAGTGATCATGATAATGATCATGATAATGATCATGATAATGATCATGATAATGGTCATGATAGTGATCATGATACTGATCATGACAGTCATCATGATAATGATCATGATAGTCATCATGATAATGATCATGATAGTCATCATGATAATGATCATGATAGTCATCATGATAATAATCATGATAGTCATCATGATAATGATCATGATAGTCATCACGATAATGATCATGATAATGATCATGATAATGATCATGATAGTCATCATGATAATGATCATGATAGTGATCATGATAATGGTCATGATAATGATCATGATAATGATCATGATAATGATCATGATAATGATCATGATAGTGATCATGATAGTGATCATGATAATGATCATGATAATGATCATGATAATGATCATGATAATGGTCATGATAATGATCATGATAATGGTCATGATAATGATCATGATAGTGATCATGATAGTGATCATGATAATGATCATGATAAAGATCATGATAATGATCATGATAATGGTCATGATAATGATCATGATAATGGTCATGATAATGATCATGATAATGATCATGTTAGTGATTATGATAATGATCATGTTAGTGATTATGATAATGATCATGTTAATGATTATGATAATGATCATGTTAGTGATTATGATAGTGATCATGATAATGATCATGATAGTGATCATGATAATGATCATGATAGTGATCATGATAATGATCATGATAGTGATCATGATACTGATCATGATAATGATCATGATAATGATCATAATAATGATCATGATAATGATCATGATAGTGATCATGATAATGATCATGATAGTGATCATGATAATGATAATGATCATGATAATGACCATGATAGTGATCATGATAATGATCATGACAATGTTCATGATAATGATCATGATAGTGATCATGACAGTCATCATGATAATGATCATGATAGTCATCATGATAATGATCATGATAGTCATCATGATAATGATCATGATAGTCATCATGATAATAATCATGATAGTCATCATGATAATGATCATGATAGTCATCATGATACTGATCATGGTAATGATCATGATAATGATCATGATAATGATCATGATAGTGATCATGATACTGATCATGATAATGATCATGATAATGATCATAATAATGATCATGATAATGATCATGATAGTGATCATGATAATGATCATGATAGTGATCATGATAATGATAATGATCATGATAATGATCATGATAGTGATCATGATAATGATCATGATAGTGATCATGATAATGATCATGATAGTGATCATGATAATGATCATGACAATGTTTATGATAATGATCATGATAGTGATCATGACAGTCATCATGATAATGATCATGATAGTCATCATGATAATGATCATGATAGTCATCATGATAATAATCATGATAGTCATCATGATAATGATCATGATAGTCATCATGATAATGATCATGATAATGATCATGATAATAATCATGATAATGATCATGATAGTGATCATGATAATGATCATGATAATGATCATGATAATGATCATGATAGTGATCATGATAGTGATCATGATAATGATCATGATAATGATCATGATAATGATCATGATAATGATCATGATAATGATCATGATAATGATCATGATAATGATCATGATAATGATCATGATAATGATCATGATAGTGATCATGATAGTGATCATGATAATGATCATGATAATGATCATGATAATGATCATGATAATGGTCATGATAATGATCATGATAATGGTCATGATAATGATCATGATAATGATCATGTTAGTGATAATGATCATGTTAGTGATTATGATAATGATCATGATAATGATCATGATAGTGATCACGATAATAGTCATGATAGTCATCATGATAATGATCATGATAGTCATCATGATAATAATCATGATAGTGATCATGATAATGATCATGATAATGGTCATGATAATGATCATGATAATGATCATGTTAGTGATTATGATAATGATCATGATAATGATCATGATATTGATCATGATAATGATCATGATAATGATCATGATAATGATCATGATAATGATCATGATAATGATCATGATAATGATCATGATAATGATCATAATAGTGATCATGATAATGATCATGATAATGATCATGATAGTGATCATGATAATGATCATGATAATGATCATGATAGTGATCATGATAACATGATAGTGATCATGATAATGATCATGATAATGATCATGATAGTGATCATGATAATGATCATGTTAGTGATTATGATAATGATCATGATAATGATCATGATAGTGATCACGATAATAATCATGATAGTGGTCATGATAATGATCACTATAATGATCATGATACTGATCATGATAATGATTATGATAATGATCATAATAATGATCGTGATAATGATCATGATAGTGATCACGATAATGATCATGATAATAATCATGATAATGATCATGATAGTGATCATGATAGTGATCATGATAATGATCATGATAATGGTCATGATAATGATTATGATAGTGATCATGATAATGATCATGATCATGATAATGGTCATGATAATGATCATGATAGTGATCATGATAATGATCATGATCATAATAATGATCATGATAATGATCATGATAATGATAATTATCATGATAGTGATCATGCTAATGATCATGATAGTGATCATGCTAATGAACATGATAATGATCATGATAATGATCATGATAGTGATCACGATAATAATCATGATAGTGAACATGATAATGATCACGATAATGATCATGAAAATGATCATGATAATGATCATGAAAATGATCATGATAATGATCATGATATTGATCATGATAATGATCATGATAGTGATTATAATAATGATCATGATAATGATCATGATAATGATCATAATAATTATCATGATAATGGTCATGATAATGATAATGATCATGATAGTGATCATGATAATGCTAATGATCATAATAATGATCATGATAATGGTCATGATAATGATAATGATAATGATCATGATAGTGATCATGCTTATGATCATGATAATGATAATGTTAATGATTATGATAGTGATCATCCTATTGATCATGATAGTGATCATCCTATTGATCATGATAGTGAACATGATAGTGATCATGATAGTGATCATGATAGTGATCATGACAGTGATCATGATAGTGATCATGCTAATGATCATGATAATGATCATGTTAATGATTATGATAATGATCATGATAATGATCATGATAATGATCATGATAATGATCATGATAATGATCATGATAATGATCATGATAGTGATCATGATAGTGATCATGATAATGATCGTGATAATGATCATGATAATGATCATGATAATGGTCATGATAATGATCATGATAGTGATCACGATAATGATCATGATAATGATCATGATAATGATCATGATAATGGTCATGATAATGATCATGATAGTGATCACGATAATGATCATGATAATGATCATGATAATGATCATGATAGTGATCATGATAGTGATCATGATAGTGATCATGATAGTGATCATGATAATGATCATGATAATGATCATGATAATGATCATGATAATGATCATGATAATGGTCATGATAATGATCATGATAATGGTCATGATAATGATCATGATAGTGATCACGATAATGATCATGATAATGATCATGATAATGATCATGATAGTGATCATGATAGTGATCATGATAGTGATCATGATAGTGATCATGATAATGATCATGATAATGATCATGATAATGATCATGATAATGATCATGATAATGGTCATGATAATGATCATGATAATGGTCATGATATGATAGTGATCATGATTATGATAGTGATCATGATAATGATCATGATCATAATAATGATCATGATAATGATAATTATCATGATAGTGATCATGCTAATGATCATGATAATGATCATGATATCGTGATCATTATCATGATCACTATCATGCTTATTATCGTGATCACTATCATGATCATTATCATGATCATTATCATGATCATTATCATAATCACTAACATGATCATTATCATGATCATTATTATGATCATGATCATTATCATGATCACATCATGATCATAATAATGATCATTATCATTATCATGATCACTATCATGTTATAATGATCATGATCATAATAATGATAATGATCATTATTATGATCATGATAATGATCATGATAGTGATCATGATAGTGATCATGCTAATGATCATGATAATGATCATGTTAATGATTATGATAATGATCATGATAATGATCATGATAATGATCATGATAATGATCATGATAATGGTCATGATAATGATCATGATAATGATCATGATAATGATCATGATAATGATCATGATAATGGTCATGATAATGATCATGATAATGATCATGATAATGATCATGATAATGATCATGATAGTGATCATGATAATGATCATGATAATGATCCTGATAATGATCATGCTAATGATCATGATAGTGATCATGCTAATGATCATGATAATGATCATGTTGGTGATTATGATAATGATCATGTTAATGATTATGATAATGATCATGATAATGATCATGATAATGATCATGATAATGATCATGATAGTGATCATGATAGTGATCATGATAATGATCGTGATAATGATCATGATAATGATCATGATAATGGTCATGATAATGATCATGATAGTGATCACGATAATGATCATGATAATGATCATGATAATGATCATGATAATGGTCATGATAGTCATCATGATAATGATCATGATAGTGATCATGATAATGGTCATGATAATGATCATGATAATGATCATGATAATGATCATGATAATGATCATGATAGTGATCATGATAGTGATCATGATAATGATCATGATAATGATCATGATAATGATCATGATAATGGTCATGATAATGATCATGATAATGGTCATGATAATGATCATGATAGTGATCATGATAGTGATCATGATAATGATCATGATAATGATCATGATAATGATCATGATAATGGTCATGATAATGATCATGATAATGGTCATGATAATGATCATGATAATGATCATGTTAGTGATTATGATAATGATCATGTTAGTGATTATGATAATGATCATGTTAATGATTATGATAATGATCATGTTAGTGATTATGATAGTGATCATGATAATGATCATGATAGTGATCATGATAATGATCATGATAGTGATCATGATAATGATCATGATAGTGATCATGATACTGATCATGATAATGATCATGATAATGATCATAATAATGATCATGATAATGATCATGATAGTGATCATGATAATGATCATGATAGTGATCATGATAATGATAATGATCATGATAATGACCATGATAGTGATCATGATAATGATCATGACAATGTTCATGATAATGATCATGATAGTGATCATGACAGTCATCATGATAATGATCATGATAGTCATCATGATAATGATCATGATAGTCATCATGATAATGATCATGATAGTCATCATGATAATAATCATGATAGTCATCATGATAATGATCATGATAGTCATCATGATACTGATCATGGTAATGATCATGATAATGATCATGATAATGATCATGATAGTGATCATGATACTGATCATGATAATGATCATTATCATGATCATTATTATGATCATGATAATGATCATGATAGTGATCATGATAATGATCATGATAGTGATCATGATAATGATAATGATCATGATAATGATCATGATAGTGATCATGATAATGATCATGATAGTGATCATGATAATGATCATGATAGTGATCATGATAATGATCATGATAGTGATCATGATAATGATCATGACAATGTTTATGATAATGATCATGATAGTGATCATGACAGTCATCATGATAATGATCATGATAGTCATCATGATAATGATCATGATAGTCATCATGATAATAATCATGATAGTCATCATGATAATGATCATGATAGTCATCATGATAATGATCATGATAATGATCATGATAATAATCATGATAATGATCATGATAGTGATCATGATAATGATCATGATAATGATCATGATAATGATCATGATAGTGATCATGATAGTGATCATGATAATGATCATGATAATGATCATGATAATGATCATGATAATGATCATGATAATGATCATGATAATGATCATGATAATGATCATGATAATGATCATGATAATGATCATGATAGTGATCATGATAGTGATCATGATAATGATCATGATAATGATCATGATAATGATCATGATAATGGTCATGATAATGATCATGATAATGGTCATGATAATGATCATGATAATGATCATGTTAGTGATAATGATCATGTTAGTGATTATGATAATGATCATGATAATGATCATGATAGTGATCACGATAATAGTCATGATAGTCATCATGATAATGATCATGATAGTCATCATGATAATAATCATGATAGTGATCATGATAATGATCATGATAATGGTCATGATAATGATCATGATAATGATCATGTTAGTGATTATGATAATGATCATGATAATGATCATGATATTGATCATGATAATGATCATGATAATGATCATGATAATGATCATGATAATGATCATGATAATGATCATGATAATGATCATGATAATGATCATGATAATGATCATGATAATGATCATAATAGTGATCATGATAATGATCATGATAATGATCATGATAGTGATCATGATAATGATCATGATAATGATCATGATAGTGATCATGATAACATGATAGTGATCATGATAATGATCATGATAATGATCATGATAGTGATCATGATAATGATCATGTTAGTGATTATGATAATGATCATGATAATGATCATGATAGTGATCACGATAATAATCATGATAGTGGTCATGATAATGATCACTATAATGATCATGATACTGATCATGATAATGATTATGATAATGATCATAATAATGATCGTGATAATGATCATGATAGTGATCACGATAATGATCATGATAATAATCATGATAATGATCATGATAGTGATCATGATAGTGATCATGATAATGATCATGATAATGGTCATGATAATGATTATGATAGTGATCATGATAATGATCATGATCATGATAATGGTCATGATAATGATCATGATAGTGATCATGATAATGATCATGATCATAATAATGATCATGATAATGATCATGATAATGATAATTATCATGATAGTGATCATGCTAATGATCATGATAGTGATCATGCTAATGAACATGATAATGATCATGATAATGATCATGATAGTGATCACGATAATAATCATGATAGTGAACATGATAATGATCACGATAATGATCATGAAAATGATCATGATAATGATCATGAAAATGATCATGATAATGATCATGATATTGATCATGATAATGATCATGATAGTGATTATAATAATGATCATGATAATGATCATGATAATGATCATAATAATTATCATGATAATGGTCATGATAATGATAATGATCATGATAGTGATCATGATAATGCTAATGATCATAATAATGATCATGATAATGGTCATGATAATGATAATGATAATGATCATGATAGTGATCATGCTTATGATCATGATAATGATAATGTTAATGATTATGATAGTGATCATCCTATTGATCATGATAGTGATCATCCTATTGATCATGATAGTGAACATGATAGTGATCATGATAGTGATCATGATAGTGATCATGACAGTGATCATGATAGTGATCATGCTAATGATCATGATAATGATCATGTTAATGATTATGATAATGATCATGATAATGATCATGATAATGATCATGATAATGATCATGATAATGATCATGATAATGATCATGATAGTGATCATGATAGTGATCATGATAATGATCGTGATAATGATCATGATAATGATCATGATAATGGTCATGATAATGATCATGATAGTGATCACGATAATGATCATGATAATGATCATGGTAATGATTATGATAATGATCATATGATAATGATCATGATAGTGATCACGATCATGATAATGATCATGATAATGATCATGATAGTGATCATGATAGTGATCATGATAGTGATCATGATAGTGATCATGATAATGATCATGATAATGATCATGATAATGATCATGATAATGATCATGATAATGGTCATGATAATGATCATGATAATGGTCATGATAATGATCATGATAGTGATCACGATAATGATCATGATAATGATCATGATAATGATCATGATAGTGATCATGATAGTGATCATGATAGTGATCATGATAGTGATCATGATAATGATCATGATAATGATCATGATAATGATCATGATAATGATCATGATAATGGTCATGATAATGATCATGATAATGGTCATGATATGATAGTGATCATGATTATGATAGTGATCATGATAATGATCATGATCATAATAATGATCATGATAATGATAATTATCATGATAGTGATCATGCTAATGATCATGATAATGATCATGATATCGTGATCATTATCATGATCACTATCATGCTTATTATCGTGATCACTATCATGATCATTATCATGATCATTATCATGATCATTATCATAATCACTAACATGATCATTATCATGATCATTATTATGATCATGATCATTATCATGATCACATCATGATCATAATAATGATCATTATCATTATCATGATCACTATCATGTTATAATGATCATGATCATAATAATGATAATGATCATTATTATGATCATGATAATGATCATGATAGTGATCATGATAGTGATCATGCTAATGATCATGATAATGATCATGTTAATGATTATGATAATGATCATGATAATGATCATGATAATGATCATGATAATGATCATGATAATGATCATGATAATGATCATGATAATGATCATGATAATGATCATGATAATGATCATGATAATGGTCATGATAATGATCATGATAATGATCATGATAATGATCATGATAATGATCATGATAGTGATCATGATAATGATCATGATAATGATCCTGATAATGATCATGCTAATGATCATGATAGTGATCATGCTAATGATCATGATAATGATCATGTTGGTGATTATGATAATGATCATGTTAATGATTATGATAATGATCATGATAATGATCATGATAATGATCATGATAATGATCATGATAGTGATCATGATAGTGATCATGATAATGATCGTGATAATGATCATGATAATGATCATGATAATGGTCATGATAATGATCATGATAGTGATCACGATAATGATCATGATAATGATCATGATAATGATCATGATAATGGTCATGATAATGATCATGATAGTGATCACGATAATGATCATGATAATGATCATGATAATGATCATGATAGTGATCATGATAGTGATCATGATAGTGATCATGATAGTGATCATGATAATGATCATGATAATGATCATGATAATGATCATGATAATGATCATGATAATGGTCATGATAATGATCATGATAATGGTCATGATATGATAGTGATCATGATTATGATAGTGATCATGATAATGATCATGATCATAATAATGATCATGATAATGATAATTATCATGATAGTGATCATGCTAATGATCATGATAATGATCATGATATCGTGATCATTATCATGATCACTATCATGCTTATTATCGTGATCACTATCATGATCATTATCATGATCATTATCATGATCATTATCATAATCACTAACATGATCATTATCATGATCATTATTATGATCATGATCATTATCATGATCACATCATGATCATAATAATGATCATTATCATTATCATGATCACTATCATGTTATAATGATCATGATCATAATAATGATAATGATCATTATTATGATCATGATAATGATCATGATAGTGATCATGATAATGATCATGATCATAATAATGATCATGATAATGATCATGTTAGTGATTATGATAATGATCATGATAATGATAATGATCATGATAATGATAATGATCATGATAATGATAATGCTCATGATAATGATCATGATAATGATAATGATCATGATAATGATAATGCTCATGATAATGATCATGTTAGTGATTATGATAATGATCATGATAATGATCATGATAATGATCATGATAGTGATCACGATAATAATCATGATAGTGATCATGATAATGATCACGATAATGATCATGATACAGATCATGATAATGATCATAATAATGATCGTGATAATGATCATGATAGTGATCATGATAATGATCATGATAATGATCATGATAATGATAATGATCATGATCATGATAATGATAATGATAATGATAATGATCATGATAATGATAATGATAATGATCATGATAATGATCATGATAATGATCCTGATAGTGATCATGCTAATGATCATGATAATCATTATGTTAGTGATTATGATAATGATCATGTGAGTGATTATGATAATGATCATGATAATGATCATGATAGTGATCACGATAATAGTCATGATAGTGACCATTATAATGATCACGATAATGATCATGACAGTGATCCTGATAATGGTCATGATAATGATCATGATAATGATCATGATATTGATCATGGTAATGATCATGATAATGATCATAATAGTGATCATGATAATGATCATGATAATGATCATGATAGTGATCATGATAATGATCATGATAGTGATCATGATAATGATCATGATAATGATCATGATAGTGATCATGATAACATGATAGTGATCATGATAACATGATAGTGATCATGATAATGATCATGATAATGATAGTGATCATGATAACATGATAGTGATCATGATAATGATTATGATAATGATCATGATCATAATAATGATAATGATCATGATAATGATAATGATCATGATAGTGATCATGATAATGATCATGATCATAATAATGATCATGATAATGATCATGATAATGATCATGTTAGTGATTATGATAATGATCATGATAATGATCATGATAATGATCATGATAATGATCCTGATAGTGATCATGCTACTGATCATGATAATGATCATGTTAGTGATTATGATAATGATCATGTTAGTGATTATGATAATGATCATGATAGTGATCACGATAATAGTCATGATAGTGATCATGATAATGATTACAATAATGATCATGATAGTGATCCTAATAATGGTCATGATAATGATCATGATAATGATCATGATATTAATCATGATAATGATCATGATAATGATCATAATAGTGATCATGATAATGATCATGATAATGATCATGATAGTGATCATGATAATGATCATGATAATGATCATGATAGTGATCATGATAATGATCATGATAATGATCATGATAGTGATCATGATAATGATCATGATAGTGATCATGATAATAATCATGATAGTGATCATGATAACATGATAGTGATCATGATAATGATCATGATAATGATCATGATAGTGATCATGATAACATGATAGTGATCATGATAATGATTATGATAATGATCATGATCATAATAATGATAATGATCATGATAATGATAATGATCATTATTATGATCATGATAATGATCATGATAGTGATCATGATAATGATCATGATAGTGATCATGATAATGATCATGATCATAATAATTATCATGCTAATGATCATGATAATGATCATGTTAGTGATTAAGATAATGATCATGTTAGTGATTATGATAATGATCATGATAATGATCATGATAATGATCCTATTATTAGTGATCATGCTACTGATCATGATAATGATCATGTTAGTGATTATGATAATGATCATGTTAGTGATTATGATAATGATCATGTTAGTGATTATGATAATGATCATGATAGTGATCACGATAATAGTCATGATAGTGATCATGATAATGATCACAATAATGATCATGATAGTGATCCTGATAATGGTCATGATAATGATCATGATAATGATCATGATATTAATCATGATAATGATCATGATAATGATCATAATAGTGATCATGATAATGATCATGATAATGATCATGATAGTGATCATGATAATGATCATGATCACTATCATGATCATTATCATGATCACTATCATGATCATTATCATGATCATTATTATGATCATTATCATGATCATTATCATGATCATTATCATGATTATTATCATGATCACTATCATGATCATTATCGTGATCATTATCATGATCACTATCATGATTATTATCGTGATCACTATCATGATCATTATCATGATCATTATAATGATCATTATCATGATCACTATCATGATCATTATCATGATCATTATCATGATCATTATCATGATCATTATCATGATCATTATAATAATCACTAACATAATCATTATCATAATCACTAACATGATCATTATCATGATCATTAACATGATCAATATCATGATCATTAGCATGATCATTATCATGATCATTAGCATGATCACTATCAGGATCATTATCATGATCATTATCATGATCACTATCATGATCATTATCGTGATCATTATCATGATCACTATCATGACTATTATCGTGATCACTATCATGATCATTATCATGATCATAATCACTAACATGATCATTATCACTAACATGATCATTATCATGATCATTAGCATGATCATTATCATGATCATTAGCATGATCACTATCAGGATCATTATCATGATCATTATCATGATCATTATCATGCTCATTATCATGATTACTATCATGATCATTATCGCGATCATTATCATGATCATTATCATGATTATTATCGTGATCACTATCATGATCATTATCATGATCATTATCATGATCATTATCATGATCATAATCACTGACATGATCATTATCAAGATCAGTAGCATGACTATTATCGTGATCACTATCATTATTATGATCATGATCACTATCATTATTATGATCATGATCATTATCATGATCATTATTTTGATCATGATCATTATCATGATCACTATCATGATCATTATCATGATCACTATCATGATCATTATCATGATCACTATCATGATCATTATCATGATCACTATCATGATCATTATCATGATCACTATCATGATCATTATCATGATCATAATAATGATCATTATCATTATTATGGTCATGGCCATTATCATGATCACTATCATGATCATTATCATAATCACTATCATGATCATATTCATTATCATGATCATTATCATGATCATTATTATGAACATGATCATTATCATGATCACTATCATGATAATTATCATTATCATGATCATTATTATGATCATGATCATTATCATGATCACTATCATAATCATTATCATGACCATTATCATGATCATTATCATGACCATTATCATGATCATTATCATGACCATTATCATGATCATTATCATGATCATTATCATTATCATGATCATTATCATGATCACTATCATGATCACTATCATGATCATTATCATGATCATTATCATGATCATTATCGTGATCACTATCATGATCATTATCATGACCATTATCATGATCATTATCATGATCATTATTATGATCACTAATGATCATAATAATGATCATGATTAGTATCATGATCACTATCATGACCATTGTCATGATTATTATCATGATCATTATCGTGATCACTATCATGATCACTATCATGATCATTAGCATGATCACTATCATGATAATTATCATTATCATGATCAGTATTATGATCATGATCATTATCATGATCACTATCATAATCATTATCATGACCATTATCATGATCATTACCATGACCATTATCATGATCATTATCATGATCATTATCATGATCATTATCATGATCACTATCATGATCACTATCATGATCATTATCATGATCATTATCATGATCATTATCGTGACCACTACCATGATCATTATCATGATCATTATCATGATCATTATCATGATCATTATCATGATCATTATCATGATCATTATCATGATCATTATTATGATCATTATCATGATCATTATCATGATCACTATCATGATCATTATCATGACCATTATCATGGCCATTATCATGATCATTATCATGATCACTATCATGATCACTATCATGATTATTATCGTGATCACTGTCATGATCATTATCATGATCATTATCATGATCATTATCATGATCATTATCATGATCATTATCATGATCATAATCACTAACATGATCATTATCATGATCAATATCATGATCATTATCATGATCATTATCATGACCATTATCATGATCACTATCATGATCATTATCGTGATCATTATCATGATCACTATCATGACTATTATCGTGATCACTATCATGATCATTATCATAATCACTAACATGATCATTATCATAATCACTAACATGATCATTACCATAATCACTAACATGATCATTATCATAATCACTAACATGATCATTATCATGATCATTAGCATGATCACTATCATGACCATTATCATGATCACTATCATGATCATGATCATTATCATGATCACTATCATGCTCATTATCATGATCATTATCATGATCATTATCATGATCATTATCATGATCATTATCATGATCATTATCATGATCATTATCATGATCATGATAATGATCATTATCATAATCATTATCATGATCATTATCATGATCATTAGCATGATCACTATCATGATAATTATCATTATCATCATCATTATCATGATTATTATTATGATCATGATTGATGATGACCATTATCATGATCATTATCATGTTCATTAGCCTGATCACTATCATGATCATATTCATTATCATGATCATTATCATGATCATTATTATGAACATGATCATTATCATGATCACTATCATGATCATTATCATGATCACTATCATGATCATTATCATTATCATGATCATTAACATGATCATTATCATGACCATTATCATTATCATGATCACTATCATGATCATTATCATGATCATTATCATGACCATTATCATGATCACTATTATGATCATTATCGTGATCATTATCATGACCATTATCATGATCATTATCATGATCATTATCATGATCATTATCATGATCATTATCATGATCATTATCATGATCATTATCATGATCATTATCATGATCATTATCATGATCATTATCATAATCATTATCATGATCATTATCATGATCATTAGCATGATCACTATCATGATAATTATCATTATCATCATCATTATCATGATTATTATTATGATCATGATTGATGATGACTATTATCATGATCATTATCATGATCATTAGCCTGATCACTATCATGATCATATTCATTATCATGATCATTATCATGATCATTATTATGAACATGATCATTATCATGATCACTATCATGATCATTATCATTATCATGATCATTAACATGATCATTATCATGACCATTATCATTATCATGATCACTATCATGATCATTATCAGGATCATTATCATGATCACTATCATTATCTTTATCAGGATCATTATCATGATCATTATCATGACCATTATCATGATCATTATCATGATCATTATCATGATCATTATCATGATCATTATCATGATCATTATCATGATCATTATCATGATCATTATCATGATCATTATCATAATCATTATCATGATCATTATCATGATCATTAGCATGATCACTATCATGATAATTATCATTATCATCATCATTATCATGATTATTATTATGATCATGATTGATGATGACCATTATCATGATCATTATCATGATCATTAGCCTGATCACTATCATGATCATATTCATTATCATGATCATTATCATGATCATTATTATGAACATGATAGTGATCATGATAACATGATAGTGATCATGATAATGATTATGATAATGATCATGATCATAATAATGATAATGATCATGATAATGATAATGATCATTATTATGATCATGATAATGATCATGATAGTGATCATGATAATGATCATGATAGTGATCATGATAATGATCATGATCATAATAATTATCATGCTAATGATCATGATAATGATCATGTTAGTGATTAAGATAATGATCATGTTAGTGATTATGATAATGATCATGATAATGATCATGATAATGATCCTATTATTAGTGATCATGCTACTGATCATGATAATGATCATGTTAGTGATTATGATAATGATCATGTTAGTGATTATGATAATGATCATGTTAGTGATTATGATAATGATCATGATAGTGATCACGATAATAGTCATGATAGTGATCATGATAATGATCACAATAATGATCATGATAGTGATCCTGATAATGGTCATGATAATGATCATGATAATGATCATGATATTAATCATGATAATGATCATGATAATGATCATAATAGTGATCATGATAATGATCATGATAATGATCATGATAGTGATCATGATAATGATCATGACCACTATCATGATCATTATCATGATAATAATCATGATCACTATCATGATCATTATCATGATCATTATTATGATCATTATCATGATCATTATCATGATCATTATCATGATTATTATCATGATCACTATCATGATCATTATCGTGATCATTATCATGATCACTATCATGATTATTATCGTGATCACTATCATGATCATTATCATGATCATTATAATGATCATTATCATGATCACTATCATGATCATTATCATGATCATTATCATGATCATTATCATGATCATTATCATGATCATTATAATAATCACTAACATAATCATTATCATAATCACTAACATGATCATTATCATGATCATTAACATGATCAATATCATGATCATTAGCATGATCATTATCATGATCATTAGCATGATCACTATCAGGATCATTATCATGATCATTATCATGATCACTATCATGATCATTATCGTGATCATTATCATGATCACTATCATGACTATTATCGTGATCACTATCATGATCATTATCATGATCATAATCACTAACATGATCATTATCACTAACATGATCATTATCATGATCATTAGCATGATCATTATCATGATCATTAGCATGATCACTATCAGGATCATTATCATGATCATTATCATGATCATTATCATGCTCATTATCATGATTACTATCATGATCATTATCGCGATCATTATCATGATCATTATCATGATTATTATCGTGATCACTATCATGATCATTATCATGATCATTATCATGATCATTATCATGATCATAATCACTGACATGATCATTATCAAGATCAGTAGCATGACTATTATCGTGATCACTATCATTATTATGATCATGATCACTATCATTATTATGATCATGATCATTATCATGATCATTATTTTGATCATGATCATTATCATGATCACTATCATGATCATTATCATGATCACTATCATGATCATTATCATGATCACTATCATGATCATTATCATGATCACTATCATGATCATTATCATGATCACTATCATGATCATTATCATGATCATAATAATGATCATTATCATTATTATGGTCATGGCCATTATCATGATCACTATCATGATCATTATCATAATCACTATCATGATCATATTCATTATCATGATCATTATCATGATCATTATTATGAACATGATCATTATCATGATCACTATCATGATAATTATCATTATCATGATCATTATTATGATCATGATCATTATCATGATCACTATCATAATCATTATCATGACCATTATCATGATCATTATCATGACCATTATCATGATCATTATCATGACCATTATCATGATCATTATCATGATCATTATCATTATCATGATCATTATCATGATCACTATCATGATCACTATCATGATCATTATCATGATCATTATCATGATCATTATCGTGATCACTATCATGATCATTATCATGACCATTATCATGATCATTATCATGATCATTATTATGATCACTAATGATCATAATAATGATCATGATTAGTATCATGATCACTATCATGACCATTGTCATGATTATTATCATGATCATTATCGTGATCACTATCATGATCACTATCATGATCATTAGCATGATCACTATCATGATAATTATCATTATCATGATCAGTATTATGATCATGATCATTATCATGATCACTATCATAATCATTATCATGACCATTATCATGATCATTACCATGACCATTATCATGATCATTATCATGATCATTATCATGATCATTATCATGATCACTATCATGATCACTATCATGATCATTATCATGATCATTATCATGATCATTATCGTGACCACTACCATGATCATTATCATGATCATTATCATGATCATTATCATGATCATTATCATGATCATTATCATGATCATTATCATGATCATTATTATGATCATTATCATGATCATTATCATGATCACTATCATGATCATTATCATGACCATTATCATGGCCATTATCATGATCATTATCATGATCACTATCATGATCACTATCATGATTATTATCGTGATCACTGTCATGATCATTATCATGATCATTATCATGATCATTATCATGATCATTATCATGATCATTATCATGATCATAATCACTAACATGATCATTATCATGATCAATATCATGATCATTATCATGATCATTATCATGACCATTATCATGATCACTATCATGATCATTATCGTGATCATTATCATGATCACTATCATGACTATTATCGTGATCACTATCATGATCATTATCATAATCACTAACATGATCATTATCATAATCACTAACATGATCATTACCATAATCACTAACATGATCATTATCATAATCACTAACATGATCATTATCATGATCATTAGCATGATCACTATCATGACCATTATCATGATCATTATCATGACCATTATCATGATCATTATCATGATCATTATCATGATCATTATCATGATCATTATCATGATCATTATCATGATCATTATCATGATCATTATCATGATCATTATCATGATCATTATCATGATCATTATAATGATCATTATCATAATCATTATCATGATCATTATCATGATCATTAGCATGATCACTATCATGATAATTATCATTATCATCATCATTATCATGATTATTATTATGATCATGATTGATGATGACCATTATCATGATCATTATCATGTTCATTAGCCTGATCACTATCATGATCATATTCATTATCATGATCATTATCATGATCATTATTATGAACATGATCATTATCATGATCACTATCATGATCATTATCATGATCACTATCATGATCATTATCATTATCATGATCATTAACATGATCATTATCATGACCATTATCATTATCATGATCACTATCATGATCATTATCATGATCATTATCATGACCATTATCATGATCACTATTATGATCATTATCGTGATCATTATCATGACCATTATCATGATCATTATCATGATCATTATCATGATCATTATCATGATCATTATCATGATCATTATCATGATCATTATCATGATCATTATCATGATCATTATCATGATCATTATCATAATCATTATCATGATCATTATCATGATCATTAGCATGATCACTATCATGATAATTATCATTATCATCATCATTATCATGATTATTATTATGATCATGATTGATGATGACTATTATCATGATCATTATCATGATCATTAGCCTGATCACTATCATGATCATATTCATTATCATGATCATTATCATGATCATTATTATGAACATGATCATTATCATGATCACTATCATGATCATTATCATTATCATGATCATTAACATGATCATTATCATGACCATTATCATTATCATGATCACTATCATGATCATTATCAGGATCATTATCATGATCACTATCATTATCTTTATCAGGATCATTATCATGATCATTATCATGACCATTATCATGATCATTATCATGATCATTATCATGATCATTATCATGATCATTATCATGATCATTATCATGATCATTATCATGATCATTATCATGATCATTATCATAATCATTATCATGATCATTATCATGATCATTAGCATGATCACTATCATGATAATTATCATTATCATCATCATTATCATGATTATTATTATGATCATGATTGATGATGACCATTATCATGATCATTATCATGATCATTAGCCTGATCACTATCATGATCATATTCATTATCATGATCATTATCATGATCATTATTATGAACATGATCATTATCATGATCACTATCATGATCATTATCATTATCATGATCATTAACATGATCATTATCATGACCATTATCATTATCATGATCACTATCATGATCATTATCAGGATCATTATCATGATCACTATCATTATCTTTATCAGGATCATTATCATGATCATTATCATGACCATTATCATGATCATTATCATGATCATTATCATGATCATTATCATAATCATTATCATAATTATTATCATGATCATTAACATGATCATTATCATGATCATTATCATTATCATGATCACTATCATGATCATTATCATGACCATTATCATGATCATTACTATGCTCATTATCATGATCATTATCATGACCATTATCATGATCATGATCATTATCATTATCATGATCATTAACATGATCATTATCATGACCATTATCATTATCATGATCACTATCATGATCATTATCATGATCATTATCATGACCATTATCATGATCACTATTATGATCATTATCGTGATCATTATCATGATCACTATCATGACTATTATCGTGATCACTATCATGATCATTATCATGATCATTATCATAATCACTAACATGATCATTATCATAATCACTAACATGATCATTATCATGATCATTAGCATGATCACTATCATGATCATTAGCATGATCATTATCAGGATCATTATCATGATCACTATCATGATCATTAGCATGATCATTATCAGGATCATTATCATGATCACTATCATGATCATTATAATGATCATTATCATGATCATTATCATGACCATTATCATGATCATAATCATGACCATTATCATGATCATTATCATGATCATTATCATGATCATTATCATGATCATTATCATGATCATTATCATGATCATTATCATGATCATTATCATGATCATTATCATGATCATTATCATGATCATTATCATGATCATTATCATGATCATTATCATAATCATTATCATGATCATTATCATGATCATTAGCATGATCACTATCATGATAATTATCATTATCATCATCATGATTATTATTATGATCATGATTGATGATGACCATTATCATGATCATTAGCCTGATCACTATCATGATCATATTCATTATTATGATCATTATCATGATCATTATTATGAACATGATCATTATCATGATCACTATCATGATCATTATCATTATCATGATCATTATCGTGATCATTATCATGATCACTATCATGATTATTATCGCGGTCACTATCATGATTATTATCGTGATCACTATCATGATCATTATCATGATCATTATCATGATCATTAGCATGATCACTATCATGATCATTAGCATGATCACTATCATGATAATTATCATGATCATTAGCATGATCATTATCATGATCATTATCATGATCATTATCATGATCATTATCATGATCATTATCATGATCATTATCATGATCACTATCAGATCACTATCATGATCATTAGCATGATCACTATCATGATAATTATCATTATCATGATCATTATTATGATCATGATCATGATCACTATCATAATCATTATCATGACCATTATCATGATCATTATCATGACTATTATCATGACCATTTTCATGATCATTATCATGATCATTATCATGATCATTATCATGATCACTATCATGATCACTATCATGACCATTATCATGATCATTATCATGATCATTATCGTGATCACTATCATGATCATTATCACGATCATTATTATTATCATTATCATAATGATCATGATAGTGATCACGATAATAGTCATGATAGTGATCATGATAATGATCACGATAATGATCATGATAGTGATCATGATAATGGTCATGATAATGATCATGATAATGATCATTATTATGATCATAATCACTATCATGATTATTATCATGATAATGATCATGATAATGATCATGATAATGATCATGATAATGGTCATGATAATGATCATGATAATGGTCATGATAATGATCATGATAATGATAATGATCATGATAGTGATCATGATAATGATGATGATAATGATCATGATAATGATAGTGATCATGCTAATGATCATGATAGTGATCGTGCTAATGGTCATGATAATGATTATGATAGTGATCATGATAATGATCATGATAATGATCATGATAATGATCATGATAATGGTCATGATAGTGATCATGATAATGATCATGATCATAATAATGATCATGAGAGTGATCATGCTCATAATAATGATCATAATAATGATCATGATAATGATCATGATAATGATCATGATAGTGATCATGATAGTGATCATGATAATGATCATGATAGTGATCATGATAATGATCATGATAATGGTCATGATAGTGATCATGATAATGATCATGATAATGATCATGATAATGATCCTGATAGTGATCATGCTAATGATCATGATAGTGATCATGCTAATGGTCATGATAATGATTATGATAGTGATCATGATAATGATCATGATAATGATCATGATAATGTTCATGATAATGATCATGATAATGGTCATGATAGTGATCATGATAATGATCATGATCATAATAATGATCATGATAGTGATCATGCTCATAATAATGATCATGATAATGATCATGCTAATGATCATGATAATGATCATGATAATGGTCATGATAATGATTATGATAGTGATCATGATCATGATCATAATAATGATCATGATAATGATAATTATCATGATAGTGATCATGCTAATGATCATGATAGTGATCTGATAGTGATCATGATAATGATCATGATAATGATCATGATAGTGATCTGATAGTGATCATGATAATGATCATGATAGTGATCATGATAGTGATCGTGATAATGATCATGATAATGATCATGATAATGATCATGATAATGATCATGATAATGATCATGATAATGATCATGATAATGATCATGATAATGATCATGATAGTGATCACGATAATAATCATGATAGTGATCATGATAATGATCACGATAATGATCATGATAGTGATCATGATAATAATCATGATAATGATCATGATAATGATCATGATAGTGATCATGATAATGGTCATGACCATAATAATGATAATGATCATTATTATGATCATGATAATGATCATGATCAAAATAATGATCATGATAATGATCATGCTAGTGATTATGATCATGATAATGATCATGATAGTGATCACGATAATAATCATGATAGTGATCATGATAATGATCATGATAATGATCATGATAGTGATCATGATAATGATCATGATAATGATCATGATAATGATCCTGATAGTGATCTAGATAATGATCATGATCATAATAATGATAATGATCATTATTATGATCATAATCACTATCATGATTATTATCATGATAATGATCATGCTAATGATCATGATAATGATCATGATAGTGATCACGATAATGATCATGATAATGATCATGATAATGATCATGATAGTGATCATGATAATGATCATGATAATGATCACGATAATGATCCTGATAGTGATCATGCTAATGATGATGATAGTGATCATGCTAATGATCATGATAGTGATCTGATAGTGATAATCATGATAATGATCAGGAAAATGCTCGTGATAATGATCATGATAATGATCATGATAGTGATCACGATAATAGTCATGATAGTGATCATGATAATAATCATGATAGTGATCATGATAATGATCATGATAGTGATCATGATATTGGTCATGACCATAATAATGATAATGATCATTATTATGATCATGATAATGATCATGATCAAAATAATGATCATGATAATGATCATGTTAGTGATTATGATCATGATAATGATCATGATAGTGATCACGATAATAATCATGATAGTGATCATGATAGTGATCATGATAATGATCATGATAATGATCATGATAATGCTCATGATAGTGATCACGATAATAATCATGATAGTGACCGCGATAATAATCATGATAGTGATCATGATAATGATCACGATAATGATCATGATAATGATAATGATCATGATAGTGATCATGATAATGATCATGTTCATAATAATGATCATGATAATGATCATGATAATGAATATGATCATGATAGTGATCAGGCAATGATCATGATAATGATCATGATAATGGTCATCATCAATTATGATCATAATAATAATCATGATAATGATGATGATAATGATAATTATCATGATAGTGATCATGCTAATGATCATGATAATGATCATGGTAATGATTATGATAATGATCATGATAATGATCATGATAATGATCATGATAATGATCATGATAATGGTCATGATAATGATCATGATAATGGTCATGATAATGATCATGATAATGGTCATGATAATGATCATGATAATGATCATGATAATGATCATGATAGTGATCATGATAATGATCCTGATAATGATCATGCTAATGATCATGATAGTGATCATGATAATGATCCTGATAATGATCATGCTAATGATCATGATAGTAATCATGCTAATGATCATGATAATGATCATGTTAGTGATTATGATAATGATCATGTTAGTGATTATGATAATGATCATGATAATGATCATGATAGTGATCACGATAATAGTCATGATAGTGATCATGATAATGATCACGATAATGATCATGATAGTGATCATGATAATGGTCATGATAATGATCATGATAATGATCATGATAGTGATCATGATAATGATAATGGTCATGATAATGATCATGTTAATGATCATGATAATGATAATGATCATGATAATGGTCATGATAATGATCATGATAATGAGCATAGTAATGATCATGATAATGGTCATGATAATGATCATGATAGTGATCATGATAATGATAATGATCATGATAATGATCATGTTAATGATCATGATAATGATCATGATAATGATCCTGATAGTGATCACGATAATAGTCATGATAGTGATCATGATAATGATCACGATAATGATCATGATAGTGATCATGATAATGGTCATGATAATGATCATGATAATGATAATGATCATTATTATGATTATAATCACTATCATGATTATTATCATGATAATGATCATGATAGTGATCACGATAATAGTCATGATAGTGATCATGATAATGATCACGATAATGATCATGATAGTGATCATGATAATGGTCATGATAATGATCATGATAATGATCATGATAGTGATCACGATAATAATCATGATAGTGATCACGATAATAATCATGATAGTGATCATAATAATGATCACGATAATGATCATGATACTGATCATGATAATGATCATTATTATCATGATAATAATCATGATAGTGATTATGATCATAATAATGATCATTATCATTATCATGATCATTATCATGACCATTATCATGATCACTATCATGATCATTATCGTGATCATTATCATGATCACTATCATGACTATTATCGTGATCACTATCATGATCATTATCATGATCATTATCATAATCACTAACATGATCATTATCATAATCACTAACATGATCATTATCATGATCATTAGCATGATCACTATCATGATCATTAGCATGATTACCATCAGGATCATTATCATGATCATTATCATGATCATTATCATGATCACTATCATGATCATTATCATGATCATTATCATGATCATTATCATGACCATTATCATGATCACTATCATGATCATTATCATGATCATTATCATAATCACTAACATGATCATTATCATAATCACTAACATGATCATTATCATGATCATTAGCATGATCACTATCATGATCATTAGCATGATAACTATCAGGATCATTATCGTGATCATTATCATGATCATTATCATGATCACTATCATGATCATTATCATGATCATTATCATGATCATTATCGTGATCACTATCATGATCATTATCATGATCATTAGCATGATCATTATCATGATAATAATCATGATAGTGATTATGATCATAATAATGATCATTATCATTATTATGATCATGATCATTATCTAGATCACTATCATGATCATTATCATGATCATTATCATGATCACTATCATGTTACCATGAACACTATCATGATCATTATCATGATCATTATCATGATCATTATCATGATCACTATCATGATTATTATCATGATCATTATCATGATCACTATTATGATCATTATCATGATCATAATCATGATCATTATCATGATCAATATCATGATCATTATCATGATCATTATCATGACCATTATCATGATCACTATCATGAGCAATATCGTGATCATTATCATGATCACTATCATGACTATTATCGTGATCACTATCATGATCATTATCATGATCATTATCATAATCACTAACATGATCATTATCATGATCACTATCATGACTATTATCGTGATCATTATCATGATCATTATCATAATCACTAACATGATCATTATCATAATCATTAACATGATCATTATCATAATCACTAACATGATCATTATCATGATCATTATCATGATCACTATCAGGATCATTATCATGATCATTATCATGATCATTATCATGATCACTATCATGATCACTATCATGATTATTATCATGATCACTATCATGATTATTATCATGATCACTATCATGACTATTATCGTGATCACTATCATGATCATTATCACGATCATTATCACGAGCATTTTCCTGATCATTATCATGATTATCACTATCAGATCACTATCATGATCATTAGCATGATCACTATCATGATCATTAGCATGATCAATATCAGGATCATTATCGTGATCATTATCATGATCATTATCATGATCACTATCATGATCATTATCATGATCATTATCATGATCATTATCGTGATCACTATCATGATCATTATCATGATCATTAGCATGATCATTATCATGATAATAATCATGATAGTGATTATGATCATAATAATAACATGATTATTATCATTATCATTATTATGATCATGATCACTATCATTATTATGATCATGATCATTATCATGATCATTATTTTGATCATGATCATTATCATGATCATTATCATTATTATGGTCATGACCATTATCATGATCACTATCATGATCATTATCATGATCACTATCATGATTATTATCATGATCACTATCATGATTATTATCATGATCACTATCATGACTATTATCGTGATCACTATCATGATCATTATCACGATCATTATCACGAGCATTTTCCTGATCATTATCATGATTATCACTATCAGATCACTATCATGATCATTAGCATGATCACTATCATGATCATTAGCATGATCACTATCAGGATCATTATCGTGATCATTATCATGATCATTATCATGATCACTATCATGATCATTATCATGATCATTATCATGATCATTATCGTGATCACTATCATGATCATTATCATGATCATTAGCATGATCATTATAATGATAATAATCATGATAGTGATTATGATCATAATAATAATCATTATCATTATTATGATCATGATCATTATCTAGATCACTATCAGGATCATTATCATGATCATTAGCATGATCATTATCATGATCACTATCATGATCATTATCATGATCATTATCATGATCATTATCATGATCATTATCATAATCACTAACATAATCATTATCATAATCACTAACATGATCATTATCATGATCATTAGCATGATCATTATCATGATCACTATCATGATTATTATCGTGATCACTATCATGATCATTATCATGATCATTATCATGATCATTATCATGATCACTATCATGATCATTATCATGATCATTATCATGATCATTATCATGATCATTATCATAATCACTAACATAATCATTATCATAATCACTAACATGATCATTATCATGATCATTAGCATGATCATTATCATGATCATTAGCATGATCATTATCATGATCATTAGCATGATCATTATCATGATCATTAGCATGATCATTATCATGATCATTAGCATGATCACTATCAGGATCATTATCATGATCATTATCATGATCACTATCATGATCATTATCGTGATCATTATCATGATCACTATCATGACTATTATCGTGATCACTATCATGATCATTATCATGATCATAATCACTAACATGATCATTATCACTAACATGATCATTATCATGATCTTTAGCATGATCACTATCATGATCATTAACATGATCATTATCATGATCATTATCATGATCATTATCATAATCACTAACATAATCATTATCATAATCACTAACATGATCATTATCATGATCATTAGCATGATCATTATCATGATCATTAGCATGATCATTATCATGATCATTAGCATGATCATTATCATGATCATTAGCATGATCATTATCATGATCATTAGCATGATCACTATCAGGATCATTATCATGATCATTATCATGGCCATTATCATGATCATTATCATGATCACTATCATGATCACTATCATGATTATTATCGTGATCACTGTCATGATCATTATCATGATCATTATCATGATCATTATCATGATCATAATCACTAACGTGATCATTATCATGATCAATATCATGATCATTATCATGATCATTATCATGACCATTATCATGATCACTATCATGATCATTATCGTGATCATTATCATGATCACTATCATGACTATTATCGTGATCACTATCATGATCATTATCATGATCATTATCATAATCACTAACATGATCATTATCATAATCACTAACATGATCATTATCATAATCACTAACATGATCATTATCATGATCATTAGCATGATCACTATCATGATCAATAACATGATCATTATCATGATCATTATCATTATCATGATCACTATCATGATCATTATCATGACCATTATCATGATCATTACTATGCTCATTATCATGATCATTATCATGACCATTATCATGATCATTATCATTATCATCATCATTAACATATTCATTATCATGACCATTATCATTATCATGATCACTATCATGATCATTATCATGATCATTATCATGACCATTATCATGATCACTATCATGATCGTTATCGTGATCATTATCATGATCACTATCATGACTATTATCGTGATCACTATCATGATCATTATCATGATCATTATCATAATCACTAACATGATCATTATCATAATCACTAACATGATCACTATCATGATCTTTATCAGGATCATTATCATGATCATTATCATGACCATTATCATGATCATTATCATGATCATTATCATGATCATTATCATAATCATTATCATGATCATTATCATGATCATTAACATGATCATTATCATGATCATTAACATGATCATTATCATGATCATTATCATTATCACGATCACTATCATGATCATTATCATGACCATTATCATGATCATTACTATGCTCATTATCATGATCATTATCATGACCATTATCATGATCATTATCATTATCATGATCATTAACATGATCATTATCATGACCATTATCATTATCATGATCACTATCATGATCATTATCATGATCATTATCATGACCATTATCATGATCACTATCATGATCATTATCGTGATCATTATCATGATCACTATCATGACTATTATCGTGATCACTATCATGATCATTATCATGATCATTATCATAATCACTAACATGATCATTATCATAATCACTAACATGATCATTATCATGATCATTAGCATGATCACTATCATGATCATTAGCATGATCTTTATCAGGATCATTATCATGATCACTATCATGATCATTAGCATGATCATTATCCGGATCATTATCATGATCACTATCATGATCATTATCATGATCATTATCATGATCATTATCATGACCATTATCAAGATCATTATCATGACCATTATCATGATCATTATCATGATCATTATCATGATCATTATCATGATCATTATCATAATCATTATCATGATCATTATCATGATCATTATCATGATCATTATCATGATCATTATCATAATCATTATCATGATCATTATCATGATCATTAGCATGATCACTATCATGATAATTATCATTATCATCATCATTATCATGATTATTATTATGATCATGATTGATGATGACCATTATCATGATCATTATCATGATCATTAGCCTGCTCACTATCATGATCATATTCATTATCATTATCATGATCATTATCATGATCATTATCATGATCATTATTATGAACATGATCATTATCATGATCACTATCATGATCATTATCATTATCATGATCATTATCGTGATCATTATCATGATCACTATCATGATTATTATCGCGGTCACTATCATGATTATTATCGTGATCACTATCATGATCATTATCATGATCATTATCATGATCATTAGCATGATCACTATCATGATAATTAGCATGATCACTATCATGATCATTAGCATGATCACTATCATAATAATTATCATGATCATTATCATGATCATTATTATGATCATGATCATTATCTTGATCACTTTCATGATCATTATCATGACCATTATCATGACCATTATCATGATCATTATCATGATCATTATCATGATCACTATCATGATCACTATCATGATCATTATCATGGTCATTATCATGATCATTATTATGATCATTATTATGAGCATGATCACTATCATGATCATTATTATGATCATGATCATTATCATGATCACTATCATAATCATTATCATGATCATTATCGTGATCACTATCATGATCATTATCATGATCATTAGCATGATCATTATCATGATCATTATCATGATCACTATCATGATCACTATCATGATCACTATCATGATTATTATCGTGATCACTATCATGATCATTATCATGATCATTATCGTGATAATGATCATGATAATGATCATGATAGTGATCACGATAATAGTCATGATAGTGATCATGATAATAATCATGATAGTGATCATGATAATGATCATGATAGTGATCATGATAATGGTCATGACCATAATAATGATAATGATCATTATCATGATCACTATCATGATCACTATCATGATCACTATCATGATTATTATCGTGATCACTATCATGATCATTATCATGATCATTATCGTGATCACTATCATGATCATTATCATGATCATTAGCATGATCATTATCATGATAATAATCATGATAGTGATTATGATCATAATAATGATCATTATCATTATTATGATCATGATCATTATCTAGATCACTATCATGATCATTATCATGATCATTATCATGATCACTATCATGTTACCATGAAAACTATCATGATCATTATCATGATCACTATCATGATTATTATCATGATCATTATCATGATCACTATTATGATCATTATCATGATCATAATCATGATCATTATCATGATCAATATCATGATCATTATCATGATCATTATCATGACCATTATCATGATCACTATCATGAGCAATATCGTGATCATTATCATGATCACTATCATGACTATTATCGTGATCACTATCATGATCATTATCATGATCATTATCATAATCACTAACATGATCATTATCATGATCACTATCATGACTATTATCGTGATCATTATCATGATCATTATCATAATCACTAACATGATCATTATCATAATCATTAACATGATCATTATCATAATCACTAACATGATCATTATCATGATCATTATCATGATCACTATCAGGATCATTATCATGATCATTATCATGATCATTATCATGATCACTATCATGATCACTATCATGATTATTATCGTGATCACTATCATGATCATTATCATGATCATAATCACTAACATGATTATTATCATTATCATTATTATGATCATGATCACTATCATTATTATGATCATGATCATTATCATGATCATTATTTTGATCATGATCATTATCATGATCATAATAATGATCATTATCATTATTATGGTCATGACCATTATCATGATCACTATCATGATCATTATCATGATCACTATCATGATTATTATCATGATCACTATCATGACTATTATCGTGATCACTATCATGATCATTATCATGATCATTATCACGAGCATTTTCCTGATCATTATCATGATTATCACTATCAGATCACTATCATGATCATTAGCATGATCATTATCATGATCATTAGCATGATCACTATCAGGATCATTATCGTGATCATTATCATGATCATTATCATGATCACTATCATGATCATTATCATGATCATTATCATGATCATTATCGTGATCACTATCATGATCATTATCATGATCATTAGCATGATCATTATCATGATAATAATCATGATAGTGATAATGATCATAATAATGATCATTATCATTATTATGATCATGATCATTATCTAGATCACTATCAGGATCATTATCATGATCATTAGCATGATCATTATCATGATCACTATCATGATCATTATCATGATCATTATTATGATCATTATCATGATCATTATCATGATCATTATCATGATCATTATCATGATCATTATCATGATTATTATCATGATCACTATCATGATCATTATCGTGATCATTATCATGATCACTATCATGATTATTATCGTGATCACTATCATGATCATTATCATGATCATTATCATGATCATTATCATGATCACTATCATGATCGTTATCATGATCATTATCATGATCATTATCATGATCATTATCATGATCATTATCATAATCACTAACATAATCATTATCATAATCACTAACATGATCATTATCATGATCATTAGCATGATCATTATCATGATCATTAGCATGATCATTATCATGATCATTAGCATGATCATTATCATGATCATTAGCATGATCACTATCAGGATCATTATCATGATCATTATCATGATCACTATCATGATCATTATCGTGATCATTATCATGATCACTATCATGACTATTATCGTGATCACTATCATGATCATTATCATGATCATAATCACTAACATGATCATTATCACTAACATGATCATTATCATGATCTTTAGCATGATCACTATCAGGATCATTATCATGATCATTATCATGATCATTATCATGATCATTATCATGATTACTATCATGATCATTATCGCGATCATTATCATGATCATTATCATGATTATTATCGTGATCACTATCATGATCATTATCATGATCATTATCATGATCATAATCACTGACATGATCATTATCAAGATCAGTAGCATGACTATTATCGTGATCACTATCATTATTATGATCATGATCACTATCATTATTATGATCATGATCATTATCATGATCATTATTTTGATCATGATCATTATCATGATCACTATCATGATCATTATCATGATCATAATAATGATCATTATCATTATTATGGTCATGGCCATTATCATGATCACTATCATGATCATTATCATGATCACTATCATGATCATATTCATTATCATGATCATTATTATGAACATGATCATTATCATGATCACTATCATGATAATTATCATTATCATGATCATTATTATGATCATGATCATTATCATGATCACTATCATAATCATAATCATGACCATTATCATGATCATTATCATGACCATTATCATGATCATTATCATGACCATTATCATGATCATTATCATGACCATTATCATGATCATTATCATGATCATTATCATGATCATTATCATGATCATTATCATGATCATTATCATGATCATAATCACTAACATGATCATTATCATGATCAATATCATGATCATTATCATGATCATTATCATGACCATTATCATGATCACTATCATGATCATTATCGTGATCATTATCATGATCACTATCATGACTATTATCGTGATCACTATCATGATCATTATCATGATCATTATCATAATCACTAACATGATCATTATCATAATCACTAACATGATCATTATCATAATCACTAACGTGATCATTATCATGATCATTAGCATTAATATCATGATCACTATCATGACCACTGTCATGATCATTATCATGATCATTATCGTGATCATTATCATGATCACTATCATGATCTTTATCAGGATCATTATCATGATCATTATCATGACCATTATCATGATCATTATCATGATCATTATCATGATCATTATCATAATCATTATCATGATCATTATCATGATCATTAACATGATCATTATCATGATCATTATCATTATCATGATCACTATCATGATCATTATCATGACCATTATCATGATCATTACTATGCTCATTATCATGATCATTATCATGACCATTATTATGATCATTATCATGATCATTAACATGATCATTATCATGACCATTATCATTATCATGATCACTATCATTATCATTATCATGATCATTATCATGACCATTATCATGATCACTATCATGATCATTATCATGATCATTAGCATGATCACTATCATGATCATTAGCATGATCATTATCAGGATCATTATCATGATCACTATCATGATCATTAGCATGATCATTATCAGGATCATTATCATGATCACTACCATGATCATTATCATGATCATTATCATGATCTTTATCATGACCATTATCATGATCATTATCATGACCATTATCATGATCATTATCATAATCATTATCATGATCATTATCATGATCATTATCACGAGCATTTTCCTGATCATTATCATGATTATCACTATCAGATCATTATCATGATCATTATCATGATCACTATCATGATCATTATCATGATCATTATTATGATCATTATCATGATCATTATCATGATCATTATCATGATCATTATCATGATCATTATCATGATCATTATCATGATTATTATCATGATCACTATCATGATCATTATCGTGATCATTATCATGATCACTATCATGATTATTATCGTGATCACTATCATGATCATTATCATGATCATTATCATGATCCTTATCATGATCACTATCATGATCATTATCATGATCATTATCATGATCATTATCATAATCACTAACATAATCATTATCATAATCACTAACATGATCATTATCATGATCATTAGCATGATCATTATCATGATCATTAGCATGATCATTATCATGATCATTAGCATGATCACTATCAGGATCATTATCATGATCATTATCATGATCACTATCATGATCATTATCGTGATCTTTATCATGATCACTATCATGACTATTATCGTGATCACTATCATTATCATGATCATAATCACTAACATGATCATTATCCCTAACATGATCATTATCATGATCATTAGCATGATCACTATCAGCATCATTATCATGATCATTATCATGATTACTATCATGATCATTATCGCGATCATTATCATGATCATTATCATGATTATTATCGTGATCACTATCATGATCATTATTATGATCATTATCATGATCATTATCATGATCATAATCACTGACATGATCATTATCAAGATCAGTAGCATGACTATTATCGTGATCACTATCATTATTATGATCATGATCACTATCATTATTATGATCATGATCATTATCATGATCATTATTTTGATCATGATCATTATCATGATCACTATCATGATCATTATCATGATCACTATCATGATCATTATCATGATCACTATCATGATCATTATCATGATCACTATCATGATCATTATCATGATCACTATCATGATCATTATCATGATCACTATCATGATCATTATCATGATCACTATCATGATCATTATCATGATCACTATCATGATCATTATCATGATCACTATCATGATCATTATCATGATCACTATCATGATCATTATCATGATCACTATCATGATCATTATCATGATCATAATAATGATCATTATCATTATTATGGTCATGGCCATTATCATGATCACTATCATGATCATTATCATGATCACTATCATGATCATATTCATTATCATGATCATTATTATGAACATGATCATTATCATGATCACTATCATGATAATTATCATTATCATGATCATTATTATGATCATGATCATTATTATGATCATGATCATTATCATGATCACTATCATAATCATTATCATGACCATTATCATGATCTTTATCATGACCATTATCATGATCATTATCATGATCATTATCATGATCATTATCATGATCACTATCATGATCACTATCATGATCATTATCATGATCATTATCATGATCATTATCGTGATCACTATCATGATCATTATCATGACCATTATCATGATCATTATCATGATCATTATGATCACTATCATGATCACTACCATGATCATTATCATGATCATTATCATGATCTTTATCATGACCATTATCATGATCATTATCATGACCATTATCATGATCATTATCATAATCATTATCATGATCATTATCATGATCATTAGCATGATCACTATCATGATAATTATCATTATCATCATCATTATCATGATTATTATTATGATCATGATTGATGATGACCATTATCATGATCATTATCATGATCATTAGCCTGATCACTATCATGATCATATTCATTATCATGATCATTATCATGATCACTATCATGATAATTATCATTATCATGATCATTATTATGATCATGATCATTATCATGATCACTATCATAATCATTATCATGACCATTATCATGATCATTATCATGATCATTATCATGATCATTATCATGATCATTATGATCACTATCATGATCACTACCATGATCATTATCATGATCATTATCATGATCTTTATCATGACCATTATCATGATCATTATCATGACCATTATCATGATCATTATCATAATCATTATCATGATCATTATCATGATCATTAGCATGATCACTATCATGATAATTATCATTATCATCATCATTATCATGATTATTATTATGATCATGATTGATGATGACCATTATCATGATCATTAGCCTGATCACTATCATGATCATATTCATTATCATGATCATTATCATGATCATTATTATGAACATGATCATTATCATGATCACTATCATGATCATTATCATTATCATGATCATTATCGTGATCATTATCATGATCACTATCATGATTATTATCGCGGTCACTATCATGATTATTATCGCGGTCACTATCATGATTATTATCGTGATCACTATCATGATCATTATCATGATCATTATCATGATCATTATCATGATCACTATCATGATCACTATCATGATTATTATTATCGTGATCACTATCATGATCATTATCATGATCATAATCACTAACATGATTATTATCATGATCATTATTATGATCATGATCATTATTATGATCATTATCACTATCATTATTATGATCATGATCATTATCATGATCATTATTTTGATCATGATCATTATCATGATCATAATAATGATCATTATCATTATTATGGTCATGACCATTATCATGATCACTATCATGATCATTATCATGATCACTATCATGATTATTATCATGATCACTATCATGACTATTATCGTGATCACTATCATGATCATTATCATGATCATTATCACGAGCATTTTCCTGATCATTATCATGATTATCACTATCAGATCACTATCATGATCATTAGCATGATCACTATCAGGATCATTATCGTGATCATTATCATGATCATTATCATGATCACTATCATGATCATTATCATGATCATTATCATGATCATTATCGTGATCACTATCATGATCATTATCATGATCATTAGCATGATCATTATCATGATAATAATCATGATAGTGATTATGATCATAATAATGATCATTATCATTATTATGATCATGCTCATTATCTAGATCACTATCAGGATCATTATCATGATCATTATCATGATCATTATCATGATCACTATCATGATCATTATCATGATCATTATTATGATCATTATCATGATCATTATCATGATCATTATCATGATCATTATCATGATCATTATCATGATCATTATCATGATTATTATCATGATCACTATCATGATCATTATCGTGATCATTATCATGATCACTATCATGATTATTATCGTGATCACTATCATGATCATTATCATGATCATTATCATGATCATTATCATGATCCTTATCATGATCACTATCATGATCATTATCATGATCATTATCATGATCATTATCATAATCACTAACATAATCATTATCATAATCACTAACATGATCATTATCATGATCATTAGCATGATCATTATCATGATCATTAGCATGATCATTATCATGATCATTAGCATGATCACTATCAGGATCATTATCATGATCATTATCATGATCACTATCATGATCATTATCGTGATCATTATCATGATCACTATCATGACTATTATCGTGATCACTATCATTATCATGATCATAATCACTAACATGATCATTATCACTAACATGATCATTATCATGATCATTAGCATGATCACTATCAGCATCATTATCATGATCATTATCATGATTACTATCATGATCATTATCGCGATCATTATCATGATCATTATCATGATTATTATCGTGATCACTATCATGATCATTATCATGATCATTATCATGATCATTATCATGATCATAATCACTGACATGATCATTATCAAGATCAGTAGCATGACTATTATCGTGATCACTATCATTATTATGATCATGATCACTATCATTATTATGATCATGATCATTATCATGATCATTATTTTGATCATGATCATTATCATGATCACTATCATGATCATTATCATGATCACTATCATGATCATTATCATGATCACTATCATGATCATTATCATGATCACTATCATGATCATTATCATGATCACTATCATGATCATTATCATGATCACTATCATGATCATTATCATGATCATAATAATGATCATTATCATTATTATGGTCATGGCCATTATCATGATCACTATCATGATCATTATCATGATCACTATCATGATCATATTCATTATCATGATCATTATCATGATCATTATTATGAACATGATCATTATCATGATCACTATCATGATAATTATCATTATCATGATCATTATTATGATCATGATCATTATTATGATCATGATCATTATCATGATCACTATCATAATCATTATCATGACCATTATCATGATCTTTATCATGACCATTATCATGATCATTATCATGATCATTATCATGATCATTATCATGATCACTATCATGATCACTATCATGATCATTATCATGATCATTATCATGATCATTATCGTGATCACTATCATGATCATTATCATGACCATTATCATGATCATTATCATGATCATTATTATGATCACTAATGATCATAATAATGATCATGATTAATATCATGATCACTATCATGACCATTGTCATGATCATTATCATGATCATTATCGTGATCACTATCATGATCACTATCATGATCATTAGCATGATCACTATCATGATAATTATCATTATCATGATCATTATTATGATCATGATCATTATCATGATCACTATCATAATCATTATCATGACCATTATCATGATCATTATCATGATCATTATCATGATCATTATGATCACTATCATGATCACTATCATGATTATTATCATGATCATTATCATGATCATTATCGTGACCACTATCATGATCATTATCATGATCATTATCATGATCATTATCATGATCATTATCATGATCACTATCATGATCATTATCATGATCACTATCATGATCATATTCATTATCATGATCATTATTATGAACATGATCATTATCATGATCACTATCATGATAATTATCATTATCATGATCATTATTATGATCATGATCATGATCACTATCATAATCATTATCATGACCATTATCATGATCATTATCATGACCATTATCATGATCATTATCGTGATCATGATCACTATCATGATTATTATCGTGATCACTATCATGATCATTATCATGATTATTATTATGATCATGATCATTATCATGATCACTATCATGATCATTATCATGATCACTATCATGATCATTATCATGATCACTATCATGATCATTATCATGATCACTATCATGATCATTATCATGAACATTATCATGGCCATTATCATGATCATTATCATGATCACTATCATGATCACTATCATGATTATTATCGTGATCACTGTCATGATCATTATCATAATCATTATCATGATCATTATCATGGTCATAATCACTAACATGATCATTATCATGATCAATATCATGATCATTATCATGATCATTATCATGACCATTATCATGATCACTATCATGATCATTATCGTGATCATTATCATGATCACTATCATGACTATTATCGTGATCACTATCATGATCATTATCATAATCACTAACATGATCATTATCATAATCACTAACATGATCATTATCATAATCACTAACATGATCATTATCATGATCATTATCATGATCATTATCAGGATCATTATCATGATCACTATCATGATCATTAGCATGATCATTATCAGGATCATTATCATGATCACTATCATGATCATTATCATGATCATTATCATGATCATTATCATGACCATTATCATGATCATTATCATGACCATTATCATGATCATTATCATGATCATTATCATGATCATTATCATGATCATTATCATAATCATTATCATGATCATTATCATGATCATTAGCATGATCACTATCATGATAATTATCATTATCATCATCATTATCATGATTATTATTATGATCATGATTGATGATGACCATTATCATGATCATTAGCCTGATTATTATTATGATCATGATCATTATCATGATCACTATCATGATCATTATCATGATCATTATCATGATCACTATCATGATCATTATCATGATCACTATCATGATCATTATCATGACCATTATCATGGCCATTATCATGATCATTATCATGATCACTATCATGATCACTATCATGATCACTATCATGATTATTATCGTGATCACTGTCATGATCATTATCATGATCATTATCATGATCATTATCATGGTCATAATCACTAACATGATCATTATCATGATCAATATCATGATCATTATCATGATCATTATCATGACCATTATCATGATCACTATCATGATCATTATCGTGATCATTATCATGATCACTATCATGACTATTATCGTGATCACTATCATGATCATTATCATAATCACTAACATGATCATTATCATAATCACTAACATGATCATTATCATAATCACTAACATGATCATTATCATGATCATTATCATGATCATTATCATGATCATTATCATGACCATTATCATGATCATTATCATGACCATTATCATGATCATTATCATGATCATTATTATGATCATTATCATGATCATTATCATGATCATTATCATGATCATTATCATGATCATTATCATGATCATTATCATGATTATTATCATGATCACTATCATGATCATTATCGTGATCATTATCATGATCACTATCATGATTATTATCGCGATCACTATCATGATCATTATCATGATCATTATCATGATCCTTATCATGATCACTATCATGATCATTATCATGATCATTATCATGATCATTATCATAATCACTAACATAATCATTATCATAATCACTAACATGATCATTATCATGATCATTAGCATGATCATTATCATGATCATTAGCATGATCATTATCATGATCATTAGCATGATCACTATCAGGATCATTATCATGATCATTATGATCACTATCATGATCACTACCATGATCATTATCATGATCATTATCATGATCTTTATCATGACCATTATCATGATCATTATCATGACCATTATCATGATCATTATCATAATCATTATCATGATCATTATCATGATCATTAGCATGATCATTATTATGAACATGATCATTATCATGATCACTATCATGATCATTATCATTATCATGATCATTATCGTGATCATTATCATGATCACTATCATGATTATTATCGCGGTCACTATCATGATTATTATCGTGATCACTATCATGATCATTATCATGATCATTATCATGATCATTATCATGATCACTATCATGATCACTATCATGATTATTATTATCGTGATCACTATCATGATCATTATCATGATCATAATCACTAACATGATTATTATCGTGATCATTATTATGATCATGATCATTATTATGATCATTATCACTATCATTATTATGATCATGATCATTATCATGATCATTATTTTGATCATGATCATTATCATGATCATAATAATGATCATTATCATTATTATGGTCATGACCATTATCATGATCACTATCATGATCATTATCATGATCACTATCATGATTATTATCATGATCACTATCATGACTATTATCGTGATCACTATCATGATCATTATCATGATCATTATCACGAGCATTTTCCTGATCATTATCATGATTATCACTATCAGATCACTATCATGATCATTAGCATGATCATTAGCATGATCACTATCATGATCATTAGCATGATCACTATCAGGATCATTATCGTGATCATTATCATGATCATTATCATGATCACTATCATGATCATTATCATGATCATTATCATGATCATTATCGTGATCACTATCATGATCATTATCATGATCATTAGCATGATCATTATCAAGATAATAATCATGATAGTGATTATGATCATAATAATGATCATTATCATTATTATGATCATGCTCATTATCTAGATCACTATCAGGATCATTATCATGATCATTATCATGATCATTATCATGATCACTATCATGATCATTATCATGATCATTATTATGATCATTATCATGATCATTATCATGATCATTATCATGATCATTATCATGATCATTATCATGATCATTATCATGATTATTATCATGATCACTATCATGATCATTATCGTGATCATTATCATGATCACTATCATGATTATTATCGTGATCACTATCATGATCATTATCATGATCATTATCATGATCCTTATCATGATCACTATCATGATCATTATCATGATCATTATCATGATCATTATCATAATCACTAACATAATCATTATCATAATCACTAACATGATCATTATCATGATCATTAGCATGATCATTATCATGATCATTAGCATGATCATTATCATGATCATTAGCATGATCACTATCAGGATCATTATCATGATCATTATCATGATCACTATCATGATCATTATCGTGATCATTATCATGATCACTATCATGACTATTATCGTGATCACTATCATTATCATGATCATAATCACTAACATGATCATTATCACTAACATGATCATTATCATGATCATTAGCATGATCACTATCAGCATCATTATCATGATCATTATCATGATTACTATCATGATCATTATCGCAATCATTATCATGATCATTATCATGATTATTATCGTGATCACTATCATGATCATTATCATGATCATTATCATGATCATTATCATGATCATAATCACTGACATGATCATTATCAAGATCAGTAGCATGACTATTATCGTGATCACTATCATTATTATGATCATGATCACTATCATTATTATGATCATGATCATTATCATGATCATTATTTTGATCATGATCATTATCATGATCACTATCATGATCATTATCATGATCACTATCATGATCATTATCATGATCACTATCATTATCATGATCACTATCATGATCATTATCATGATCATAATAATGATCATTATCATTATTATGGTCATGGCCATTATCATGATCACTATCATGATCATTATCATGATCACTATCATGATCATATTCATTATCATGATCATTATTTTGATCATTATTATGAACATGATCATTATCATGATCACTATCATGATAATTATCATTATCATGATCATTATTATGATCATGATCATTATTATGATCATGATCATTATCATGATCACTATCATAATCATTATCATGACCATTATCATGATCTTTATCATGACCATTATCATGATCATTATCATGATCATTATCATGATCATTATCATGATCACTATCATGATCACTATCATGATCATTATCATGATCATTATCATGATCATTATCGTGATCACTATCATGATCATTATCATGACCATTATCATGATCATTATCATGATCATTATTATGATCACTAATGATCATAATAATGATCATGATTAATATCATGATCATTATCATGACCATTGTCATGATCATTATCATGATCATTATCGTGATCACTATCATGATCACTATCATGATCATTAGCATGATCACTATTATGATAATTATCATTATCATGATCATTATTATGATCATGATCATTATCATGATCACTATCATAATCATTATCATGACCATTATCATGATCATTATCATGATCATTATCATGATCATTATCATGATCATTATGATCACTATCATGATCACTATCATGATTATTATCATGATCATTATCATGATCATTATCGTGACCACTATCATGATCATTATCATGATCATTATCATGATCATGATCATGATCATTATCATGATCACTATCATGATCATTATCATGATCACTATCATGATCATATTCATTATCATGATCATTATTATGAACATGATCATTATCATGATCACTATCATGATAATTATCATTATCATGATCATTATTATGATCATGATCATTATCATGATCACTATCATGATTATTATCGTGATCACTATCATGATTATTATCGTGATCACTATCATGATCATTATCATTATCATTATCATGATCATTAACATGATCATTATCATGACCATTATCATTATCATGATCACTATCATGATCATTATCATGATCATTATCATGACCATTATCATGATCACTATCATGATCATTATCGTGATCATTATCATGATCACTATCATGATCATTATCATGATCATTATCGTCATCACTAACATGATCATTATCATAATCACTAACATGATCATTATCATGATCATTAGCATGATCACTATCATGATCATTAGCATGATCATTATCAGGATCATTATCATGATCATTATCATGATCACTATCATGATCATTATCATGATCACTATCATGATCATTATCATGATCACTATCATGATCATTATCATGACCATTATCATGATCATTATCATTATCATTATCATGATCATTAACATGATCATTATCATGACCATTATCATTATCATGATCACTATCATGATCATTATCATGATCATTATCATGACCATTATCATGATCACTATCATGATCATTATCGTGATCATTATCATGATCACTATCATGATCATTATCATGATCATTATCGTAATCACTAACATGATCATTATCATAATCACTAACATGATCATTATCATGATCATTAGCATGATCACTATCATGATCATTAGCATGATCATTATCAGGATCATTATCATGATCATTATCATGATCACTATCATGATCATTATCATGATCACTATCATGATCATTATCATGATCACTATCATGATCATTATCATGACCATTATCATGGCCATTATCATGATCATTATCATGATCACTATCATGATCACTATCATGATTATTATCGTGATCACTGTCATGATCATTATCATGATCATTATCATGATCATTATCATGGTCATAATCACTAACATGATCATTATCATGATCAATATCATGATCATTATCATGATCATTATCATGAGCATTATCATGATCATTATTATGAACATGATCATTATCATGATCACTATCATGATCATGATCACTATCATGATCATGATCATTATCATGATCATTAACATGATCATTATCATGATCATTATCATGATCATTAACATGATCATTATCATGATCATTATCATGATCATTATCATTATCATGATCATGACCATTATCATGATCACTATCATGATCATTATCGTGATCATTATCATGATCACTATCATGACTATTATCGTGAACACTATCATGATCATTATCATGATCATTATCATAATCACTAACATGATCATTATCATAATCACTAACATGATCATTATCATGATCATTAGCATGATCACTATCATGATCATTAGCATGATTACTATCAGGATCATTATCATGATCATTATCATGATCATTGTCATGATCACTATCATGATCATTATCATGATCATTATCATGATCATTATCATGACCATTATCATGATCTCTATCATGATCATTATCATGATCATTATCATAATCACTAACATGATCATTATCATAATCACTAACATGATCATTATCATGATCATTAGCATGATCACTATCATGATCATTACCATGATCACTATCAGGATCATTATCGTGATCATTATCATGATCATTATCATGATCACTATCATGATCATTATCATGATCATTATCATGATCATTATCGTGATCACTATCATGATCATTATCATGATCATTAGCATGATCATTATCATGATAATAATCATGATCATTAGCATGATCATTATCATGATAATAATCATGATAGTGATTATGATCATAATAATGATCATTATCATTATTATGATCATGATCATTATCTAGATCACTATCATGATCATTATCATAATCATTATCATGATCACTATCATGTTACCATGAACACTATCATGATCATTATCATGATCATTATCATGATCACTATCATGATTATTATCATGATCATTATCATGATCACTATTATGATCATTATCATGATCATTATCATGATCATTATCATGATCAATATCATGATCATTATCATGATCATTATCATGACCATTATCATGATCACTATCATGAGCAATATCGTGATCATTATCATGATCACTATCATGATCATTATCATGATCACTATCATGATCATTATCATGATCACTATCATGATCATTATCATGATCACTATCATGATCATTATCATGATCACTATCATGATCATTATCATGATCACTATCATGATCATTATCATGATCACTATCATGATCATTATCATGATCACTATCATGATCATTATCATGATCACTATCATGATCATTATCATGATCACTATCATGATCATTATCATGATCATAATAATGATCATTATCATTATTATGGTCATGGCCATTATCATGATCACTATCATGATCATTATCATGATCACTATCATGATCATATTCATTATCATGATCATTATCATGATCATATTCATTATCATGATCATTATCATGATCATTATTATGAACATGATCATTATCATGATCACTGTCATGATAATTATCATTATCATGATCATTATTATGATCATGATCATTATTATGATCATGATCATTATCATGATCACTATCATAATCATTATCATGACCATTATCATGATCTTTATCATGACCATTATCATGATCATTATCATGATCATTATCATGATCATTATCATGATCACTATCATGATCACTATCATGATCATTATCATGATCATTATCATGATCATTATCGTGATCACTATCATGATCATTATCATGACCATTATCATGATCATTATCATGATCATTATTATGATCACTAATGATCATAATAATGATCATGATTAATATCATGATCACTATCATGACCATTGTCATGATCATTATCATGATCATTATCGTGATCACTATCATGATCACTATCATGATCATTAGCATGATCACTATCATGATAATTATCATTATCATGATCATTATTATGATCATGATCATTATCATGATCACTATCATAATCATTATCATGACCATTATCATGATCATTATCATGATCATTATCATGATCATTATCATGATCATTATGATCACTATCATGATCACTATCATGATTATTATCATGATCATTATCATGATCATTATCGTGACCACTATCATGATCATTATCATGATCATTATCATGATCATTATCATGATCATTATCATGATCACTATCATGATCATTATCATGATCACTATCATGATCATATTCATTATCATGATCATTATTATGAACATGATCATTATCATGATCACTATCATGATAATTATCATTATCATGATCATTATTATGATCATGATCATTATCATGATCACTATCATAATCATTATCATGACCATTATCATGATCATTATCATGACCATTATCATGATCATTATCGTGATCATTATCATGATCATTATCATGATCACTATCATGATTATTATCGTGATCACTATCATGATCATTATCATGATCATTATCATGATCATTATCATGATTATTATTATGATCATGATCATTATCATGATCACTATCATGATCATTATCATGATCACTATCATGATCATTATCATGATCACTATCATGATCATTATCATGACCATTATCATGGCCATTATCATGATCATTATCATGACCATTATCATGATCACTATCATGATCATTATCGTGATCATTATCATGATCACTATCATGACTATTATCGTGATCACTATCATGATCATTATCATAATCACTAACATGATCATTATCATAATCACTAACATGATCATTATCATAATCACTAACATGATCATTATCATGATCATTATCATGATCATTATCAGGATCATTATCATGATCACTATCATGATCATTAGCATGATCATTATCAGGATCATTATCATGATCACTATCATGATCATTATCATGATCATTATCATGATCATTATCATGACCATTATCATGATCATTATCATGACCATTATCATGATCATTATCATGATCATTATCATGATCATTATCATGATCATTATCATAATCATTATCATGATCATTATCATGATCATTAGCATGATCACTATCATGATAATTATCATTATCATCATCATTATCATGATTATTATTATGATCATGATTGATGATGACCATTATCATGATCATTATCATGATCATTAGCCTGATCACTATCATGATCATATTCATTATCATGATCATTATCATGATCATTATTATGAACATGATCATTATCATGATCACTATCATGATCATGATCACTATCATGATCATGATCATTATCATGATCATTAACATGATCATTATCATGATCATTATCATGATCATTAACATGATCATTATCATGATCATTATCATTATCATGATCATTACTATGCTCATTATCATGATCATTATCATGACCATTATCATGATCATTATCATTATCATGATCATTAACATGATCATTATCATGACCATTATCATTATCATGATCACTATCATGATCATTATCATGATCATTATCATGACCATTATCATGATCACTATCATGATCATTATCGTGATCATTATCATGATCACTATCATGATCATTATCATGATCATTATCATAATCACTAACATGATCATTATCATAATCACTAACATGATCATTATCATGATCATTAGCATGATCACTATCATGATCATTAGCATGATCATTATCAGGATCATTATCATGATCACTATCATGATCATTAGCATGATCATTATCAGGATCATTATCATGATCACTATCATGATCATTATCATGATCATTATCATGATCATTATCATGACCATTATGATGATCATTATCATGACCATTATCATGATCATTATCATGATCATTATCATGATCATTATCATGATAATAATCATGATAGTGATTATGATCATAATAATGATCATTATCATTATCATGATCATTATCATGACCATTATCATGATCACTATCATGATCATTATCATGATCATTATGATAATGATAATAATAGTGATTATGATAATGATCATGATAATGATAGTGATCACGATAATAGTCATGATAGTGATCATAATAATGATCACGATAATGATCATGATATTGATCATGATAATGGTCATGATAATGATCATGATAATGATCATGATAGTGATCACGATAATAATCATGATAGTGATCACGATAATAATCATGATAGTGATCATGATAATGATCACGATAATGATCATGATACTGATCATGATAATGATCATTATTATCATGATAATAATCATGATAGTGATTATGATCATAATAATGATCATTATCATTATCATGATCATGACCATTATCATGATCACTATCATGATCATTATCGTGATCATTATCATGATCACTATCATGACTATTATCGTGAACACTATCATGATCATTATCATGATCATTATCATAATCACTAACATGATCATTATCATAATCACTAACATGATCATTATCATGATCATTAGCATGATCACTATCATGATCATTAGCATGATTACTATCAGGATCATTATCATGATCATTATCATGATCATTGTCATGATCACTATCATGATCATTATCATGATCATTATCATGATCATTATCATGACCATTATCATGATCTCTATCATGATCATTATCATGATCATTATCATAATCACTAACATGATCATTATCATAATCACTAACATGATCATTATCATGATCATTAGCATGATCACTATCATGATCATTAGCATGATCACTATCAGGATCATTATCGTGATCATTATCATGATCATTATCATGATCACTATCATGATCATTATCATGATCATTATCATGATCATTATCGTGATCACTATCATGATCATTATCATGATCATTAGCATGATCATTATCATGATAATAATCATGATAGTGATTATGATCATAATAATGATCATTATCATTATTATGATCATGATCATTATCTAGATCACTATCATGATCATTATCATAATCATTATCATGATCACTATCATGTTACCATGAACACTATCATGATCATTATCATGATCATTATCATGATCACTATCATGATTATTATCATGATCATTATCATGATCACTATTATGATCATTATCATGATCATTATCATGATCATTATCATGATCAATATCATGATCATTATCATGATCATTATCATGACCATTATCATGATCACTATCATGAGCAATATCGTGATCATTATCATGATCACTATCATGACTATTATCGTGATCACTATCATGATCATTATCATGATCATTATCATAATCACTAACATGATCATTATCATGATCACTATTATGACTATTATCGTGATCATTATCATGATCATTATCATAACCACTAACATGATCATTATCATAATCATTAACATGATCATTATCATAATCACTAACATGATCATTATCATGATCATTATCATGATCACTATCAGGATCATTATCATGATCATTATCATGATCATTATCATGATCACTATCATGATCACTATCATGATTATTATCGTGATCACTATCATGACTATTATCGTGATCACTATCATGATCATTATCATGATCATTATCACGAGCATTTTCCTGATCATTATCATGATTATCACTATCAGATCACTATCATGATCATTAGCATGATCACTATCATGATAATTATCATTATCATGATCAATATTATGATCATGATCACTATCATAATCATTATCATGACCATTATCATGATCATTATCATGACCATTATCATGACCATTTTCATGATCATTATCATGATCATTATCATGATCATTATCATGATCACTAACATGATCACTATCATGACCATTATCATGATCATTATCATAATCACTTACATGATCATTATCATAATCACTAACATGATCATTATCATGATCATTAGCATGATCATTATCATGATCATAAGCATGATCACTATCATGATCATTAGCATGATCACTATCAGGATCTTTATCATGATCATTATCATGATCACTATCATGATCATTATCATGATCATTATCATGATCATTATCATTATCATTATCATGATCATTATCATGATCATTATCATGATAATAATCATGATAGTGATTATGATCATAATAATGATCATTATCATTATCATGATCATTATCATGACCATTATCATGATCACTATCATGATAATTATCGTGATCATTATCATGATCACTATCATGACTATTATCGTGATCACTATCATGATCATTATCATGATCATTATCATAATCACTAACATGATCATTATCATAATCACTAACATGATCATTATCATGATCATTAGCATGATCACTATCATGATCATTAGCATGATTACTATCAGGATCATTATCATGATCATTATCATGATCATTATCATGATCACTATCATGATCATTATCATGATCATTATCATGATCATTATCATGACCATTATCATGATCACTATCATGATCATTATCATGATCATTATCATAATCACTAACATGATCATTATCATAATCACTAACATGATCATTATCATGATCATTAGCATGATCACTATCATGATCATTAGCATGATCACTATCAGGATCATTATCGTGATCATTATCATGATCATTATCATGATCACTATCATGATCATTATCATAATCACTAACATGATCATTATCATGATCACTATCATGACTATTATCGTGATCATTATCATGATCATTATCATGATCATTATCATAATCACTAACACGATCATTATCATAATCATTAACATGATCATTATCATAATCACTATCATGATCATTATCATGATCATTATCATGATCACTATCATGATCATTAGCATGATTACTATCAGGATCATTATCATGATCATTATCATGACCATTATCATGATCACTATCATGATCATTATCATGATCACTATCATGATCATTATCGTGATCATTATCGTGATCATTATCATGATCACTATCATGACTATTATCGTGATCACTATCATGATCATTATCATGATCATTATCATAATCACTAACATGATCATTATCATAATCACTAACATGATCATTATCATGATCATTAGCATGATCACTATCATGATCATTAGCATGATTACTATCAGGATCATTATCATGATCATTATCATGATCATTATCATGATCACTATCATGATCATTATCATGATCACTATCATGGTCATTATCATGATCATTATCATGGTCATTATCATGACCATTATCATGATCACTATCATGATCATTATCATGATCATTATCATAATCACTAACATGATCATTATCATAATCACTAACATGATCATTATCATGATCATTAGCATGATCACTATCATGATCATTAGCATGATCACTATCATGATCATTAGCATGATCACTATCAGGATCATTATCGTGATCATTATCATGATCATTATCATGATCATTATCGTGATCACTATCATGATCATTATCATGATAATAATCATGATAGTGATTATGATCATAATAATGATCATTATCATTATTATGATCATGATCATTATCTAGATCACTATCATGATCATTATCATGATCATTATCATGATCACTTTCATGTTACCATGATCACTATCATGACTATTATCGTGATCATTATCATGATCATTATTATGATCATTATCATAATCACTAACATGATCATTATCATAATCATTAACATGATCATTATCATAATCACTAACATGATCATTATCATGATCATTATCATGATCACTATCATGATCATTAGCATGATTACTATCAGGATCATTATCATGATCATTATCATGACCATTATCATGATCACTATCATGATCATTATCGTGATCATTATCATGATCACTATCATGACTATTATCGTGATTACTATCATGATCATTATCATGATCATTATCATAATCACTAACATGATCATTATCATAATCACTAACATGATCATTATCATGATCATTAGCATGATCACTATCATGATCATTAGCATGATTACTATCAGGATCATTATCATGATCATTATCATGATCATTATCATGATCATTATCATGATCACTATCATGATCATTATCATGATCATTATCATGATCATTATCATGACCATTATCATGATCACTATCATGATCATTATCATGATCATTATCATAATCACTAACATGATCATTATCATAATCACTAACATGATCATTATCATAATCACTAACATGATCATTATCATGATCATTAGCATGATCACTATCATGATCATTAGCATGATCACTATCAGGATCATTATCGTGATCATTATCATGATCATTATCATGATCATTATCGTGATCACTATCATGATCATTATCATGATAATAATCATGATAGTGATTATGATCATAATAATGATCATTATCATTATTATGATCATGATCATTATCTAGATCACTATCATGATCATTATCATGATCATTATCATGATCACTATCATGTTACCATGATCACTATCATGATCATTATCATGATCATTATCATGATCACTATCATGATTATTATCATGATCATTATCATGATCACTATTATGATCATTATCATGATCATTATCATGATCATTATCATGATCAATATCATGATCATTATCATGATCATTATCATGACCATTATCATGATCACTATCATGATCAATATCGTGATCATTATCATGATCACTATCATGACTATTATCGTGATCACTATCATGATCATTATCATGATCATTATCATAATCACTAACATAATCATTATCATGATCACTATCATGACTATTATCGTGATCATTATCATGATCATTATCATGATCATTATCATAATCACTAACATGATCATTATCATAATCATTAACATGATCATTATCATAATCACTAACATGATCATTATCATGATCATTATCATGATCACTATCAGGATCATTATCATGATCACTATCATGATTATTATCGTGATCACTATCATGATCATTATCATGATCATAATCACTAACATGATTATTATCATGATCATTATTATGATCATGATCACTATCATTATTATGATCATGATAATGATCATGATAATGATTATGATAGTGATCATGATAATGATCATGATAATGATCATGATAGTGATCACGATAATAGTCATGATAGTGATCATGATAATAATCATGATAGTGATCATGATAATGATCATGATAGTGATCATGATAATGATCATGATAGTGATCATGATAATGATCATGATCAAAATAATGATCATGATAATGATCATGATCATACTAATGATAGTGGTCATGATAATGATCATGATAATGATCATGATAGTGATCACGATAATAATCATGATAGTGATCACGATAATAATCATGATAGTGATCATGATAATGATCACGATAATGATCATGATACTGATCATGATAATGATCATTATCATGATCACTATTATGATCATTATCATGATCACTATCATGACTATTATCGTGATCACTATCATGATCATTATCATAATCACTAACATGATCATTATCATAATCACTAACATGATCATTATCATAATCACTAACATGATCATTATCATGATCATTATCATGATCATTATCAGGATCATTATCATGATCACTATCATGATCATTAGCATGATCATTATCAGGATCATTATCATGATCACTATCATGATCATTATCATGATCATTATCATGATCATTATCATGACCATTATCATGATCATTATCATGACCATTATCATGATCATTATCATGATCATTATCATGATCATTATCATGATCATTATCATGATCATTATCATAATCATTATCATGATCATTATCATGATCATTAGCATGATCACTATCATGATAATTATCATTATCATCATCATTATCATGATTATTATTATGATCATGATTGATGATGACCATTATCATGATCATTAGCCTGATCACTATCATGATCATATTCATTATCATGATCATTATCATGATCATTATTATGAACATGATCATTATCATGATCACTATCATGATCATGATCACTATCATGATCATGATCATTATCATGATCATTAACATGATCATTATCATGATCATTATCATGATCATTAACATGATCATTATCATGATCATTATCATTATCATGATCATTACTATGCTCATTATCATGATCATTATCATGACCATTATCATGATCATTATCATTATCATGATCATTAACATGATCATTATCATGACCATTATCATTATCATGATCACTATCATGATCATTATCATGATCATTATCATGACCATTATCATGATCACTATCATGATCATTATCGTGATCATTATCATGATCACTATCATGATCATTATCATGATCATTATCATAATCACTAACATGATCATTATCATAATCACTAACATGATCATTATCATGATCATTAGCATGATCACTATCATGATCATTAGCATGATCATTATCAGGATCATTATCATGATCACTATCATGATCATTAGCATGATCATTATCAGGATCATTATCATGATCACTATCATGATCATTATCATGATCATTATCATGATCATTATCATGACCATTATGATGATCATTATCATGACCATTATCATGATCATTATCATGATCATTATCATGATCATTATCATGATAATAATCATGATAGTGATTATGATCATAATAATGATCATTATCATTATCATGATCATTATCATGACCATTATCATGATCACTATCATGATCATTATCATGATCATTATGATAATGATAATAATAGTGATTATGATAATGATCATGATAATGATAGTGATCACGATAATAGTCATGATAGTGATCATAATAATGATCACGATAATGATCATGATATTGATCATGATAATGGTCATGATAATGATCATGATAATGATCATGATAGTGATCACGATAATAATCATGATAGTGATCACGATAATAATCATGATAGTGATCATGATAATGATCACGATAATGATCATGATACTGATCATGATAATGATCATTATTATCATGATAATAATCATGATAGTGATTATGATCATAATAATGATCATTATCATTATCATGATCATGACCATTATCATGATCACTATCATGATCATTATCGTGATCATTATCATGATCACTATCATGACTATTATCGTGAACACTATCATGATCATTATCATGATCATTATCATAATCACTAACATGATCATTATCATAATCACTAACATGATCATTATCATGATCATTAGCATGATCACTATCATGATCATTAGCATGATTACTATCAGGATCATTATCATGATCATTATCATGATCATTGTCATGATCACTATCATGATCATTATCATGATCATTATCATGATCATTATCATGACCATTATCATGATCTCTATCATGATCATTATCATGATCATTATCATAATCACTAACATGATCATTATCATAATCACTAACATGATCATTATCATGATCATTAGCATGATCACTATCATGATCATTAGCATGATCACTATCAGGATCATTATCGTGATCATTATCATGATCATTATCATGATCACTATCATGATCATTATCATGATCATTATCATGATCATTATCGTGATCACTATCATGATCATTATCATGATCATTAGCATGATCATTATCATGATAATAATCATGATAGTGATTATGATCATAATAATGATCATTATCATTATTATGATCATGATCATTATCTAGATCACTATCATGATCATTATCATAATCATTATCATGATCACTATCATGTTACCATGAACACTATCATGATCATTATCATGATCATTATCATGATCACTATCATGATTATTATCATGATCATTATCATGATCACTATTATGATCATTATCATGATCATTATCATGATCATTATCATGATCAATATCATGATCATTATCATGATCATTATCATGACCATTATCATGATCACTATCATGAGCAATATCGTGATCATTATCATGATCACTATCATGACTATTATCGTGATCACTATCATGATCATTATCATGATCATTATCATAATCACTAACATGATCATTATCATGATCACTATTATGACTATTATCGTGATCATTATCATGATCATTATCATAACCACTAACATGATCATTATCATAATCATTAACATGATCATTATCATAATCACTAACATGATCATTATCATGATCATTATCATGATCACTATCAGGATCATTATCATGATCATTATCATGATCATTATCATGATCACTATCATGATCACTATCATGATTATTATCGTGATCACTATCATGATCATTATCATGATCATAATCACTAACATGATTATTATCATGATCATTATTATGATCATGATCACTATCATTTTTATGATCATGATCATTATCATGATCATTATTTTGATCATGATCATTATCATGATCATAATAATGATCATTATTATGGTCATGACCATTATCATGATCACTATCATGATCATTATCATGATCACTATCATGATTATTATCATGATCACTATCATGACTATTATCGTGATCACTATCATGATCATTATCATGATCATTATCACGAGCATTTTCCTGATCATTATCATGATTATCACTATCAGATCACTATCATGATCATTAGCATGATCACTATCATGATAATTATCATTATCATGATCAATATTATGATCATGATCACTATCATAATCATTATCATGACCATTATCATGATCATTATCATGACCATTATCATGACCATTTTCATGATCATTATCATGATCATTATCATGATCATTATCATGATCACTAACATGATCACTATCATGACCATTATCATGATCATTATCATAATCACTTACATGATCATTATCATAATCACTAACATGATCATTATCATGATCATTAGCATGATCATTATCATGATCATAAGCATGATCACTATCATGATCATTAGCATGATCACTATCAGGATCTTTATCATGATCATTATCATGATCACTATCATGATCATTATCATGATCATTATCATGATCATTATCATTATCATTATCATGATCATTATCATGATCATTATCATGATAATAATCATGATCATTATCATGATAATAATCATGATAGTGATTATGATCATAATAATGATCATTATCATTATCATGATCATTATCATGACCATTATCATGATCACTATCATGATAATTATCGTGATCATTATCATGATCACTATCATGACTATTATCGTGATCACTATCATGATCATTATCATGATCATTATCATAATCACTAACATGATCATTATCATAATCACTAACATGATCATTATCATGATCATTAGCATGATCACTATCATGATCATTAGCATGATTACTATCAGGATCATTATCATGATCATTATCATGATCATTATCATGATCACTATCATGATCATTATCATGATCATTATCATGATCATTATCATGACCATTATCATGATCACTATCATGATCATTATCATGATCATTATCATAATCACTAACATGATCATTATCATAATCACTAACATGATCATTATCATGATCATTAGCATGATCACTATCATGATCATTAGCATGATCACTATCAGGATCATTATCGTGATCATTATCATGATCATTATCATGATCACTATCATGATCATTATCATAATCACTAACATGATCATTATCATGATCACTATCATGACTATTATCGTGATCATTATCATGATCATTATCATGATCATTATCATAATCACTAACACGATCATTATCATAATCATTAACATGATCATTATCATAATCACTATCATGATCATTATCATGATCATTATCATGATCACTATCATAATCATTAGCATGATTACTATCAGGATCATTATCATGATCATTATCATGACCATTATCATGATCACTATCATGATCATTATCATGATCACTATCATGATCATTATCGTGATCATTATCGTGATCATTATCATGATCACTATCATGACTATTATCGTGATCACTATCATGATCATTATCATGATCATTATCATAATCACTAACATGATCATTATCATAATCACTAACATGATCATTATCATGATCATTAGCATGATCACTATCATGATCATTAGCATGATTACTATCAGGATCATTATCATGATCATTATCATGATCATTATCATGATCACTATCATGATCATTATCATGATCACTATCATGGTCATTATCATGATCATTATCATGGTCATTATCATGACCATTATCATGATCACTATCATGATCATTATCATGATCATTATCATAATCACTAACATGATCATTATCATAATCACTAACATGATCATTATCATGATCATTAGCATGATCACTATCATGATCATTAGCATGATCACTATCAGGATCATTATCGTGATCATTATCATGATCATTATCATGATCATTATCGTGATCACTATCATGATCATTATCATGATAATAATCATGATAGTGATTATGATCATAATAATGATCATTATCATTATTATGATCATGATCATTATCTAGATCACTATCATGATCATTATCATGATCATTATCATGATCACTTTCATGTTACCATGATCAATATCATGACTATTATCGTGATCATTATCATGATCATTATTATGATCATTATCATAATCACTAACATGATCATTATCATAATCATTAACATGATCATTATCATAATCACTAACATGATCATTATCATGATCATTATCATGATCACTATCATGATCATTAGCATGATTACTATCAGGATCATTATCATGATCATTATCATGACCATTATCATGATCACTATCATGATCATTATCGTGATCATTATCATGATCACTATCATGACTATTATCGTGATCACTATCATGATCATTATCATGATCATTATCATAATCACTAACATGATCATTATCATAATCACTAACATGATCATTATCATGATCATTAGCATGATCACTATCATGATCATTAGCATGATTACTATCAGGATCATTATCATGATCATTATCATGATCATTATCATGATCATTATCATGATCACTATCATGATCATTATCATGATCATTATCATGATCATTATCATGACCATTATCATGATCACTATCATGATCATTATCATGATCATTATCATAATCACTAACATGATCATTATCATAATCACTAACATGATCATTATCATAATCACTAACATGATCATTATCATGATCATTAGCATGATCACTATCATGATCATTAGCATGATCACTATCAGGATCATTATCGTGATCATTATCATGATCATTATCATGATCATTATCGTGATCACTATCATGATCATTATCATGATAATAATCATGATAGTGATTATGATCATAATAATGATCATTATCATTATTATGATCATGATCATTATCTAGATCACTATCATGATCATTATCATGATCATTATCATGATCACTATCATGTTACCATGATCACTATCATGATCATTATCATGATCATTATCATGATCACTATCATGATCATTATCATGATCATTATCATGATCACTATCATGATTATTATCATGATCATTATCATGATCACTATTATGATCATTATCATGATCATTATCATGATCATTATCATGATCAATATCATGATCATTATCATGATCATTATCATGACCATTATCATGATCACTATCATGATCAATATCGTGATCATTATCATGATCACTATCATGACTATTATCGTGATCACTATCATGATCATTATCATGATCATTATCATAATCACTAACATAATCATTATCATGATCACTATCATGACTATTATCGTGATCATTATCATGATCATTATCATGATCATTATCATAATCACTAACATGATCATTATCATAATCATTAACATGATCATTATCATAATCACTAACATGATCATTATCATGATCATTATCATGATCACTATCAGGATCATTATCATGATCACTATCATGACCACTATCATGATTATTATCGTGATCACTATCATGATTATTATCGTGATCACTATCATGATCATTATCATGATCATAATCACTAACATGATTATTATCATGATCATTATTATGATCATGATCACTATCATTATTATGATCATGATAATGATCATGATAATGATTATGATAGTGATCATGATAATGATCATGATAATGATCATGATAGTGATCACGATAATAGTCATGATAGTGATCATGATAATAATCATGATAGTGATCATGATAATGATCATGATAGTGATCATGATAATGATCATGATAGTGATCATGATAATGATCATGATAGTGATCATGATAATGATCATGATCAAAATAATGATCATGATAATGATCATGATCATACTAATGATAGTGGTCATGATAATGATCATGATAATGATCATGATAGTGATCACGATAATAATCATGATAGTGATCACGATAATAATCATGATAGTGATCATGATAATGATCACGATAATGATCATGATACTGATCATGATAATGATCATTATCATGATCACTATTATGATCATTATCATGATCATTATCATGGTCATTATCATGATCAATATCATGATCATTATCATGATCATTATCATGACCATTATCATGATCACTATCATGATCATTATCGTGATCATTATCATGATCACTATCATGATCATTATCATGATCACTATCATGACTATTATCGTGATCACTATCATGATCATTATCATGATCATTATCATAATCACTAACATGATCATTATCATGATCATTAGCATGATCATTATCATGATCATTAGCATGATCACTATCATGATCATTAGCATGATCACTATCAGGATCATTATCATGATCATTATCATGATCATTATCATGATCACTATCATGATCATTATCATGATCATTATCATGATCATTATCATGACCATTATCATGATCATTATCATGATCATTATCATGATAATAATCATGATAGTGATTATGATCATAATAATGATCATTATCATTATCATGATCATTATCATGACCATTATCATGATCACTATCATGATCATTATCGTGATCATTATCATGATCACTATCATGACTATTATCGTGATCACTATCATGATCATTATCATGATCATTATCATAATCACTAACATGATCATTATCATAATCACTAACATGATCATTATCATGATCATTAGCATGATCACTATCATGATCATTAGCATGATTACTATCAGGATCATTATCATGATCATTATCATGATCATTATCATGATCACTATCATGATCATTATCATGATCATTATCATGATCATTATCATGACCATTATCATGATCACTATCATGATCATTATCATGATCATTATCATAATCACTAACATGATCATTATCATAATCACTAACATGATCATTATCATGATCATTAGCATGATCACTATCATGATCATTAGCATGATCACTATCATGATCATTAGCATGATCACTATCAGGATCATTATCGTGATCATTATCATGATCATTATCATGATCACTATCATGATCATTTTCATGATCATTATCATGATCATTATCGTGATCACTATCATGATCATTATCATGATCATTAGCATGATCATTATCATGATAATAATCATGATAGTGATTATGATCATAATAATGATCATTATCATTTATATGATCATGATCATTATCTAGATCACTATCATGATCATTATCATGATCATTATCATGATCATTATCATGATCACTATCATGTTACCATGATCACTATCATGATCATTATCATGATCATTATCATGATCATTATCATGATCACTATCATGATAATTATCATGATCATTATCATGATCACTATTATGATCATTATCATGATCATTATCATGATCATTATCATGATCAATATCATGATCATTATCATGATCATTATCATGACCATTATCATGATCACTATCATGATCAATATCGTGATCATTATCATGATCACTATCATGACTATTGTCGTGATAACTATCATGATCATTATCATGATCATTATCATAATCACTAACATGATCATTATCATGATCACTATCATGACTATTATCGTGATCATTATCATGATCATTATCATGATCATTATCATAATCACTAACATGATCATTATCATAATCATTAACATGATCATTATCATAATGACTAACATGATCATTATCATGATCATTATCATGATCATTATCATGATCATTATTATGATCACTATCAGGATCATTATCATGATCATGATCATTATCATGATCATTATCATGATCATTATCATGATCATTATCATGATCATTATCATGATCACTATCATGATCACTATCATGATTATTATCGTGATCACTATCATGATCATTATCATGATCATAATCACTAACATGATTATTATCATGATCATTATTATGATCATGATCACTATCATTATTATGATCATGATAATGATCATGATAATGATTATGATAGTGATCATGATAATGATCATGATAATGATCATGATAGTGATCACGATAATAGTCATGATAGTGATCATGATAATAATCATGATAGTGATCATGATAATAATCATGATAGGGATCATGATAATGATCATGATAGTGATCATGATAATGATCATGATAGTGATCACGATAATAATCATGATAGTGATCATGATAGTGATCATGATAATGATCATGATAATGATCATGATAATGATCCTGATAGTGATCATGATAATGATCATGATTATGATCATGTTATGATGTATTATGTATTATGATCATAATCACTATCATGATTATTATCATGATAATGATCATGCTAATGATCATGATAATGATCATGATAGTGATCACGATAATGATCATGATAATGATCATGATAATGATCATGATAGTGATCATGATAATGATCATGATAATGATCACGATAATGATCCTGATAGTGATCATGCTAATGATCATGATAGTGCTCATGCTAATGATCATGATAGTGATCATGCTAATGATCATGATAATGATCATGATAGTGATCATGATAATGATCATTATTATGATCATGATAATGATCATGATCAAAATAATGATCATGATAATGATCATTATCATAATAATGATAGTGATCATGATCAAAATAATGATCATGATAATAATCATGATAATGATCATGATAGTGATCACGATAATAATCATGATAGTGATCATGATAGTGATCATGATAATGATCATGATAATGATCATGATAATGATCCTGATAGTGATCATGATAATGGTCATGATTATGATCATGTTAGTGATTATGATAATGATCATGTTAATGATTATGATAATGATCATGTTAGTGATTATGATAATGATCATGATAATGATCATGATAATGATCACGATAATAGTAATGATAGTGATCATGATAATGATCATGTTAGTGATTATGATAATGATCATGATAATGATCATGATAGTGATCACGATAATAGTCATGATAGTGATCATGATAATGATCACGATATTGATCATGATAGTGATCATGATAATGGTCATGATAATGATCATGATATTGATCATGATAATGATCATGATAATGATCATGATAATGATCATAATAGTGATCATGATAATGATCATGATAATTATCATGATAGTGATCATGATAATGATCATGATAATGATCATGATAGTGATCATGGTAACATGATAGTGATCATGATAATGATCATGATAATGATCATGATAGTGATCTAGATAATGATCATGATCATAATAATGATAATGATCATGATCATAATAATGATAATGATCATGATCATAATAATGATAATGATCATTATTATGATCATAATCACTATCATGATTATTATCATGATAATGATCATGCTAATGATCATGATAATGATCATGATAGTGATCACGATAATGATCATGATAATGATCATGATAATGATCATGATAGTGATCATGATAATGATCATGATAATGATCAAGATAATGATCCTGATAGTGATCATGCTAATGATCATGATAGTGATCATGCTAATGATCATGATAATGATCATGTTAGTGATTATGATAATGATCATGTTAGTGATTATGATAATGATCATGATAATGATCATGATAGTGATCATGATAATGGTCATGATAATGATCATGATAATGATCATGATAATGATCATGGTAGTGATCATGATAATGATCATGATAATGATCATGATAATGATCCTGATAGTAATCATGCTAATGATCATGATAGTGATCAAGCTAATGATCATGATAATGATCATGTTAGTGATTATGATAATGATCATGTTAGTGATTATGATAATGATCATGTTAGTGATTATGATAATGATCATGATAATGATCATGATAGTGATCACGATAATAGTCACTATCATGATCATGATAATGATCACGATAATGATCATGATAGTGATCATGATAATGGTCATGATAATGATCATGATAATGATAATGATCATTATTATGATCATAATCACTATCATGATTATTATCATGATAATGATCATGATAATGATCATGATAATGGTCATGATAATGATCATGATAATGATCATGATAGTGATCACGATAATAATCATGATAGTGATCACGATAATAATCATGATAGTGATCATGATAATGATCACGATAATGATCATGATACTGATCATGATAATGATCATTATCATGATCACTATTATGATCATTATCATGATCATTATCATGATCATTATCATGATCAATATCATGATCATTATCATGATCATTATCATGACCATTATCACGATCAATATCATGATCATTATCGTGATCATTATCATGATCACTATCATGACTATTATCGTGATCACTATCATGATCATTAGCATGTTCATTATCATGATCATTAGCATGATCACTATCATGATCATTAGCATGATCACTATCAGGATCATTAGCATGATCACTATCAGGATCATTATCATGATCATTATCATGATCACTATCATGATCATTATCATGATCATTATTATGACCATTATCATGATCATTATCATGATCATTATCATGATCAATATCATGATCATTATCATGATCATTATCATGACCATTATCATGATCACTATCATGATCATTATCGTGATCATTATCATGATCACTATCATGACTATTATCGTGATCACTATCATGATCATTATCATGATAATTATCATAATCACTAACATGATCATTATCATAATCATTAGCATGATCATTATCATGATCATTAGCATGATCACTATCATGATCATTAGCATGATCACTATCAGGATCATTAGCATGATCACTATCAGGATCATTATCATGATCATTATCATGACCATTATCATGATCACTATCATGATCATTATCGTGATCATTATCATGATCACTATCATGACTATTATCGTGATCACTATCATGATCATTATCATGATCATTATCATAATCACTAACATGATTATTATCATAATCACTAACATGATCATTATCATGATCATTAGCATGATCACTATCATGATCATTAGCATGATTACTATCAGGATCATTATCATGATCATTATCATGATCACTATCATGATCATTATCATGATCATTATCATGATCATTATCATGACCATTATCATGATCACTATCATGATCATTATCATGATCATTATCATAATCACTAACATGATCATTATCATAATCACTAACATGATCATTATCATGATCATTAGCATGATCACTATCATGATCATTAGCATGATCACTATCAGGATCATTATCGTGATCATTATCATGATCATTATCATGATCACTATCATGATCATTATCATGATCATGATAATGATCATGATCGTGATCACTATCATGATCATTATCATGATCATTAGCATGATCATTATCATGATAATAATCATGATAGTGATTATGATCATAATAATGATCATTATCATTTATATGATCATGATCATTATCTAGATCACTATCATGATCATTATCATGATCACTATCATGTTACCATGATCACTATCATGATCATTATCATGATCATTATCATGATCAATATCATGATCATTATCATGATCATTATCATGACCATTATCATGATCACTATCATAATCAATATCGTGATCATTATCATGATCACTATCATGACTATTATCGTGATCACTATCATGATCATTATCATGATCATTATCATAATCACTAACATGTTCATTATCATGATCACTATCATGACTATTATCGTGATCATTATCATAATCACTAACATGATCATTATCATGATCACTATCATGATCATTATCATAATCACTAACATGATCATTATCATGATCATTATCATGATCACTATCAGGATCATTATCATGATCATTATCATGATCATTATCATGATCACTATCATGATCACTATCATGATTATTATCGTGATCACTATCATGATCATTATCATGATCATAATCACTAACATGATTATTATCATGATCATTATTATGATCATGATCACTATCATTATTATGATCATGATAATGATCATGATAACGATTATGATAGTGATCATGATAATGATCATGATAATGATCATGATAGTGATCACGATAATAGTCATGATAGTGATCATGATAATAATCATGATAGGGATCATGATAATGATCATGATAGTGGTCATGATAATGATCATTATTATGATCATGATAATGATCATGATAATGATCATGATCATAATAATGATACTGATCATGATCATAATAATGATCATGATAATAATCATGTTAGTGATTATGATCATGATAATGATCATGATAATGATCATGATAGTGATCACGATAATAATCATGATAGTGATCATGATAGTGATCATGATAATGATCATGATAATGATCATGATAATGATCCTGATAGTGATCATGATAATGATCATGATTATGATCATGTTAGTGATTATGATAATGATCATGTTAATGATTATGATAATGATCATGTTAGTGATTATGATAATGATCATGATAATGATCATGATAATGATCACGATAATAGTCATGATAGTGATCATGATAATGATCATGTTAGTGATTATGATAATGATCATGATAATGATCATGATAGTGATCACGATAATAGTCATGATAGTGATCATGATAATGATCACGATATTGATCATGATAGTGATCATGTAATGGTCATGATAATGGTCATGATAATGATCATGATAATGATCATGATATTGATCATGATAATGATCATGATAATGATCATGATAATGATCATAATAGTGATCATGATAATGATCATGATAATTATCATGATAGTGATCATGATAATGATCATGATAATGATCATGATAGTGATCATGGTAACATGATAGTGATCATGATAATGATCATGATAATGATCATGATAGTGATCTAGATAATGATCATGATCATAATAATGATAATGATCATGATCATAATAATGATAATGATCATTATTATGATCATAATCACTATCATGATTATTATCATGATAATGATCATGCTAATGATCATGATAATGATCATGATAGTGATCACGATAATGATCATGATAATGATCATGATAGTGATCATGATAATGATCATGATAATGATCAAGATAATGATCCTGATAGTGATCATGTTAATGATCATGATAGTGATCATGCTAATGATCATGATAATGATCATGTTAGTGATTATGATAATGATCATGTTAGTGATTATGATAATGATCATGATAATGATCATGATAGTGATCATGATAATGGTCATGATAATGATCATGATAATGATCATGATAATGATCATGATAGTGATCATGATAATGATCATGATCATGATAATGATCATGATAATGATCCTGATAGTAATCATGCTAATGATCATGATAGTGATCATGCTAATGATCATGATAATGATCATGTTAGTGATTATGATAATGATCATGTTAGTGATTATGATAATGATCATGTTAGTGATTATGATAATGATCATGATAATGATCATGATAGTGATCACGATAATAGTCATGATAGTGATCATGATAATGATCACGATAATGATCATGATAGTGATCATGATAATGGTCATGATAATGATCATGATAATGATAATGATCATTATTATGATCATAATCACTATCATGATTATTATCATGATAATGATCATGATAATGATCATGATAATGGTCATGATAATGATCATGATAATGATCATGATAATGATCATGATAGTGATCATGATAATGATCATGATAGTGATCATGATAATGATCATGATAATGATCATGATAATGATCCTGATAGTGATCATGCTAATGATCATGATAGTGATCATGCTAATGATCATGATAATGATCAGGAAAATGATCATGATAATGATCATGATTGTGATCATGATTGTGATCACGATAATAATCATAATAGTGATCATGATAATGATCACGATAATGATCTTGATAATGATCATGATAATGATCATGATAGTGATCATGATAATGATCATGATAGTGATCATGATAATGATCATGATAGTAATCATGATAATGATCATGATAGTGATCATGATAATGATCATGATAGTGATCGTAATAATGATCATGATAGTGATCATGATAATGATCATGATCATAATAATGATCATCCTAATGATCATGATAATGATCATCCTAATGATCATGATAATGATCATGATAGTGATCATGATAATGATCATGATAATGATCATGATAGTGATCATGATACTGATCATGATAATGATCATGATAATGATCATAATAATGATCATGATAATGATCATGATCATGATAGTGATCATGATACTGATCATGATAATGATCATGATAATGATCATAATAATGATTATGATAATGATCATGATAGTGATCATGATAATGATCATGATAGTGATCATGATAATGATCATGATAGTGATCATGATAATGATAATGATCATGATAATGATCATGATAGTGATTCTGATAATGATCATGACAATGTTCATGATAATGATCATGATAGTGATCATGATAGTCATCATGATAATGATCATGATAATGATCATGATAATGGTCATGATAATGATCATGATAATGATCATGATAATGATCATGATAGTGATCATGATAATGATCATGATAATGATCATGATAGTGATCATGATAATGATCATGATAATGATCATGATAATGATCATGATAATGGTCATGATAATGATCATGATAATGGTCATGATAATGATCATGATAATGGTCATGATAATGATCATGATAGTGATCATGATAATGATCATGATCATAATAATGATCATGATAGTGATCATGATAATGATCATGATAGTGATCATGATAATGATCATGATCATAATAATGATCATGATCATGATCATAATAAGGATCATGATAATGATCATGATAATGATCATGTTAATGTTAATTATCATGATAATGATCATGATAATGATCATGATAATGGTCATAATAATGATCATAATAGCGATCATGATAGTGATCATGCTAATGATCATGATAATGATCATGATAATGATCATGTTAATTATCATGATAATGATCATGATAATAATCATGATAGTGATCATAATAGTGATCATGATAATGATCATGATAATGATCATGATAATGATCATGATAATGATCATGATAATGATCATGATAATGATCATGATAATGGTCATGACCATAATAATGATAATGATCATTATTATGATCATGATAATGATCATGATAGTGATCATGATAATGATCATGATCAAAATAATGATCATGATAATGATCATGATCATAATAATGATAGCGATCATGATCATAATAATGATCATGATAATGATCATGTTAGTGATTATGATCATGATAATGATCATGATAATGATCATGATAGTGATCACGATAATCATGATAATGATCATGATAATGATCATGATAATGGTCATGATAATGATCATGATAATGGTCATGATAATGATCATAATAGTGATCACGATAATGATCATGATAATGATCATGATAATGATCATGATAGTGATCATGATAGTGATCATGATAGTGATCATGATAGTGATCATGATAGTGATCATGATAGTGATCATGATAGTGATCATGATAATGATCATGATAATGATCATGATAATGATCATGATAAAGATCATGATAATGGTCATGATAATGATCATGATAATGGTCATGATAATGATCATGATAATGGTCATGATAATGATCATGATAATGGTCATGATAATGATTATGATAGTGATCATGATAATGATCATGATCATAATAATGATCATGATAATGATAATTATCATGATAGTGATCATGCTAATGATCATGATAATGATCATGATAGTGATCACGATAATAGTCATGATAGTGATCATGATAATGGTCATGACCATAATAATGATAATGATCATTATTATGATCATGATAATGATCCTGATAGTGATAGTAATGATAATGATCATGATAGTGATCATGCTAATGATCATGATAAAGATCATGTTAATAATTATGATAGTCATCATGATAATGATCATGATAATGATCATGATAATAATCCTGATAGTGATCATTATAGTGATCATGATAATGATCATGATAATGATAATTATCATGATACTGATCATGCTAATGATCATGACAATAATCATGATAATGATCATGATAGTGATCACGATAATAGTCATGATAGTGATTATGATCATAATAATGATCATTATCATGATCATTATCATGATCACTATCATGTTACCATGATCACTATCATGATCATTATCATGATCATTATCATGATCACTATCATGATAATTATCGTGATCATTATCATGATCACTATTATGATCATTATCATGATCATTATCATGATCATTATCATGATCATTATCATGATTAATATCATGATCATTATCATGATCATTATCATGACCATTATCATGATCACTATCATGATCAATATCGTGATCATTATCATGATCACTATCACGACTATTATTTTGATCACTATCATGATCATTATCATGATCATTATCATATTCACTAACATGATCATTATCATGATCACTATCATGACTATTATCGTGATCACTATCATGATCATTATCATGATCATTATCATGATCATTATCATGATCATGATCATAATAAGGATCATGATAATGATCATGATAATGATCATGTTAATGTTAATTATCATGATAATGATCATGATAATGGTCATAATAATGATCATAATAGTGATCATGATAGTGATCATGCTAATGATCATGATAATGATCATGATAATGATCATGTTAATTATCATGATAATGATCATGATAATAATCATGATAGTGATCATAATAGTGATCATGATAATGATCATGATAATGATCATGATAATGATCATGATAATGATCATGATAATGGTCATGACCATAATAATGATAATGATCATTATTATGATCATGATAATGATCATGATAGTGATCATGATAATGATCATGATCAAAATAATGATCATGATAATGATCATGATCATAATAATGATAGCGATCATGATCATAATAATGATCATGATAATGATCATGTTAGTGATTATGATCATGATAATGATCATGATAATGATCATGATAGTGATTATGATCATGATAATGATCATGATAATGATCATGATAGTGATCACGATAATCATGATAATGATCATGATAATGATCATGATAATGGTCATGATAATGATCATGATAATGGTCATGATAATGATCATAATAGTGATCACGATAATGATCATGATAATGATCATGATAATGATCATGATAGTGATCATGATAGTGATCATGATAGTGATCATGATAGTGATCATGATAGTGATCATGATAGTGATCATGATAGTGATCATGATAATGATCATGATAATGATCATGATAATGATCATGATAAAGATCATGATAATGGTCATGATAATGATCATGATAATGGTCATGATAATGATCATGATAATGGTCATGATAATGATCATGATAATGGTCATGATAATGATTATGATAGTGATCATGATAATGATCATGATCATAATAATGATCATGATAATGATAATTATCATGACAGTATTCATGCTAATGATCATGATAATGATCATGATAGTGATCACGATAATAGTCATGATAGTGATCATGATAATGGTCATGACCATAATAATGATAATGATCATTATTATGATCATGATAATGATCCTGATAGTGATAGTAATGATAATGATCATGATAGTGATCATGCTAATGATCATGATAAAGATCATGTTAATGATTATGATAGTCATCATGATAATGATCATGATAATGATCATGATAATAATCCTGATAGTGATCATTATAGTGATCATGATAATGATCATGATAATGATAATTATCATGATACTGATCATGCTAATGATCATGACAATAATCATGATAATGATCATGATAGTGATCACGATAATAGTCATGATAGTGATTATGATCATAATAATGATCATTATCATGATCATTATCATGATCACTATCATGTTACCATGATCACTATCATGATCATTATCATGATCATTATCATGATCACTATCATGATAATTATCGTGATCATTATCATGATCACTATTATGATCATTATCATGATCATTATCATGATCATTATCATGATCATTATCATGATTAATATCATGATCATTATCATGATCATTATCATGACCATTATCATGATCACTATCATGATCAATATCGTGATCATTATCATGATCACTATCACGACTATTATCGTGATCACTATCATGATCATTATCATGATCATTATCATATTCACTAACATGATCATTATCATGATCACTATCATGACTATTATCGTGATCACTATCATGATCATTATCATGATCATTATCATGATCATTATCATGATCATTATCATAATCACTAACATGATCATTATCATGATCATTAGCATGATCATTATCACGATCATTAGCATGATCACTATCATGATCATTAGCATGATCACTATCAGGATCATTATCATGATCATTATCATGATCATTATCATGATCACTATCATGATCATTATCATGATCATTATCATGATCATTATCATGACCATTATCATGATCATTATCATGATAGTAATCATGATAGTGATTATGATCATAATAATGATCATTATCATTATCATGATCATTATCATGACCATTATCATGATCACTATCATGATCATTATCGTGATCATTATCATGATCACTATCATGACTATTATCGTGATCACTATCATGATCATTATCATGATCATTATCATAATCACTAACATGATCATTATCATAATCACTAACATGATCATTATCATGATCATTAGCATGATCACTATCATGATCATTAGCATGATTACTATCAGGATCATTATCATGATCATTATCATGATCATTATCATGATCACTATCATGATCATTATCATGACCATTATCATGATCATTATCATGACCATTATCATGATCACTATCATGATCATTATCATGATCATTATCATAACCACTAACATGATCATTATCATAATCACTAACATGATCATTATCATGATCATTAGCATGATCATTATCATGATCATTAGCATGATCATTATCATGATCATTATCATGATCACTATCATGATCATTATCATGATCATTATCATGATCATTATCATGACCATTATCACGATCACTATCATGATCATTATCATGATCATTATCATAATCACTAACATGATCATTATCATAATCACTAACATGATCATTATCATGATCATTAGCATGATCACTATCATGATCATTAGCATGATCACTGTCAGGATCATTATCTTGATCATTATCATGATCATTATCATGATCACTATCATGATCATTATCATGATCATTATCATGATCATTATCGTGATCACTATCATGATCATTATCATGATCATTAGCATGATCATTATCATGATAATAATCATGATAGTGATTATGATCATAATAATGATCATTATCATTATTATGATCATGATCATTATCATTATTATGATCATGATCATTATCTAGATCACTATCATGATCATTATCATGATCATTATCATGATCACTATCATGATCATTATCATGATCATTATCATGATCACTATCATGATAATTATCATGATCATTATCATGATCACTATTATGATCATTATCATGATCATTATCATGATCAATATCATGATCATTATCATGACCATTATCATGATCACTATCATGATCAATATCGTGATCATTATCATGATCGCTATCATGACTATTATCGTGATCACTATCATGATCATTATCATGATCATTATCATAATCACTAACATGATCATTATCATGATCACTATCATTACTATTATCGTGATCATTATCGTGATCATTATCATGATCATTATCATGATCATTATCATAATCACTAACATGATCATTATCATAATCATTAACATGATCATTATCATAATCATTAACATGATCATTATCATAATCACTAACATGATCATAATCATGATCATTATCATGATCACTATCAGGATCATTATCATGATCATTATCATGATCATTATCATGATCATTATCATGATCACTATCATGATCATTATCATGATCCCTATCATGATTATTATCATGATCACTATCATGACTATTATCGTGATCACTATCATGATCATTATCATGATCATTATCATGATCATTATCATGATCATTATCATGATCATTATCATGATCATTATCATGATCATTATCATGATCATTATCATGATCATTATCATGATCACTATTATGATCACTATCATGATTATTATCATAATCACTAACATGATTATTGTCATGATCATTATTATGATCATGATCACTATCATTATTATGATCATGATCATTATTTTGATCATGATCATTATCATGATCATAATAATGATCATTATCATGATCACTATCATGATCATTATCATGATCCCTATCATGATTATTATCATGATCACTATCATGACTATTATCGTGATCACTATCATGATCATTATCATGATCACTATCATAATCATTATCATGATCATTATCATGATCATAATAATGATAGTGATCATGATCATAATAATGATCATGATAATAATCATGTTAGTGATTATGATCATGATAATGATCATGATAGTGATCACGATAATAATCATGATAGTGATCATGATAGTGATCATGATAATGATCATGATAATGATCATGATAATGATCCTGATAGTGATCATGATAATGATCATGATAATGATCATGTTAGTGATTATGATAATGATCATGTTAATGATTATGATAATGATCATGTTAATGATTATGATAATGATCATGTTAGTGATTATGATAATGATCATGATAATGATCATGATAATGATCACGATAATGATCACGATAATAGTAATGATAGTGATCATGATAATGATCATGTTAGTGATTATGATAATGATCATGATAATGATCATGATAGTGATCACGATAATAGTCATGATAGCGATCATGATAATGATCACGATATTGATCATGATAGTGATCATGATAATGGTCATGATAATGATCATGATATTGATCATGATAATGATCATGATAATGATCATAATAGTGATCATGATAATGATCATGATAATGGTCATGATAATGATCATGATAATGGTCATGATAATGATCATGATAATGGTCATGATAATGATTATGATAGTGATCATGATAATGATCATGATCATAATAATGATCATGATAATGATAATTATCATGACAGTATTCATGCTAATGATCATGATAATGATCATGATAGTGATCACGATAATAGTCATGATAGTGATCATGATAATGGTCATGATAATGATCATGATAATGGTCATGATAATGATTATGATAGTGATCATGATAATGATCATGATCATAATAATGATCATGATAATGATAATTATCATGACAGTATTCATGCTAATGATCATGATAATGATCATGATAGTGATCACGATAATAGTCATGATAGTGATCATGATAATGGTCATGACCATAATAATGATAATGATCATTATTATGATCATGATAATGATCCTGATAGTGATAGTAATGATAATGATCATGATAGTGATCATGCTAATGATCATGATAAAGATCATGTTAATGATTATGATAGTCATCATGATAATGATCATGATAATGATCATGATAATAATCCTGATAGTGATCATTATAGTGATCATGATAATGATCATGATAATGATAATTATCATGATACTGATCATGCTAATGATCATGACAATAATCATGATAATGATCATGATAGTGATCACGATAATAGTCATGATAGTGATTATGATCATAATAATGATCATTATCATGATCATTATCATGATCACTATCATGTTACCATGATCACTATCATGATCATTATCATGATCATTATCATGATCACTATCATGATAATTATCGTGATCATTATCATGATCACTATTATGATCATTATCATGATCATTATCATGATCATTATCATGATCATTATCATGATTAATATCATGATCATTATCATGATCATTATCATGACCATTATCATGATCACTATCATGATCAATATCGTGATCATTATCATGATCACTATCACGACTATTATCGTGATCACTATCATGATCATTATCATGATCATTATCATATTCACTAACATGATCATTATCATGATCACTATCATGACTATTATCGTGATCACTATCATGATCATTATCATGATCATTATCATGATCATTATCATGATCATTATCATAATCACTAACATGATCATTATCATGATCATTAGCATGATCATTATCACGATCATTAGCATGATCACTATCATGATCATTAGCATGATCACTATCAGGATCATTATCATGATCATTATCATGATCATTATCATGATCACTATCATGATCATTATCATGATCATTATCATGATCATTATCATGACCATTATCATGATCATTATCATGATAGTAATCATGATAGTGATTATGATCATAATAATGATCATTATCATTATCATGATCATTATCATGACCATTATCATGATCACTATCATGATCATTATCGTGATCATTATCATGATCACTATCATGACTATTATCGTGATCACTATCATGATCATTATCATGATCATTATCATAATCACTAACATGATCATTATCATAATCACTAACATGATCATTATCATGATCATTAGCATGATCACTATCATGATCATTAGCATGATTACTATCAGGATCATTATCATGATCATTATCATGATCATTATCATGATCACTATCATGATCATTATCATGACCATTATCATGATCATTATCATGACCATTATCATGATCACTATCATGATCATTATCATGATCATTATCATAACCACTAACATGATCATTATCATAATCACTAACATGATCATTATCATGATCATTAGCATGATCATTATCATGATCATTAGCATGATCATTATCATGATCATTATCATGATCACTATCATGATCATTATCATGATCATTATCATGATCATTATCATGACCATTATCACGATCACTATCATGATCATTATCATGATCATTATCATAATCACTAACATGATCATTATCATAATCACTAACATGATCATTATCATGATCATTAGCATGATCACTATCATGATCATTAGCATGATCACTGTCAGGATCATTATCTTGATCATTATCATGATCATTATCATGATCACTATCATGATCATTATCATGATCATTATCATGATCATTATCGTGATCACTATCATGATCATTATCATGATCATTAGCATGATCATTATCATGATAATAATCATGATAGTGATTATGATCATAATAATGATCATTATCATTATTATGATCATGATCATTATCATTATTATGATCATGATCATTATCTAGATCACTATCATGATCATTATCATGATCATTATCATGATCACTATCATGATCATTATCATGATCATTATCATGATCACTATCATGATAATTATCATGATCATTATCATGATCACTATTATGATCATTATCATGATCATTATCATGATCAATATCATGATCATTATCATGACCATTATCATGATCACTATCATGATCAATATCGTGATCATTATCATGATCGCTATCATGACTATTATCGTGATCACTATCATGATCATTATCATGATCATTATCATAATCACTAACATGATCATTATCATGATCACTATCATTACTATTATCGTGATCATTATCGTGATCATTATCATGATCATTATCATGATCATTATCATAATCACTAACATGATCATTATCATAATCATTAACATGATCATTATCATAATCATTAACATGATCATTATCATAATCACTAACATGATCATAATCATGATCATTATCATGATCACTATCAGGATCATTATCATGATCATTATCATGATCATTATCATGATCATTATCATGATCACTATCATGATCATTATCATGATCCCTATCATGATTATTATCATGATCACTATCATGACTATTATCGTGATCACTATCATGATCATTATCATGATCATTATCATGATCATTATCATGATCATTATCATGATCATTATCATGATCATTATCATGATCATTATCATGATCATTATCATGATCATTATCATGATCACTATTATGATCACTATCATGATTATTATCATAATCACTAACATGATTATTGTCATGATCATTATTATGATCATGATCACTATCATTATTATGATCATGATCATTATTTTGATCATGATCATTATCATGATCATAATAATGATCATTATCATGATCACTATCATGATCATTATCATGATCCCTATCATGATTATTATCATGATCACTATCATGACTATTATCGTGATCACTATCATGATCATTATCATGATCACTATCATAATCATTATCATGATCATTATCATGATCATAATAATGATAGTGATCATGATCATAATAATGATCATGATAATAATCATGTTAGTGATTATGATCATGATAATGATCATGATAGTGATCACGATAATAATCATGATAGTGATCATGATAGTGATCATGATAATGATCATGATAATGATCATGATAATGATCCTGATAGTGATCATGATAATGATCATGATAATGATCATGTTAGTGATTATGATAATGATCATGTTAATGATTATGATAATGATCATGTTAATGATTATGATAATGATCATGTTAGTGATTATGATAATGATCATGATAATGATCATGATAATGATCACGATAATAGTCATGATAGTGATCATGATAATGATCATGTTAGTGATTATGATAATGGTCATGATAATGATCATGATAGTTATCACGATAATAGTCATGATAGTGATCATGATAATGATCACGATATTGATCATGATAGTGATCATGATAATGGTCATGATAATGATCATGATAATGATCATGATATTGATCATGATAATGATCATGATAATGATCATGATAATGATCCTGATAGTGATCATGATAATGATCATGATTATGATCATGTTAGTGATTATGATAATGATCATGTTAATGATTATGATAATGATCATGTTAATGATTATGATAATGATCATGTTATGATAATGATCATGATAATGATCATGATAGTGATCACGATAATCATGATAATGATCATGATAATGATCATGATAATGGTCATGATAATGATCATGATAATGGTCATGATAATGATCATAATAGTGATCACGATAATGATCATGATAATGATCATGATAATGATCATGATAGTGATCATGATAGTGATCATGATAGTGATCATGATAGTGATCATGATAGTGATCATGATAGTGATCATGATAGTGATCATGATAATGATCATGATAATGATCATGATAATGATCATGATAAAGATCATGATAATGGTCATGATAATGATCATGATAATGGTCATGATAATGATCATGATAATGGTCATGATAATGATCATGATAATGGTCATGATAATGATCATGATAATGATAATTATCATGATAGTGATCATGCTAATGATCATGATAATGATCATGATAGTGATCACGATAATAGTCATGATAGTGATCATGATAATGGTCATGACCATAATAATGATAATGATCATTATTATGATCATGATAATGATCCTGATAGTGATAGTAATGATAATGATCATGATAGTGATCATGCTAATGATCATGATAAAGATCATGTTAATGATTATGATAGTCATCATGATAATGATCATGATAATGATCATGATAATAATCCTGATAGTGATCATTATAGTGATCATGATAATGATCATGATAATGATAATTATCATGATACTGATCATGCTAATGATCATGACAATAATCATGATAATGATCATGATAGTGATCACGATAATAGTCATGATAGTGATTATGATCATAATAATGATCATTATCATGATCATTATCATGATCACTATCATGTTACCATGATCACTATCATGATCATTATCATGATCATTATCATGATCACTATCATGATAATTATCGTGATCATTATCATGATCACTATTATGATCATTATCATGATCATTATCATGATCATTATCATGATCATTATCATGATTAATATCATGATCATTATCATGATCATTATCATGACCATTATCATGATCACTATCATGATCAATATCGTGATCATTATCATGATCACTATCACGACTATTATCGTGATCACTATCATGATCATTATCATGATCATTATCATATTCACTAACATGATCATTATCATGATCACTATCATGACTATTATCGTGATCACTATCATGATCATTATCATGATCATTATCATGATCATTATCATGATCATTATCATAATCACTAACATGATCATTATCATGATCATTAGCATGATCATTATCACGATCATTAGCATGATCACTATCATGATCATTAGCATGATCACTATCAGGATCATTATCATGATCATTATCATGATCATTATCATGATCACTATCATGATCATTATCATGATCATTATCATGATCATTATCATGACCATTATCATGATCATTATCATGATAGTAATCATGATAGTGATTATGATCATAATAATGATCATTATCATTATCATGATCATTATCATGACCATTATCATGATCACTATCATGATCATTATCGTGATAATGATCATGATAATGATCCTGATAGTGATCATGATAATGATCATGATTATGATCATGTTAGTGATTATGATAATGATCATGTTAATGATTATGATAATGATCATGTTAATGATTATGATAATGATCATGTTATGATAATGATCATGATAATGATCATGATAGTGATCACGATAATCATGATAATGATCATGATAATGATCATGATAATGGTCATGATAATGATCATGATAATGGTCATGATAATGATCATAATAGTGATCACGATAATGATCATGATAATGATCATGATAATGATCATGATAGTGATCATGATAGTGATCATGATAGTGATCATGATAGTGATCATGATAGTGATCATGATAGTGATCATGATAGTGATCATGATAATGATCATGATAATGATCATGATAATGATCATGATAAAGATCATGATAATGGTCATGATAATGATCATGATAATGGTCATGATAATGATCATGATAATGGTCATGATAATGATCATGATAATGGTCATGATAATGATTATGATAGTGATCATGATAATGATCATGATCATAATAATGATCATGATAATGATAATTATCATGATAGTGATCATGCTAATGATCATGATAATGATCATGATAGTGATCACGATAATAGTCATGATAGTGATCATGATAATGGTCATGACCATAATAATGATAATGATCATTATTATGATCATGATAATGATCCTGATAGTGATAGTAATGATAATGATCATGATAGTGATCATGCTAATGATCATGATAAAGATCATGTTAATGATTATGATAGTCATCATGATAATGATCATGATAATGATCATGATAATAATCCTGATAGTGATCATTATAGTGATCATGATAATGATCATGATAATGATAATTATCATGATACTGATCATGCTAATGATCATGACAATAATCATGATAATGATCATGATAGTGATCACGATAATAGTCATGATAGTGATTATGATCATAATAATGATCATTATCATGATCATTATCATGATCACTATCATGTTACCATGATCACTATCATGATCATTATCATGATCATTATCATGATCACTATCATGATAATTATCGTGATCATTATCATGATCACTATTATGATCATTATCATGATCATTATCATGATCATTATCATGATCATTATCATGATTAATATCATGATCATTATCATGATCATTATCATGACCATTATCATGATCACTATCATGATCAATATCGTGATCATTATCATGATCACTATCACGACTATTATCGTGATCACTATCATGATCATTATCATGATCATTATCATATTCACTAACATGATCATTATCATGATCACTATCATGACTATTATCGTGATCACTATCATGATCATTATCATGATCATTATCATGATCATTATCATGATCATTATCATAATCACTAACATGATCATTATCATGATCATTAGCATGATCATTATCACGATCATTAGCATGATCACTATCATGATCATTAGCATGATCACTATCAGGATCATTATCATGATCATTATCATGATCATTATCATGATCACTATCATGATCATTATCATGATCATTATCATGATCATTATCATGACCATTATCATGATCATTATCATGATAGTAATCATGATAGTGATTATGATCATAATAATGATCATTATCATTATCATGATCATTATCATGACCATTATCATGATCACTATCATGATCATTATCGTGATCATTATCATGATCACTATCATGACTATTATCGTGATCACTATCATGATCATTATCATGATCATTATCATAATCACTAACATGATCATTATCATAATCACTAACATGATCATTATCATGATCATTAGCATGATCACTATCATGATCATTAGCATGATTACTATCAGGATCATTATCATGATCATTATCATGATCATTATCATGATCACTATCATGATCATTATCATGACCATTATCATGACCATTATCATGACCATTATCATGATCACTATCATGATCATTATCATGATCATTATCATAACCACTAACATGATCATTATCATAATCACTAACATGATCATTATCATGATCATTAGCATGATCATTATCATGATCATTAGCATGATCATTATCATGATCATTATCATGATCACTATCATGATCATTATCATGATCATTATCATGATCATTATCATGACCATTATCACGATCACTATCATGATCATTATCATGATCATTATCATAATCACTAACATGATCATTATCATAATCACTAACATGATCATTATCATGATCATTAGCATGATCACTATCATGATCATTAGCATGATCACTGTCAGGATCATTATCTTGATCATTATCATGATCATTATCATGATCACTATCATGATCATTATCATGATCATTATCATGATCATTATCGTGATCACTATCATGATCATTATCATGATCATTAGCATGATCATTATCATGATAATAATCATGATAGTGATTATGATCATAATAATGATCATTATCATTATTATGATCATGATCATTATCATTATTATGATCATGATCATTATCTAGATCACTATCATGATCATTATCATGATCATTATCATGATCACTATCATGATCATTATCATGATCATTATCATGATCACTATCATGATAATTATCATGATCATTATCATGATCACTATTATGATCATTATCATGATCATTATCATGATCAATATCATGATCATTATCATGACCATTATCATGATCACTATCATGATCATTATCGTGATCATTATCATGATCGCTATCATGACTATTATCGTGATCACTATCATGATCATTATCATGATCATTATCATAATCACTAACATGATCATTATCATGATCACTATCATTACTATTATCGTGATCATTATCGTGATCATTATCATGATCATTATCATGATCATTATCATAATCACTAACATGATCATTATCATAATCATTAACATGATCATTATCATAATCATTAACATGATCATTATCATAATCACTAACATGATCATAATCATGATCATTATCATGATCACTATCAGGATCATTATCATGATCATTATCATGATCATTATCATGATCATTATCATGATCACTATCATGATCATTATCATGATCCCTATCATGATTATTATCATGATCACTATCATGACTATTATCGTGATCACTATCATGATCATTATCATGATCATTAACATGATCATTATCATGATCATTATCATGATCATTATCATGATCATTATCATGATCATTATCATGATCATTATCATGATCATTATCATGATCACTATTATGATCACTATCATGATTATTATCATAATCACTAACATGATTATTGTCATGATCATTATTATGATCATGATCACTATCATTATTATGATCATGATCATTATTTTGATCATGATCATTATCATGATCATAATAATGATCATTATCATGATCACTATCATGATCATTATCATGATCCCTATCATGATTATTATCATGATCACTATCATGACTATTATCGTGATCACTATCATGATCATAATCATGATCACTATCATAATCATTATCATGATCATTATCATGATCATAATAATGATAGTGATCATGATCATAATAATGATCATGATAATAATCATGTTAGTGATTATGATCATGATAATGATCATGATAGTGATCACGATAATAATCATGATAGTGATCATGATAGTGATCATGATAATGATCATGATAATGATCATGATAATGATCCTGATAGTGATCATGATAATGATCATGATAATGATCATGTTAGTGATTATGATAATGATCATGTTAATGATTATGATAATGATCATGTTAATGATTATGATAATGATCATGTTAGTGATTATGATAATGATCATGATAATGATCATGATAATGATCACGATAATAGTCATGATAGTGATCATGATAATGATCATGTTAGTGATTATGATAATGGTCATGATAATGATCATGATAGTTATCACGATAATAGTCATGATAGTGATCATGATAATGATCACGATATTGATCATGATAGTGATCATGATAATGGTCATGATAATGATCATGATAATGATCATGATATTGATCATGATAATGATCATGATAATGATCATGATAATGATCATAATAGTGATCATGATAATGATCATGATAATTATCATGATAGTGATCATGATAATGATCATGATAATGATCATGATAATGATCATGATAGTGATGTAGATAATGATCATGATCATATAAATGATAATGATCATTATTATGATCATAATCACTATCATGATTATTATCATGATAATGATCATGCTAATGATCATGATAATGATCATGATAATGATCATGATAATGATCATGATAGTGATCATGATAATGATCATGATAATGATCACGATAATGATCCTGATAGTGATCATGCTAATGATCATGATAGTGATCATGCTAATGATCATGATAGTGATCATGCTAATGATCATGATAATGATCATGTTAGTGATTATGATAATGATCATGTTAGTGGTTATGATAATGATCATGATAATGATCATGATAGTGATCATGATAATGGTCATGATAATGATCATGATAATGATCATGATAATGATCATGATAGTGATCATGATAATGATCATGATAATGATCATGATAATGATCCTGATAGTAATCATGCTAATGATCATGATAGTGATCATGCTAATGATCATGATAATGATCATGTTAGTGATTATGATAATGATCATGTTAGTGATTATGATAATGATCATGATAGTGATCACGATAATAGTCATGATAGTGATCATGATAATGATCACGATAATGATCATGATAGTGATCATGATAATGGTCATGATAATGATCATGATAATGATAATGATCATTATTATGATCATAATCACTATCATGATTATTATCATGATAATGATCATGATAATGATCATGATAATGGTCATGATAATGATCATGATAATGATCATGATAATGATCATGATAGTGATCATGATAATGATCATGATAATGATCATGATAATGATCCTGATAGTGATCATGCTAATGATCATGATAGTGATCATGCTAATGATCATGATAATGATCATGCTAATGATAATCACTATCATTATCATGATCATTAGCATGATCACTATCATGATCATTAGCATGATCACTATCAGGATCATTATCATGATCATTATCATGATCATTATCATGATCACTATCATGATCATTATCATGATCATTATCATGATCATTATCATGACCATTATCATGATCATTATCATGATCATTATCATGATAATAATCATGATAGTGATTATGATCATAATAATGATCATTATCATTATCATGATCATTATCATGACCATTATCATAATCACTATCATGATCATTATCGTGATCATTATCATGATCACTATCATGACTATTATCGTGATCACTATCATGATCATTATCATGATCATTATCATAATCACTAACATGATCATTATCATAATCACTAACATGATCATTATCATGATCATTAGCATGATCACTATCATGATCATTAGCATGATTACTATCAGGATCATTATCATGATCATTATCATGATCATTATCATGATCACTATCATGATCATTATCATGATCATTATCATGATCATTATCATGACCATTATCATGATCACTATCATGATCATTATCATGATCATTATCATAACCACTAACATGATCATTATCATAATCACTAACATGATCATTATCATGATCATTAGCATGATCACTATCATGATCATTAGCATGATCACTATCAGGATCATTATCGTGATCATTATCATGATCATTATCATGATCACTATCATGATCATTATCATGATCATTATCATGATCATTATCGTGATCACTATCATGATCATTATCATGATTATTAGCATGATCATTATCATGATAACAATCATGATAGTGATTATGATCATAATAATGATCATTATCATTTATATGATCATGATCATTATCTAGATCACTATCATGATCATTATCATGATCATTATCATGATCACTATCATGTTACCATGATCACTATCATGATCATTATCATGATCATTATCATGATCACTATCATGATAATTATCATGATCATTATCATGATCACTATTATGATCATTATCATGATCATTATCATGATCATTATTATGATCAATATCATGATCATTATCATGATCATTATCATGACCATTATCATGATCACTATCATGATCAATATCGTGATCATTATCATGATCACTATCATGACTATTATCGTGATAACTATCATGATCATTATCATGACCATTATCATAATCACTAACATGATCATTATCATGATCACTATCATGACTATTATCGTGATCATTATCATGATCATTATCATGATCATTATCATAATCACTAACATGATCATTATCATAATCATTAACATGATCATTATCATAATCACTAACATGATCATTAGCATGATCATTATCATGATCACTATCAGGATCATTATCATGATCATTATCATGATCATTATCATGATCACTATCATGATCACTATCATGATTATTATCGTGATCACTATCATGATCATTATCATGATCATAATCACTAACATGATTATTATCATGATCATTATTATGATCATGATCACTATCATTATTATGATCATGATAATGATCATGATAATGATTATGATAGTGATCATGATAATGATCATGATAATGATCATGATAGTGATCACGATAATAGTCATGATAGTGATGATGGTAATAATCATGATAGGGATCATGATAATGATCATGATAGTGATCATGATAATGATCATTATTATGATCATGATAATGATCATGATCAAAATAATGATCATGATAATGATCATGATCATAATAATGATAGTGATCATGATCATAATAATGATCATGATAATAATCATGTTAGTGATTATGATCATGATAATGATCATGATAGTGATCACGATAATAATCATGATAGTGATCATGATAGTGATCATGATAATGATCATGATAATGATCATGATAATGATCATGATAATGATCATGTTAGTGATTATGATAATGATCATGTTAATGATTATGATAATGATCATGTTAATGATTATGATAATGATCATGTTAGTGATTATGATAATGATCATGATAATGATCATGATAATGATCACGATAATGATCAGGATAATAGTAATGATAGTGATCATGATAATGATCATGTTAGTGATTATGATAATGATCATGATAATGATCATGATAGTGATCACGATAATAGTCATGATAGCGATCATGATAATGATCACGATATTGATCATGATAGTGATCATGATAATGGTCATGATAATGATCATGATATTGATCATGATAATGATCATGATATTGATCACGATAATGATCATGATAATGATCATGATAATGATCATGATAATGATCATGATAATGATCATAATAGTGATCATGATAATGATCATGATTATGATCATGATAGTGATCATGATAATGATCATGATAATGATCATGATAGTGATCTAGATAATGATCATGATCATAATAATGATAATGATCATTATTATGATCATAATCACTATCATGATTATTATCATGATAATGATCATGCTAATGATCATGATAATGATCATGATAATGATCATGATAGTGATCACGATAATGATCATGATAATGATCATGATAATGATCATGATAGTGATCATGATAATGATCATGATAATGATCAAGATAATGATCCTGATAGTGATCATGCTAATGATCATGATAGTGATCATGCTAATGATCATGATAATGATCATGTTAGTGATTATGATAATGATCATGTTAGTGATTATGATAATGATCATGATAATGATCATGATAGTGATCATGATAATGGTCATGATAATGATCATGATAATGATCATGATAATGATCATGATAATGATCATGATAATGATCATGATAATGATCATGATAGTGATCATCATAATGATCATGATAATGATCATGATAATGATCCTGATAGTAATCATGCTAATGATCATGATAGTGATCATGCTAATGATCATGATAATGATCATGTTAGTGATTATGATAATGATCATGTTAGTGATTATGATAATGATCATGTTAGTGATTATGATAATGATCATGATAATGATCATGATAGTGATCACGATAATAGTCATGATAGTGATCATTATCATGACCATTATCATGATCACTATCATGATCATTATCGTGATCATTAACATGATCACTATCATGGCTATTATCGTGATCACTATCATGATCATTATCATGATCATTATCATAATCACTAACATGATCATTATCATGATCATTAGCATGATCATTATCATGATCATTAGCATGATCACTATCATGATCATTAGCATGATCACTATCAGGATCATTATCTTGATCATTATCATGATCATTATCATGATCACTATCATGATCATTATCATGATCATTATCATGATCATTATCGTGATCACTATCATGATCATTATCACTATCATGATCATTATCATGATCATTAGCATGATCATTATCATGATAATAATCATGATAGTGATTATGATCATAATAATGATCATTATCATTATTATGATCATGATCATTATCATTATTATGATCATGATCATTATCTAGATCACTATCATGATCATTATCATGATCATTAGCATGATCATTATCATGATAATAATCATGATAGTGATTATGATCATAATAATGATCATTATCATTTATATGATCATGATCATTATCTAGATCACTATCATGATCATTATCATGATCATTATCATGATCACTATCATGTTACCATGATCACTATCATGATCATTATCATGATCATTATCATGATCACTATCATGATAATTATCATGATCATTATCATGATCACTATTATGATCATTATCATGATCATTATCATGATCATTATCATGATCAATATCATGATCATTATCATGATCATTATCATGATCAATATCATGATCATTATCATGATCATTATCATGACCATTATCATGATCACTATCATGATCAATATCGTGATCATTATCATGATCACTATCATGACTATTATCGTGATAACTATCATGATCATTATCATGACCATTATCATAATCACTAACATGATCATTATCATGATCACTATCATGACTATTATCGTGATCATTATCATGATCATTATCATGATCATTATCATAATCACTAACATGATCATTATCATAATCATTAACATGATCATTATCATAATCACTAACATGATCATTATCATGATCATTATCATGATCACTATCAGGATCATTATCATGATCATTATCATGATCATTATCATGATCACTATCATGATCACTATCATGATTATTATCGTGATCACTATCATGATCATTATCATGATCATAATCACTAACATGATTATTATCATGATCATTATCATGATCATTATTATGATCATGACTATTATCGTGATCACTATCATGATCATTATCATGATCATTATCATAATCACTAACATGATCATTATCATAATCACTAACATGATCATTATCATGATCATTAGCATGATCACTATCATGATCATTAGCATGATTACTATCAGGATCATTATCATGATCATTATCATGATCATTATGATGATCACTATCATGATCATTATCATGATCATTATCATGATCATTATCATGATCATTATCATGATCATTATCATGATCATTATCATGACCATTATCATGATCGCTATCATGATCATTATCATGATCATTATCATAATCACTAACATGATCATTATCATAATCACTAACATGATCATTATCATAATCACTAACATGATCATTATCATGATCATTAGCATGATCACTATCAGGATCATTATCTTGATCATTATCATGATCATTATCATGATCACTATCAGGATCATTATCATGATCATTATCATGATCATTATCATGATCACTATCATGATCACTATCATGATTATTATCGTGATCACTATCATGATCATTATCATGATCATAATCACTAACATGATTATTATCATGATCATTATTATGATCATGATCACTATCATTATTATGATCATGATAATGATCATGATAATGATTATGATAGTGATCATGATAATGATCATGATAATGATCATGATAGTGATCACGATAATAGTCATGATAGTGATCATGATAATAATCATGATAGGGATCATGATAATGATCATGATAGTGATCATGATAATGATCATTATTATGATCATGATAATGATCATGATCAAAATAATGATCATGATAATGATCATGATCATAATAATGATAATGATCATGATCATAATAATGATAGTGATCATGATCATAATAATGATCATGATAATAATCATGTTAGTGATTATGATCATGATAATGATCATGATAGTGATCACGATAATAATCATGATAGTGATCATGATAGTGATCATGATAATGATCATGATAATGATCATGATAATGATCATGATAATGATCCTGATAGTGATCATGATAATGATCATGATTATGATCATGTTAGTGATTATGATAATGATCATTTTAATGATTATGATAATGATCATGTTAATGATTATGATAATGATCATGATAATGATCATGATAGTGATCACGATAATAGTCATGATAGCGATCATGATAATGATCACGATATTGATCATGATAGTGATCATGATAATGGTCATGATAATGATCATGATATTGATCATGATAATGATCATGATAATGATCATGATAATGATCATAATAGTGATCATGATAATGATCATGATAATTATCATGATAGTGATCATGATAATGATCACGATAATGATCATGATAGTGATCATGATAATGGTCATGATAATGATCATGATAATGATCATTATCATGATCACTATTATGATCATTATCATGATCATTGTCATGATCATTATCATGATCAATATCATGATCATGATCATTATCATGACCATTATCATGATCACTATCATGATCATTATCGTGATCATTAACATGATCACTATCATGGCTATTATCGTGATCACTATCATGATCATTATCATGATCATTATCATAATCACTAACATGATCATTATCATGATCATTAGCATGATCATTATCATGATCATTAGCATGATCACTATCATGATCATTAGCATGATCACTATCAGGATCATTATCTTGATCATTATCATGATCATTATCATGATCACTATCATGATCATTATCATGATCATTATCATGATCATTATCGTGATCACTATCATGATCATTATCACTATCATGATCATTATCATGATCATTAGCATGATCATTATCATGATAATAATCATGATAGTGATTATGATCATAATAATGATCATTATCATTATTATGATCATGATCATTATCATTATTATGATCATGATCATTATCTAGATCACTATCATGATCATTATCATGATCATTAGCATGATCATTATCATGATAATAATCATGATAGTGATTATGATCATAATAATGATCATTATCATTTATATGATCATGATCATTATCTAGATCACTATCATGATCATTATCATGATCATTATCATGATCACTATCATGTTACCATGATCACTATCATGATCATTATCATGATCATTATCATGATCACTATCATGATAATTATCATGATCATTATCATGATCATTATCATGATCACTATCATGATAATTATCATGATCATTATCATGATCACTATTATGATCATTATCATGATCATTATCATGATCATTATCATGATCAATATCATGATCATTATCATGATCATTATCATGATCAATATCATGATCATTATCATGATCATTATCATGACCATTATCATGATCACTATCATGATCAATATCGTGATCATTATCATGATCACTATCATGACTATTATCGTGATAACTATCATGATCATTATCATGACCATTATCATAATCACTAACATGATCATTATCATGATCACTATCATGACTATTATCGTGATCATTATCATGATCATTATCATGATCATTATCATAATCACTAACATGATCATTATCATAATCATTAACATGATCATTATCATAATCACTAACATGATCATTATCATGATCATTATCATGATCACTATCAGGATCATTATCATGATCATTATCATGATCATTATCATGATCACTATCATGATCACTATCATGATTATTATCGTGATCACTATCATGATCATTATCATGATCATAATCACTAACATGATTATTATCATGATCATTATCATGATCATTATTATGATCATGACTATTATCGTGATCACTATCATGATCATTATCATGATCATTATCATAATCACTAACATGATCATTATCATAATCACTAACATGATCATTATCATGATCATTAGCATGATCACTATCATGATCATTAGCATGATTACTATCAGGATCATTATCATGATCATTATCATGATCATTATGATGATCACTATCATGATCATTATCATGATCATTATCATGATCATTATCATGATCATTATCATGATCATTATCATGATCATTATCATGACCATTATCATGATCACTATCATGATCATTATCATGATCATTATCATAATCACTAACATGATCATTATCATAATCACTAACATGATCATTATCATAATCACTAACATGATCATTATCATGATCATTAGCATGATCACTATCAGGATCATTATCTTGATCATTATCATGATCATTATCATGATCACTATTAGGATCATTATCATGATCATTATCATGATCATTATCATGATCACTATCATGATCACTATCATGATTATTATCGTGATCACTATCATGATCATTATCATGATCATAATCACTAACATGATTATTATCATGATCATTATTATGATCATGATCACTATCATTATTATGATCATGATAATGATCATGATAATGATTATGATAGTGATCATGATAATGATCATGATAATGATCATGATAGTGATCACGATAATAGTCATGATAGTGATCATGATAATAATCATGATAGGGATCATGATAATGATCATGATAGTGATCATGATAATGATCATTATTATGATCATGATAATGATCATGATCAAAATAATGATCATGATAATGATCATGATCATAATAATGATAGTGATCATGATCATAATAATGATCATGATAATAATCATGTTAGTGATTATGATCATGATAATGATCATGATAGTGATCACGATAATAATCATGATAGTGATCATGATAGTGATCATGATAATGATCATGATAATGATCATGATAATGATCATGATAATGATCCTGATAGTGATCATGATAATGATCATGATTATGATCATGTTAGTGATTATGATAATGATCATTTTAATGATTATGATAATGATCATGTTAATGATTATGATAATGATCATGATAATGATCATGATAGTGATCACGATAATAGTCATGATAGCGATCATGATAATGATCACGATATTGATCATGATAGTGATCATGATAATGGTCATGATAATGATCATGATATTGATCATGATAATGATCATGATAATGATCATGATAATGATCATAATAGTGATCATGATAATGATCATGATAATTATCATGATAGTGATCATGATAATGATCATGATAATGATCATGATAGTGATCATGATAATGATCATGATAATGATCATGATAGTGATCTAGATAATGATCATGATCATAATAATGATAATGATCATTATTATGATCATAATCACTATCATGATTATTATCATGATAATGATCATGCTAATGATCATGATAATGATCATGATAGTGATAATGATCATGATAGTGATCACGATAATGATCATGATAATGATCATGATAATGATCATGATAGTGATCATGATAATGATCATGATAATGATCAAGATAATGATCCTGATAGTGATCATGCTAATGATCATGATAGTGATCATGCTAATGATCATGATAATGATCATGTTAGTGATTATGATAATGATCATGTTAGTGATTATGATAATGATCATGATAATGATCATGATAGTGATCATGATAATGGTCATGATAATGATCATGATAATGATCATGATAATGATCATGATAATGATCATGATAATGATCATGATAGTGATCATCATAATGATCATGATAATGATCATGATAATGATCCTGATAGTAATCATGCTAATGATCATGATAGTGATCATGCTAATGATCATGATAGTGATCATGCTAATGATCATGATAATGATCATGTTAGTGATTATGATAATGATCATGTTAGTGATTATGATAATGATCATGATAATGATCATGATAGTGATCACGATAATAGTCATGATAGTGATCATGATAATGATCACGATAATGATCATGATAGTGATCATGATAATGGTCATGATAATGATCATGATAATGATCATTATCATGATCACTATTATGATCATTATCATGATCATTATCATGATCATTATCATGATCAATATCATGATCATGATCATTATCATGACCATTATCATGATCACTATCATGATCATTATCGTGATCATTATCATGATCACTATCATGACTATTATCGTGATCACTATCATGATCATTATCATGATCATTATCATAATCACTAACATGATCATTATCATAATCACTAACATGATCATTATCATGATCATTAGCATGATCATTATCATGATCATTAGCATGATCACTATCATGATCATTAGCATGATCACTATCAGGATCATTATCATGATCATTATCATGATCATTATCATGATCACTATCATGATCATTATCATGATCATTATCATGATCATTATCATGACCATTATCATGATCATTATCATGATCATTATCATGATAATAATCATGATAGTGATTATGATCATAATAATGATCATTATCATGACCATTATCATGATCACTATCATGATCATTATCGTGATCATTATCATGATCACTATCATGACTATTATCGTGATCACTATCATGATCATTATCATGATCATTATCATAATCACTAACATGATCATTATCATAATCACTAACATGATCATTATCATGATCATTAGCATGATCACTATCATGATCATTAGCATGATTACTATCAGGATCGTTATCATGATCATTATCATGATCATTATCATGATCACTATCATGATCATTATCATGATCATTATCATGATCATTATCATGACCATTATCATGATCACTATCATGATCATTATCATGATCATTATCATAATCACTAACATGATCATTATCATAATCACTAACATGATCATTATCATGATCATTATCATGATCACTATCATGATCATTATCATGATCATGATCATGATCATTATCGTGATCACTATCATGATCATTATCATGATCATTAGCATGATCATTATCATGATAATAATCATGATAGTGATTATGAGCATAATAATGATCATTATCATTTATATGATCATGATCATTATCTAGATCACTATCATGATCATTATCATGATCACTATCATGTTACCATGATCACTATCATGATCATTATCATGATCATTATCATGATCACTATCATGATAATTATCATGATCATTATCATGATCACTATTATGATCATTATCATGATCACTATTATGATCATTATCATGATCATTATCATGATCATTATCATGATCAATATCATGATCATTATCATGATCATTATCATGACCATTATCATGATCACTATCATGATCAATATCGTGATCATTATCATGATCACTATCATGACTATTATCGTGATCACTATCATGATCATTATCATGATCATTATCATAATCACTAACATGATCATTATCATGATCACTATCATGACTATTATCGTGATCATTATCATGACTATTATCGTGATCATTATCATGATCATTATCATGATCATTATCATAATCACTAACATGATCATTATCAAGATCATTATCATGATCATTATCATGATCACTATCAGGATCATTATCATGATCATTATCATGATCATTATCATGATCACTATCATGATCACTATCATGATTATTATCGTGATCACTATCATGATCATTATCATGATCATAATCACTAACATGATTATTATCATGATCATTATTATGATCATGATCACTATCATTATTATGATCATGATAATGATCATGATAATGATTATGATAGTGATCATGATAATGATCATGATAATGATCATGATAGTGATCACGATAATAGTCATGATAGTGATCATGATAATAATCATGATAGGGATTATGATAATGATCATGATAGTGATCATGATAATGATCCTGATAGTGATCATGATAATGATCATTATCATAATCATTAACATGATCATTATCATAATCACTAACATGATCATTATCATGATCATTATCATGATCACTATCAGGATCACTAACATGATTATTATCATGATCCCTATCATGATTATTATCATGATCACTATCATGACTATTATCGTGATCACTATCATGATCATTATCATGATCATTATCATGATCAATATCATGATCATTATCATGATCATTATCATGACCATTATCATGATCACTATCATGACTATTATCGTGATCATTATCATAATCACTAACATGATCATTATCATGATCACTATCATGACTATTATCGTGATCATTATCATGATCATTATCATGATCATTATCATAATCACTAACATGATCATTATCATGATCACTATCAGGATCATTATCATGATCATTATCATGATCATTATCATGATCACTATCATGATCATTATCATGATCACTATCATGATCACTATCATGATTATTATCGTGATCACTATCATGATCATTATCATGATCATAATCACTAACATGATTATTATCATAATCATTATTATGATCATGATCACTGTCATTATTATGATCATGATAATAATGATCATGATAATAATCATGTTAGTGATTATGATCATGATAATGATCATGATAGTGATCACGATAATAATCATGATAGTGATCATGATAATGATCATGATAGTGATCACGATAATGATCATGATAATGATCCTGATAGTGATCATGATAATGATCATGATTATGATCATGTTAGTGATTATGATAATGATCATGTTAATGATTATGATAATGATCATGTTAGTGATTATGATAATGATCATGATAATGATCATGATAATGATCACGATAATAGTCATGATAGTGATCATGATAATGATCATGTTAGTGATTATGATAATGATCATGATAATGATCATGATAGTGATCACGATAATAGTCATGATAGTGATCATGATAATGATCACGATATTGATCATGATAGTGATAATGATAATGGTCATGATAATGATCATGATAATGATCATGATATTGATCATGATAATGATCATGATAATGATCATGATAATGATCATAATAGTGATCATGATAATGATCATGATAATTATCATGATAGTGATCATGATAATGATCATGATAATGATCATGATAGTGATCATGGTAACATGATAGTGATCATGATAATGATCATGATAATGATCATGATAGTGATCTAGATAATGATCATGATCATAATAATGATAATGATCATGATCATAATAATGATAATGATCATTATTATGACCATAATCACTATCATGATTATTATCATGATAATGATCATGCTAATGATCATGATAATGATCATGATAGTGATCACGATAATGATCATGATAATGATCATGATAATGATCATGATAGTGATCATGATAATGATCATGATAATGATCAAGATAATGATCCTGATAGTGATCATGTTAATGATCATGATAGTGATCATGCTAATGATCATGATAATGATCATGTTAGAGATTATGATAATGATCATGTTAGTGATTATGATAATGATCATGTTAGTGATTATGATAATGATCATGATAATGATCATGATAGTGATCATGATAATGATCATGATAGTGATCATGATAATGGTCATGATAATGATCATGATCATGATAATGATCATGATAGTGATCATGATAATGATCATGATAATGATCATGATAATGATCCTGATAGTAATCATGCTAATGATCATGATAGTGATCATGCTAATGATCATGATAATGATCATGTTAGTGATTATGATAATGATCATGTTAGTGATTATGATAATGATCATGATAATGATCATGATAGTGATCACGATAATAGTCATGATAGTGATCATGATAATGATCACGATAATGATCATGATAGTGATCATGATAATGGTCATGATAATGATCATGATAATGATAATGATCATTATTATGATCATAATCACTATCATGATTATTATCATGATAATGATCATGATAATGATCATGATAATGGTCATGATAATGATCATGATAATGATCATGATAATGATCATGATAGTGATCATGATAATGATCATGATAATGATCATGATAATGATCCTGATAGTGATCATGCTAATGATCATGATAATGATCAGGATAATGATCATGATAATGATCATGATTGTGATCATGATTGTGATCATGATAATGATCATGATTGTGATCACGATAATAATCATAATAGTGATCATGATAATGATCACGATAATGATCATGATTGTTTAACATAGTTAAACCATGTATCGAATTAATTGAATTTTATAAATGCTTAAGAATTATTGAATTATTATTAAAATTATCCATTTTTTATTTAGAATTTTGAATTGTAATATTAGAGGTTCCAACTCTGGGTTAAGCCATGGTGGATTGGATTTGACAAGTAATGACGTTTAACAGTAACGAGTAATTATAACAGTTTTTCCCTTTTGTTCAACCAAAAAGGCGCCATGCAAGAAAAATCGTTTTGGTCTCTTCCATTTTGAAATCGGCTCCACATCAAAGAAGTTCAACCCACCACAGCTAAGCTCTAGTTTGTACCCACAAATAAGTATTAATAAAAACATACCTATGTAAGTAAATGATTTTTATGAAAATTCTTTGTGTTTTCTTCGATAAATCCATAACCCGAATATCGCTTATTACCCAAACAAAGTAGGCCCCTATTTGCTCTTTCCACCTAAAATTCCCATTTTAGGCAAATTAATACTTATGTAGAGTCTTGTAGAGTAAAGACACATTAAGTTTTAAACATGGTCCTTTCGAGAAATTAAATGAATCAAGTTGATCTATTGGTACACTCTCCAGTCAAAAAGCTTTTTCTCTTAAAAGAATACACGAAAAATCTACACAAATAATAAAATTGTAGAATTTATTTCGACACACAAGTCAGTGTGTTTTTACAAGTGGCGTGGGAAACAAGAAATAAAGAAGCGATTTAAAGAATTAAAAATAGATAAAATAGAATTAAAACAAAAATTAAAAATTATTGTTCCAAACTAAAGGAAAAATTCTGAAGTGAATGAAATTGTGTGTCACTCTGGGTATATTACCAAATATTAAAAGTAAAAGAAGGAAACCGCGTAGAACCTCAACGCATGTGAGTAAAACCATGCATTTTTCTGTGTTAAATAAATTTGTATGTACATAAAAAAACCACATAAATCATTCATATCTTTATAAATGCAATTTCCTCAAAAAGTCTGGACAATTTCTCCAACAAGTAAAAAATAGATAAATGGAAAGAAAGATTACATATCACAATTGTAATCAAAATTTACAATTTAGATCAAAAGAAGTTTCCAGATTTAAGTAAAAATACATAAGTAACGTTACCTCAAGTGCAATTTGTTTTTGTAAGAGAAGAAATATAAAACTACAAACACTTTGTATGTGATGCATCTTTTAGAAATGGGAAATAAATAAAATAATACCTCTTACTTCTTAGTGAAACTTAAGTACAAACAGTGTTCTCTTTCAACTTTAGTGAAAACACGCATCAATAGTACTCTTTTTATATTCTTTTTCATAATAGAGATGAAAACAAAACAGCTTTTGTCATACTTTTCGGCAAAAGCTTTTACTACATAAAAGCTTATAGTTACATATTTCTTTCCGAGGAATTGATCATAAGGTTTTAAAGTTAATACGTATTTCGTATTTATTATTCTTGAACAAAATAAAACAAAACAACAAAGTCGATCAATAACGATTAACACAGGATATATATTATTGAAGATGATGTATGTAAAGATTCGGAATTTATTATAAATAGGAAAAATAAATATATAATTGGAAATATAAGTCCCCATGAGGTATGGAATAAATCTCTCGAAAAGCAGAGCAGTGTAGCCAGTTGACTCAAAATAAAAAAAAGAGGGAAAAGCAAATTGTTGTCTACGATAGACTTAAGTGAAAGTTACTTTTAAACTACACAAATATAATTTGTGTACTCTGATTTTATGAATAAAATCAACGGGAATAACTATAATTTAATTGTTATATTTGAATGAACAGAACCCTTCGTGTTGATTTAGTTATTGAAGGAAAATTTTGATAAAGTGGTAAAATTTCAATTACGTTTGGCCTTATCTGTGTAAAGTGGGAAATGACTACGGTAACACTGATGTAAAGCGAGAGTGCGAAAAAAGCAAATTTAGCACATACACATGTAGTTTTAGAAAACCACCACCTTTTATTAAATTTTTTACACAAGGGGACAAGAAAAAATGTCTTGTTGATTTGTTTCTTTACCACTATGGTTTGCTATCGTAAATAATACAGCTTTTAGAAAATTAAAAAAAAACAAAAAAAAAGGTATTTTTTTAAACATATATAAAAGTTTAAACTAAGTCAACATAAAAATTTCGCAAATCCCAGCGAACAATTTTTAAACATATATAAAATTTGAAACTCAGTCAACATAAAAATTTCGCAAATCCCAGCGAACATTTTTTAAACATATATAAAAGTTGAAACTCAGTCAACATAAAAATTTCGCAAATCCCAGCGAACATTTTTTAAACATATATAAAAGTTTAAACTAAGTCAACATAAAAATTTCGCAAATCCCAGCGAACAATTTTTAAACATATATAAAAGTTGAAACTCAGTCAACATAAAAATTTCGCAAATCCCAGCGAACATTTTTTAAACATATATAAAAGTTTAAACTAAGTCAACATAAAAATATCGCAAATCCCAGCGAACATTTTTTAAACATATATAAAAATTTAAACTTAGTCAACATAAAAATTTTGCAAATCCCAGCGAACATACTTCTTTAAGTTCAAAAGTACATAAAACACAATATTTTAAAAAGTTGTTTCACAGATCCTGGCGAATTTATTTTGTTTTTAAATACATTAGTTGAAACTCTATTCATCAGCAAAACTTTGATTACCCCATCAAATTGCTTTATTTTAAAACGCATTTTTTTTTATAATCGAAGTGTTTAATATTTTTAATTGTTCACACTACATTGAATTTAATTGTGCATCCCAGAGAATAATTTTAATCCATTTTTGTGGTCATACTAAAAATCAGTTAAAAAATGGCCGATGAGTTTATATTTGATTCGGATGATTTGGTCACTTTCTGTTCTGTGTTTGACACTATCCCTAATGAGGATTTCACAGATTCCTTCCTAGAAGTAAATCTTCAAGATCTAAACGATCGATGGGCCAATGTTCAAAAGGCCTACAAAACTCTCTGTATGGACAAAGGGAATCAATTAGAAAAGGATTTAATAGAATCGGCGCGAGGAAAGTATGTTGCTTGTACGAAAGCCTTTCATAAATGTAAATCTAGGATTTTAGACGTACAGAAGACTCTCCTTGCACAAACTCCCATCCAAATCATTGAGCCCATTAATTATGATAATTTTGCACAAGTTAAAGTACCACCGTGTGACACTGATATTTTTTATGGCGGTTATGAGGAATGGCCTTCTTTTCGGGATATGTTTACTGCCGTTTACATAGACAACCCTGGTATTCCTCTTGTGCAAAAATTATATTATCTGAGATTAAAGGTCCAGGGGCAGGCTAGCGGTATTATAACCAAATATAAATTATGTTCTGTCAATTTCAACCTGGCCTGGGAAGCTTTAAAGGACAGATATGAAAATCAGAGAATTCTTGTTGAGAATCAAATAAAGATCCTTCTTGACTTGCCCCCTATAAAACATGAAAGTAGTGAATCGCTTCAAAAGCTCCAGAGCACGATTAACGATTGTCTCTCAGCAATTAAGTCTCAAGATGTCCCGATAGGTGAATGGGATCCATTCATTATCATCCTGTGCTCTGGCAAACTTCCAGTAGAAACTCTCTCCCTATGGGAACAATCTCTAGAGTCACATAGAAAATTAGTAAAATGGGAGAAAATGGACAAATTTTTATCGCACAGATGCGAAGTTGTTGAACGATTAGAATCCAGAAACAAAGATTTACGTTCTCATACGCAACAAATAGATAACGTCGGAAATAATAAATCCAAAGTCGAGACATCTCAATTTCCATGCAAAATTTGTGCTTCTAACCATCCTCTCAAAAATTGCCCTAAATTTTTAGGCTTTGATCCCCAAACTAGGAATCAGTTTGTGTCTAAAAATAGAGTCTGCCTAAATTGTTTAGCATACAGTCATCTTAGGAAAGACCGCCCTAGCAAATTTGCATGTTCCCACTGTAATAGAAATCATCACTCGCTTTTGCATTTCTTCAAAACTACAGTCCCCAACAACTTAAATTCGTTTAAGGATCAGAAACCTGAAACGTCAGCACACGGAAGAGAAAGAATGGCTCTGTCCACAGTTACTCATGTAGCGCATTCAAATAATAAAACTCCTGTCGAAAATATTTTGCTGCCCACAGCCATAATTCAGATTAAACACCAAGGGGAAATCTTTAACGCTCGCGCCTTTTTAGATCAGGGTTCGGAAAAGACGTTCATCTCTAAAAAACTACAGCAACAGCTTATGCTCCCGACAGAAAGAAGGGCGTTTCAGATTCATGGCATAGGCGGTCAAGTAGTAGCCAATTCGAATTCCTTGTGTGAGTTTACGCTATATTCTAAAAGGTATAATCGCCACCTTGATGTACAGGCAATAGTTGTTCCGAAAATAACTCGAATGTTACCAAGTTCTTCTCCTTCCTCTGATCTTAACTGGGAAGTGTTAAATGATATCGATCTCGCTGACCCTGATTTTTACATACCAAGACACGTAGATTTACTTATCGGTAGCAATATTTTGCCCCATGTTCTCTTAGAAGGGGTTAAAAATATTGATTTTTCTTTGCTAGCACAATTAACAATCTTTGGTTGGGTAATCAGTGGCCCAATCCCCGTTGAAATGATTACTACGTTTTCAATTGGGGTCACTGAAGTTTCTCCTGACCCTTTAGCGGCGGAATTGAGGAAATTTTGGGAGCAGGAAGAGATACCCGCTGAACGTCCAAGATCTAAGGACGATGAATTTTGTGAGGCTCTTTTTCAAAAAACCACTTTTAGAAATTCAGAAGGGCGCTACGTAGTAAAACTTCCTTTCAAAGCGGAATTTCCCCGCGACATTTGCCTAGGATCATCCCGATCGGTAGCTAAAGCACAATTTTTTCATATGGAACGTTCCCTAAATAAAAAGCCTGAATTGGCTGAAACGTACAAAGGTGTTTTAAAAGAATACATAGCGATGAAGCATATGAAACCCACTGTTTCTTCGTTAAATGTATCTCGTTATGGATATAATTCCTTTTATTTACCACATCACGCTGTGGTTAAACCTGAAAGCAAAAGCACTAAAGTAAGAATCGTTTTTAACGCATCAAAAAAAACAAACTCGGGATTGTCACTCAACGATGTCCTTCATGTAGGCCCAACATTACAAGCAGACTTAATGAACCTGATTTTAAAATGGCGCTTTCATAAATATGTTTTCAATGGCGACATAGAGATAGAGAAAATGTATCGTCAAATTCTCGTTCACAACGAAGATACTCAGTTTCAGCGGATTCTCTTTCGCGAAAGTCCAAATGATCCTGTGCAAGATTATGCATTGAAAACGGTAACATTCGGAGTAAATTGTGCTCCATATTTGGCCATTAGAACCCTCACTCAATTGGCACGTGACGTGGGGCAAGTTTATCCACAAGCGGCTCACATTCTAACCCAAGAGACATATGTAGATGACATTTTATCTGGTAGCCATAACATACAGTCAACAGTTGACGCTTTATCGCAAGTAGTTTTGGTACTAAAATCAGCAGGTTTCCCGTTAAAAAAGATTACTTCCAACTGTCCTGAGGTTTTAGCATCAGTTCCCAAAAAAGACATTTTAGATACCGAGTTTCTTAAATTTAAAGAAACAAGTGCGACAAAAATGCTTGGTCTCCAATGGAACGCATTATCTGATTGTTTCTTGTACACAGTAGAACCTATTTACCCCACTAAGTCTATAACCAAGAGACAAATTCTATCAAACGTTGCCAAACTTTTCGATCCGGCTGGATGGATTTCTCCTGTTATTATTAAAGCCAAAATGATCCTTCAACAACTCTGGCTAGACAGCACTGGTTGGGATGAGGAAATCCAGCCCAGTACCTTAGCAGTTTGGAATGAATTTGTTAGTGGTCTCCCTTTAGTTTCCTGCGTAAAGGTACCCAGATGGATTGAATTCGTTCCTTCGAGAAAAACTCAAATTCATGGTTTCTGTGATGCTTCGGAAAAAGCCTATTGCGCAGCAGTATACTTTCGAATTCAGATTGACTCAACTATAGTATCGCATTTAATGGTTTCAAAAACGAAAGTAGCCCCTATTCAGCCCCTTAGTCTTCCGCGCTTAGAACTGTGTGGAGCGGTATTGTTAACTAAATTAGTTAAAACTCTTTATATGTCCTTACCATGCCAAGACTATGACCTCGTTTTGTGGATAGACTCCTCTATCGTCCTAGGATGATTGGGAAAACCACCCAGCACTTGGAAAACTTATGTGGCCAATCGCACGGCACAAATAATACAAAATGTAGGAAATATCTCGTGGCGTCATGTTCGTTCAGCTGATAATCCAGCAGATTTAGGTTCTCGGGGGTGCAGCCCTGCACAACTCATAAATAATCCTTTGTGGTGGAATGGACCAATTTGGCTTCAAAAGTCCCCCGATGAATGGCCAAAGCCCATAATAGTTGATGAGCCCCCAGAAGTAAAGAATAAAGCGGGAATTTTTCATTTGTTTTCTACCGCTGATAACGGAAAAGCGGAAGATGTAGGTAGTCATGATATATTGAGTTATTTTTCAAAATGGGACAAAGCCATGAGGGTTATGACCTACGTGTACCGATACCTTGACATCTTAAAAGGAAGTCTAGATACTCAATCAAAAGCGCCTTTAGGCTTGAGCCCGAAAAACGAAGATCTTCTATCCCACATAAAAAAAATACCATTGGTCAAGTTTAATGAATTCTCAAGAACAAAATATAAATTAATTCGCCTACCTCAAATTATATACTATAATAAGGAGTACCACTCCTTAACTAATTATGGAAAGGTTAGCAAAAAATGTTCTCTTTACCCTTTAAATCCGTATTTAGATGAAAACAAGGTCATACGCACAAATGGGAGAATAGCTAATGCGGCGCTTTCTTACAATGAGCGGCACCCGATTATTTTCCCCTTTAACTCCATGTTCTGCAAATTGTTTATAAGTTTTTCACATAATCTCCTTATGCATGCAGGAATAAATTTAATGCTTAGAGCAATAAGAGGAGAATACTATGTGTCGCGATTAAGATCAGCCATTCGCTGGCACATAAGGCGATGTATTACATGTGTTCGCTACAAACAAAAGAGTAAATCTCAAATAATGGGAGCTCTTCCATTAGAAAGAAGCTCCTTCTCACTACCATTTACCTTCACTGGGTTAGATTTTGCTGGACCCTTTTCAATAAAAACATCTTTAATAAGGAATGCTCCATATCATAAAGGGTACGTTTGCATATTTGTTTGTTTTTGTACAAAGGCTATACACCTCGAATTGTGTTCAGACTTGACCACAGGCTCGTTTCGTGCAGCTTTCACTAGATTTATTAGTCGCCGCGGTATGCCCCAAAAAATAATGTCGGACAACGGAACGAATTTTGTTGGGGCAGAGCGAACCCTTCGCCACGAATTCGAAGAATTTCTTAAAACAGCTTCCGAAGACCTTGTAGGGAAATATTCATCGCACGGCTTTCAGTGGTCATTTATTCCCCCAAATGCTCCCCATATAGGAGGACTATGGGAGGCCGGAGTCAAATCATTCAAAACCCACTTTAAAAAGGTAGCTCAAAACAATAGATACACTTTTGAAGAATTTACTACTCTTCTAACTCGGATCGAATCGGTTCTTAATTCAAGACCTTTGTCACCGATGTCCGATGAGCCTAATGAATTGCTGGCCCTTACTCCAGGTCATTTTCTGCGAGGAGCCCCTCTCATATCTTTTCCGGAAGCGCCACCCGAATCACTTACGCTTCGAGATCGATGGGAAAAACTTAAGATTGTACATCACCAGTTCGCTCAAAGATGGAAGGATGAATATCTCAAAGAACTGCAAAAAAGATATAAGTGGCAATACTCTGAAGAAAATATTACTAATGGTCAACTCGTTGTGATAAAGGACGATTTTCTGCCTCCTAATGAATGGAGATTAGGTCGTATTACAAAAACATACTTTGGGAACGACGGGTTTGTTCGGGTTGCTGACATCAAAACACAGGCAGGAATAATCACTAGAGCATTGACTAAACTTTGTATTCTTCCGGTTCCGATCGAAACCGTCTCAGTATAGCTATCTATTCCCACTTTAAACTCATACTTAATTCTATAATCATACAACTTTCCATACACTTATATAATCCTTAAACGTGCCATCAGTAATCATTCTCATTCACAGGTCACCAAGAAATAAGGACATTCATCAATGTCGTATTTGCTACAAATTTCATCCCCTAAGGTTCTGCAAAAGGTTCTTATTAATGACTATTGAAGAACGTCAAAGAAAAGTACGGCTGCTAAGGTATTGTAAAAATTGCTTAGCCCGTTCGCACCACACCGCAGAATGCACCTCAGCTGTTGTCTGTCAGAAATGTGGTTGGGCCCATCATACCCTATTACATCAAAAAAAAAGGTACTCTTCTCCGCAAAACCGTGATCAAGTTCAAATGCAAAAATCCAAAGTCGATCAAGCCGCACAATTAAAGATCGTCTTGGATCGCGTTCAACTCAGCGAAGGCGTAGAAGTTCTGACCGATCAACAGGTTCATCAAACGTGGCAGATCCAAAACGAATCTTACTAGGGGCACTTCGGGCATTGGAGCGTTTAGCCAAGACCATATAATCAGTTGTCCATTCTGGCCAAGGCGCCCAGGATGTTTAACATAGTTAAACCATGTATCGAATTAATTGAATTTTATAAATGCTTAAGAATTATTGAATTATTATTAAAATTATCCATTTTTTATTTAGAATTTTGAATTGTAATATTAGAGGTTCCAACTCTGGGTTAAGCCATGGTGGATTGGATTTGACAAGTAATGACGTTTAACAGTAACGAGTAATTATAACAGTTTTTCCCTTTTGTTCAACCAAAAAGGCGCCATGCAAGAAAAATCGTTTTGGTCTCTTCCATTTTGAAATCGGCTCCACATCAAAGAAGTTCAACCCACCACAGCTAAGCTCTAGTTTGTACCCACAAATAAGTATTAATAAAAACATACCTATGTAAGTAAATGATTTTTATGAAAATTCTTTGTGTTTTCTTCGATAAATCCATAACCCGAATATCGCTTATTACCCAAACAAAGTAGGCCCCTATTTGCTCTTTCCACCTAAAATTCCCATTTTAGGCAAATTAATACTTATGTAGAGTCTTGTAGAGTAAAGACACATTAAGTTTTAAACAATGATAATGATCATAATAGTGATCATGATAATGATCATGATAGTGATCATGATAATGATCATGATAGTGATCATGATAATGATCATGATAGTAATCATGATAATGATCATGATAGTGATCATGATAATGATCATGATAGTGATCGTAATAATGATCATGATAGTGATCATGATAATGATCATGATCATAATAATGATCATGATCATAATAATGATCATCCTAATGATCATGATAATGATCATCCTAATGATCATGATAATGATCATCCTAATGATCATTATAATGATCATGATAGTGATCATGATAATGATCATGATAATGATCATGATAGTGATCATGATACTGATCATGATAATGATCATGATAATGATCATAATAATGATCATGATAATGATCATGATCATGATAGTGACCACGATAATAATCATGATAGTGATCATGATAATGATCACGATAATGATCATGATACTGATCATGATAATGATCATTATCATGATCACTATTATCATTATCATGATCAATATCATGATCATTATCATGATCATTATCATGACCATTATCATGATCATTATCATGATCATTAGCATGATCATTATCATGATCATTAGCATGATCACTATCATGATCACTATCATGATCATTATCATGATCATTATCATAATCACTAACATGATCATTATCATAATCACTAACATGATCACTATCATGATCATTAGCATGATCACTATCAGGATCATTATCATGATCATTATCATGATCATTATCATGATCATTATCGTGATCATTATCATGATCACTATCATGATTATTATCGTGGTCACTATCATGATCATGATCATTATCATGATCATTATTATGATCATTATCATGATCATTATCATGATCAGTATCATGATCACTATCATGATCATTATCATGATCATTATCATGATCACTAACATGATCATTATCATGATCATTAGCATGATCATTATCATGATCATTAGCATGATCACTATCATGATCATTAGCATGATCACTATCAGGATCATTATCATGATCATTATCATGATCATTATCATGATCACTATCATGATCATTATCATGATCATTATCATAATCACTAACATGATCACTATCATGATCATTATCATGATCATTATCATAATCACTAACATGATCATTATCATAATCACTAACATGATCATTATCATGATCATTAGCATGATCACTATCATGATCATTAGCATGATTACTATCAGGATCATTATCATGATCATTATCATGATCATTATCATGATCATTATCATGATCATTATCATGATCATTATCATGACCATTATCATGATCACTATCATGATCATTATCATGATCATTATCATAACCACTAACATGATCATTATCATAATCACTAACAAGATCATTATCATGATCATTAGCATGATCACTATCATGATCATTAGCATGATCACTATCATGATCATTATCATGATCACTATCATGATCATTATCATTGTTTAAAACTTAATGTGTCTTTACTCTACAAGACTCTACATAAGTATTAATTTGCCTAAAATGGGAATTTTAGGTGGAAAGAGCAAATAGGGGCCTACTTTGTTTGGGTAATAAGCGATATTCGGGTTATGGATTTATCGAAGAAAACACAAAGAATTTTCATAAAAATCATTTACTTACATAGGTATGTTTTTATTAATACTTATTTGTGGGTACAAACTAGAGCTTAGCTGTGGTGGGTTGAACTTCTTTGATGTGGAGCCGATTTCAAAATGGAAGAGACCAAAACGATTTTTCTTGCATGGCGCCTTTTTGGTTGAACAAAAGGGAAAAACTGTTATAATTACTCGTTACTGTTAAACGTCATTACTTGTCAAATCCAATCCACCATGGCTTAACCCAGAGTTGGAACCTCTAATATTACAATTCAAAATTCTAAATAAAAAATGGATAATTTTAATAATAATTCAATAATTCTTAAGCATTTATAAAATTCAATTAATTCGATACATGGTTTAACTATGTTAAACAATCATGATCATTATCGTGATCATTATCATGATCACTATTATGATTATTATCGTGATCACAATCATGATCATTATCATGATCACAATCATGATCACAATCATGATCATTATCATGATCATTATCCTGATCATTATCATGATCATTAGCATGATCACTATCAGGATCATTATCATGATCATTATCATGATCATTATCATGATCACTATCATGATCATTATCATGATCATTATCATGATCATTATCATGACCATTATCATGATCATTATCATGATCATTAGCATGATCACTATCATGATCATTAGCATGATCACTATCAGGATCATTATCATGATCATTATCATGATCATTATCATGATCACTATCATGATCATTATCATGATCATTATCATGATCATTATCATGACCATTATCATGATCATTATCATGACCATTATCATGATCACTATCATGACTATTATCGTGATAACTATCATGATCATTATCATGACCATTATCATAATCACTAACATGATCATTATCATGATCATGATAATAATCATGATAGGGATCATGATAATGATCATGATAGTGATCATGATAATGATCATTATTATGATCATGATAATGATCATGATAATGATCATGATAGTGATCATGATAATGATCATGATAATGATCATGATAATGATCCTGATAGTGATCATGCTAATGATCATGATAGTGATCATGCTAATGATCATGCTAATGATCATGATAGTGATCATGCTAATGATCATGATAATGATCATGTTAGTGATTATGATAATGATCATGTTAGTGATTATGATAATGATCATGATAATGATCATGATAGTGATCATGTTAGTGATTATGATAATGATCATGATAATGATCACGATAATGATCATGTTAGTGGTTATGATAATGATCATGATAATGATCATGATAGTGATCATGATAATGGTCATGATAATGATCATGATAATGATCATGATAATGATCATGATAATGATCATGATAATGATCATGATAATGATCCTGATAGTAATCATGCTAATGATCATGATAGTGATCATGCTAATGATCATGATAATGATCTTGTTAGTGATTATGATAATGATCATGTTAGTGGTTATGATAATGATCATGATAATGATCATGATAGTGATCATGATAATGGTCATGATAATGATCATGATAATGATCATGCTAATGATCATGATAATGATCATGTTAGTGATTATGATAATGATCATGTTAGTGATTATGATAATGATCATGATAATGATCATGCTAATGATCATGATAATGATCATGTTAGTGATTATGATAATGATCATGCTAATGATCATGATAATGATCATGCTAATGATCATGATAATGATCATGTTAGTGATTATGATAATGACCACGATAATAATCATGATAGTGATCATGATAATGATCACGATAATGATCATGATACTGATCATGATAATGATCATTATCATGATCACTATTATCATTATCATGATCAATATCGTGATCACTATCATGATCATTATCATGATCATTATCATAATCACTAACATGATCATTATCATGATCATTAGCATGATCATTATCATGATCATTAGCATGATCACTATCATGATCATTAGCATGATCACTATCAGGATCATTATCATGATCATTATCATGATCATTATCATGATCACTATCATGATCATTATCATGATCATTATCATGATCATTATCATGACCATTATCATGATCATTATCATGATCATTATCATGATAATAATCATGATAGTGATTATGATCATAATAATGATCATTATCATTATCATGATCATTATCATGACCATTATCATGATCACTATCATGATCATTATCGTGATCATTATCATGATCATTATCATAATCACTAACATGATCACTATCATGATCATTATCATGATCATTATCATAATCACTAACATGATCATTATCATAATCACTAACATGATCATTATCATGATCATTAGCATGATCACTATCATGATCATTAGCATGATTACTATCAGGATCATTATCATGATCATTATCATGATCATTATCATGATCATTATCATGATCATTATCATGATCATTATCATGACCATTATCATGATCACTATCATGATCATTATCATGATCATTATCATAACCACTAACATGATCATTATCATAATCACTAACAAGATCATTATCATGATCATTAGCATGATCACTATCATGATCATTAGCATGATCACTATCAGGATCATTATCGTGATCATTATCATGATCATTATCATGATCACTATCATGATCATTATCATGATCATTATCATGATCATTATCGTGATCACTATCATGATCATTATCATGATCATTATCGTGATCACTATCATGATCATTATCATGATCATTAGCATGATCATTATCATGATAATAATCATGATATTGATTATGATCATAATAATGATCATTATCATTTATATGATCATGATCATTATCTAGATCACTATCATGATCATTATCATGATCATTATCATGATCACTATCATGTTACCATGATCACTATCATGATCATTATCATGATCATTATCATGATCACTATCATGATAATTATCATGATCATTATCATGATCACTATTATGATCATTATCATGATCATTATCATGATCATTATCATGATCAATATCATGATCATTATCATGATCATTATCATGACCATTATCATGATCACTATCATGACTATTATCGTGATAACTATCATGATCATTATCATGACCATTATCATAATCACTAACATGATCATTATCATGATCATGATAATAATCATGATAGGGATCATGATAATGATCATGATAGTGATCATGATAATGATCATTATTATGATCATGATAATGATCATGATCAAAATAATGATCATGATAATGATCATGATCATAATAATGATAGTGATCATGATCATAATAATCATCATGATAATAATCATGTTAGTGATTATGATCATGATAATGATCATGATAGTGATCACGATAATAATCATGATAGTGATCATGATAGTGATCATGATAATGATCATGATAATGATCATGATAATGATCATGATAATGATCCTGATAGTGATCATGATAATGATCATGATTATGATCATGTTAGTGATTATGATAATGATCATGTTAATGATTATGATAATGATCATGTTAATGATTATGATAATGATCATGTTAGTGATTATGATAATGATCATGATAATGATCATGATAATGATCACGATAATGATCACGATAATAGTAATGATAGTGATCATGATAATGATCATGTTAGTGATTATGATAATGATCATGATAATGATCATGATAGTGATCACGATAATAGTCATGATAGCGATCATGATAATGATCACGATATTGATCATGATAGTGATCATGATAATGGTCATGATAATGATCATGATATTGATCATGATAATGATCATGATAATGATCATGATAATGATCATAATAGTGATCATGATAATGATCATGATAATTATCATGATAGTGATCATGATAATGATCATGATAATGATCATGATAGTGATCATGATAATGATCATGATAATGATCATGATAGTGATCTAGATAATGATCATGATCATAATAATGATAATGATCATGATCATAATAATGATAATGATCATTATTATGATCATAATCACTATCATGATTATTATCATGATAATGATTATGCTAATGATCATGATAATGAGCATGATAGTGATCACGATAATGATCATGATAATGATCATGATAATGATCATGATAGTGATCATGATAATGATCATGATAATGATCAAGATAATGATCCTGATAGTGATCATGGTAATGATCATGATAGTGATCATGCTAATGATCATGATAATGATCATGTTAGTAATTATGATAATGATCATGTTAGTGATTATGATAATGATCATGATAATGATCATGATAGTGATCACGATAATGGTCATGATAATGATCATGATAATGATCCTGATAGTAATCATGCTAATGATCATGATAGTGATCATGCTAATGATCATGATAGTGATCATGCTAATGATCATGATAATGATCATGATAGTGATCACGATAATAGTCATGATAGTGATCATGATAATGATCACGATAATGATCATGATAGTGATCATGATAATGGTCATGATAATGATCATGATAATGATCATGATAGTGATCACGATAATATCATGACTATTATCGTGATCACTATCATGATCATTATCATGATCGTTATCATAATCACTAACATGATCATTATCATAATCACTAACATGATCATTATCATGATCATTAGCATGATCACTATCATGATCATTAGCATGATTACTATCAGGATCGTTATCATGATCATTATCATGATCATTATCATGATCACTATCATGATCATTATCATGATAATGATCCTGATAGTAATCATGCTAATGATCATGATAGTGATCATGCTAATGATCATGATAATGATCATGCTAATGATCATGATAATGATCATGTTAGTGATTATGATAATGATCATGTTAGTGATTATGATAATGATCATGATAATGATCATGTTAGTGATTATGATAATGATCATGTTAGTGATTATGATAATGATCATGATAATGATCATGATAGTGATCATGATAATGGTCATGATAATGATCATGATAATGATCATGATAATGATCATGATAGTGATCATGATAATGATCATGATAATGATCATGATAATGATCCTGATAGTAATCATGCTAATGATCATGATAGTGATCATGCTAATGATCATGATAATGATCATGCTAATGATCATGATAATGATCATGTTAGTGATTATGATAATGATCATGATAATGATCATGATAGTGATCATGATAATGGTCATGATAATGATCATGATAATGATCATGATAATGATCATGATAGTGATCATGATAATGATCATGATAATGATCATGATAATGATCCTGATAGTAATCATGCTAATGATCATGATAATGATCATGATAATTATCATGATAGTGATCATGATAATGATCATGATAATGATCATGATAGTGATCATGATAATGATCATGATAATGATCATGATAGTGATCTAGATAATGATCATGATCATAATAATGATAATGATCATGATCATAATAATGATAATGATCATTATTATGATCATAATCACTATCATGATTATTATCATGATAATGATCATGCTAATGATCATGATAATGATCATGATAGTGATCACGATAATGATCATGATAATGATCATGATAATGATCATGATAGTGATCATGATAATGATCATGATAATGATCAAGATAATGATCCTGATAGTGATCATGTTAATGATCATGATAGTGATCATGCTAATGATCATGATAATGATCATGTTAGTGATTATGATAATGATCATGTTAGTGATTATGATAATGATCATGATAATGATCATGATAGTGATCATGATAATGGTCATGATAATGATCATGATAATGATCATGATAATGATCATGATAGTGATCATGATAATGATCATGATAATGATCATGATAATGATCCTGATAGTAATCATGCTAATGATCATGATAGTGATCATGCTAATGATCATGATAATGATCATGCTAATGATCATGATAATGATCATGTTAGTGATTATGATAATGATCATGTTAGTGATTATGATAATGATCATGATAATGATCATGATAGTGATCACGATAATAGTCATGATAGTGATCATGATAATGATCACGATAATGATCATGATAGTGATCATGATAATGGTCATGATAGTGATCATGATAATGGTCATGATAATGATCATGATAATGATAATGATCATTATTATGATCATAATCACTATCATGATTATTATCATGATAATGATCATGATAATGATCATGATAATGGTCATGATAATGATCATGATAATGATCATGATAATGATCATGATAGTGATCATGATAATGATCATGATAATGATCATGATAATGATCCTGATAGTGATCATGCTAATGATCATGATAGTGATCATGCTAATGATCATGATAATGATCAGGATAATGATCATGATAATGATCATGATTGTGATCATGATTGTGATCATGATAACGATCATGATTGTGATCACGATAATAATCATAATAGTGATCATGATAATGATCACGATAATGATCATGATAATGATCATGATAATGATCATGATAGTGATCATGATAATGATCATGATAGTGATAATGATAACGATCATGATAGTAATCATGATAATGATCATGATAGTGATCATGATAATGATCATGATAGTGATCGTGATAATGATCATGATAGTGATCATGATAATGATCATCCTAATGATCATGATAATGATCATCCTAATGATCATGATAATGATCATGATAGTGATCATGATAATTATCATGATAATGATCATGATAGTGATCATGATACTGATCATGATAATGATCATGATAATGATCATAATAATGATCATGATAATGATCATGATCATGATAGTGATCATGATACTGATCATGATAATGATCATGATAATGATCATAATAATGATTATGATAATGATCATGATAGTGATCATGATAATGATCATGATAGTGATCATGATAATGATCATGATAGTGATCATGATAATGATCATGATCATAATAATGATCATGATAATGATCATGATAATGATCATGTTAATGTTAATTATCATGATAATGATCATAATAATAATCATAATAGTGATCATGATAGTGATCATGCTAATGATCATGCTAATGATCATGATAATGATCATGATAATGATCATGTTAATTATCATGATAATGATCATGATAATAATCATGATAGTGATCATAATAGTGATCATAATAGTGATCATGATAATGATCATGATAATGATCATGATAATGATCATGATAATGATCATGATAATGGTCATGACCATAATAATGATAATGATCATTATTATGATCATGATAATGATCATGATAGTGATCATGATAATGATCATGATCAAAATAATGATCATGGTAATGATCATTATCATAATAATGATAGCGATCATGATCATAATAATGCTCATGATAATGATCATGATAGTGATCACGATAATCATGATAATGATCATGATAATGATCATGATAATGGTCATGATAATGATCATAATAGTGATCACGATAATGATCATGATAGTGATCATGATAGTGATCATGATAGTGATCATGATAGTGATCATGATAGTGATCATGATAGTGATCATGATAGTGATCATGATAGTGATCATGATAGTGATCATGATAGTGATCATGATAGTGATCATGATAGTGATCATGATAATGATCATGATAATGATCATGATAATGATCATGATAAAGATCATGATAATGGTCATGATAATGATCATGATAATGGTCATGATAATGATCATGATAATGGTCATGGTAATGATCATGATAATGGTCATGATAATGATCATGATAATGGTCATGATAATGATTATGATAGTGATCATGATAATGATCATGATCATAATAATGATCATGATAATGATAATTATCATGATAGTGATCATGCTAATGATCATGATAGTGATCACGATAATAGTCATGATAGTGATCATGATAATGGTCATGACCATAATAATGATAATGATCATTATTATGATCATGATAATGATCATGATAGTGATAGTAATGATAATGATCATGATAGTGATCATGCTAATGATCATGATAAAGATCATGTTAATGATTATGATAGTCATCATGATAATGATCATGATAATGATCATGATAATGATCATGATAATAATCCCGATAGTGATCATTATAGTGATCATGATAATGATCATGATTATGATAATTATCATGATACTGATCATGCTAATGATCATGACAATAATCATGATAATGATCATGATAGCGATCACGATAATAGTCATGATAGTGATCATGATAGTGATCATGATAATGGTCATGACCATAATAATGATAATGATCATTATTATGATCATGATAATGATCATGATAGTGATCATGATAATGATCATGATCATGATAATGATCATGATAGTGATCACGATAATAATCATGATAGTGATCGCGATAATAATCATGATAGTGATCATGATAATGATCACGATAATGATCATGATCATGATAGTGATCATGATACTGATCATGATAATAATCATGATAATGATCATAATAATGATCATGATAATGATCATAATAATGATCATGATAATGATCATAATAATGATCATGATAATGATCATAATAATGATCATGATAATGATCATGATCATGATAGTGATCATGATACTGATCATGATAATGATCATGATCATGATAGTGATCATGATACTGATCATGATAATGATCATGATAATGATCATGATAGTGATCATGATAATGATCATGATAGTGATCATGATAATGATCATGATAGTGATCATGATAATGATAATGATCATGATAATGATCATGATAGTGATTCTGATAATGATCATGACAATGTTCATGATAATGATCATGATAGTGATCATGATAATGATCATGATAATGATCATGATAATGATCATGTAGTGATCATGATAATGATCATGTAGTGATCATGATAATGATCATGATAATGATCATGATAGTGATCATGATAGTGATCATGATAATGGTCATGATAATGATCATGATAATGGTCATGATAATGATTATGATAGTGATCATGATAATGATCATGATCATAATAATGATCATGATAATGATAATTATCATGATAGTGATCATGCTAATGATCATGATAGTGATCACGATAATAGTCATGATAGTGATCATGATAATGGTCATGACCATAATAATGATAATGATCATTATTATGATCATGATAATGATCATGATAGTGATAGTAATGATAATGATCATGATAGTGATCATGCTAATGATCATGATAAAGATCATGTTAATGATTATGATAGTCATCATGATAATGATCATGATAATGATCATGATAATAATCCCGATAGTGATCATTATAGTGATCATGATAATGATAATTATCATGATACTGATCATGCTAATGATCATGACAATAATCATGATAATGATCATGATAGCGATCACGATAATAGTCATGATAGTGATCATGATAGTGATCATGATAATGGTCATGACCATAATAATGATAATGATCATTATTATGATCATGATAATGATCATGATAGTGATCATGATAATGATCATGATCAAAATAATGATCATTATCATGATCATGCTAATGATCATTATCATGATCATGCTAATGATCATGATAATGATCATGATAGTGATCACGATAATAATCATGATAGTGATCGCGATAATAATCATGATAGTGATCATGATAATGATCACGATAATGATCATGATCATGATAGTGATCATGATACTGATCATGATAATAATCATGATAATGATCATAATAATGATTATGATAATGATCATAATAATGATCATGATAATGATCATAATAATGATCATGATAATGATCATAATAATGATCATGATAATGATCATAATAATGATCATGATAATGATCATGATCATGATAGTGATCATGATACTGATCATGATAATGATCATGATAATGATCATAATAATGATTATGATAATGATCATGATAGTGATCATGATAATGATCATGATAGTGATCATGATAATGATCATGATAGTGATCATGATAATGATAATGATCATGATAATGATCATGATAGTGATTCTGATAATGATCATGACAATGTTCATGATAATGATCATGATAGTGATCATGATAATGATCATGATAATGGTCATGATAATGATCATGATAGTGATCACGATAATGATCATGATAATGATCATGATAATGATCATGTAGTGATCATGATAATGATCATGATAATGATCATGATAGTGATCATGATAGTGATCATGATAATGATCATGATAATGATCATGATAATGATCATGATAATGATCATGATCATGATAATGATCATGATAATGATCATGATAATGGTCATGATAATGATCATGATAATGGTCATGATAATGATCATGATAATGGTCATGATAATGATAATGATAATGATCATGATAATTATCATGATAATGATCATGATAATGATTATGATAATGGTCATAATAATGATCATAATAGTGATCATGATAGTGATCATGCTAATGATCATGATAATGATCATGATAATGATCATGTTAATTATCATGATAATGATCATGATAATAATCATGATAGTGATCATAATAGTGATCATGATAATGATCATGATAATGATCATGATAATGATCATGAATATGGTCATGACCATAATAATGATAATGATCATTATTATGATCATGATAATGATCATGATAGTGATCATGATAATTATCATGATCAAAATAATGATCATGATAATGATCATGATCATAATAATGATAGCGATCATAATCATAATAATGATCATGATAATGATCATGTTATCATGATCATAATCACTAACATGATCATTATTATGATTATGATCGCTATCATTATTATGATCATGATCATTATCATGATCATTATATTGATCATGATCATTATCATGATCACTATCATGATCATTATCATGATCATAATAATGATCATTATCATTATTATGGTCATGACCATATTCATGATCATTATCATGATCATTATCATGATCATTATCATGATCATTATCATGATCATTATCATGATCATTATCATGATCATTATCATGATCATTATCATGATCACTATTATGATCACTATCATGATTATTATCATGATCATTATCATGATAATTAACATGATCATTAGCATGATCACTATCATGATCACTATTATGATCATTATTATGACCATTATCATGATCATTATCATGATCATTATCATGATAATTAACATGATCATTATCATGATCATTATCATGATCATTAGCATGATCACTATCATGATCATTATCATGATCATTATCATGATCATTATTATGAACATGATCATTATCATGATCACTATCATGATCATTATCATTATCGTGATCATTATCATTAACATGATCATTATCATCATCATTAGCATGATCACTATCATGATAATTATCATGATCATTATTATGATCATGATCATTATCATGATCACTATCATGATCATTATCATGATCACTATCATGATCATTATCATGATCACTATCATGATCATTATCATGATCACTATCATGATCATTATTATGATCATGATCATTATCATGATCACTATCATGATCATTATCATGACCATTATCATGATCATTATCATGACCATTATCATGATCATTATCATGATCATTATCATGATCATTATCATGATCATTATCATGATCACTATCATGATCATTATCATGATCATTATCATGATCATTATCATGATCACTATCATGATCATTATCATGATCATTATCATGATCATTATCGTGATCACTATCATGATCATTATCATGACCATTATCATGATCATTATCATGATCATTATCATGATGACTATCATGATCACTATCATGATCATTATCATGAACATTGTCATGATCATTATCAGAATCACTATCATGATCATTATCATGATCATTATCATTATCATGATCACTATCATGATCATTATCATGATCAGTATCATGATCACTATCATGATCATGATCATTATCATGATCATTATTATGATCATTATCATGATCATTATTATGATCATTATCATGATCATTATTATGATCATTATCATGATCATTATTATGATCATTATCATGATCATTATTATGATCATTATCATGATCATTATTATGATCATTATCATGATCATTATCATGATCAGTATCATGATCACTATCATGATCATGATCATTATCGTGATCATTATCATGATCACTATCATGATTATTATCGCGATCACTATCTTGATTATTATCGTGATCACTATCATGATCATTATCATGATCATTATCATGATCATTATCATGATCATTAGCATGATCATGATAATGATCATTATTTTGATCATGATCATTATCATGATCACTATCATGATCATTATCATGATCATAATAATGATCATTATCATTATTATGGTCATGACCATTATCATGATCACTATCATGATCACTATCATGACTATTATCGTGATCACTATCATGATCATTATCATGATTATTGTCATGATCATTAGCATGATCAGTATCATGATAATTATCATTATCATGATCACTATAATGATCACTATCAGGATTATTATCATGATCATTATCATGATCATTATCATGATGACTATCATAATCATTAACATGATCTTTATCATGATCATTAGCATGATCACTATCATGATCATTATCATTACTATCACTATCATGATCATTATCATGATCATAATAATGATCATTATCATTATTATGGTCATGACCATTATCATGATCACTATCATGACTATTATCGTGATCACTATCATGATCATTATCATGATCATTAGCATGATCACTATCATGATAATTATCATTATCATGATCATTATTATGATCATGATCATTATCATGATCACTATCATAATCATTATCATGACCATTATCATGATCACTATCATGACCATTATCATGATCATTATCATGACCATTATCATGATCATTATCATGACCATTATCATGATCTTTATCATGATCATTATCATGATCATTATCATGATCATTATCATGATCACTATCATGATCACTATCATGATCACTATCATGATCACTATCATGATCACTATCATGATCACTATCATGATCACTATCATGATCACTATCATGATCATTATCATGATCATTATCATGATCATTATCGTGATCACTATTATGATCATTATCATGACCATTATCATGATCATTATCATGATCATTATCATGATTATCGTGATCACTATCATGATCATTATCATGATCATAATCACTAACATGATCATTATCATGATCATTATTATGATCATGATCGCTATCATTATTATGATCATGATCATTATCATGATCATTATTTTGATAATGATCATTATCATGATCACTATCATGATCATTATCATGATCATAATAATGATCATTATCATTATTATGGTCATGACCATTATCATGATCATTATCATGATCACTATTATGATCACTATCATGATTATTATCATGATCATTATCATGATAATTAACATGATCATTATCATGATCATTATCATGATCATTAGCATGATCATTAGCATGATCACTATCATGATCACTATTATGATCATTATTATGATCATTATCATGATAATTAACATTAACATGATCATTATCATGATCATTATTATGATCATGATCATTAGCATGATCACTATCATGATCATTAGCATGATCACTATCAGGATCATTATCATGATCATTATCATGATCATTATCATGATCACTATCATGATCATTATCATGATCATTATCATGATCATTATCATGACCATTATCATGATCATTATCATGATCATTATCATGATAATAATCATGATAGTGATTATGATCATAATAATGATCATTATCATTATCATGATCATTATCATGACCATTATCATGATCACTATCATGATCATTATCGTGATCATTATCATGATCACTATTATCGTGATCACTATCATGATCATTATCATGATCATTATCATAATCACTAACATGATCATTATCATAATCACTAACATGATCATTATCATGATCATTAGCATGATCACTATCATGATCATTAGCATGATTACTATCAGGATCATTATCATGATCATTATCATGATCACTATCATGATCATTATCATGATCATTATCATGATCACTATCATGATCATTATCATGATCATTATCATGATCATTATCATGACCATTATCATGATCACTATCATGATCATCATCATGATCATTATCATAATCACTAACATGATCATTATCATAATCACTAACATGATCATTATCATGATCATTAGCATGATCACTATCATGATCATTAACATGATCACTATCAGGATCATTATCTTGATCATTATCATGATCATTATCATGATCACTATCATGATCATTATCATGATCATTATCATGATCATTATCGTGATCACTATCATGATCATTATCATGATCAGTAGCATGATCATTATCATGATAATAATCATGATAGTGATTATGATCATAATAATGATCATTATCATGTTACCATGATCACTATCATGATCATTATCATGATCATTATCATGATCACTATCATGATAATTATCATGATCATTATCATGATCACTATTATGATCATTATCATGATCATTATCATGATCATTATCATGATCAATATCATGATCATTATCATGATCATTATCATGATCACTATCATGTTACCATGATCACTATCATGATCATTATCATGATCATTATCATGATCACTATCATGTTACCATGATCACTATCATGATCATTATCATGATCATTATCATGATCACTATCATGATAATTATCATGATCATTATCATGATCACTATTATGATCATTATCATGATCATTATCATGATCATTATCATGATCAATATCATGATCATTATCATGATCATTATCATGACCATTATCATGATCACTATCATGATCAATATCGTGATCATTATCATGATCACTATCATGACTATTATCGTGATCACTATCATGATCATTATCATGATCATTATCATAATCACTAACATGATCATTATCATGATCACTATCATGACTATTATCGTGATCATTATCATGATCATTATCATGATCATTATCATGATCATTATCATAATCACTAACATGATCATTATCATAATCATTAACATGATCATTATCATAATCACTAACATGATCATAATCATGATCATTATCATGATCACTATCAGGATCATTATCATGATCATTATCATGATCATTATCATGATCACTATCATGATCACTATCATGATTATTATCGTGATCACTATCATGATCATTATCATGATCATAATCACTAACATGATTATTATCATGATCATTATTATGATCATGATCAGTATCATTATTATGATCATGATCATTATCATGATCATTATTTTGATCATGATCATTATCATGATCATAATAATGATCATTATCATGATCACTATCATGATCATTATCATGATCCCTATCATGATTATTATCATGATCACTATCATGACTATTATCGTGATCACTATCATGATCATTATCATGATCATAATAATGATAGTGATCATGATCATAATAATGATCATGATAATAATCATGTTAGTGATTATGATCATGATAATGATCATGATAGTGATCACGATAATAATCATGATAGTGATCACGATAATAATCATGATAGTGATCACGATAATAATCATGATAGTGATCATGATAGTGATCATGTTAATGATCATGATAATGATCATGATAATGATCCTGATAGTGATCATGATAATGATCATGATAATGATCATGATAATGATCACGATAATAGTCATGATAGTGATCATGATAATGATCATGTTAGTGATTATGATAATGATCATGATAATGATCATGATAGTGATCACGATAATAGTCATGATAGTGATCATGATAATGATCACGATATTGATCATGATAGTGATCATGATAATGGTCATGATAATGATCATGATAATGATCATGATATTGATCATGATAATGATCATGATAATGATCATGATAATGATAATAATAGTGATCATGATAATGATCATGATAATTATCATGATAGTGATCATGATAATGATCATGATAATGATCATGATAGTGATCATGGTAACATGATAGTGATCATGATAATGATCATGATAGTGATCTAGATAATGATCATGATCATATAAATGATAATGATCATTATTATGATCATAATCACTATCATGATTATTATCATGATAATGATCATGATAGTGATCACGAAAATGATCATGATCATGATCATGATAATGATCATGATAGTGATCATGATAATGATCATGATAATGATCACGATAATGATCCTGATAGTGATCATGCTAATGATCATGATAGTGATCATGCTAATGATCATGATAATGATCATGTTAGTGATTATGATAATGATCATGTTAGTGATTATGATAATGATCATGATAATGATCATGATAGTGATCATGATAATGGTCATGATAATGATCATGATAATGATCATGATAATGATCATGATAGTGATCATGATAATGATCATGATAATGATCATGATAACGATCCTGATAGTAATCATGCTAATGATCATGATAGTGATCATGCTAATGATCATGATAATGATCATGTTAGTGATTATGATAATGATCATGTTAGTGATTATGATAATGATCATGATAATGATCATGATAGTGATCACGATAATAGTCATGATAGTGATCATGATAATGATCACGATAATGATCATGATAGTGATCATGATAATGGTCATGATAATGATCATGATAATGATAATGATCATTATTATGATCATAATCACTATCATGATTATTATCATGATAATGATCATGATAATGATCATGATAATGGTCATGATAATGATCATGATAGTGATCATGATAATGATCATGATAATGATCATGATAATGATCCTGATAGTGATCATGCTAATGATCATGATAGTGATCATGCTAATGATCATGATAATGATCATGCTAATGATCATGATAATGATCATGTTAGTGATTATGATAATGATCATGATAATGATCATGATAGTGATCACGATAATAGTCATGTTAGTGATCATGATAATGATCACGATAATGATCATGATAGTGATCATGATAATGGTCATGATAATGATCATGATAATGGTCATGATAATGATCATGATAATGATTATGATCATAATAATGATCATTATCATTATCATGATCATTATCATGACCATTATCATGATCACTATCATGATCATTATCGTGATCATTATCATGATAGTGATTATGATCATAATAATGATCATTATCATTATCATGATCATTATCATGACCATTATCATGATCACTATCATGATCATTATCGTGATCATTATCATGATCACTATCATGACTATTATCGTGATCACTATCATGATCATTATCATGATCATTATCATAATCACTAACATGATCATTATCATAATCACTAACATGATCATTATCATGATCATTAGCATGATCACTATCATGATCATTAGCATGATTACTATCAGGATCATTATCATGATCATTATCATGATCATTATCATGATCACTATCATGATCATTATCATGATCATTATCATGATCATTATCATGACCATTATCATGATCAATATCATGATCATTATCATGATCATTATCATAATCACTAACATGATCATTATCATGATCATTATCATGATCATTATCATGATCACTATCATGATCACTATCATGATCACTATCATGATCACTAACATGATCACTATCATGATCACTATCATGATCACTATCATCATCACTATCATGATCACTATCATGATCACTATCATGATCACTATCATGATCACTATCATGATCATTATCATGATCACTATCATGATCATTATCATAATCATTATCATGATCATTATCGTGATCACTATTATGATCATTATCATGACCATTATCATGATCATTATCATGACCATTATCATGATGATTATCATGATCATTATCATGATCATTATCGCGATCACTATTATGATCATTATCATGACCATTATCATGATCATTATCATGATCATTATCATGATTATCGTGATCACTATCATGATCATTATCATGATCATTATAATGATCATTATCATGATCATAATCACTAACATGATCATTATCATGATCATTATCATGATTATCGTGATCACTATCATGATCATTATCATGATCATTATCATGATCATAATCACTAACATGATCATTATCATTATCATTATTATGATCATGATCGCTATCATTATTATGATCATGATCATTATCATGATCATTATTTTGATCATGATCATTATCATGATCACTATCATGATCATTATCATGATCATAATAATGATCATTATCATTATTATGGTCATGACCATTATCATGATCATTATCATGATCATTATCATGATCATTATCATGATCATTATCATGATCACTATTATGATCACTATCATGATTATTATCATGATCATTATCATGATAATTAACATGATCATTATCATGATCATTATCATGATCATTAGCATGATCATTAGCATGATCACTATCATGATCACTATTATGATCATTATTATGATCATTATCATGATAATTAACATTAACATGATCATTATCATGATCATTATCATGATCATTATTATGATCATGATCATTAGCATGATCACTATCATGATCATTAGCATGATCACTATCAGGATCATTATCATGATCATTATCATGATTATTATCATGATCACTATCATGATCATTATCATGATCATTATCATGATCATTATCATGACCATTATCATGATCATTATCATGATCATTATCATGATAATAATCATGATAGTGATTTAGATCATAATAATGATCATTATCATTATCATGATCATTATCATGACCATTATCATGATCACTATCATGATCATTATCGTGATCATTATCATGATCACTATTATCGTGATCACTATCATGATCATTATCATGATCATTATCATAATCACTAACATGATCATTATCATAATCACTAACATGATCATTATCATGATCATTAGCATGATCACTATCATGATCATTAGCATGATCACTATCATGATCATTAGCATGATTACTATCAGGATCATTATCATGATCATTATCATGATCATTATCATGATCATTATCATGATCACTATCATGATCATTATCATGATCATTATCATGATCATTATCATGACCATTATCATGATCACTATCATGATCATCATCATGATCATTATCATAATCACTAACATGATCATTATCATAATCACTAACATGATCATTATCATGATCATTAGCATGATCACTATCATGATCATTAACATGATCACTATCAGGATCATTATCTTGATCATTATCATGATCATTATCATGATCACTATCATGATCATTATCATGATCATTATCATGATCATTATCGTGATCACTATCATGATCATTATCATGATAATAATCATGATAGTGATTATGATCATAATAATGATCATTATCATTATTATGATCATGATCATTATCATTATTATGATCATGATCATTATCTAGATCACTATCATGATCATTATCATGATCATTATCATGATCACTATCATGTTACCATGATCACTATCATGATCATTATCATGATCATTATCATGATCACTATCATGATAATTATCATGATCATTATCATGATCACTATTATGATCATTATCATGATCATTATCATGATCATTATCATGATCAATATCATGATCATTATCATGATCATTATCATGACCATTATCATGATCACTATCATGATCAATATCGTGATCATTATCATGATCACTATCATGACTATTATCGTGATCACTATCATGATCATTATCATGATCATTATCATAATCACTAACATGATCATTATCATGATCACTATCATGACTATTATCGTGATCATTATCATGATCATTATCATGATCATTATCATAATCACTAACATGATCATTATCATAATCATTAACATGATCATTACCATGATCATTATTTTGATCATGATCATTATCATGATCACTATCATGATCATGATCATGATCATGATAGTGATCATGATACTGATCATGATAATGATCATGATAATGATCATAATAATGCTTATGATAATGATTATGATAGTGATCATGATAATGATCATGATAGTGATCATGATAATGATCATGATCATAATAATGATCATGATAATGATCATGATAATGATCATGTTAATGTTAATTATCATGATAATGATCATAATAATGATCATAATAGTGATCATGATAGTGATCATGCTAATGATCATGCTAATGATCATGATAATGATCATGATAATGATCATGTTAATTATCATGATAATGATCATGATAATAATCATGATAGTGATCATAATAGTGATCATGATAATGATCATGATAATGATCATGATAATGATCATGATAATGGTCATGACAATAATAATGATAATGATCATTATTATGATCATGATAATGATCATGATAGTGATCATGATAATGATCATGATCAAAATAATGATCATGGTAATGATCATGATCATAATAATGATAGCGATCATGATCATGATCACTATCATAATAATGATAGCGATCATGATCATAATAATGATCATGATAATGATCATGTTAGTGATTATGATCATGATAATGATCATGATAGTGATCACGATAATCATGATAATGATCATGATAATGATCATGATAATGGTCATGATAATGATCATAATAGTGATCACGATAATGATCATGATAATGATCATGATAATGATCATGATAGTGATCATGATAGTGATCATGATAGTGATCATGATAGTGATCATGATAGTGATCATGATAGTGATCATGATAGTGATCATGATAGTGATCATGATAATGATCATGATAATGATCATGATAATGATCATGATAAAGATCATGATAATGGTCATGATAATGATCATGATAATGGTCATGATAATGATCATGATAATGGTCATGGTAATGATCATGATAATGGTCATGATAATGATCATGATAATGGTCATGATAATGATTATGATAGTGATCATGATAATGATCATGATCATAATAATGATCATGATAATGATAATTATCATGATAATGATCATGCTAATGATCATGATAATGATCATGATAGTGATCACGATAATAGTCATGATAGTGATCATGATAATGGTCATGACCATAATAATGATAATGATCATTATTATGATCATGATAATGATCATTATCATTATTATGATCATGATCATTATCATTATTATTATCATGATCATTATCTAGATCACTATCATGATCATTATCATGATCATTATCATGATCACTATCATGTTACCATGATCACTATCATGATCATTATCATGATCATTATCATGATCACTATCATGATAATTATCATGATCATTATCATGATCACTATTATGATCATTATCATGATCACTAACATGATCATTATCATGATCACTATCATGACTATTATCGTGATCACTATCATGATCATTATCATGATCATTATCATAATCACTAACATGATCATTATCATGATCACTATCATGACTATTATCGTGATCATTATCATGATCATTATCATGATCATTATCATGATCATTATCATAATCACTAACATGATCATTATCATAATCATTAACATGATCATTATCATAATCACTAACATGATCATAATCATGATCATTATCATGATCACTATCAGGATCATTATCATGATCATTATCATGATCATTATCATGATCACTATCATGATCACTATCATGATTATTATCGTGATCACTATCATGATCATTATCATGATCATAATCACTAACATGATTATTATCATGATCATTATTATGATCATGATCAGTATCATTATTATGATCATGATCATTATTTTGATCATGATCATTATCATGATCATAATAATGATCATTATCATGATCACTATCATGATCATTATCATGATCCCTATCATGATTATTATCATGATCACTATCATGACTATTATCGTGATCACTATCATGATCATTATCATGATCATAATAATGATAGTGATCATGATCATAATAATGATCATGATAATAATCATGTTAGTGATTATGATCATGATAATGATCATGATAGTGATCACGATAATAATCATGATAGTGATCACGATAATAATCATGATAGTGATCACGATAATAATCATGATAGTGATCATGATAGTGATCATGATAATGATCATGATAATGATCATGATAATGATCCTGATAGTGATCATGATAATGATCATGATAATGATCATGATAATGATCACGATAATAGTCATGATAGTGATCATGATAATGATCATGTTAGTGATTATGATAATGATCATGATAATGATCATGATAGTGATCACGATAATAGTCATGATAGTGATCATGATAATGATCACGATATTGATCATGATAGTGATCATGATAATGGTCATGATAATGATCATGATAATGATCATGATATTGATCATGATAATGATCATGATAATGATCATGATAATGATCATAATAGTGATCATGATAATGATCATGATAATTATCATGTTAGTGATCATGATAATGATCATGATAATGATCATGATAGTGATCATGGTAACATGATAGTGATCATGATAATGATCATGATAGTGATCTAGATAATGATCATGATCATATAAATGATAATGATCATTATTATGATCATAATCACTATCATGATTATTATCATGATAATGATCATGATACTGATCACGAAAATGATCATGATCATGATCATGATAATGATCATGATAGTGATCATGATAATGATCATGATAATGATCACGATAATGATCCTGATAGTGATCATGCTAATGATCATGATAGTGATCATGCTAATGATCATGATAATGATCATGTTAGTGATTATGATAATGATCATGTTAGTGATTATGATAATGATCATGATAATGATCATGATAGTGATCATGATAATGGTCATGATAATGATCATGATAATGATCATGATAATGATCATGATAGTGATCATGATAATGATCATGATAATGATCATGATAACGATCCTGATAGTAATCATGCTAATGATCATGATAGTGATCATGCTAATGATCATGATAATGATCATGTTAGTGATTATGATAATGATCATGTTAGTGATTATGATAATGATCATGATAATGATCATGATAGTGATCACGATAATAGTCATGATAGTGATCATGATAATGATCACGATAATGATCATGATAGTGATCATGATAATGGTCATGATAATGATCATGATAATGATAATGATCATTATCATGATCATAATCACTATCATGATTATTATCATGATAATGATCATGATAATGATCATGATAATGGTCATGATAATGATCATGATAATGATCATGATAATGATCATGATAGTGGTCATGATAATGATCATGATAATGATCATGATAATGATCCTGATAGTGATCATGCTAATGATCATGATAGTGATCATGCTAATGATCATGATAATGATCATGCTAATGATCATGATAATGATCATGTTAGTGATTATGATAATGATCATGATAATGATCATGATAGTGATCACGATAATAGTCATGTTAGTGATCATGATAATGATCACGATAATGATCATGATAGTGATCATGATAATGGTCATGATAATGATCATGATAATGATTATGATCATAATAATGATCATTATCATTATCATGATCATTATCATGACCATTATCATGATCACTATCATGATCATTATCGTGATCATTATCATGATAGTGATTATGATCATAATAATGATCATTATCATTATCATGATCATTATCATGACCATTATCATGATCACTATCATGATCATTATCGTGATCATTATCATGATCACTATCATGACTATTATCGTGATCACTATCATGATCATTATCATGATCATTATCATAATCACTAACATGATCATTATCATAATCACTAACATGATCATTATCATGATCATTAGCATGATCACTATCATGATCATTAGCATGATCACTATCATGATCATTAGCATGATTACTATCAGGATCATTATCATGATCATTATCATGATCATTATCATGATCACTATCATGATCATTATCATGATCATTATCATGATCATTATCATGACCATTATCATGATCAATATCATGATCATTATCATGATCATTATCATAATCACTAACATGATCATTATCATGATCATTATCATGATCATTATCATGATCACTATCATGATCACTATCATGATCACTATCATGATCACTAACATGATCACTATCATGATCACTATCATGATCACTATCATGATCACTATCATGATCACTATCATGATCACTATCATGATCACTATCATGATCACTATCATGATCATTATCATGATCACTATCATGATCATTATCATAATCATTATCATGATCATTATCGTGATCACTATTATGATCATTATCATGACCATTATCATGATCATTATCATGACCATTATCATGATCATTATCATGATCATTATCATGATCATTATCGCGATCACTATTATGATCATTATCATGACCATTATCATGATCATTATCATGATCATTATCATGATCATTATCATGATTATCGTGATCACTATCATGATCATTATCATGATCATTATAATGATCATTATCATGATCATAATCACTAACATGATCATTATCATGATCATTATCATGATTATCGTGATCACTATCATGATCATTATCATGATCATTATCATGATCATAATCACTAACATGATCATTATCATTATCATTATTATGATCATGATCGCTATCATTATTATGATCATGATCATTATCATGATCATTATTTTGATCATGATCATTATCATGATCACTATCATGATCATTATCATGATCATAATAATGATCATTATCATTATTATGGTCATGACCATTATCATGATCATTATCATGATCATTATCATGATCATTATCATGATCATTATCATGATCATTATCATGATCACTATTATGATCACTATCATGATTATTATCATGATCATTATCATGATAATTAACATGATCATTATCATGATCATTATCATGATCATTAGCATGATCATTAGCATGATCACTATCATGATCACTATTATGATCATTATTATGATCATTATCATGATAATTAACATTAACATGATCATTATCATGATCATTATCATGATCATTATTATGATCATGATCATTAGCATGATCACTATCATGATCATTAGCATGATCACTATCAGGATCATTATCATGATCATTATCATGATTATTATCATGATCACTATCATGATCATTATCATGATCATTATCATGATCATTATCATGACCATTATCATGATCATTATCATGATCATTATCATGATAATAATCATGATAGTGATTTAGATCATAATAATGATCATTATCATTATCATGATCATTATCATGACCATTATCATGATCACTATCATGATCATTATCGTGATCATTATCATGATCACTATTATCGTGATCACTATCATGATCATTATCATGATCATTATCATAATCACTAACATGATCATTATCATAATCACTAACATGATCATTATCATAATCACTAACATGATCATTATCATGATCATTAGCATGATCACTATCATGATCATTAGCATGATCACTATCATGATCATTAGCATGATTACTATCAGGATCATTATCATGATCATTATCATGATCATTATCATGATCACTATCATGATCATTATCATGATCATTATCATGATCATTATCATGACCATTATCATGATCACTATCATGATCATCATCATGATCATTATCATAATCACTAACATGATCATTATCATAATCACTAACATGATCATTATCATGATCATTAGCATGATCACTATCATGATCATTAACATGATCACTATCAGGATCATTATCTTGATCATTATCATGATCATTATCATGATCATTATCGTGATCACTATCATGATCATTATCATGATAATAATCATGATAGTGATTATGATCATAATAATGATCATTATCATTATTATGATCATGATCATTATCATTATTATGATCATGATCATTATCTAGATCACTATCATGATCATTATCATGATCATTATCATGATCACTATCATGTTACCATGATCACTATCATGATCATTATCATGATCATTATCATGATCACTATCATGATAATTATCATGATCATTATCATGATCACTATTATGATCATTATCATGATCATTATCATGATCATTATCATGATCAATATCATGATCATTATCATGATCATTATCATGACCATTATCATGATCACTATCATGATCAATATCATGATCATTATCATGATCACTATCATGACTATTATCGTGATCACTATCATGATCATTATCATGATCATTATCATAATCACTAACATGATCATTATCATGATCACTATCATGACTATTATCGTGATCATTATCATGATCATTATCATGATCATTATCATAATCACTAACATGATCATTATCATAATCATTAACATGATCATTATCATAATCACTAACATGATCATAATCATGATCATTATCATGATCACTATCAGGATCATTATTATGATCATTATCATGATCATTATCATGATCACTATCATGATCACTATCATGATTATTATCGTGATCACTATCATGATCATTATCATGATCATAATCACTAACATGATTCTTATCATGATCATTATTATGATCATGATCAGTATCATTATTATGATCATGATCATTATCATGATCATTATTTTGATCATGATCATTATCATGATCATAATAATGATCATTATCATGATCACTATCATGATCATTATCATGATCCCTATCATGATTATTATCATGATCACTATCATGACTATTATCGTGATCACTATCATGATCATTATCATGATCATTATCATGATCATTATCATGATCATAATAATGATAGTGATCATGATCATAATAATGATCATGATCATGATAATGATCATGATAGTGATCACGATAATAATCATGATAGTGATCATGATAGTGATCATGATAATGATCATGATAATGATCATGATAATGATCCTGATAGTGATCATGATAATGATCATGATAATGATCATGATAATGATCATGATAATGATCACGATAATAGTCATGATAGTGATCATGATAATGATCATGTTAGTGATTATGATAATGATCATGATAATGATCATGATAGTGATCACGATAATAGTCATGATAGTGATCATGATAATGATCACGATATTGATCATGATAGTGATCATGATAATGGTCATGATAATGATCATGATAATGATCATGATATTGATCATGATAATGATCATGATAATGATCATGATAATGATCATAATAGTGATCATGATAATGATCATGATAATTATCATGATAGTGATCATGATAATGATCATGATAATGATCATGATAGTGATCATGGTAACATGATAGTGATCATGATAATGATCATGATAGTGATCTAGATAATGATCATGATCATATAAATGATAATGATCATTATTATGATCATAATCACTATCATGATTATTATCATGATAATGATCATGCTAATGATCATGATAATGATCATGATAGTGATCACGATAATGATCATGATCATGATAATGATCATGATAGTGATCATGATAATGATCATGATAATGATCACGATAATGATCCTGATAGTGATCATGCTAATGATCATGATAGTGATCATGCTAATGATCATGATAATGATCATGTTAGTGATTATGATAATGATCATGTTAGTGATTATGATAATGATCATGATAATGATCATGATAGTGATCATGATAATGGTCATGATAATGATCATGATAATGATCATGATAATGATCATGATAGTGATCATGATAATGATCATGATAATGATCATGATAACGATCCTGATAGTAATCATGCTAATGATCATGATAGTGATCATGCTAATGATCATGATAATGATCATGTTAGTGATTATGATAATGATCATGTTAGTGATTATGATAATGATCATGATAATGATCATGATAGTGATCACGATAATAGTCATGATAGTGATCATGATAATGATCACGATAATGATCATGATAGTGATCATGATAATGGTCATGATAATGATCATGATAATGATAATGATCATTATTATGATCATAATCACTATCATGATTATTATCATGATAATGATCATGATAATGATCATGATAATGGTCATGATAATGATCATGATAATGATCATGATAATGATCATGATAGTGATCATGATAATGATCATGATAATGATCATGATAATGATCCTGATAGTGATCATGCTAATGATCATGATAGTGATCATGCTAATGATCATGATAATGATCATGCTAATGATCATGATAATGATCATGTTAGTGATTATGATAATGATCATGATAATGATCATGATAGTGATCACGATAATAGTCATGATAGTGATCATGATAATGATCACGATAATGATCATGATAATGATCATGATAATGATCATGATAATGATCCTGATAGTAATCATGCTAATGATCATGATAATGATCAAGATAATGATCCTGATAGTGATCATGTTAATGATCATGATAGTGATCATGCTAATGATCATGATAATGATCATGTTAGTGATTATGATAATGATCATGTTAGTGATTATGATAATGATCATGATGATGATCATGATAGTGATCATGATAATGGTCATGATAATGATCATGATAATGATCATGATAATGATCATGATAGTGATCATGATAATGATCATGATAATGATCATGATAGTGATCATGATAATGATCATGATAATGATCATGATAATGATCCTGATAATAATGATCATTATCATTATCATGATCATTATCATGATCTCTATCATGATCATTATCATGATCATTATCATAATCACTAACATGATCATTATCATGATCATTATCATGATCATTATCATGATCACTATCATGTTAGTGATTATGATCATGATAATGATCATGATAGTGATCACGATAATAATCATGATCGTGATCATGATAGTGATCATGATAATGATCATGATAATGATCATGATAATGATCCTGATAGTGATCATGATAATGATCATGATAATGATCATGATAATGATCATGATAATGATCACGATAATAGTCATGATAGTGATCATGATAATGATCATGTTAGTGATTATGATAATGATCATGATAATGATCATGATAGTGATCACGATAATAGTCATGATAGTGATCATGATAATGATCACGATATTGATCATGATAGTGATCATGATAATGGTCATGATAATGATCATGATAATGATCATGATATTGATCATGATAATGATCATGATAATGATCATAATAGTGATCATGATAATGATCATGATAATTATCATGATAGTGATCATGATAATGATCATGATAATGATCATGATAGTGATCATGGTAACATGATAGTGATCATGATAATGATCATGATAGTGATCTAGATAATGATCATGATCATATAAATGATAATGATCATTATTATGATCATAATCACTATCATGATTATTATCATGATAATGATCATGCTAATGATCATGATAATGATCATGATAGTGATCACGATAATGATCATGATCATGATAATGATCATGATAGTGATCATGATAATGATCATGATAGTGATCATGATAATGATCATGATAATGATCACGATAATGATCCTGATAGTGATCATGCTAATGATCATGATAGTGATCATGCTAATGATCATGATAATGATCATGTTAGTGATTATGATAATGATCATGTTAGTGATTATGATAATGATCATGATAATGATCATGATAGTGATCATGATAATGGTCATGATAATGATCATGATAATGATCATGATAATGATCATGATAATGATCATGATAGTGATCATGATAATGATCATGATAATGATCATGATAACGATCCTGATAGTAATCATGCTAATGATCATGATAACGATCCTGATAGTAATCATGCTAATGATCATGATAGTGATCATGCTAATGATCATGATAATGATCATGTTAGTGATTATGATAATGATCATGTTAGTGATTATGATAATGATCATGATAATGATCATGATAGTGATCACGATAATAGTCATGATAGTGATCATGATAATGATCACGATAATGATCATGATAGTGATCATGATAATGGTCATGATAATGATCATGATAATGATAATGATCATTATTATGATCATAATCACTATCTGGATTATTATCATGATAATGATCATGATAATGATCATGATAATGGTCATGATAATGATCATGATAATGATCATGATAATGATCATGATAGTGATCATGATAATGATCATGATAATGATCATGATAATGATCCTGATAGTGATCATGCTAATGATCATGATAGTGATCATGCTAATGATCATGATAATGATCATGCTAATGATCATGATAATGATCATGTTAGTGATTATGATAATGATCATGATAATGATCATGATAGTGATCACGATAATAGTCATGATAGTGATCATGATAATGATCACGATAATGATCATGATAATGATCATGATAATGATCATGATAATGATCCTGATAGTAATCATGCTAATGATCATGATAATGATCAAGATAATGATCCTGATAGTGATCATGTTAATGATCATGATAGTGATCATGCTAATGATCATGATAATGATCATGTTAGTGATTATGATAATGATCATGTTAGTGATTATGATAATGATCATGATGATGATCATGATAGTGATCATGATAATGGTCATGATAATGATCATGATAATGATCATGATAATGATCATGATAGTGATCATGATAATGATCATGATAATGATCATGATAGTGATCATGATAATGATCATGATAATGATCATGATAATGATCCTGATAATAATGATCATTATCATTATCATGATCATTATCATGATCTCTATCATGATCATTATCATGATCATTATCATAATCACTAACATGATCATTATCATGATCATTATCATGATCATTATCATGATCACTATCATGATCACTATCATGATCACTATCATGATCACTAACATGATCACTATCATGATCACTATCATGATCACTATCATGATCACTATCATGATCACTATCATGATCACTATCATGATCACTATCATGATCACTATCATGATCATTATCATGATCACTATCATGATCATTATCATGATCATTATCATGATCATTATCGTGATCACTATTATGATCATTATCATGACCATTATCATGATCATTATCATGACCATTATCATGATCATTATCATGATCATTATCATGATCATTATCGTGATCACTATTATGATCATTATCATGACCATTATCAATATCATTATCATGATCATTATCATGATTATCGTGATCACTATCATGATCATTATCATGATCATTATAATGATCATTATCATGATCATAATCACTAACATGATCATTATCATGATCATGATCATTATCATGATCACTATCATGATCATTATCATGATCATAATAATGATCATTATCATTATTATGGTCATGACCATTATCATGATCATTATAATGATCATTATCATGATCATTATCATGATCACTATTATGATCACTATCATGATTATTATCATGATCATTATCATGATAATTAACATGATCATTATCATGATAATTATCATGACCATTATCATGATCATTATCATGATCATTATCATGATAATTAACATGATCATTATCATGATCATTATCATGATCATTAGCATGATCACTATCATGATCATTATCATGATCATTATCATGATCATTATTATGAACATGATCATTATCATGATCACTATCATGATCATTATCATGATCACTTTCATGATTATTATCGCGATCACTATCATGGTTATTATCGTGATCACTATCATGATCATTATCATGATCATTATCATGATCATTATCATGATCATTATCTTGATCATTATCATGATCATTATCATGATCATTTTCATGATCATTATCATGATCAGTATCATGATCACTATTATGATCACTATCATGTTCACTATCATGATCAATAGCATGATCACTATCATAATCATTAACATGAGCATTATCATGATCATTAGCATGATCATTATCATGATCATTAGCATGATCACTATCATGATCATTATCATGATCATTATCATGATCATTATTATGAACATGATCATTATCATGATCACTATCATGATCATTATCATTATCGTGATCATTATCATGATCACTTTCATGATTATTATCGCGATCACTATCATGGTTATTATCGTGATCACTATCATGATCATTATCATGATCATTATCATGACCATTATCATGATCATTATCATGATCATTATCATGATCATTATCATGATCATTAGCATGATCACTATCATGATCATTATTATGATCATGATCATTATCATGATCACTATCATGATCATTATCCTGACCATTATCATGATCATTATCATGATCATTATCATGACCATTATCATGATCATTATCATGACCATTATCATGATCATTATCATGATCATTATCATGATCATTATTATGATCATGATCATTATCATGATCACTATCATAATCATTAACATGATCATTAACATGATCATTAGCATGATCACTATCATGATCATTATCATGATCATTTTCAGTATCATTATCGTGATCATTATCATGATCACTATCATGATTATTATCGTGATCACTATCATGATCATTATCATGATCATTATCATAATCATTAACATGATCATTATCATCATCATTAGCATGATCACTATCATGATAATTATCATTATCATGATCATTATCATGATCATTATTATGATCATGATCATTATCATGATCACTATCATGATCATTATCATGATCACTATCACGATCATTATTATGATCATGATCATTATCATGATCACTATCATGATCATTATCATGACCATTGTCATGATCATTATCATGACCATTATCATGATCATTATCATGACCATTATCATGATCATTATCATGATCATTATCATGATCATTATCATGATCATTATCATGATCATTATCATGATCACTATCATGATCACTATCATGATCATTATCATAATCATTATCATGATCACTATCATGATCATTATCATGATCATTATCATGATCATTATCGTGATCACTATCATGATCATTATCATGACCATTATCATGATCATTATCATGATCATTATCATGATGACTATCATGATCACTATCATTATCATGAACATTGTCATGATCATTATCAGAATCACTATCATGATCATTATCATGATCATTATCATTATCATGATCACTATCATGATCATTATCATGATCACTATCATGATCATTATCATAATCATTATTATGATCATTATCATGATCATTATCATGATCAGTATCATGATCACTATCATGATCATGATCATTATCATGATCATTATTATGATCATTATCATGATCATTATTATGATCATTATCATGATCATTATTATGATCATTATCATGATCATTATCATGATCAGTATCATGATCACTATCATGATCATGATCATTATCGTGATCATTATCATGATCACTATCATGATTATTATCGCGATCACTATCATGATTATTATCGTGATCACTATCATGATCATTATCATGATCATTATCATGATCATTAGCATGACTATTATCGTGATCACTATCATGATCATTATCATTATTATGGTCATGACCATTATCATGATCACTATCATGATCACTATCATGACTATTATCGTGATCACTATCATGATCATTATCATGATCATTATCATGATCATTAGCATGATCAGTATCATGATAATTATCATTATCATGATCATTATCATGATCACTATAATGATCACTATCAGGATTATTATCATGATCATTATCATGATCATTATCATGATGACTATCATAATCATTAACATGATCTTTATCATGATCATTAGCATGATCACTATCATGATCATTATCATTACTATCACTATCATGATCATTATCATGATCATAATAATGATCATTATCATTATCATGATCACTATCATGATCATTATCATGATCACTATCATGATCATTATCATAATCATTATTATGATCATTATCATGATCATTTACATGATCAGTATCATGATCACTATCATGATCATGATCATTATCATGATCATTATTATGATCATTATCATGATCATTATTATGATCATTATCATGATCATTATTATGATCATTATCATGATCATTATTATGATCATTATCATGATCATTATTATGATCATTATCATGATCATTATTATGATCATTATCATGATCATTATTATGATCATTATCATGATCATTATTATGATCATTATCATGATCATTATTATGATCATTATCATGATTATTATCATGATCAGTATCATGATCACTATCATGATCATGATCATTATCGTGATCATTATCATGATCACTATCATGATTATTATCGCGATCACTATCATGATTATTATCGTGATCACTATCATGATCATTATCATGATCATTATCATGATCATTAGCATGATCATGATAATGATCATTATTTTGATCATGATCATTATCATGATCACTATCATGATCATTATCATGATCATAATAATGATCATTATCATTATTATGGTCATGACCATTATCATGATCACTATCATGATCACTATCATGACTATTATCGTGATCACTATCATGATCATTATCATAATTATTGTCATGATCAATAGCATGATCAGTATCATGATAATTATCATTATCATGATCATTATCATGATCAGTATCATGATAATTATCATTATCATGATCATTATCATGATCACTATAATGATCACTATCAGGATTATTATCATGATCATTATCATGATCATTATCATGATCATTATCATGATGACTATCATAATCATTAACATGATCTTTATCATGATCATTAGCATGATCACTATCATGATCATTATCATTACTATCACTATCATGATCATTATCATGATCATAATAATGATCATTATCATTATTATGGTCATGACCATTATCATGATCACTATCATGACTATTATCGTGATCACTATCATGATCATTATCATGATCATTACCATGATCACTATCATGATAATTATCATTATCATGATCATTATTATGATCATGATCATTATCATGATCACTATCATAATCATTATCATGACCATTATCATGATCATTATCATGACCATTATCATGATCATTACCATGACCATTATCATGATCATTATCATGACCATTATCATGATCATTATCATGACCATTATCATGATCTTTATCATGATCATTAACATGATCATTATCATGATCATTATCATGATCACTATCATGATCACTATCATGATCACTATCATGATCACTATCATGATCACTATCATGATCACTATCATGATCACTATCATGATCATTATCATGATCATTATCATGATCATTATCGTGATCACTATTATGATCATTATCATGATCATAATCATGATTATCGTGATCACTATCATGATCATTATCATGATCATTATCATGATCATTATCATGATCATTATCATGATCATAATCACTAACATGATCATTATCATGATCATTATTATGATCATGATCGCTATCATTATTATGATCATGATCATTACCATGATCATTATTTTGATCATGATACTGATCATGATAGTGATCATGATACTGATCATGATAATGATCATGATAATGATCATAATAATGCTTATGATAATGATTATGATAGTGATCATGATAATGATCATGATAGTGATCATGATAATGATCATGATCATAATAATGATCATGATAATGATCATGATAATGATCATGTTAATGTTAATTATCATGATAATGATCATAATAATGATCATAATAGTGATCATGATAGTGATCATGCTAATGATCATGCTAATGATCATGATAATGATCATGATAATGATCATGTTAATTATCATGATAATGATCATGATAATAATCATGATAGTGATCATAATAGTGATCATGATAATGATCATGATAATGATCATGATAATGATCATGATAATGATCATGATAATGGTCATGACAATAATAATGATAATGATCATTATTATGATCATGATAATGATCATGATAGTGATCATGATAATGATCATGATCAAAATAATGATCATGGTAATGATCATGATCATAATAATGATAGCGATCATGATCATGATCACTATCATAATAATGATAGCGATCATGATCATAATAATGATCATGATAATGATCATGTTAGTGATTATGATCATGATAATGATCATGATAGTGATCACGATAATCATGATAATGATCATGATAATGGTCATGATAATGATCATAATAGTGATCACGATAATGATCATGATAATGATCATGATAATGATCATGATAGTGATCATGATAGTGATCATGATAGTGATCATGATAGTGATCATGATAGTGATCATGATAGTGATCATGATAGTGATCATGATAGTGATCATGATAATGATCATGATAATGATCATGATAATGATCATGATAAAGATCATGATAATGGTCATGATAATGATCATGATAATGGTCATGATAATTATCATGATAATGGTCATGGTAATGATCATGATAATGGTCATGATAATGATCATGATAATGGTCATGATAATGATTATGATAGTGATCATGATAATGATCATGATCATAATAATGATCATGATAATGATAATTATCATGATAATGATCATGCTAATGATCATGATAATGATCATGATAGTGATCACGATAATAGTCATGATAGTGATCATGATAATGGTCATGACCATAATAATGATAATGATCATTATTATGATCATGATAATGATCATGATAGTGATAGTAATGATAATGATCATGATAGTGATCATGCTAATGATCATGATAAAGATCATGTTAATGATTATGATAGTCATCATGATAATGATCATGATAATGATCATGATAATAATCCTGATAGTGATCATTATAGTGATCATTATAGTGATCATGATAATGATACTGATCATGCTAATGATCATGACAATAATCATGATAATGATCATGATAGTGATCACGATAATAGTCATGATAGTGATCATGATAGTGATCATGATAATGGTCATGACCATAATAATGATAATGATCATTATTATGATCATGATAATGATCATGATAGTGATCATGATAATGATCATGATCAAAATAATGATCATTATCATGATCATGCTAATGATCATGATAATGATCATGATAATGATCATGATAGTGATCACGATAATAATCATGATAGTGATCGCGATAATAATCATGATAGTGATCATGATAATGATCACGATAATGATCATGATCATGATAGTGATCATGATACTGATCATGATAATAATCATGATAATGATCATAATAATGATCATGATAATGATCATAATAATGATCATGATAATGATCATAATAATGATTATGATAATGATCATAATAATGATCATGATAATGATCATAATAATGATCATGATAATGATCATAATAATGATCATGATAATGATCATTTTCATGATAGTGATCATGATACTGATCATGATAATGATCATGATAATGATCATAATAATGATTATGATAATGATCATGATAGTGATCATGATAATGATCATGATAGTGATCATGATAATGATCATGATAATGATCATGATAGTGATTCTGATAATGATCATGACAATGTTCATGATAATGATCATGATAGTGATCATGATAGTCATCACGATAATGATCATGATAATGATCATGATAATGGTCATGATAATGATCATGATAGTGATCACGATAATGATCATGATAATGATCATGATAATGATCATGTAGTGATCATGATAATGATCATGATAATGATCATGATAGTGATCATGATAATGATCATGTAGTGATCATGATAATGATCATGATAATGATCATGATAGTGATCATGATAGTGATCATGATAATGGTCATGATAATGATCATGATAATGGTCATGATAATGATCATGATAATGGTCATGATAATGATCATGATAGTGATCATGATAATGATCATGATCATAATAATGATCATGATAGTGATCATGATAATGATCATGATCATAATAATGATCATGATAATGATCATGATAATGATAATTATCATGATAGTGATCATGCTAATGATGATGATAATGATCATGTTAATGATAATGATCACGATAATGATAATGATCATGATAGTGATCATGATAATGATCATGTTCATAATAATGATCATGATAATGATCATGATAATGATCATGATAGTGATCATGCTAATGATCATGATAATGATCATGATAATGATCATGTTTATTATCATGTTAATGATCATGATAATGATCATGATAATGGTCATAATAATGATCATTATAGTGATCATGATAGTGATCATGCTAATGATCATGATAATGATCATGTTAATTATCATGATAATGATCATGATAATAATCATGATAGTGATCATAATAGTGATCATGATAATGATCATGATAATGATCATGATAATGATCATGATAATGATCATGATAATGATCATGAATATGATCATGATAATGATCATGAATATGGTCATGACCATAATAATGATAATGATCATTATTATGATCATGATAGTGATCATGATAATGATCATGATCAAAATAATGATCATGATAATGATCATGATCATAATAATGATAGCGATCATAATCATAATAATGATCATGATAATGATCATGTTAGTGATTATGATCATGATAATGATCATGATAATGATCATGATAATGATCATGATAGTGATCACGATAATCATGATAATGATCATGATAATGATCATGATAATGGTCATGATAATGATCATAATAGTGATCACGATAATGATCATGATAATGATCATGATAATGATCATGATAGTGATCATGATAGTGATCATGATAGTGATCATGATAGTGATCATGATAGTGATCATGATAGTGATCATGATAGTGATCATGATAGTGATCATGATAATGATCATGATAATGATCATGATAATGATCATGATAATGATCATGATAATGGTCATGATAATGATCATGATAATGGTCATGATAATGATCATGATAATGGTCATGATAATGATCATGATAATGGTCATGATAATGATCATGATAATGGTCATGATAATGATCATGATAATGATCATGATAATGGTCATGATAATGATCATGATAATGGTCATGATAATGATCATGATAATGGTCATGATAATGATTATGATAGTGATCATGATAATGATCATGATAATGGTCATGATAATGATAATGATAATTATCATGATAGTGATCATGCTAATGATCATGATAATGATCATGATAGTGATCACGATAATAGTCATGATAGTGATCATGATAATGGTCATGACCATAATAATGATAATGATCATTATTATGATCATGATAATGATCATGATAGTGAAGTAATGATAATGATCATGATAGTGATCATGCTAATGATCATGATAAAGATCATGTTAATGATTATGATAGTCATCATGATAATGATCATGATAATGATCATGATAATAATCCTGATAGTGATCATTATAGTGATCATGATAATGATAATTATCATGATACTGATCATGCTAATGATCATGATAATGATCATGATAATGATCATGATAGTGATCACGATAATAGTCATGATAGTGATCATGATAGTGATCATGATAATGGTCATGACCATAATAATGATAATGATCATTATTATGATCATGATAATGATCATGATAGTGATCATGATAATGATCATGATCAAAATAATGATCATTATCATGATCATGCTAATGATCATGATAATGATCATGATAATGATCATGATAGTGATCACGATAATAATCATGATAGTGATCGCGATAATAATCATGATAGTGACCATGATAATGATCACGATAATGATCATGATCATGATAGTGATCATGATACTGATCATGATAATGATCATGATAATGATCATAATAATGATCATGATAATGATCATAATAATGATCATGATAATGATCATGATCATGATAGTGATCATGATACTGATCATGATAATGATCATGATAATGATCATAATAATGATTATGATAATGATCATGATAGTGATCATGATAATGATCATGATAGTGATCATGATAATGATCATGATAATGATCATGATAGTGATTCTGATAATGATCATGACAATGTTCATGATAATGATCATGATAGTGATCATGATAGTCATCATGATAATGATCATGATAATGATCATGATAATGGTCATGATAATGATCATGATAGTGATCACGATAATGATCATGATAATGATCATGATAATGATCATGATAGTGATCATGATAATGATTATGATAATGATCATGATAGTGATCATGATAGTGATCATGATAATGATCATGATAATGATCATGATAATGATCATGATAATGATCATGATAATGATCATGATAATGGTCATGATAATGATCATGATAATGGTCATGATAATGATTATCATGATCATTATTATGAACATGATCATTATCATGATCACTATCATGATCATTATCATGATCACTTTCATGATTATTATCGCGATCACTATCATGGTTATTATCGTGATCACTATCATGATCATTATCTTGATCATTATCATGATCATTATAATGATCATGATAATGATCATGATAATGGTCATGATAATGATCATAATAGTGATCACGATAATGATCATGATAATGATCATGATAATGATCATGATAATGGTCATGATAATGATCATGATAATGGTCATGATAATGATCATAATAGTGATCACGATAATGATCATGATAATGATCATGATAATGATCATGATAGTGATCATGATAATGATCATGATAGTGATCATGATAGTGATCATGATAGTGATCATGATAGTGATCATGATAGTGATCATGATAGTGATCATGATAGTGATCATGATAGTGATCATGATAGTGATCATGTTAGTGATCATGATAGTGATCATGATAGTGATCATGATAGTGATCATGATAATGATCATGATAATGATCATGATAATGATCATGTTAGTGATTATGATAATGATCATGATAATGATCATGATAGTGATCATGATAATGGTCATGATAATGATCATGATAATGATCATGATAATGATCATGATAGTGATCATGATAATGATCATGATAATGATCATGATAATGATCCTGATAGTAATCATGCTAATGATCATGATAGTGATCATGCTAATGATCATGATAATGATCATGTTAGTGATTATGATAATGATCATGTTAGTGATTATGATAATGATCATGATAATGATCATGATAGTGATCATGATAGTGATCATGATAGTGATCATGATAGTGATCATGATAGTGATCATGATAGTGATCATGATAGTGATCATGATAGTGATCATGATAGTGATCATGTTAGTGATCATGATAGTGATCATGATAGTGATCATGATAGTGATCATGATAATGATCATGATAATGATCATGATAATGATCATGTTAGTGATTATGATAATGATCATGATAATGATCATGATAGTGATCATGATAATGGTCATGATAATGATCATGATAATGATCATGATAATGATCATGATAGTGATCATGATAATGATCATGATAATGATCATGATAATGATCCTGATAGTAATCATGCTAATGATCATGATAGTGATCATGCTAATGATCATGATAATGATCATGTTAGTGATTATGATAATGATCATGATAGTGATCATGATAGTGATCATGATAGTGATAATGATAATGATCACGATAATAGTCATGATAGTGATCATGATAATGATCATGTTAGTGATTATGATAATGATCATGATAATGATCATGATAGTGATCACGATAATAGTCATGATAGTGATCATGATAATAGTCATGATAGTGATCATGATAATGATCACGATATTGATCATGATAGTGATCATGATAATGGTCATGATAATGATCATGATAATGATCATGATATTGATCATGATAATGATCATGATAATGATCATGATAATGATCATAATAGTGATCATGATAATGATCATGATAATTATCATGATAGTGATCATGATAATGATCATGATAGTGATCGTGATAATGATCATGATAATGATCATGATAGTGATCATGGTAACATGATAGTGATCATGATAATGATCATGATAATGATCATGATAATGATCATGATAGTGATCTAAATAATGATCATGATCATAATAATGATAATGATCATGATCATAATAATGATAATGATCATTATTATGATCATAATCACTATCATGATTATTATCATGATAATGATCATGCTAATGATCATGATAATGATCATGATAGTGATCACGATAATGATCATGATAATGATCATGATAGTGATCACGATAATGATCATGATAATGATCATGATAATGATCATGATAGTGATCATGATAATGATCATGATAATGATCAAGATAATGATCCTGATAGTGATCATGTTAATGATCATGATAGTGATCATGCTAATGATCATGATAATGATCATGTTAGTGATTATGATAATGATCATGTTAGTGATTATGATAATGATCATGATGATGATCATGATAGTGATCATGATAATGGTCATGATAATGATCATGATAATGATCATGATAATGATCATGATAGTGATCATGATAATGATCATGATAATGATCATGATAATGATCCTGATAGTAATCATGCTAATGATCATGATAGTGATCATGCTAATGATCATGATAATGATCATGTTAGTGATTATGATAATGATCATGTTAGTGATTATGATAATGATCATGATAATGATCATGATAGTGATCACGATAATAGTGATCATGATAATTATCACGATAATGATCATGATAGTGATCATGATAATGGTCATGATAATGATCATGATAATGATAATGATCATTATTATGATCATAATCACAATCATGATTATTATCATGATAATGATCATGATAATGATCATGATAATGGTCATGATAATGATCATGATAATGATCATGATAATGATCATGATAGTGATCATGATAATGATCATGATAATGATCATGATAATGATCCTGATAGTGATCATGCTAATGATCATGATAGTGATCATGCTAATGATCATGATCATAATAATGATCATGATAATGATCATGATAATGATCATGTTAATGTTAATTATCATGATAATGATCATGATAATGATCATGATAATGATCATGATAATGATCATGATAAAGATCATGATAATGGTCATGATAATGATCATAATAATGGTCATGATAATGATCATGATAATGGTCATGATAATGATCATGATAATGGTCATGATAATGGTCATGATAATGATTATGATAGTGATCATGATAATGATCATGATCATAATAATGATCATGATAATGATAATTATCATGATAGTGATCATGCTAATGATCATGATAATGATCATGATAGTGATCACGATAATAGTCATGATAGTGATCATGATAATGGTCATGACCATAATAATGATAATGATCATTATTATGATCATGATAATGATCATGATAGTGATAGTAATGATAATGATCATGATAGTGATCATGCTAATGATCATGATAAAGATCATGTTAATGATTATGATAGTCATCATGATAATGATCATGATAATAATCCTGATAGTGATCATTATAGTGATCATGATAATGATCATGATAATGATAATTATCATGATACTGATCATGCTAATGATCATGACAATAATCATGATAATGATCATGATAGTGATCACGATAATAGTCATGATAGTGATCATGATAGTGATCATGATAATGGTCGTGACCATAATAATGATAATGATCATTATTATGATCATGATAATGATCATGATAGTGATCATGATAATGATCATGATCAAAATAATGATCATTATCATGATCATGCTAATGATCATGATAATGATCATGATAGTGATCACGATAATAATCATGATAGTGATCGCGATAATAATCATGATAGTGATCATGATAATGATCACGATAATGATCATGATCATGATAGTGATCATGATACTGATCATGATAATGATCATGATAATGATCATAATAATGATCATGATAATGATCATAATAATGATCATGATAATGATCATAATAATGATCATGATAATGATCATGATCATGATAGTGATCATGATACTGATCATGATAATGATCATGATAATGATCATAATAATGATTATGATAATGATCATGATAGTGATCATGATAATGATCATGATAGTGATCATGATAATGATAATGATCATGATAATGATCATGATAGTGATTCTGATAATGATCATGACAATGTTCATGATAATGATCATGATAGTGATCATGATAGTCATCATGATAATGATCATGATAATGATCATGATAATGGTCATGATAATGATCATGATAATGGTCATGATAATGATCATGATAGTGATCACGATAATGATCATGATAATGATCATGATAATGATCATGATAGTGATCATGATAATGATCATGATAATGATCATGATAGTGATCATGATAGTGATCATGATAATGATCATGATAATGATCATGATAATGATCATGATAATGATCATGATAATGATCATGATAATGGTCATGATAATGATCATGATAATGGTCATGATAATGATCATGATAATGGTCATGATAATGATCATGATAATGGTCATGATAATGATCATGATAGTGATCATGATAATGATCATGATCATAATAATGATCATGATAGTGATCATGATAATGATCATGATAGTGATCATGATAATGATCATGATAGTGATCATGATAATGATCATGATAGTGATCATGATCATGATAATGATAATTATCATGATAGTGATCATGCTAATGATGATGATAATGATCATGTTAATGATAATGATCACGATAGTGATCATGATAATGATCATGTTCATAATAATGATCATGATAATGATCATGATAATGATCATGATAGTGATCATGCTAATGATCATGATAATGATCATGATAATGATCATGTTAATTATCATGATAATGATCATGATAATGATCATGATAATGGTCATAATAATGATCATAATAGTGATCATGATAGTGATCATGCTAATGATCATGTTAATTATCATGATAATGATCATGATAATAATCATGATAGTGATCATAATAGTGATCATGATAATGATCATGATAATGATCATGATAATGATCATGATAATGATCATGATAATGATCATAAATATGGTCATGACCATAATAATGATAATGATCATTATTATGATCATGATAATGATCATGATAGTGATCATGATAATGATCATGATCAAAATAATGATCATGATAATGATCATGATCATAATAATGATAGCGATCATAATCATAATAATGATCATGATAATGATCATGTTAGTGATTATGATCATGATAATGATCATGATAATGATCATGATAGTGATCACGATAATCATGATAATGATCATGATAATGATCATGATAATGATCATGATAATGGTCATGATAATGATCATAATAGTGATCACGATAATGATCATGATAATGATCATGATAATGATCATGATAGTGATCATGATAGTGATCATGATAGTGATCATGATAGTGATCATGATAGTGATCATGATAGTGATCATGATAGTGATCATGATAGTGATCATGATAATGATCATGATAATGATCATGATAATGATCATGATAATGGTCATGATAATGATCATGATAATGGTCATGATAATGATCATGATAATGGTCATGATAATGATCATGATAATGGTCATGATAATGATCATGATAATGGTCATGATAATGAGCATGATAATGGTCATGATAATGATCATGATAATGGTCATGATAATGATTATGATAGTGATCATGATAATGATCATGATCATAATAATGATCATGATAATGATAATTTTAATGATAGTGATCATGCTAATGATCATGATAATGATCATGATAGTGATCACGATAATAGTCATGATAGTGATCATGATAATGGTCATGACCATAATAATGATAATGATCATTATTATGATCATGATAATGATCATGATAGTGATAGTAATGATAATGATCATGATAGTGATCATGCTAATGATCATGATAAAGATCATGTTAATGATTATGATAGTCATCATGATAATGATCATGATAATGATCATGATAATAATCCTGATAGTGATCATTATAGTGATCATGATAATGATCATGATAATGATAATTATCATGATACTGATCATGCTAATGATCATGATAATGATCATGATAATGATCATGATAGTGATCACGATAATAGTCATGATAGTGATCATGATAGTGATCATGATAATGGTCATGACCATAATAATGATCATTATTATGATCATGATAATGATCATGATAGTGATCATGATCATTATCATGATCAAAATAATGATCATTATCATGATCATGCTAATGATCATGATAATGATCATGATAGTGATCACGATAATAATCATGATAGTGATCGCGATAATAATCATGATAGTGATCATGATAATGATCACGATAATGATCATGATCATGATAGTGATCATGATACTGATCATGATAATGATCATGATAATGATCATAATAATGATTATGATAATGATCATGATAGTGATCATGATAATGATCATGATAGTGATCATGATAATGATAATGATCATGATAATGATCATGATAGTGATTCTGATAATGATCATGACAATGTTCATGATAATGATCATGATAGTGATCATGATAGTCATCATGATAATGATCATGATAATGATCATGATAATGGTCACGATAATGATCATGATAATGATCATGATAATGATCATGATAAAGATCATGATAATGATCATGATAATGATCATGATAGTGATCATGATAGTCATCATGATAGTCATCATGATAATGATCATGATAATGATCATGATAATGGTCACGATAATGATCATGATAATGATCATGATAATGATCATGATAAAGATCATGATAATGATCATGATAATGATCATGATAGTGATCATGATAATGATCATGATAGTGATCATGATAATGATCATGATAGTGATCATGATAATGATCATGATAGTGATCATGATCATGATAATGATAATTATCATGATAGTGATCATGCTAATGATGATGATAATGATCATGTTAATGATAATGATCACGATAGTGATCATGATAATGATCATGTTCATAATAATGATCATGATAATGATCATGATAATGATCATGATAGTGATCATGCTAATGATCATGATAATGATCATGATAATGATCATGTTAATTATCATGATAATGATCATGATAATGATCATGATAATGGTCATAATAATGATCATAATAGTGATCATGATAGTGATCATGCTAATGATCATGTTAATTATCATGATAATGATCATGATAATAATCATGATAGTGATCATAATAGTGATCATGATAATGATCATGATAATGATCATGATAATGATCATGATAATGATCATGATAATGATCATGATAATGATCATAAATATGGTCATGACCATAATAATGATAATGATCATTATTATGATCATGATAATGATCATGATAGTGATCATGATAATGATCATGATCAAAATAATGATCATGATAATGATCATGATCATAATAATGATAGCGATCATAATCATAATAATGATCATGATAATGATCATGTTAGTGATTATGATCATGATAATGATCATGATAATGATCATGATAGTGATCATGATAATCATGATAATGATCATGATAATGATCATGATAATGATCATGATAATGGTCATGATAATGATCATAATAGTGATCACGATAATGATCATGATAATGATCATGATAATGATCATGATAGTGATCATGATAGTGATCATGATAGTGATCATGATAGTGATCATGATAGTGATCATGATAGTGATCATGATAGTGATCATGATAGTGATCATGATAATGATCATGATAATGATCATGATAATGATCATGATAATGGTCATGATAATGATCATGATAATGGTCATGATAATGATCATGATAATGGTCATGATAATGATCATGATAATGGTCATGATAATGATCATGATAATGGTCATGATAATGAGCATGATAATGGTCATGATAATGATCATGATAATGGTCATGATAATGATTATGATAGTGATCATGATAATGATCATGATCATAATAATGATCATGATAATGATAATTTTAATGATAGTGATCATGCTAATGATCATGATAATGATCATGATAGTGATCACGATAATAGTCATGATAGTGATCATGATAATGGTCATGACCATAATAATGATAATGATCATTATTATGATCATGATAATGATCATGATAGTGATAGTAATGATAATGATCATGATAGTGATCATGCTAATGATCATGATAAAGATCATGTTAATGATTATGATAGTCATCATGATAATGATCATGATAATGATCATGATAATAATCCTGATAGTGATCATTATAGTGATCATGATAATGATCATGATAATGATAATTATCATGATACTGATCATGCTAATGATCATGATAATGATCATGATAATGATCATGATAGTGATCACGATAATAGTCATGATAGTGATCATGATAGTGATCATGATAATGGTCATGACCATAATAATGATCATTATTATGATCATGATAATGATCATGATAGTGATCATGATCATTATCATGATCAAAATAATGATCATTATCATGATCATGCTAATGATCATGATAATGATCATGATAGTGATCACGATAATAATCATGATAGTGATCGCGATAATAATCATGATAGTGATCATGATAATGATCACGATAATGATCATGATCATGATAGTGATCATGATACTGATCATGATAATGATCATGATAATGATCATAATAATGATTATGATAATGATCATGATAGTGATCATGATAATGATCATGATAGTGATCATGATAATGATAATGATCATGATAATGATCATGATAGTGATTCTGATAATGATCATGACAATGTTCATGATAATGATCATGATAGTGATCATGATAGTCATCATGATAATGATCATGATAATGATCATGATAATGGTCACGATAATGATCATGATAATGATCATGATAATGATCATGATAAAGATCATGATAATGATCATGATAATGATCATGATAGTGATCATGATAGTCATCATGATAATGGTCATGATAATGATCATGATAATGGTCATGATAATGATCATGATAATGGTCATGATAATGATCATGATAGTGATCATGATAATGATCATGATCATAATAATGATCGTGATAGTGATCATGGTAATGATCATGATAGTGATCATGATAATGATCACGATCATAATAATGATCATGATAATGATCATGATAATGATAATTATCATGATAGTGATCATGCTAATGATGATGATAATGATCATGTTAATGATTATGATAATGATCATGATAATGATCATGATAGTGATCACGATAATAATCATGATAGTGATCATGATAATGATCACGATAATGATACTGAAAATGATCATGATAATGATCATGATAGTGATCATGCTAATGATCATGTTAATGATCATGCTAATGATCATGTTAATGATCATGTTAATGATTATGATAGTGATCATGATAATGATCATGATAATGGTCATGATAATGATCATGATAATGATCATGATAATGGTCAGGATAATGATCATGATAGTGATCATGATAATGATCATGATCATAATAATGATCATGATAGTGATCATGCTAATGATCACGATAATGATCATGATAATGGTCATGATAATGATCATGATAATGATCATGATAGTGATCACGATAATAACCATGATAGTGATCGCGATAATAATCATGAAAGTGATCATGATAATGATCACGATAATGATAATGATCATGATAGTGATCATGATAATGATAATGATCATGATAGTGATCATGATAATGATCATGTTCATAATAATGATCATGATAATGATCATGATAATGATCATGATAGTGATCATGGTAATGATCATGATAATGCTCATGTTAATGATTATGATAGTGATCATGCTATTGATCATGATAGTGAACTAGATAGTGATCATAATAGTGATCATGATAATGATCATGATAATGATCATGAAAATGATCATGATAATGATCATGATAATGATCAAGATAATGATCATGATAATGATCATGATAATGATCATGATAATGATCATGATAGTGATCACGATAATAACCATGATAGTGATCGCGATAATAATCATGAAAGTGATCATGATAATGATCATGATAGTGATCATGATAATGATCATGTTCATAATAATGATCATGATAATGATCATGATAATGATCATGATAGTGATCATGCTAATGATCATGATAATGATCATGATAATGATCATGTTAATTATCATGATAATGATCATGATAATGATCATGATAATGGTCATGATAATGATCATAATAGTGATCATGATAGTGATCATGCTAATGATCATGATAATGATCATGATAATGATCATGTTAATTATCATGATAATGATCATGATAATAATCATGATAGTGATCATAATAGTGATCATGATAATGATCATGATAATGATCATTATAATGATCATGATAATGATCATGATAATGTTCATGACCATAATAATGATAATGATCATTATTATGATCATGATAATGATCATGATAGTGATCATGATCATGATAATGATCATGTTAGGGATTATGATCATGATAATGATCATTATAATGATCATGATAATGATCATGATAGTGATCACGATAATCATGATAATGATCATGATAATGATCATGATAATGGTCATGATAATGATCATAATAGTGATCACGATAATGATCATGATAATGATCATGATAATGATCATGATAATGGTCATGATAATGATCATGATAATGGTCATGATAATGATCATAATAGTGATCACGATAATGATCATGATAATGATCATGATAATGATCATGATAGTGATCATGATAATGATCATGATAGTGATCATGATAGTGATCATGATAGTGATCATGATAGTGATCATGATAGTGATCATGATAGTGATCATGATAGTGATCATGATAGTGATCATGTTAGTGATCATGATAGTGATCATGATAGTGATCATGATAGTGATCATGATAATGATCATGATAATGATCATGATAATGCTCATGATAATGGTCATGATAATGATCATGATAATGGTCATGATAATGATCATGATAATGGTCATGATAATGATCATGATAATGGTCATGATAATGATTTTGATAGTGATCATGATAATGATCATGATAATGGTCATGATAATGATCATGATAATGGTCATGATAATGATTATGATAGTGATCATGATAATGATCATGATCATAATAATGATCATGATAATAATAATTATCATGATAGTGATCATGCTAATGATCATGATAATGGTCATGATAATGATCATAATAGTGATCACGATAATGATCATGATAATGATCATGATAATGATCATGATAGTGATCATGATAATGATCATGATAGTGATCATGATAGTGATCATGATAGTGATCATGATAGTGATCATGATAATGATCATGATAGTGATCATGATAATGATCATGATAGTGATCATGATAGTGATCATGATAGTGATCATGATAGTGATCATGATAGTGATCATGATAGTGATCATGATAGTGATCATGATAGTGATCATGATAGTGATCATGATTGTGATCATGATAGTGATCATGATAGTGATCATGATAATGATCATGATAATGATCATGATAATGATCATGATAGTGATCACGATAATCATGATAATGATCATGATAATGATCATGATAATGGTCATGATAATGATCATAATAGTGATCACGATAATGATCATGATAATGATCATGATAATGATCATGATAGTGATCATGATAATGATCATGATAGTGATCATGATAGTGATCATGATAGTGATCATGATAGTGATCATGATAGTGATCATGATAGTGATCATGATAGTGATCATGATAGTGATCATGATAATGATCATGATAATGATCATGATAATGATCATGATAATGGTCATGATAATGATCATGATAATGGTCATGATAATGATCATGATAATGGTCGTGATAATGATCATGATAATGATAATTATAATGATAGTGATCATGCTAATGATCATGATAATGATCATGATAGTGATCACGATAATAGTCATGATAGTGATCATGATAATGGTCATGACCATAATAATGATAATGATCATTATTATGATCAAGATAATGATCATGATAGTGATCATGATAATGATCATGATCAAAATAATGATCATGATAATGATCATGATAATTTTCATGATAATGGTCATGATAATGATCATGATAGTGATCATGATAATGATCATGATCATAATAATGATCATGATAATGATCATGATAATGATAATTATCATGATAGTGATCATGCTAATGATCATGATAATGATCATGATAATGATCATGATAATGATCATGATAATGATCATGATAATGATCATGATAGTGATCACGATAATAATCATGATAGTGATCGCGATAATAATCATGATAGTGATCATGATAATGATCACGATAATGATCATGATAATGATAATGATCATGATAGTGATCATGATAATGATCATGTTCATAATAATGATCATGATAATGATAACGATCATGATAGTGATCATGCTAATGATCATGATAATGATCATGTTAATGATTATGATAGTGATCATGCTATTGATCATGATAGTGAACATGATAGTGATCATGATAGTGATCATGATAGTGATCATGACAGTGATCATGACAGTGATCATGCTAATGATCATGATAATGATCATGTTAATGATTATGATAATGATCATGATAATGATCATGATAGTGATCACGATAATGATCACGATAATGATCACGATAATGATCACGATTATGATCATGATAATGATAATGATCATGATAATGGTCATCATCAATCATGATCATAATAATGATCATGATAATGATGATGATAATGATAATTATCATGATAGTGATCATGCGAATGTTCATGATAATGATCATGTTAATGATTATGATAATGATCATGATAATGATCATGATAGTGATCACGATAATAATCATGATAATGATCACGATTATGATCATGATCATGATAATGGTCATCATCAATCATGATCATAATAATGATCATGATAATGATGATGATAATGATAATTATCATGATAGTGATCATGCGAATGTTCATGATAATGATCATGTTAATGATTATGATAATGATCATGATAATGATCATGATAGTGATCACGATAATGATCACGATAATGATCACGATTATGATCATGATAATGATCATGATAATGGTCATCATCAATCATGAACATAATAATGATCATGATAATGATGATGATAATGATAATTATCATGATAGTGATCATGAAAATGATCATGATAATGATCATGATAATGATCAAGATAATGATCATGATAATGATCATGATAGTGATCACGATAATGATCACGATTATGATCATGATAATGATAATGATCATGATAATGGTCATCATCAATCATGATCATAATAATGATCATGATAATGATGATGATAATGATAATTATCATGATAGTGATCATGCGAATGTTCATGATAATGATCATGTTAATGATTATGATAATGATCATGATAATGATCATGATAGTGATCACGATAATGATCACGATAATGATCACGATTATGATCATGATAATGATAATGATCATGATAATGGTCATCATCAATCATGATCATAATAATGATCTTGATAATGATGATGATAATGATAATTATCATGATAGTGATCATGCGAATGTTCATGATAATGATCATGTTAATGATTATGATAATGATCATGATAGTGATCACGATAATGATCACGATAATGATCACGATTATGATCATGATAATGATAATGATCATGATAATGGTCATCATCAATCATGATCATAATAATGATCATGATAATGATGATGATAATGATAATGATCAAGATAATGATCATGATAATGATCATGATAGTGATCACGATAATGATCACGATTATGATCATGATAATGATAATGATCATGATAATGGTCATCATCAATCATGATCATAATAATGATCATGATAATGATGATGATAATGATAATTATCATGATAGTGATCATGCGAATGTTCATGATAATGATCATGATAATGATGATGATAATGATAATTATCATGATAGTGATCATGCGAATGTTCATGATAATGATCATGTTAATGATTATGATAATGATCATGATAATGATCACGATAATGATCACGATAATGATCACGATTATGATCATGATAATGATCATGATAATGGTCATCATCAATCATGATCATAATAATGATCATGATAATGATGATGATAATGATAATTATCATGATAGTGATCATGCGAATGTTCATGATAATGATCATGTTAATGATTATGATAATGATCATGATAATGATCATGATAGTGATCACGATAATGATCACGATAATGATCACGATTATGATCATGATAATGATAATGATCATGATAATGGTCATCATCAATCATGATCATAATAATGATCATGATAATGATGATGATAATGATAATTATCATGATAGTGATCATGCGAATGTTCATGATAATGATCATGTTAATGATTATGATAATGATCATGATAATGATCATGATAGTGATCACGATAATGATCACGATAATGATCACGATTATGATCATGATAATGATCATGATAATGGTCATCATCAATCATGAACATAATAATGATCATGATAATGATGATGATAATGATAATTATCATGATAGTGATCATGAAAATGATCATGATAATGATCATGATAATGATCAAGATAATGATCATGATAATGATCATGATAGTGATCACGATAATGATCACGATTATGATCATGATAATGATAATGATCATGATAATGGTCATCATCAATCATGATCATAATAATGATCATGATAATGATGATGATAATGATAATTATCATGATAGTGATCATGCGAATGTTCATGATAATGATCATGTTAATGATTATGATAATGATCATGATAATGATCATGATAGTGATCACGATAATGATCACGATAATGATCACGATTATGATCATGATAATGATAATGATCATGATAATGGTCATCATCAATCATGATCATAATAATGATCATGATAATGATGATGATAATGATAATTATCATGATAGTGATCATGCGAATGTTCATGATAATGATCATGTTAATGATTATGATAATGATCATGATAGTGATCACGATAATGATCACGATAATGATCACGATTATGATCATGATAATGATAATGATCATGATAATGGTCATCATCAATCATGATCATAATAATGATCATGATAATGATGATGATAATGATAATGATCAAGATAATGATCATGATAATGATCATGATAGTGATCACGATAATGATCACGATTATGATCATGATAATGATAATGATCATGATAATGGTCATCATCAATCATGATCATAATAATGATCATGATAATGATGATGATAATGATAATTATCATGATAGTGATCATGCGAATGTTCATGATAATGATCATGATAATGATGATGATAATGATAATTATCATGATAGTGATCATGCGAATGTTCATGATAATGATCATGTTAATGATTATGATAATGATCATGATAATGATCACGATAATGATCACGATAATGATCACGATTATGATCATGATAATGATAATGATCATGATAATGGTCATCATCAATCATGATCATAATAATGATCATGATAATGATGATGATAATGATAATTATCATGATAGTGATCATGCGAATGTTCATGATAATGATCATGTTAATGATTATGATAATGATCATGATAATGATCATGATAGTGATCACGATAATGATCACGATAATGATCACGATTATGATCATGATAATGATAATGATCATGATAATGGTCATCATCAATCATGATCATAATAATGATCATGATAATGATGATGATAATGATAATTATCATGATAGTGATCATGAAAATGATCATGATAATGATCATGATAATGATCAAGATAATGATCATGATAATGATCATGATAGTGATCATGATAATGATCATGATAATGATCATGATAATGATCATGATAATGATCATGATAATGATCATGATAGTGATCACGATAATAACCATGATAGTGATCGCGATAATAATCATGAAAGTGATCATGATAATGATCATGATAGTGATCATGATAATGATCATGTTCATAATAATGATCATGATAGTGATCATGCTAATGATCATGATAATGATCATGATAATGATCATGTTAATTATCATGATAATGATCATGTTAATTATCATGATAATGATCATGATAATGATCATGATAATGGTCATGATAATGATCATAATAGTGATCATGATAGTGATCATGCTAATGATCATGATAATGATCATGATAATGATCATGTTAATTATCATGATAATGATCATGATAATAATCATGATAGTGATCATAATAGTGATCATGATAATGATCATGATAATGATCATTATAATGATCATGATAATGATCATGATAATGGTCATGACCATAATAATGATAATGATCATTATTCTGATCATGATAATGATCATGATAGTGATCATGATAATGATCATGATCATGATAATGATCATGATCATGATAATGATCATGTTAGTGATTATGATCATGATAATGATCATTATAATGATCATGATAATGATCATGATAGTGATCACGATAATCATGATAATGATCATGATAATGATCATGATAATGGTCATGATAATGATCATAATAGTGATCACGATAATGATCATGATAATGATCATGATAATGATCATGATAATGGTCATGATAATGATCATAATAGTGATCACGATAATGATCATGATAATGATCATGATAATGATCATGATAGTGATCATGATAATGATCATGATAGTGATCATGATAGTGATCATGATAGTGATCATGATAGTGATCATGATAGTGATCATGATAGTGATCATGACAGTGATCATGATTGTGATCATGATAGTGATCATGATAGTGATCATGATAGTGATCATGATAGTGATCATGATAATGATCATGATAATGATCATGATAATGATCATGATAATGATCATGATAATGATCATGATAATGATCATGATAATGATCATGATAATGGTCATGATAATGATCATGATAATGGTCATGATAATGATCATGATAATGGTCATGATAATGATCATGATAATGGTCATGATAATGATTATGATAGTGATCATGATAATGATCATGATAATGGTCATGATAATGATCATGATAATGGTCATGATAATGATCATGATAATGGTCATGATAATGATTATGATAGTGATCATGATAATGATCATGATCATAATAATGATCATGATAATAATAATTATCATGATAGTGATCATGCTAATGATCATGATATTGGTCATGATAATGATCATTATAGTGATCACGATAATGATCATGATTATGATCATGATAATGATCATGATAGTGATCATGATAATGATCATGATAGTGATCATGATAGTGATCATGATAGTGATCATGATAGTGATCATGATAATGATCATGATAGTGATCATGATAATGATCATGATAGTGATCATGATAGTGATCATGATAGTGATCATGATAGTGATCATGATAGTGATCATGATAGTGATCATGATAGTGATCATGATAGTGATCATGATTGTGATCATGATAGTGATCATGATAGTGATCATGATAATGATCATGATAATGATCATGATAATGATCATGATAATGATCATGATAATGATCATGATAATGATCATGACAGTGATCACGATAATCATGATAATGATCATGATAATGATCATGATAATGGTCATGATAATGATCATAATAGTGATCACGATAATGATCATGATAATGATCATGATAATGATCATGATAGTGATCATGATAATGATCATGATAGTGATCATGATAGTGATCATGATAGTGATCATGATAGTGATCATGATAGTGATCATGATAGTGATCATGATAGTGATCATGATAATGATCATGATAATGATCATGATAATGATCATGATAATGATCATGATAATGGTCATGATAATGATAGTGATCACGATAATAGTCATGATAGTGATCATGATAATGGTCATGACCATAATAATGATAATGATCATTATTATGATCATGATAATGATCATGATAGTGATCATGATAATGATCATGATCGAAATAATGATCATGATAATGATCATGATAATGGTCATGATAATGGTCATGATAATGATCATGATAGTGATCATGATAATGATCATGATCATAATAATGATCATGATAATGATAATTATCATGATAGTGATCATGCTAATGATCATGATAATGATCATGATAATGATCATGATAATGATCATGATAATGATCATGATAGTGATCACGATAATAATCATGATAGTGATCGCGATAATAATCATGATAGTGATCATGATAATGATCACGATAATGATCATGATAATGATAATGATCATGATAATGATCATGTTCATAATAATGATCATGATAATGATAACGATCATGATAGTGATCATGCTAATGATCATGATAATGATCATGTTAATGATTATGATAGTGATCATGCTATTGATCATGATAGTGAACATGATAGTGATCATGATAGTGACCATGATAGTGATCATGACAGTGATCATGACAGTGATCATGCTAATGATCATGATAATGATCATGTTAATGATAATGATAATGATCATGATAATGATCATGATAGTGATCACGATAATGATCACGATAATGATCACGATTATGATCATGATAATGATAATGATCATGATAATGGTCATCATCAATCATGATCATAATAATGATCATGATAATGATGATGATAATGATAATTATCATGATAGTGATCATGCGAATGTTCATGATAATGATCATGTTAATGATTATGATAATGATCATGATAATGATCATGATAGTGATCACGATAATAATCATGATAGTGATCATGATAATGATCACGATAATGATCATGAAAATGATCATGATAACGATCATGATCACTATCATGATCATTAGCATGACCATTATCGCGATCACTATCATGATTATTATCGTGATCACTATCATGATCATTATCATGATCATTATCATGATCACTATAATGATCACTATCATGATTATTATCATGATCATTATCATGATCATTATCATGATGACTATCATAATCATTAACATGATCATTATCATGATCATTAGCATGATCACTATCATGATCATTATCATTACTATCACTATCATGATCAATATCATGAACATTATCATGATAATGATCATGATAGCGATCATGATAATGATCATGATAGCGATCATGATAATGATCATTATCATTATTATGATCATGATAATGATCATGATAGTGATCATGATGATGATCATGATCATTAAGGGTGTTCTTATTTTGAAATTTTTGAAATTTATCAACCGCCGGCCCGATTCTTGTTCCCTTCTGTTAAAAGTGTAATCCTGTAAAATTTGGAGTCAATCCGATAATTTTTAGTGGACTCGGAAACGATTTGAAAATTTTCATGGGGTCTATGTGGGCAAAATATCCATTTTTAACGAAAGTAGTTACATTTTAATTTTGAACTTTGAACAAAAGGAAATGAAACAATAACTGTTTTTGGTTTTCTTCTCTTAAAATTATAAAAAATAAATATCAAATGCACGATATTGACTGTTTAGTTCTCTAAAGTCGCAATAACAGTTACCTACTTAAAAAAACATAAATTTATTTTCGCACGCTTTACTTTTGGCGCAGAACATATTCCAAGAAATTGTGTACTCTTGAGCTTCTAATAATAATTGCATATACTGCTGATAACGGGACATTTTCGAGAACATTTTCTCTTGTGTTTTTAATTTTCGCTTTATTTTTGACTTTGGAAGCAAACAACTGTTCTGTTCTACTTAAAATCGTAATTTGTGATCGCAGTGGAGTGAGTTCTTATCAGTGAAATCGAAAAGAATTAATAATTTAATAATAATAGATTTTTCTAGATTAATTTGTTATTTAATTATTGTTATATAATAAAAGAAATTAATAATGTCGTGTGCTTCAGTTATTGGAACGCGTAAAGCCATTGAAAATTTGAAGAAAATCTAATTGGAAATGTTTCTCATCAAATTACTGGTGCAAAACTACCGTCTAATCGTCAGGTCTTGCAAGTTTTATTTTACAACATGCGGTTTGCAAAAATGACTGCGATGCTTGGTGCGAAGTTAGCAATTAGTGCAGTGGAAATATTTTGGCAGCAATAGGTATACGTGCTATTCGAGAGGAGCACAAATGCGTTGAAAAGCTTGTAAAATTATACGACAAATGGAAAATCATTCAGAAAACAGTTCCTGGTAAAAGGTCGAGTTCCCAAAAAGAAGCTGCTGAGTCATTTTTGAATAGTCTAGACGACCTATTTGATATTGTTACCGCTGATGCACTAGAAAAAATTCGGATTGCAGAAGATAGAGAGTTTCTTGAAATGCAAAGAAAAAAAGGACGTCCCGGTTGTATGGCTGGTGTTGACAGGGTTTTGTGGGATCGGGAAAATAGAGCACAAGTACGAAAAGATAAGGAAGCTGCAAGGAAAAGAAAGCATGAGGAGGAAATGAGCCGCACAGGTAAGGGTGACGAACTTCAATATTGAAATGTTTTATTTTTCATATTTTATAGATGTTTCTCAATTAATGGAGTGTAATGATGAAGGTGATATTAGTGACATATCAAGCAACGAGATGCATAACGTTGAAACACATGTAACCTCAAAAAGTAATCATGGTCAAAAACGAGGGCGCAAAAATTTTTTAACAGCAAGGTTGCTAGCAGCTCTTGACAATGCCAAAGTGTCTGATGGAATGGCAGTTCATATTCTCATAGCAGCAGGTGAAGCATTTGGACTACGTGTAGAAGAACTTGCAATCAATCGTTCAACTATTCATCGTTTACGCCAAGAGAACCGTTTAAGGGAATCTGAAGAAATTTCAGCTATTTTCACTGATAATGTAAATTGTGATTTTCAGCAAGAGTTAGTTTTTGATATTGTAACAATCTTTTCATCATTTATAGGTGAGTAAAACTGGATCGCTGGTAGCTCATTTTGATGGAAAATTCATGAAAGACTTGATCGGCCCCACGAAGGTTGAGCGAATCGCAATTTCTGTTAGTTTCAACGGCACATCAAAATTTCTCGGCGCACCAAAAGTAGCATCTTCGAGTGGTGAAAATATTGCTGATATAGTGTATGAAAAATTACGTGAATGGAAAATTGTTGATCAAGTCATCATATGATACAACGTCAACAAATACTGGCATAAAAACAGGTGCTGCAGTTCTTTTAGAAAAAAAATTGGCCGTAGTCTTATCAATCTACCTTGCCGCCACCATATTTGTGAGGTCGTTTTGCGAAGTGTTTTCGAAACAAAACTTTCTTCAACCTCTGCACCAGAAGTTCCCATCTTTGAAAGATTTGGAAAATTTTGGCCAAATATAAATAAACAAGCTTTCAAAAGTGGCATTGAAGATTCGACCATTTGTGAAAAAATAAGTGCAGCTGAACTAGAACACTGTAAAACTTTTTGCTGTGCTCAACTGGCTAAATCTCAAAATCGAGAAGACTATAAAGAATTACTACAGTTGGCTTTGATGTTTGTCGATGCAGAGCAGTATAATTTCCGAACGCCTGGACCAACTAGCCATGCACGCTGGATGGCAAAGGCTATATATTCCTTGAAAATATTTATGTTCCGTGATCAATTCAAACTAACGAAGAAGGAATTGAATGGTTTACGCGATATTTGCGTTTTTATAGTGACTCTTTATATCAAAGTTTGGTTCAAATGCACTAATGCTATAGACGCACCGCTTCAAGATTTAACTTTTATTCAAGATGCCGTAAAGTATACTGAAATACACACGGATATATCAGCAATAATTCTAAAAAAATGAGCAACCATTTATGGTACATTTCAGAGCAAGTAGTAGCTCTGGCTTTTTATGATTCGAAAATACCCATAGAAGAGAAACAGAAAATGCTTAAAAACCTCAAATTAAAGGAACCAGTAGTAAAATTAGAAAATGGTCGAAGATGTTCGAATTTATTGGATTTTAAAAATATTTCGTTGTGTGATTTCGTGTCAGAGAAAACAAAATGTTTCTTTAGTAAATTTGGTTTGCCAATGGAGTTTTTACTGTTAGAGCCTTCAAGTTGGGAAACATCATACGCATTTGAAGAAGGTTGGACCGCATGTAAGGACTTATTTGTCGTCAATGATATTGCAGAGAGAGGCGTTAAGTTTATTCAAGACTATAATAGAATCTTGACAAATGATGAAGACGAAAAACAATTGTTGCTTCAGGTTGTTGAGGCTTATCGAATGAAATACCCATCATATAACAAAGCTACTTTAATAACATGATAAATAAAATAGTAATGATTAATAAATTTATTATATATAAAATACAATTATTTTTTAATATGAAATTTCATTTGATGTAACTACTTTCGTTAAAAATGGATATTTTGCCCATATAGACCCCATGAAAATTTTCAAATCGTTTCCGGGTCCACTAAAAATTATCGGATTGACTCCAAATTTAACAGGATTACTTTTTTAACAGAAGGGAACAAGAATCGTGCCGGCGAACTAGAAGAAACACTTTTTAAAATTGTAATATACAAATAAGAACACCCTTAATGATCATAATAATGATCATGATAATGATCATGATAGTGATCATGCTAATGATCATGATAATGGTCATATTAGTGATTATGATAATGATCATGTTAGTGATTATGATAATGATCATGATAATGATCATGATAGTGATCACGATAATAGTCATGATAGTGATCATGATAATGATCACGATAATGAACATGATAGTGATCATTATCATGATCACTATCATGATCAATATCATGAACATGATAATGATCATGATAATGATCATGATAATGATCATGATAATGATCATGATAATGTTCATGATATTGATCATGATAGTGATAGTAATGATAATGATCATGATAGTGATCATGCTAATGATCATGATAATGATCATGTTAATGATTATGATAGTCATCATGATAATGATCATGATAATAATCCTGATAGTGATCATTATAGTGATCATGATAATGATCATGATAATGATAATTATCATGTTACTGATCATGCTAATGATCATGATAATGATCATGATAGTGATCACGATAATAGTCATGATAGTGATCATGATAGTGATCATGATAATGGTCATGACCATAATAATGATAATGATCATTATTATGATCATGATAATGGTCATGACCATAATAATGATAATGATCATTATTATGATCATGATAATGATCATGATAGTGATCATGATAATGATCATGATCAAAATAATGATCATTATCATGATCATGGTCATGATAATGATCATGATAATGGTCATGATAATGATCATGATAATGGTAATGATAATGATCATGATAATGGTCATGATAATGATTATGATAGTGATCATGATAATGATCATGATCATAATAATGATCATGATAATGATAATTATCATGATAGTGATCATGCTAATGATCATGATAATGATCATGATAGTGATCACGATAATAGTCATGATAGTGATCATGATCATGATCATGATAATGATCATGATAATGATCATGATAATGATCATGATAATGATCATTATAATGATCATGATAATGATCATGATAATGATCATGATAATGATCATGATAATGATCATGATAATGATCATGATAGTGATCACGATAATAACCATGATAGTGATCGCGATAATAATCATGAAAGTGATCATGATAATGATCACGATTATGATAATGCTCATGATAGTGATCATGATAATGATCATGATAATGATCATGATAATGATCATGATAGTGATCATGCTAATGATCATGATAATGATCATGATAATGATCATGTTAATTATCATGATAATGATCATGTTAATTATCATGATAATGATCATGATAATGATCATGATAATGGTCATGATAATGATCATAATAGTGATCATGATAGTGATCATGCTAATGATCATGATAATGATCATGATAATGATCATGTTAATTATCATGATAATGATCATGTTAATTATCATGATAATGATCATGATAATAATCATGATAGTGATCATAATAGTGATCATGATAATGATCATGATAATGATCATGATAATGATCATGATAATGATCATGATAATGATCATGATAATGATCATGATAATGATCATGATAATGATCATGATAATGATCATGATAATGATCATGATAATGGTCATGACCATAATAATGATAATGATCATTATTATCATTATCATGATAATGATCATGATAATGGTCATGATAATGATCATGATAATGGTCATGATAATGATTATGATAGTGATCATGATAATGATCATGATCATAATAATGATCATGATAATGATAATTATCATGATAGTGATCATGCTAATGATCATGATAATGATCATGATAGTGATCACGATAATAGTCATGATAGTGATCATGATAGTGATCATGATAATGGTCATGACCATAATAATGATAATGATCATTATTATGATCATGATAATGATCATGATAGTGATCATGATAATGATCATGATAGTGATCATGATAATGATCATGATAGTGATCATGATAATGATCATGATCAAAATAATGATCATTATCATGATCATGGTCATGATAATGATCATGATAATGGTCATGATAATGATCATGATAATGGTCATGATAATGATCATGATAATGGTCATGATAATGATCATGATAATGGTCATGATAATGATTATGATAAAGATCATGATAATGATCATGATCATAATAATGATCATGATAATGATCATGCTAATGATTATGATAATGATCATGATAGTGATCACGATAATAGTCATGATAGTGATCATGATAATGATCAAGATAATGATCATGATAATGATCATGATAGTGATCATGATAATGATCATGATAATGATCATGATAATGATCATGATAATGATCATGATAATGATCATGATAGTGATCACGATAATAACCATGATAGTGATCGCGGTAATAATCATGAAAGTGATCATGATAATGATCACGATAATGATAATGCTCATGATAGTGATCATGATAATGATCATGATAATGATCATGATAATGATCATGATAGTGATCATGCTAATGATCATGATAATGATCATGATAATGATCATGTTAATTATCATGATAATGATCATGTTAATTATCATGATAATGATCATGATAATGATCATGATAATGGTCATGATAATGATCATAATAGTGATCATGATAGTGATCATGCTAATGATCATGATAGTGATCATGCTAATGATCATGATAATGATCATGATAATGATCATGTTAATTATCATGATAATGATCATGTTAATTATCATGATAATGATCATGATAATGATCATGATAATGATCATGATAATGGTCAAGACCATAATAATGATAATGATCATTATTATGATCATGATAATGATCATGATCACTATCATTATCATGATCATTATCATGATCATTATCATGACCATAATAATGATAATGATCATTATTATGATCATGATAATGATCATGATAGTGATCATGATAATGATCATGATCAAAATAATGATCATGATAATGATCATGATCATAATAATGATAGTGATCATGATCATAATAATGATCATGATAATGATCATGTTAGTGATTATGATCATGATAATGATCATGATAATGATCATGATAATGATCATGATAATGATCATGATAGTGATCACGATAATCATGATAATGATCATGATAATGATCATGATAATGGTCATGATAATGATCATAATAGTGATCACGATAATGATCATGATAATGATCATGATAATGATCATGATAGTGATCATGATAGTGATCATGATAGTGATCATGATAGTGATCATGATAGTGATCATGATAGTGATCATGATAGTGATCATGATAGTGATCATGATAGTGATCATGATAGTGATCATGATAATGATCATGATAATGATCATGATAATGATCATGATAATGATCATGATAATGGTCATGATAATGATCATGATAATGGTCATGATAATGATCATGATAATGGTCATGATAATGATCATGATAATGGTCATGATAATAATTATGATAGTGATCATGATAATGATCATGATCATAATAATGATCATGATAATGATAATTATCATGATAGTGATCATGCTAATGATCATGATAATGATCATGATAGTGATCACGATAATAGTCATGATAGTGATCATGATAATGGTCATGACCATAATAATGATAATGATCATTATTATGATCATGATAATGATCATGATAGTGATCATGATAATGTTCATGATAATGATCATGATTATGGTCATGACCATAATAATGATAATGATCATTATTCTGATCATGATAATGATCATGATAGTGATCATGATAATGATCATGATCATGATAATGATCATGTTAGTGATTATGATCATGATAATGATCATTATAATGATCATGATAATGATCATGATAGTGATCACGATAATCATGATAATGATCATGATAATGATCATGATAATGGTCATGATAATGATCATAATAGTGATCACGATAATGATCATGATAATGATCATGATAATGATCATGATAATGGTCATGATAATGATCATAATAGTGATCACGATAATGATCATGATAATGATCATGATAATGATCATGATAGTGATCATGATAATGATCATGATAGTGATCATGATAGTGATCATGATAGTGATCATGATAGTGATCATGATAGTGATCATGATAGTGATCATGACAGTGATCATGATTGTGATCATGATAGTGATCATGATAGTGATCATGATAGTGATCATGATAGTGATCATGATAATGATCATGATAATGATCATGATAATGATCATGATAATGGTCATGATAATGATTATGATAGTGATCATGATAATGATCATGATAATGGTCATGATAATGATCATGATAATGGTCATGATAATGATTATGATAGTGATCATGATAATGATCATGATCATAATAATGATCATGATAATAATAATTATCATGATAGTGATCATGCTAATGATCATGATAATGGTCATGATAATGATCATTATAGTGATCACGATAATGATCATGATAATGATCATGATAATGATCATGATAGTGATCATGATAATGATCATGATAGTGATCATGATAGTGATCATGATAGTGATCATGATAGTGAACATGATAATGATCATGATAGTGATCATGATAATGATCATGATAGTGATCATGATAGTGATCATGATAGTGATCATGATAGTGATCATGATAGTGATCATGATAGTGATCATGATTGTGATCATGATTGTGATCATGATAGTGATCATGATAGTGATCATGATAATGATCATGATAATGATCATGATAATGATCATGATAGTGATCACGATAATCATGATAATGATCATGATAATGGTCATGATAATGATCATAATAGTGATCATAATAGTGATCATGATAATGGTCATGATAATGATCATCTAGTACTCAAACAACTACTGCTTCAAGCGACAGCCATCGTGTTTGACTTCGGTGCAATAATTAATGTTTCTGGTAATTTTTTAATGTCTGTATTTAAAGACAATTTGATTTTTTCACTGCATTGTCTTCTTTTATCAATCGGAAGAAATAATCTATATTTGTAAAATTCACATATATGTGGAACCAAACACAATTACTTGGTGTTGCATAGATCGGTTGCTTCATTGACGCCAGCAAGGACTTTTTATCTTCTAATAGCGCAAATATAGTTAAAAACTGTTTTTCACTTAACAGAAAAGAAGCCTTGGAAGAAGTGCCGCTCTTTTTAATGTTACAAGTATTCTAGTGTTGTCCAAAATTAAAGATTATTCTAAACAAACAAAGCTACATACGTTGTTACAGTGTTTATCAACAAATCGGCATTTTTGGAGCCAAAATCGGCATATTAATAAATTTGAGGCGAAAAATCGGCAAAAATGGCAGTCCTGACATGAATACTCGAAAAACTTGCAAGCAGGGGTGCCAGATAATTTTAACCAAAATTCGGCACTTTTGCGTAAAAAAAATCGACAAAAATCAGCAAGTTATAAAATACATTTTTAACTCTTATCGGTTGTAAGTCACCTCTGACGTGACTACAGTACTTTTCTGCAACGGTCGTATGGCACGTGTGAAGTGACAAGGCGAATTATGTCGAAACATACTGTCTATTGATGAGATTTGTTTTTAAAATGCATTCATTTCTTCAATTTACCGTTACCATTTGAAAATACGTATTTACCGTTACCGGTACAAAAAATAAATAATTTGTAACAAAACTGAAAAGAAATGAATATAAATGTATAATAACATACTATTGTTTTTTTTTTCATATTTGTTAAAAATAACTACAACCTGGTGAGAATCAAACGTGTGAATAGTCGCGTCCGATAAGGGTTAATAGAACAAAAAAGAATTTTATTCACCAAAAGTATTAAATAATTTATAATTTTTTACAAGATTTATATTGAAAATAAAAATGTTTTAATATTTTAATTACAAGTTCTACATCAAAATTGATGCAGCTATTTACAATTTTGTATATTTCGTTTTTGTAATGTTTTGATTCCTATATTAATTCTTTAGCCAACGAGCCTAAATATACCTCATTAAATCTCATAAAATGCATTCTATTAATAAATTCCGTTGAGTCACTTTAAAATATTTTGTTTATACTATAAACAATTTCAGAAATTAATTGGGTTATTTCCGCCAGTATAAATTAAACGGTTGTTGAAATTTTCGGTAGAAACCGTCGTCTCTGGCTGTATACTTCGTACGTTTGGCGAGCGCTTTCGATGTGATAACATCATTTTCAAGCCACGTGTTTATTAAAAATGCAGAGATAGTGTTAAAAATAGATAGTGTTAAGAGTAAAAGGTGGTGGGTTTAGGTAACTTTTGTCCGTTTAAATGTTGTGCAGGTAGGTAAATAGGTGAATAGTTTAATATTTGGGCCTTTTATTATTAGATAGGTAAGTGTGACCGTCTGTGGGTGTTTTTCGTTTGTAAGAGTGTTTTAGTAATTTTAATGGTGTAAACATCGTGTCAGAGGTTGTGTTTACCTGTTCGTTAATAATATCTCTGTAATCGCGACGAACAAAAAACTACGAGACAGATAAAAGCAAAACTTCGAAATAATAATCTATTACTTACTAAAGCAGACAAAGGGAACACAACTGTAATAATTAACAAGAAAGACTATATAGATAAAACACAACAATTCTTACAAAAAGCAAATTCACAAAATTCAAGAATGACCCAACCGATTCATTCCAAAGGGTAATACGAAGCCTACTAAAACGCTGCAAAACGTTTACGCACGGAAAATTATACATATACATGAAGATGAACCCAGGACCCCCTACACTCAGAGCACAACCCAAAATTCATAAAGAAAACATTCCAATCAGACCTGTAGTAAGTTACAAGCCTGCATATAACTTAGCCAAAGACCTCACCACATTCTTAAAAGAGAAAATAAATTTGCAGAACATATACATGTTACGAAATACACAAGACCTCATAAACAAATTTAAGGACATCAAAATCACTGATAATACGAGACTCGTTTCCTTCGAGATAAAGGATCTATATATATATCAATACCCACACACGAAACTTTGACTATCCTACGTAACACACTTTCCAACCTATACGACAATCAATATATCAACGAAATAATGGATATTGCAAAGACGATATTAAAACAAAACTACTTTAGATTCAATAATAACTTCTATAAACTACCTGATAGACTCGGCATAGGAAACCCAACATCTGCAATCTTCACAAAGATTTTCATGCAACATTTAGAACAACTACATATCAAAAAACTGATGGAAAAACATAAAATAACCCATTACTACAGATACGTAGACGACATAACATGCATCCTAGAAAGAGACAACGCCGAACAAATTCTTATAGACTTAAACATAATACATAACAAAATGACATACACAATGGAAAAAGAGAAAAAGACATATCAATAACACGAGGAAGTGATACATTAAACTTTGTCATTTATAGAAAGCCAACTATAACAGACACAACTATCCACAGCTCCTCAAACCATCCTACTCAACATAAACTCGCAGTATTTAGACATATGATTCACAGACTTAAAATAGTACCACACGCTCCAGATAAATATAACAAAGAACTCGATACAATTTACACCATAGCTAAAAATAACGGTTACAACCACACAACCATCGACAAATTACTCAGACAATACAACAACAAAAACAAGAAGAAAGAAGACAAGGAAACAAGGAAACAATCGACGCAACACGACGACACATCTTTACGTACACAGGACCAGAAACATATAGATTAACTAACCTTTTCCGGAAAGAAGGTTTACACACAACGCTAAAACGACCAACACTCTACGCAACAATCTCAAGACATCAATAGAAACAACCGATAAATTTAGCACCAGCGGAGTATACAGACTTACTTGTACCTGCAACAATACATACATCGGACAAACTGGACGAACATTAAAAACAAGGTTTACAGAACACATACGATCATACAAAAGGAAAAGGGAAGACTCCAATTTCGCAAAACACCTTAACACACATGGACACGAACCAAAGGAAATAGATGAATGTATGACTGTATTACACCCAAGTAAAAACGGACGAAGACTAGACATTCTTGAAAACATGGAAAATACAAAACACGAACGTTTAACAGAGATATTATTAACGAACAGGTAAACACAATTTTTACACCATTAAAATTACTAAAACACTCTTACAAACGAAAAACACCCACAGACGGTCACACTTACCTATCTAATAATAAAAGACCCAAATATTAAACTATTCACCTATTTACCTACCTGCACAACATTTAAACGGTCACAAGTTACCTAAACCCACCACCTTTTACTCTTAACACTATCTATTTTTAACACTATCTATTTTTAACACTATCTATTTTTAACACTATCTCTTCAGTTTTAATAAACACGTGGCTTGAAAATGATGTTATCACATCGAAAGCGCTCGCCAAACGTACGAAGTATACAGCCAGAGACGACGGTTTCTACCGAAAATTTCAACAACAGTTTAATTTATACTGCCGGAAATAACCCAATTAATTTAATACCAGATACAGCTAGTCAAGCTAGGGTACTATTAACTAGACTGACTAACAAGACACTACAACTACACAAGACATTAGCAAATATACGATTTAACATTACGAACCAAACATACGCTTCCCAACGCGCAAAGCGTGTAGCCTAACTGACATGGAGAAAGACTGAGATACGCTCACTTTATATTAAAAAAGACAAACTTATTATATTCATTTAAAAGTAACAGACTTGCTAACAAGACATAATCTTTACAATTTATTTCCCACATTTTTACACAACTTACATGGAAGGATACAAAATCAGATGACTGACAAATACAAGCGGATGGAAAGAAAATTTATAAAACTCAATAAACAGGCTGAAAAACGTACAAACTCAGAATTTTACCCACGGGTGAAAAACCTGACAAACATAGAATTCACCGACAATGAAACAAGACTTATGGAGAAGGGACTAAAACATAATCTACCTTTTGACAAAATACAAAAAACAATTGAAACCCAAATTGTAAACGCCGAAGCTACTATTACACACTTACCAACGGACCGACAAGAACACATGAGACACAAGATAGCCGATGTACTTGAAAAAACAATAAAAGAACACACTGCATCTAAAACTAATCGCGACGAACAAAAAACTACTAGACAGATAAAAGCAAAACTTCGAAATAATAATCTATCAGGTATGTGATGGAAATCGATCGATTTGAAAACGATTCGTTTTGAGACAAATTTTAAACAAAAGTAAAGTAGTTACTCCAAAGTAATTGTAGAAACTGAATGGAGAGTTATTGAAGTATATATTGAAGGTATTAACAAAACGAAAATAGTAAGGATATTACAACCATTTACGGTTTTAAGTCATCTCGATTTCGAAATCGATTTTCATCACATACCTGTATTGCTTACTAAGCAGAGAAAGGGAACACAACTGTAATAATGCACAAGAAAGACTATATAGATAAAACACAACAATTCATACAAAAAGCAAAATTCACAACATTCAAGAATGACCCAACCGATTCATTCCAAAGGGAAATACGAAGCCTACTAAAACGCTGCAAAACGTTTACGGACGGAAAATTATACATATACATGAACATGAACCCAGGACCCCCTACACTCAGAGCACAACCCAAAATTCATAAAGAAAACATTCCAATCAGACCTGTAGTAAATTACAAACCTGCGCCTGCATATAACTTAGCCAAACACCTCACCACATTCTTAAAAGAGAAAACAAATTTGCAGAACATATACATGTTACGAAATACACAAGACCTCATAAACAAAATTAAGGACATCAAAATCACTGATAATACGAGACTCGTTTCCTTCGACACAAAGGATCTATATACATCAATACCCACACACGAAACTTTGACTATCCTACGTAACACACTTTCCAACCTATACGACAATCAATATATCAACGAAATAATGGATATTGCAAAGACGATATTAAAACAAAACTACTTTAGATTCAATAATAACTTCTATAAACTACCTGATGGACTCGGCATGGGAAACCCAACATCTGCAATCTTCACAGAGATTTTCATGCAACATTTATAACAACTACATATCAAAAAACTGATGGAAAAACATAAAATACCCATTACTTCAGATACGTAGACGACATAACATGCATCCTAGAAAGAGACAACGCAGAACAAATTATTATAGACTTAAACATAATACATAACAAAATGACATACACAATGGAAAAAGAGCAAAACAGAACTTTACATTATCTTGACATATCAATAACACGAGGAAGTGATACATTAAACTTTGACATTTATAGAAAGCCAACTATGACAGACACAACACACAGAGTTTTTTTATAGATGGAGTTTGACAGTAGTGTTCACGGCGAAAATTAATGAATTCGCTTACGCTGCCACCTGGTTATTGATTCACCTTCGGGTAATCTCATGACGAAAATTACTAAAACGCTGCGAAACAAAGATGTACATTTTGTTTTTTTTTTACATATCATATTTAGCTATCAAAAACCAAGAAGTACAATAGGAGATCATAATTTCTGACTTCAAGCATCTCCTTAATCAAACTTCTAATAATGTGATACTGAATTAAAATAAAAATCAATCGTAGTATAGCTAGTTACTTGAAAGACTACGAAAAATGTATTAATCAGTATATTAAAAAAATTTATAAAATCGCACAAAGGTTTAGTTTTTCGCTAATGTTTCGAAAATTATTCTGCACAAACACATACACTTATAACCCTGAAGCAACACGATGAAGGCGAATTAGTTACCAAGTGGCAGAATAGGCTGGTAGAAATTACTGTCGAACTTCATATATAAAAAATATACACAGATTTTTTTATATGCGGAGTTTGACCGTAGTGTTTACGGTAAAAGTTAATGAATCCGCTTACGCTGCGTCCTGGTAATTAATTCGCCTTGAACACGATCAAGTTTTCCACTCATACTGCTTGTTAAAATTCAATGAAATCGGCTGTGACGTAGGCTGCATGCATCTTGAAAGCAGTTTTTTTTTGTCAAGATGCAAAAACTCATGACGGCAAAATTTTTGTAAAAACAAAAATGAAGAATGGTTCAAGAAATCTGTAATTAGCTGTTTTCTTGAACGTTAATAAAAACACTCAACTTGAAAGAAAATTGTAAGCAAGCTCGTTTCAAATTTTAAAAATGTGAATGTATTGAAATTTGAAATGCAAAACTCGATTGTGTAACTCTTAAGTAAACGATCGGTAGAGGAATTAAATTCTAATCAACTGAAGTGTAGAGTATTTCTTTAGAGACTTTACGAAAAAAGTTATTAAGCAACAAAATGTAAAAACGACGCTCAAGTTTATAAGTTTAGTTTTGGCTTATATCTCGAAAACTATTGAAAATACCTCTCAAAATATGTACAAGTTTTAGAAACACTTGCATTCAGATGATATGTCGCTGCAAAGTTTTGCTAATTAAAAATCATAAAGCTTTAATCTAATTAAAGCTTTAATCTAATCGGAAAAGGTTTTTAACAAACACTCATTAAAATTGTAACAAACTTTTTGTCACCTTCACTTTTATAAAAATAAAGGTGCTGCACGTAAGATATATATCGTTTATATCGAGATAAATTTTAGTTATCCGAAAATTTTTAACTTAACAAATTTTAACTTAAATCTGTACAAAATTTGCAACCTAGCTCAATAGAGAATAGGGGACAAATATATGTTGTTGATACTTACGTCCAGTCATATCTCAAGAAAATTTGACGAATGGTGCCATATTTTCGTTAGGACTAATTAATAGAGTACAAAATTACCTTTTCAATACTTGGTACAAATTGTTTTTTGTTTTTTCAATTTTATTATATCATTATCAAAAATTTGTTTACATTTTTCATATTTGAACCATGTTATCCACATCGGTATTTTCTTCTAACCATAAGTACATTCTTTTATCATATACCAATTAAAAAATTAACTTTTTAACGTGAGTGATTTCGTACATTAGAAAATTTTGCTGGCTAATAACTTATTTCATACAGTTGTTTATAAAACGAGCTACACTACGATCGATTTTTATTCTCTATCGATCACATATACAGGTAAACATATTTACACGTATATAAGCTTTCGAGAAATGAGCAAAAAGTTTAAATTTAACCAAATTTTTACAATTAGAAAATTCGCTGCTTAATAACTTTTTTGCTAGAGTCTTGAAGAAATACCACGATCGACTCGTACTTTTGAACTTTATGGTTCCTATGCATCGGTATGCGTACACGCAGAATAGTAACTAAGTTATTTATGAAACACGTGTGTATGGCACGTGTAGTTTGTTCACATTTTTCTACATGCACATGTTGTTTGTTTACATTTTGCTGAATACATATACAAGTAGCATGATAAGTTTTTTTTGTAAATACTCCTTCTTTGCAACTCTGTTGAAAAATGTAGGTTTTTGCTTAACCCAACGTTTATACCTGATATAAATTTGTGTTGATATGTTAAGGTGGCTACAGACAACGCAATTTGTTTCTGCAACACGTTTCACATTCAGGTTTCATGTTTTGACACAAACACTGAAACCAACAGTGAAACAAACGCAATCTCAGTTCTGTTATTCTATATCATAACATTAACATCGCGCGGAAAGGAAGATGCAAAAATGAATTCTGTTTTTAACTTTTTCAATGCTTGCGTTTATATAAACATTATTATATTCAATTAATAATTTTTGAAATACTGCTGCTTTTATAATTTTATTTTTATAGTTATCACTTTTTACATCCCATTTTGTTCTTTCTTAATTACTTAGATATTTACAGCTTGCTGATTGTCAATGTACTAAACACAGAAAATAATGAAACAGCGATACAAACAATGCAATCTGTTTCAATGCAACCAGAAAATATCAAAACATTTTGATATTAATTAAACCTGGATTGCAACCTGAAGTGAAACCTGAAACACGAATTCAGACGACGCAGTCTGTAAATGAACAGATTGCGTTGTCTGTAGCTAGCTTATTAACAAAACGTCAGCAGATCAGCTGTTAAGTTTTGGTTCATATAAGTGTATAGACGAAGACGTATTTTATTTATTATCATGACAAATCATAATTTGTTTTTCGTCGTGAAGGTAGGTTATTATCCACCTGCAAACTTCTGCCAAAGATTTTCTCCTTTTTAATAAAGATTTTCTCCTTAATAATATGTCCACACGTATAACAACCAAGAAAATAAAAAAATAATAATGCATGCCAAAAAGAAATGACAATTTATTGACAAGACAAAGTTGTCTGAGCTGGAGGATTGACAATATTGTCTTAACGTTGCAATGACACTAATAAGAGGAGTGTAAACCTGATAAATTTTTGTCTTGAGAAAAGTCAAATCATTGTCAAGACAAAAATTACGAATATATGTATATTAAACTTACCTAGAGCCTATACCTGATAAATTTTTGTCCTGAGAAAAGTCAAATCATTGTCAAGACAAAAATGTATCAGGTATAGGCTCTAGGTAAGTTTAATATACATATATTCGTACGTTAATAAATAAGTGGTCGTTAAAAATTTATTGCTTTAGCCTGCAATTAGGGCTGCCTTTTTGACACACTCAGTCTAGCAAGAAACAATTGGTCTGTTCAGTAACTAAAAATCATGAATTAAGAAAACAACAACAATATGTTGTGTGACGTAGACATAGAATATATCTGGTAAACAAACAACAGTTGTGTATGGAAAGTGTATCATAGTTAAAGTAAGAGAGCCAATAATTTCTTATATTTTTTACAACAAACACTCATTCTACTATGTCGTAGAAGCGCAGTAAAAATATTCTTTGAATGGCTGAATGCGCAATCTTGTTTCTTGATCCATGACTAAAACTTGTTAGTCCATTTTTTCAATTCTCTGGTAATGTCATCGGAATTTTTACACAAAACAAAATTAACATGAAACTAGTTACTTGCAAAATTGAATAGTGTAAAATCGGTCTTACTAGAATCTGTGCATAAATTAGGGGTGCCAGAAAAATTTGATAACAAATCGGTACTTTTGCACAAAAATATCAGGCTTATCGACACTTTATTATTTAGAAAATCATCAAACGCAATAAAAACCAATAAAACATATTTTTATTAACAAAAAGTGTCAAAAAATTTATCGTTTTAAAAATATATGTTCAAAATGGAAGTGTTTTAATATTTGAATTAAAAGTTGACACAGTTGTTTAGCGTTTTGTTGTGTTTTACTTTTTAAATTAACTCTTTACCCAAACATTTTATTAATTTCAAAAAATGCCCACTATTCATAAATTCAGTTAAATAAAGTTCATCGATTTTTATCAAATTAGTACAGTTCTTAAAAGCCTTTCCATATGGCTGTATAGGTTGTGTATTACTGTTGACTCACCTTAAAATATTCTGTTTATACTTTTAAGAATTTCTAGTTTATATTTAAAAAGGATAAATCAATTTGATTTGGTTCGTTTAATTTTTTTTATAATTTTTTTTGCTGTATCGATTTGATCAACATTAGCTGAAAATAAGAGTAAATTCTTAACGCCTCATAGAAATCTAGTACTCAAACAACTACTGCTTCAAGCGACAGCCATCGTGTTTGACTTCGGTGCAATAATTAATGTTTCTGGTAATTTTTTAATGTCTGTATTTAAAGACAATTTGATTTTTTCACTGCATTGTCTTCTTTTATCAATCGGAAGAAATAATCTATATTTGTAAAATTCACATATATGTGGAGCCAAACACAATTACTTGGTGTTGCATAGATCGGTTGGTTCATTGACGCCAGCAAGGACTTTTTATCTTCTAATAGCGCAAATATAGTTAAAAACTGTTTTTCACTTAACAGAAAAGAAGCCTTGGAAGAAGTACCGCTCTTTTTAATGTTACAAGTATTCTAGTGTTGTCCAAAATTAAAGTTTATTCTAAACAAACAAAGCTACATACGTTGTTACAGTGTTTATCAACAAATCGGCATTTTTGGAGCCAAAATCGGCATATTAATAAATTTGAGGCGAAAAATCGGCAAAAATGGCAGTCCTGACATGAATACTCGAAAAACTTGCAAGCAGGGGTGCCAGAAAATTTTAACCAAAATTCGGCACTTTTGCGTAAAAAAAATCGACAAAAATCAGCAAGTTATAAAATACATTTTTAACCCTTATCGGTTGTAAGTCACCTCTGACGTGACAACAGTACTTTCCTGCAACGGTCGTATGGCACGTGTGAAGTGACAAGGCGAATTATGTCGGAACATACTGTCTATTGATGAGATTTGTTTTTAAAATGCATTCATTTCTTCAATTTACCGTTACCATTTGAAAATACGTATTTACCGTTACCGGTACAAAAAATAAATAATTTGTAACAAAACTTAAAAGAAATGAATATAAATGTATAATAACATACTATTGTTTTTTTTTTTTCATATTTGTTAAAAATAACTACAACCTGGTGAGAATCAAACGTGTGAAAAGTCGCGTCCGATAAGGGTTAATACAACAAAAAAGAATTTTATTCACCAAAAGTATTAAATAATTTATAATTTTTTACAAGATTTATATTGAAAATAAAAATGTTTTAATATTTTAATTACAAGTTCTACATCAAAATTGATGCAGCTATTTACAATTTTGTATATTTCGTTTTTGTAATGTTTTGATTCCTATATTAATTCTTTAGCCAACGAGCCTAAATATACCTCATTAAATCTCATAAAATGCATTCTATTAATAAATTCCGTTGAGTCACTTTAAAATATTTTGTTTATACTATAAACAATTTCAGAAATTAATTGGGTTATTTCCGCCAGTATAAATTAAACGGTTGTTGAAATTTTTGGTAGAAACCGTCGTCTCTGGCTGTATACTTCGTACGTTTGGCGAGCGCTTTCGATGTGATAACATCATTTTCAAGCCACGTGTTTATTAAAAATGCAGAGATAGTGTTAAAAATAGATAGTGTTAAGAGTAAAAGGTGGTGGGTTTAGGTAACTTGTGTCCGTTTAAATGTTGTGCAGGTAGGTAAATAGGTGAATAGTTTAATATTTGGGTCTTTTATTATTAGATAGGTAAGTGTGACCGTCTGTGGGTGTTTTTCGTTTGTAAGAGAGTTTTAGTAATTTTAATGGTGTAAAAATCGTGTCACAGGTTGTGTTTACCTGTTCGTTAATAAAATCTCTGGTAAACGTTCGTGTTTTGTAAATTTCCATGTTTTCAAGAATGTCTAGTCTTCGTCCTTTTTTACTTGGGTGTAATACAGTCATACATTCATCTATTTCCTTTGGTTCGTGTCCATGTGTGTTAAGGTGTTTTGCGAAATTGGAGTCTTCCCTTTTCCTTTTGTATGATCGTATGTGTTCTGTAAACCTTGTTTTTAATGTTAATGTTAGATGCAGTGTGTTCTTTTATTGTTTTTTCAAGTACATCGGCTATCTTGTGTCTCATGTGCTCTTGTCGGTCAGTTGGTAAGTGTATAATAGTAGCTTCGGCGTCTACAATTTGGTTTTCAATTGTTTTTTGTATTTTGTCAAAAGGTAGATTATGTTTTAGTCACTTCTCCATAAGTCTTGTTTCATTGTCGGTGAATTCTATGTTTGTCAGGTTTTTCACCCCCATATTTGCTATTTTCTTGTGTAGTTGTAGTGTCTTGTTAGTCAGTCTAGTTAATAGTACCTTAGCTTGACTAGCTGTATCTGGTATTAAATTAATTGGTTATTTCCGTCAGTATAAATTAAACTGTTGTTGAAATTTTCGGTAGAAACCGTCGTCTCTGGCTGTATACTTCGTACGTTTGGCGAGCGCTTTCTATGTGATAACATCATATTCAAGCCACGTGTTTATTAAAACTGAAGAGATAGTGTTAAAAATAGATAGTGTTAATAGTAAAAGGTGGTGGGTTTAGGTAACTTGTGCCCGTTTAAATGTTGCGCAGGTAGGTAAATAGATGAATAGTTTAATATTTGGGTCTTTTATTATTAGATAGGTAAGTGTGACCGTCTGTGGGTATTTTTCGTTTGTAAGAGTGTTTTAGTAATTTTAATGGTGTAAAAATCGTGTCAGAGGTTTTGTTTACCTGTTCGTTAATAATATCTCTGTTAAACGTTTGTGTTTTGTAAATTTCCATGTTTTCCAGAATGTCTAGTATTCGTCCTTTTTTACTTGGGTGTAGTACAGTCATACATTCATCTATTTCCTTTGGTTCGTGTCCATGTGTGTTAAGGTGTTTTGCGAAATTGGAGTCTTCCCTTTTCCTTTTGTATTATCGTATGTGTTCTGTAAACCTTGTTTTTAATGTTCGTCCAGTTTGTCCGATGTATGTATTGTTGCAGGTACAAGTAAGTCTGTATACTCCGCTGGTGCTAAATTTATCGGTTGTTTCTATTGATGTCTTGAGATTGTTGCTTAGAGTGTTGGTCGTTTTTAGCGTTGTGTGTAAACCTTCTTTCCGGAAAAGGTTTCTGGTCCTGTGTACGTAAAGATGTGTCGTCGTGTTGCGTCGATTGTTTCCTTGTTTCCTTGTCTTCTTTCTTCTTGTTTTTGTTGTTGTATTGTCTGAGTAATTTGTCGATGGTTGTGTGGTTGTAACCGTTATTTTTAGCTATGGTGTAAATTGTATCGAGTTCTTTGTTATATTTATCTGGAGCGAGTGGTACTATTTTAAGTCTGTGAATCATATGTCTAAATGCTGCGAGTTTATGTTGAGTAGGATGGTTTGAGGAGCTGTGGATAGTTGTGTCTGTCATAGTTGGCTTTCTATAAATGTCAAAGTTTAATGTATCACTTCCTCGTGTTATTGATATGTCAAGATAATGTAAAGTTCTGTTTTGCTCTTTTTCCATTGTGTATGTCATTTTGTTATGTATTATGTTTAAGTCTATAAGAATTTGTTCTGCGTTGTCTCTTTCTAGGATGCATGTTATGTCGTCTACGTATCTGTAGTAATGGGTTATTTTATGTTTTTCCATCAGTTTTTTGATATGTAGTTGTTATAAATGTTGCATGAAAATCTCTGTGAAGATTGCAGATGTTGGGTTTCCCATGCCGAGTCCATCAGGTAGTTTATAGAAGTTATTATTGAATCTAAAGTAGTTTTGTTTTAATATCGTCTTTGCAATATCCATTATTTCGTTGATATATTGATTTTCGTATAGGTTGGAAAGTGTGTTACGTAGGATAGTCAAAGTTTCGTGTGTGGGTATTGATGTATATAGATCCTTTGTGTCGAAGGAAACGAGTCTCGTATTATCAATGATTTTGATGTCCTTAATTTTGTTTATGAGGTCTTGTGTATTTCGTAACATGTATATGTTCTGCAAATTTGTTTTCTCTTTTAAGAAGGTGGTGAGGTGTTTGGCTAAGTTATATGCAGGCGCAGGTTTGTAATTTACTACAGGTCTGATTGGAATGTTTTCTTTATGAATTTTGGGTTGTGCTCTGAGTGTAGGGGGTCCTGGGTTCATGTTCATGTATATGTATAATTTTCCGTCCGTAAACGTTTTGCAGCGTTTTAGTAGGCTTCGTATTTCCCTTTGGAATGAATCGGTTGGGTTATTCTTGAATTTTGTGCATTTTGCTTTTTGTATGAATTGTTGTGTTTTATCTATATAGTCTTTCTTGTGCATTATTACAGTTGTGTTCCCTTTGTCTGCTTAGTAAGTAATAGATTATTATTTCGAAGGTTTGCTTTTATCTGTCTAGTAGTTTTTTGTTCGTCGCGATTAGTTTTAGATGCAGTGTGTTCTTTTATTGTTTTTTCAAGTACATCGGCTATCTTGTGTCTCATGTGTTCTTGTCGGTCCGTTGGTAAGAGTGTAATAGTAGCTTCGGCGTTTAAAATTTGGGTTTCAATTGTTTTTTGTATTTTGTCAAAAGGTAGATTATGTTTTAGTCCCTTCTCCATAAGTCTTGTTTCATTGTCGGTGAATTCTATGTTTGTCAGGTTTTTCACCCGTGGGTAAAATTCTGAGTGTGTACGTTTTTCAGCCTGTTTATTGAGTTTTATAAATTTTCTTTCCATCTGCTTGTATTTGTCAGTCATCTGATTTTGTATCCTTCCATGTAAGTTGTGTAAAAATGTGTCTTTTAATATAAAGTGAGCGTATCTCAGTCTTTATCCATGTCAGTTGTGCTACACGCTTTGCGCGTTGGGATGCGTATGGAGTAATGTTGCTGTTAAGACATTGTTTGTTAAATCGTATATTTGCTATTGTCTTGTGTAGTTTTAGTGTCTTGTTAGTCAGTCTAGTTAATAGTACCTTAGCTTGACTAGCTGTATCTGGTATTAAATTAATTGGGTTATTTCCGCCAGTATAAATTAAACTGTTGTTGAAATTTTCGGTAGAAACCGTCGCACAGATTAGTATTCGACCCAAAAAGCTGGCCAAAAAGGCAAAAATGAATTTGATGAAATCCTAAGAAAAAATTACGCAGATCGATAGAGAACAAAATTCTACATCATATCGTGCAATTTAAAGGGTGTAAGTTAAGATTTGTAGTTGTGGGACGCTGTTAAATTCAGGAAAGTGAAGAAAATTGCATGCGTTTTTATTGAATTTTTTCGATTTCAAGATATTTATATGATATTTTTTTATGGCTAAACGAATTGAGGTATTACATTGATTTTTTTTTGCCTGAAAGATTTCATCAGCAGCTATTTTCAATATTTAAAAAGAAAAAATTATCTTAAATATTTATTTTTAAAATTTTAATTATAAAAAAAACTGTGTATTTATATATATTAATTCTTACCAAAAACAAAAAAGGAAAAGCTTTTTGAAAGTGAAGATAGCTGTTGTACAAATAATGTTATATACCACAATAAAATATGAAATCTCTAATTTAAGAAAAAAGAAAAGTTATAGATTCTATTCTTGAGCTATTTAGGCCTATTCTTGGAAAGTAATTAAAAACTCAATTTAATTACTGTTTTTCCCGACGTTTCGTCGATTATTTGTCGACTTTATCAAGGGCGTCTATTTTTTATTTAAATAAATCATAAAATAAAAATACAATTACATTATAATTGAAAACAAAAATTTTTCAGAATTATATACTTACAAAATAAAACGTTAATACATTAATTCAAATTAAAATAAACATGTCAAACATAAACACAAAACATCTGAACGATTTAGACAGGTTCAAACAAAAACATATCTTAGCTTAAATACAGATTAGCTGATAGCGATTCTATAGCTGCCATTAATGTTGTCAGTGTCCTCTTTGTAGACTTTCTTTGGTGTATCTCTTTTTGATAATTTTTTCTTTGTCCAATATTTTGATGTTATTAAAGTCAGCTGTGTGACCTGTTTTTATTATGTGTTGTGCCAATGCAGTTGTCTCCTTTCTTTTGCTTATGTCCATTTTATGCTCAGCTATTCTTGTCGATAAGCTTCTCTTTGTTGTTCCTATGTATATTTGATTACACTTTGCTACTTCATTCCCCATGCATGGTATTTCGTAAACAACATTGTTTTGTTGTTGCTTTTGAATAGGCGCCTTAATTTTTGTAAATATTGTGTTTAATGTATTCGTTGGTTTGTATGCAAAGCCTATCTTGTTGTTGTTTTTTATAATTTTTCGTATATTGATGTTGTCTGTTAGGCCAGGAATGTATTGTACACTGTGAAAATTACGGTTTACTTTTTCGTTTACATTGTCATTAGGTTTGTTTGTTTTTAAACGGTGTTTCACTGTTTCTATTAAGGTTTTAGTAACATTTTTTGGAAAACTATTGTTGCTAAGTGTGTTGTATATTTTATGTATATAAATGTTGTGAAAACGTTCATCGCTGATATTTAGGACTCTCTCTATAAAGTTCTTTGCTGTATTTAAAATCTGACTTCTAGGTTGTGTTGCGTTGTAATTCATTAATCTTCCGGATGCAGATTCTTTAGAATACCAGTCAAAAATAATTTTTTCTGAAGATCGAATTAGCTTTGTATCCAAGTATGTAATTGTATTGTCCTTTTCAATTTCCATTGTGAATTTTAACTTTGGGTGGTGGGCGTTGAGTGTTTTCAAGAGATCATCTTTATCGTCGGATTTTATAATAGCAAAAATGTCATCTACATATTTAGCTATGTATTTAATTTTTATGTCCTTATTTTTTAATTCTATTGTAGCATCGTCAAGTAAACTGTCAAGAACTATATCAGCTATGGTTGGAGAAAGAGGATTTCCCATTGGCATGCCGTAAATTTGATTATATACTTTATCCTTATAAATGAAGTAATTATTGTCATTTAGACAAAAACGGAGAATTTCTACAAATTTTGGTTTAGTAATTGCTGTCAACGTTTTTATTATGTTCCATTTACTCATGATTCTTTTAATGGCGTTGTGAACTGGAATATTAGTAAAAAGGGATATAACGTCAAACGATACTAATATGTCATTTTCTTCAATCCTTATATCACGAGTTTTTGTTTTTAATTCAATAGAATTTTTTATGTTATAGTCCTTAGAGATTAAATGCTTTAGAATTTGACCCACATATTTTGATAAGTTATAACATGGTACTTGGGTTGAAGATATAATAGGCCTAAGTGGAATCCCTACTTTGTGGATTTTCGGTAAACCATATATCCTAGGTGCAATGGCTGAAGAGCATACCAGCTTGTGTTTTTGCCAGTTGTCAATAATACCATTTTTTAAGAGGTCAGAGACTATATTATTGTTCATTCTCTGTAGTTTTTCAGTTGGGTCAGCTCTAATAACTCTATAAGTTACTTTGTCCTCTAGAATTGTTTCCATTTTTTGTTCATATTCACTTTTAAGTATCGCCACAGTTTTGTTACCTTTATCCGCTTGTACAATTACAATGTCATTATGTCTTTTGAGAAATTCCCTTGTTACCTTAAATATCTTTAATATTAGTTTTTCTTTAATAGTTATGTTGTTTTTCCTTTTGTACGATATTATGTTGTTTGCTAATTTAGTTCTTGCGATGTCCTTTTCTTTGTTGTCATTTTCATCAATTGCTTGTATGCATTGTTCAACGTCAGCTATAACATCTATAGGGGAAAACCTACGTTTATCTACCGGTAGTGCAAATTTTTTACCCAGAGTCAGCAACCATTTACACTCCATAGGTATTTCATATGTGGTTTTATTTTCAAACCAACTGTCATTGTAAACAAATCCGAACTGTTTGAACATCTTTTCTTTCAGTGTGTTTAGTTTTCTTAAGTGTGTTTCGTTTACTTTATTTCTTATTTGCTTGCATCTAGTCATCTGTTTATTTACAAAAGAATTATAGTCAGTCATCATCAAACTGTCCCTGATTGCATTAGCCAATTGGAAAATTTTTTGTTTAGTCAACTTAATATTTGTTTTAGTCTGTGCAATTTCCAAATTAAGAAGTTTTTTGTGAAAATTTTGTTCTATTGTTCTCAATTGTTCCTGAATATTTCGGCATTTAAAGAATTGTTTTACCTGTTTTGTGGAATTTGTCGTGTGATTTGGAATTAAGCCATAACTTCTGCAAGATAACAAGAATACCAGCCTCTCTTTTTGGTGTGCTAGTCTCTTCAATTCATTGCAGTATTCCTTCATTGTTTTGCACGTCTCACTATTGTATTTAAGTTCGATATGTTTAAAAAATCCCTTCATGTTTTTGTTGGTGTTGGTAGATGAATATAATGTAATTATATTTTTGTTTACAATTTACAATAGATATGATTTCGGCAAGCTCTCCGATACTGATGTTTATGATGATTATAGTTGGCCAATAATTTTATTAGTAGTTATAGATTCTATTCTTGAGCTATTTAGGCCTATTCTTGGAAAGTAATTAAAAACTCAATTTAATTACTGTTTTTCCCGACGTTTCGTCGATTATTTGTCGACTTTATCAAGGGCGTCTATTTTTTATTTAAATAAATCATAAAATAAAAATACAATTACATTATAATTGAAAACAAAAATTTTTCAGAATTATATACTTACAAAATAAAACGTTAATACATTAATTCAAATTAAAATAAACATGTCAAACATAAACACAAAACATCTGAACGATTTAGACAGGTTCAAACAAAAACATATCTTAGCTTAAATACAGATTAGCTGATAGCGATTCTATAGCTGCCATTAATGTTGTCAGTGTCCTCTTTCAAGTTCATTGTGATACCTATTTTCTTTTGTATGTGTAGACTTTCTTTGGTGTATCTCTTTTTGATAATTTTTTCTTTGTCCAATATTTTGATGTTATTAAAGTCAGCTGTGTGACCTGTTTTTATTATGTGTTGTGCCAATGCAGTTGTCTCCTTTCTTTTGCTTATGTCCATTTTATGCTCAGCTATTCTTGTCGATAAGCTTCTCTTTGTTGTTCCTATGTATATTTGATTACACTTTGCTACTTCATTCCCCATGCATGGTATTTCGTTAACAACATTGTTTTGTTGTTGCTTTTGAATAGGCGCCTTAATTTTTGTAAATATTGTGTTTAATGTATTCGTTGGTTTGTATGCAAAGCCTATCTTGTTGTTGTTTTTTATAATTTTTCGTATATTGATGTTGTCTGTTAGGCCAGGAATGTATTGTACACTGTGAAAATTACGGTTTACTTTTTCGTTTACATTGTCATTAGGTTTGTTTGTTTTTAAACGGTGTTTCACTCAAACGCCCACCACCCAAAGTTAAAATTCACAATGGAAATTGAAAAGGACAATACAATTACATACTTGGATACAAAGCTAATTCGATCTTCAGAAAAAATTATTTTTGACTGGTATTCTAAAGAATCTGCATCCGGAAGATTAATGAATTACAACGCAACACAACCTAGAAGTCAGATTTTAAATACAGCAAAGAACTTTATAGAGAGACTCCTAAATATCAGCGATGAACGTTTTCACAACATTAATATACATAAAATATACAACACACTTAGCAACAATAGTTTTCCAAAAAATGTTACTAAAACCTTAATAGAAACAGTGAAACACCGTTTAAAAACAAACAAACCTAATGACAATGTAAACGAAAAAGTAAACCGTAATTTTCACAGTGTACAATACATTCCTGGCCTAACAGACAACATCAATATACGAAAAATTATAAAAAACAACAACAAGATAGGCTTTGCATACAAACCAACGAATACATTAAACACAATATTTACAAAAATTAAGGCGCCTATTCAAAAGCAACAACAAAACAATGTTGTTTACGAAATACCATGCATGGGGAATGAAGTAGCAAAGTGTAATCAAATATACATAGGAACAACAAAGAGAAGCTTATCGACAAGAATAGCTGAGCATAAAATGGACATAAGCAAAAGAAAGGAGACAACTGCATTGGCACAACACATAATAAAAACAGGTCACACAGCTGACTTTAATAACATCAAAATATTGGACAAAGAAAAAATTATCAAAAAGAGATACACCAAAGAAAGTCTACACATACAAAAGAAAATAGGGATCACAATGAACTTGAAAGAGGACACTGACAACATTAATGGCAGCTATAGAATCGCTATCAGCTAATCTGTATTTAAGCTAAGATATGTTTTTGTTTGAACCTGTCTAAATCGTTCAGATGTTTTGTGTTTATGTTTGACATGTTTATTTTAATTTGACTTAATGTATTAACGTTTTATTTTGTAAGTATATAATTCTGGAAAATTTTTGTTTTCAATTATAATGTAATTGTATTTTTATTTTATGATTTATTTAAATAAAAAATAGACGCCCTTGATAAAGTCGACAAATAATCGACGAAACGTCGGGAAAAACAGTAATTAAATTGAGTTTTTTATTACTTTCCAAGAATAGGCCTAAATAGCTCAAGAATAGAATCTATAACTACTAATAAAATTATTGGCCAACTATAATCATCATAAAAAAAGAAAAGAAGTTTGCGCAAGTTTGCGCCATTATTTTTGGTGATTTTTAAAAATTGTACCTTTTTTCTATTTTTACTCATAAGGCACTTTTTCTTACACTTTATTGTCGTCATAAACTTTTGTGTTTTTCGAATTATTGCTGTAAAATATTATTTAATCACTTTTAGCAACTACCAACATGATGGATTACCTGCCCTTAAAAAAGGAATTTCTTTCAATTCAGTTTTTACTTTATAAATTCAAATTTACTAACTGTAAGTTAACCCAGGCATATACACCTATTAAACTGTTTTTGTTTATATGCGGTCTATATAACACTTCATCGTCTTCAGGATACTTTATTTCTTCTGAAAATATAGTTAGATAAAAACATACCTAATTTAAAAGGGTAACAAATCAAAATTACATTTAAAAACGGTGCAGGGATATAAAAAATGCACCCAAGTATCAGGTTATTACCTAAGGAAAAGAATAATGCACTTTGAAAAATATACATATATGGCTTATTGCGCAAAATTCTTATTATAAGAGTTTTGCAACTTTGAGAGATAACATGGAAAAAATGTACACAAGATTTGAGTTATTCCAAATAGTACAGGAATCTAATGCTAGAATCATTGACGAATAGTTGCAGTTTTTAGCTAGTTAACTGTGTGTGATTTCAGAATGCCAAGGAGATGGGGATATACTAGCAATAAAGCAGTGTGTTATAAATTTCAAAAAGTATTGGGGTTTAGCACAACGAAAAGAGGACCGATATTAAAGCAGGTATGCTAAATGGCTGGAAGAAACTGTGACAATATCAGTATTTGGCAGTTCATCTTCAGGGCGACCAAAAAAAAGAATTTAAAGAAGCAAGTGAAAGAACAAAACGAAGAAAAACGCAAGGAATTCGTCAGTAATTAACAACAGTGAAGATCGAATTTGCTGCATCAATGAGCTAGAGAGCAGCGGAACATAGTGATGCGGCTAAATTAATAATGGATATAACACGATCTCCAAGAAAAGCAAACATTTTCAAGCGATCGTTAACAAATTCCGAGGTCCGTGTTAATAAGCTTTCAGCGGAGGGTGCTTTAGCATTGTTTATAAATGCTGATTTTACGAAAAACCAATATGAATATTATACAATGCCAACAAAAATGTATATCCATGCTACTCATTGCTAAAAAATGACATTAGCGGAAGTGAAGCTACAATCTGTCTTCGGCCACACAGCAACATGCTTATGTACATACCTTGAAGATGTATTACCGCAGTTGGATTATGAAGAACTTCAGTTTCTTGAAAAGGTTTTGAGCAGTGACCCTTTTTTAAGCTGCAATACACAAAAAAACTTTTTTATCAGATACTATTCAACTACTACTTCCTGATACAGATGATAATGCCCAGTATGACATTATCAAAATTTTGAATTTTTAATTAGTTTAATATCAGCGGTAACATGTTTTTGCTTATTTGGTTGTTTATTCCTTATAGAAAGCCAAGCTACGAGACCAATTTTTTTAAAAATTTAATATTGAATAAATTATAATTTTAAGAAAGGAGACGTTGTAAAATCCATAAAAAGCTATGTTTTATTTCCCTGTATCTACACAGCTACAATAGTTCGACTATCTAAATTTAATTTGACTTACTCTGAATAAAGTACAGTTGCAAACGAAATTTTGGCGGAATGCGAGGGGGAGACCGGCATACATAATAATAAATAATTTTTCTAAAAATACACAACAACCTTTTTTTATCAAACTAAAGCTAAAACTATCAAAAAAATTAAACTTTTAAAACAAAACCCACGCTTAATAATTTTGGCCAGCTTTTTGGGTCAAATACTCCTCTGTGCGTCGTCTCTGGCTGTATACTTCGTACGTTTGGCGAGCGCTTTCGATGTGATAACATCATTTTCAAGCCACGTGTTTATTAAAACTGAAGAGATAGTGTTAAAAATAGATAGTGTTAAGAGTAAAAGGTGGTGGGTTTAGGTAACTTGTGACCGTTTAAATGTTGTGCAGGTAGGTAAATAGGTGAATAGTTTAATATTTGGGTCTTTTATTATTAGATAGGTAAGTGTGACCGTCTGTGGGTGTTTTTCGTTTGTAAGAGTGTTTTAGTAATTTTAAATGGTGTAAAAATTGTGTCAGAGGTTGTGTTTACCTGTTCGTTAATAATATCTCTGTTAAACGTTCGTGTTTTGTATTTTCCATGTTTTCAAGAATGTCTAGTCTTCGTCCTTTTTTACTTGGGTGTAATACAGTCATACATTCATCTATTTCCTTTGGTTCGTGTCCATGTGTGTTAAGGTGTTTTGCGAAATAGGAGTCTTCCCTTTTCATTTTGTATGATCGTATGTGTTCTGTAAACCTTGTTTTTAATGTTCGTCCAGTTTGTCCGATGTATGTATTGTTGCGGGTACAAGTAAGTCTGTATACTCCGCTGGTGCTAAATTTATCGGTTGTTTCTATTGATGTCTTGAGATTGTTGCGTAGAGTGTTGGTCGTCTTAGCGTTGTGTGTAAACCTTCTTTCCGGAAAAGGTTAGTTAATCTATATGTTTCTGGTCCTGTGTACGTAAAGATGTGTTGTCGTGTTGCGTCGCTAAACAACTGTGTCAACTTTTAATTCAAATATTAAAACACTTCCATTTTGAACATATATTTTTAAAACGATAAATTTTTTGACACTTTTTGTTAATAAAAATATGTTTTATTGGTTTTTATTGCGTTTGATGATTTTCTAAATAATAAAGTGTCGATAAGCCTGATATTTTTGTGCAAAAGTACCGATTTCTTATCAAATTTTTCTGGCACCCCTAATTTATGCACAGATTCTAGTAAGACCGATTTAACACTATTCAATTTTGCAAGTAACTAGTTTCATGTTAATTTTGTTTTGTGTAAAAATTCCGATGACATTACCAGAGAATTGAAAAAATGGACTAACAAGTTTTAGTCATGGATCAAGAAACATGGATCAGCCATTCAAAGAATATTTTTACTGCGCTTCTACGACATAGTAGAATGAGTGTTTGTTGTAAAAAATATAAGAAATTATTGGCTCTCTTACTTTAACTATGATACACTTTCCATACACAACTGTTGTTTGTTTACCAGATATATTCTATGTCTACGTCACACAACATATTGTTGTTGTTTTCTTAATTCATGATTTTTAGTTACTGAACAGACCAATTGTTTCTTGCTAGACTGAGTGTGTCAAAAAGGCAGCCCTAATTGCAGACTAAAGCAATAAATTTTTAACGACCACTTATTTATTAACGTACGAATATATGTATATTAAACTTAACTAGAGCCTATACCTGATACATTTTTGTCTTGACAATGATTTGACTTTTCTCAGGACAAAAATTTATCAGGTATAGGCTCTAGGTAAGTTTAATATACATATATTCGTAATTTTTGTCTTGACAATGATTTGACTTTTCTCAAGACAAAAATTTATCAGGTTTACACTCCTCTTATTAGTGTCAATCCTCCAGCTCAGACAACTTTGTCTTGTCAATAAATTGTCATTTCTTTTTGGCATGCATTATTATTTTTTTATTTTCTTGGTTGTTATACGTGTGGACATATTATTAAGGAGAAAATCTTTATTAAAAAGGAGAAAATCTTTGGCAGAAGTTTGCAGGTGGATAATAACCTACCTTCACGACGAAAAACAAATTATGATTTGTCATGATAATAAATAAAATACGTCTTCGTCTATACACTTATATGAACCAAAACTTAACAGCTGATCTGCTGACGTTTTGTTAATAAGCTAGCTACAGACAACGCAATCTGTTTCTGAAACCTGTTTCATTTACAGACTGCGTCGTCTGAATTCGTGTTTCAGGTTTCACTTCAGGTTGCAATCCAGGTTTAATTAATATCAAAATGTTTTGATATTTTCTGGTTGCATTGAAACAGATTGCATTGTTTGTATCGCTGTTTCATTATTTTCTGTGTTTAGTACATTGACAATCAGCAAGCTGTAAACAACTAAGTAATTAAGAAAGAACAAAATGGGATGTAAAAAGTGATAAATATAAAAATAAAATTATAAAAGCAGCAGTATTTGAAAAATTATTAATTGAATATAATAATGTTTATATAAACGCAAGCATTGAAAAAGTTAAAAACAGAATTCATTTTTGCATCTTCCTTTCCGCGCGATGTTAATGTTATGATATAGAATAACAGAACTGAGATTGCGTTTGTTTCACTGTTGGTTTCAGTGTTTGTGTCAAAACATGAAACCTGAATGTGAAACGTGTTCCAGAAACAAATTGCGTTGTCTGTAGCCACCTTAACATATCAACACAAATTTATATCAGGTATAAACGTTGGGTTAAGCAAAAACCTAAATTTTTCAACAGAGTTGCAAAGAAGGAGTATTTACAAAAAAAACTTATCATGCTACTTGTATATGTATTCAGCAAAATGTAAACAAACAACATGTGCATGTAGAAAAATGTGAACAAACTACACGTGCCATACACACGTGTTTCATAAATAACTTAGTTACTATTCTGCGTGTACGCATACCGATGCATAGGAACCATAAAGTTCAAAAGTACGAGTCGATCGTGGTATTTCTTCAAGACTCTAGCAAAAAAGTTATTAAGCAGCGAATTTTCTAATTGTAAAAATTTGGTTAAATTTAAACTTTTTGCTCATTTCTCGAAAGCTTATATACGTGTAAATATGTTTACCTGTATATGTGATCGATAGAGAATAAAAATCGATCGTAGTGTAGCTCGTTTTTTAAACAACTGTATGAAATAAGTTATTAGCCAACAAAATTTTCTAATGTACGAAATCACTCACGTTAAAAAGTTAATTTTTTAATTGGTATATGATAAAAGAATGTACTTATGGTTAGAAGAAAATACCGATGTGGATAACATGGTTCAAATATGAAAAATGTAAACAAATTTTTGATAATGATATAATAAAATTGAAAAAACAAAAAACAATTTGTACCAAGTATTGAAAAGGTAATTTTGTACTCTATTAATTAGTCCTAACGAAAATATGGCACCATTCGTCAAATTTTCTTGAGAAATGACTGGACGTAAGTATCAACAACATATATTTGTCCCCTATTCTCTATTGAGCTAGGTTGCAAATTTTGTACAGATTTAAGTTAAAATTTGTTAACTTAAAAATTTTCGGATAACTAAAATTTATCTCGATATAAACGATATATATCTTACGTGCAGCACCTTTATTTATATAAAAGTGAAGGTGACAAAAAGTTTGTTACAATTTTAATGAGTGTTTGTTAAAAACCTTTTCCGATTAGATTAAAGCCTTAATTAGATTAAAGCTTTATGATTTTTAATTAGCAAAACTTTGCAGCGACATATCATCTGAATGCAAGTGTTTATAAAACTTGTACAAATTTTGAAAGGTATTTTCAATAGTTTTCGAGATATAAGCCAAAACTAAACTTATAAACTTAAGCGTCGTTTTTACATTTTGTTGCTTAATAACTTTTTTCGTAAAGTCTGTAAAGAAATACTCTACACTTCAGTTGATTAGAATTTAATTCCTCTACCGATCGTTCAAGAAAACAGCTAATTACAGATTTCTTGAACCATTCTTCATTTTTGTTTTTACAAAAATTTTGCCGTCATGAGTTTTTGCATCTTGACAAAAAAAACTGCTTTCAAGATGCATGCAGCCTACGTCACAGCCGATTTCATTGAATTTTAACAAGCAGTATGAGTGGAAAACTTGATCGTGTTCAAGGCGAATTAATTACCAGGACGCAGCGTAAGCGGATTCATTAATATTTACCGTAAACACTACGGTCAAACTCCGTATATAAAAAAATCTGTGTATATTTTTTATATATGAAGTTCGACAGTAATTTCTACCAGCCTATTCTGCCACTTGGTAACTAATTCGCCTTCATCGTGTTGCTTCAGGGTTATAAGTGTATGTGTTTGTGCAGAATAATTTTCGAAACATTAGCGAAAAACTAAACCTTTGTGCGATTTTATAAATTTTTTTAATATACTGATTAATACATTTTTCGTAGTCTTTCAAGTAACTAGCTATACTACGATTGATTTTTATTTTAATTCAGTATCACATTATTAGAAGTTTGATTAAGGAGATGCTTGAAGTCAGAAATTATGATCTCCTATTGTACTTCTTGGTTTTTGATAGCTAAATATGATTTGTAAAAAAAAAAACAAAATGTACATCTTTGTTTCGCAGCGTTTTAGTAATTTTCGTCATGAGATTACCCGAAGGTGAATCAATCACCAGGTGGCAGCGTAAGCGAATTCATTAATTTTCGCCGTGAACACTACTGTCAACCTCCATCTATAAAAAAACTCTGTGTGTTGTGTCTGTCATAGTTGGCTTTCTATAAATGTCAAAGTTTAATGTATCACTTCCTCGTGTTATTGATATGTCAAGATAATGTAAAGTTCTGTTTTGCTCTTTTTCCATTGTGTATGTCATTTTGTTATGTATTATGTTTAAGTCTATAATAATTTGTTCTGCGTTGTCTCTTTCTAGGATGCATGTTATGTCGTCTACGTATCTGAAGTAATGGGTATTTTATGTTTTTCCATCAGTTTTTTGATATGTAGTTGTTATAAATGTTGCATGAAAATCTCTGTGAAGATTGCAGATGTTGGGTTTCCCATGCCGAGTCCATCAGGTAGTTTATAGAAGTTATTATTGAATCTAAAGTAGTTTTGTTTTAATATCGTCTTTGCAATATCCATTATTTCGTTGATATATTGATTGTCGTATAGGTTGGAAAGTGTGTTACGTAGGATAGTCAAAGTTTCGTGTGTGGGTATTGATGTATATAGATCCTTTGTGTCGAAGGAAACGAGTCTCGTATTATCAGTGATTTTGATGTCCTTAATTTTGTTTATGAGGTCTTGTGTATTTCGTAACATGTATATGTTCTGCAAATTTGTTTTCTCTTTTAAGAATGTGGTGAGGTGTTTGGCTAAGTTATATGCAGGCGCAGGTTTGTAATTTACTACAGGTCTGATTGGAATGTTTTCTTTATGAATTTTGGGTTGTGCTCTGAGTGTAGGGGGTCCTGGGTTCATGTTCATGTATATGTATAATTTTCCGTCCGTAAACGTTTTGCAGCGTTTTAGTAGGCTTCGTATTTCCCTTTGGAATGAATCGGTTGGGTCATTCTTGAATGTTGTGAATTTTGCTTTTTGTATGAATTGTTGTGTTTTATCTATATAGTCTTTCTTGTGCATTATTACAGTTGTGTTCCCTTTCTCTGCTTAGTAAGCAATACAGGTATGTGATGAAAATCGATTTCGAAATCGAGATGACTTAAAACCGTAAATGGTTGTAATATCCTTACTATTTTCGTTTTGTTAATACCTTCAATATATACTTCAATAACTCTCCATTCAGTTTCTACAATTACTTTGGAGTAACTACTTTACTTTTGTTTAAAATTTGTCTCAAAACGAATCGTTTTCAAATCGATCGATTTCCATCACATACCTGATAGATTATTATTTCGAAGTTTTGCTTTTATCTGTCTAGTAGTTTTTTGTTCGTCGCGATTAGTTTTAGATGCAGTGTGTTCTTTTATTGTTTTTTCAAGTACATCGGCTATCTTGTGTCTCATGTGTTCTTGTCGGTCCGTTGGTAAGTGTGTAATAGTAGCTTCGGCGTTTACAATTTGGGTTTCAATTGTTTTTTGTATTTTGTCAAAAGGTAGATTATGTTTTAGTCCCTTCTCCATAAGTCTTGTTTCATTGTCGGTGAATTCTATGTTTGTCAGGTTTTTCACCCGTGGGTAAAATTCTGAGTTTGTACGTTTTTCAGCCTGTTTATTGAGTTTTATAAATTTTCTTTCCATCCGCTTGTATTTGTCAGTCATCTGATTTTGTATCCTTCCATGTAAGTTGTGTAAAAATGTGGGAAATAAATTGTAAAGATTATGTCTTGTTAGCAAGTCTGTTACTTTTAAATGAATATAATAAGTTTGTCTTTTTTAATATAAAGTGAGCGTATCTCAGTCTTTCTCCATGTCAGTTGGGCTACACGCTTTGCGCGTTGGGAAGCGTATGTTTGGTTCGTAATGTTAAATCGTATATTTGCTAATGTCTTGTGTAGTTGTAGTGTCTTGTTAGTCAGTCTAGTTAATAGTACCCTAGCTTGACTAGCTGTATCTGGTATTAAATTAATTGGGTTATTTCCGGCAGTATAAATTAAACTGTTGTTGAAATTTTCGGTAGAAACCGTCGTCTCTGGCTGTATACTTCGTACGTTTGGCGAGCGCTTTCGATGTGATAACATCATTTTCAAGCCACGTGTTTATTAAAACTGAAGAGATAGTGTTAAAAATAGATAGTGTTAAAAATAGATAGTGTTAAAAATAGATAGTGTTAAGAGTAAAAGGTGGTGGGTTTAGGTAACTTGTGACCGTTTAAATGTTGTGCAGGTAGGTAAATAGGTGAATAGTTTAATATTTGGGTCTTTTATTATTAGATAGGTAAGTGTGACCGTCTGTGGGTGTTTTTCGTTTGTAAGAGTGTTTTAGTAATTTTAATGGTGTAAAAATTGTGTTTACCTGTTCGTTAATAATATCTCTGTTAAACGTTCGTGTTTTGTATTTTCCATGTTTTCAAGAATGTCTAGTCTTCGTCCGTTTTTACTTGGGTGTAATACAGTCATACATTCATCTATTTCCTTTGGTTCGTGTCCATGTGTGTTAAGGTGTTTTGCGAAATTGGAGTCTTCCCTTTTCCTTTTGTATGATCGTATGTGTTCTGTAAACCTTGTTTTTAATGTTCGTCCAGTTTGTCCGATGTATGTATTGTTGCAGGTACAAGTAAGTCTGTATACTCCGCTGGTGCTAAATTTATCGGTTGTTTCTATTGATGTCTTGAGATTGTTGCGTAGAGTGTTGGTCGTTTTAGCGTTGTGTGTAAACCTTCTTTCCGGAAAAGGTTAGTTAATCTATATGTTTCTGGTCCTGTGTACGTAAAGATGTGTCGTCGTGTTGCGTCGATTGTTTCCTTGTTTCCTTGTCTTCTTTCTTCTTGTTTTTGTTGTTGTATTGTCTGAGTAATTTGTCGATGGTTGTGTGGTTGTAACCGTTATTTTTAGCTATGGTGTAAATTGTATCGAGTTCTTTGTTATATTTATCTGGAGCGTGTGGTACTATTTTAAGTCTGTGAATCATATGTCTAAATACTGCGAGTTTATGTTGAGTAGGATGGTTTGAGGAGCTGTGGATAGTTGTGTCTGTTATAGTTGGCTTTCTATAAATGACAAAGTTTAATGTATCACTTCCTCGTGTTATTGATATGTCTTTTTCTCTTTTTCCATTGTGTATGTCATTTTGTTATGTATTATGTTTAAGTCTATAAGAATTTGTTCGGCGTTGTCTCTTTCTAGGATGCATGTTATGTCGTCTACGTATCTGTAGTAATGGGTTATTTTATGTTTTTCCATCAGTTTTTTGATATGTAGTTGTTCTAAATGTTGCATGAAAATCTTTGTGAAGATTGCAGATGTTGGGTTTCCTATGCCGAGTCTATCAGGTAGTTTATAGAAGTTATTATTGAATCTAAAGTAGTTTTGTTTTAATATCGTCTTTGCAATATCCATTATTTCGTTGATATATTGATTGTCGTATAGGTTGGAAAGTGTGTTACGTAGGATAGTCAAAGTTTCGTGTGTGGGTATTGATATATATATAGATCCTTTATCTCGAAGGAAACGAGTCTCGTATTATCAGTGATTTTGATGTCCTTAATTTTGTTTATGAGGTCTTGTGTATTTCGTAACATGTATATGTTCTGCAAATTTATTTTCTCTTTTAAGAATGTGGTGAGGTCTTTGGCTAAGTTATATGCAGGCTTGTAACTTACTACAGGTCTGATTGGAATGTTTTCTTTATGAATTTTGGGTTGTGCTCTGAGTGTAGGGGGTCCTGGGTTCATCTTCATGTATATGTATAATTTTCCGTGCGTAAACGTTTTGCAGCGTTTTAGTAGGCTTCGTATTACCCTTTGGAATGAATCGGTTGGGTCATTCTTGAATTTTGTGAATTTGCTTTTTGTAAGAATTGTTGTGTTTTATCTATATAGTCTTTCTTGTTAATTATTACAGTTGTGTTCCCTTTGTCTGCTTTAGTAAGTAATAGATTATTATTTCGAAGTTTTGCTTTTATCTGTCTAGTAGTTTTTTGTTCGTCGCGATTACAGAGATATTATTAACGAACAGGTAAACACAACCTCTGACACGATGTTTACACCATTAAAATTACTAAAACACTCTTACAAACGAAAAACACCCACAGACGGTCACACTTACCTATCTAATAATAAAAGGCCCAAATATTAAACTATTCACCTATTTACCTACCTGCACAACATTTAAACGGACAAAAGTTACCTAAACCCACCACCTTTTACTCTTAACACTATCTATTTTTAACACTATCTCTGCATTTTTAATAAACACGTGGCTTGAAAATGATGTTATCACATCGAAAGCGCTCGCCAAACGTACGAAGTATACAGCCAGAGACGACGGTTTCTACCGAAAATTTCAACAACCGTTTAATTTATACTGGCGGAAATAACCCAATTAATTTCTGAAATTGTTTATAGTATAAACAAAATATTTTAAAGTGACTCAACGGAATTTATTAATAGAATGCATTTTATGAGATTTAATGAGGTATATTTAGGCTCGTTGGCTAAAGAATTAATATAGGAATCAAAACATTACAAAAACGAAATATACAAAATTGTAAATAGCTGCATCAATTTTGATGTAGAACTTGTAATTAAAATATTAAAACATTTTTATTTTCAATATAAATCTTGTAAAAAATTATAAATTATTTAATACTTTTGGTGAATAAAATTCTTTTTTGTTCTATTAACCCTTATCGGACGCGACTATTCACACGTTTGATTCTCACCAGGTTGTAGTTATTTTTAACAAATATGAAAAAAAAACAATAGTATGTTATTATACATTTATATTCATTTCTTTTCAGTTTTGTTACAAATTATTTATTTTTTGTACCGGTAACGGTAAATACGTATTTTCAAATGGTAACGGTAAATTGAAGAAATGAATGCATTTTAAAAACAAATCTCATCAATAGACAGTATGTTTCGACATAATTCGCCTTGTCACTTCACACGTGCCATACGACCGTTGCAGAAAAGTACTGTAGTCACGTCAGAGGTGACTTACAACCGATAAGAGTTAAAAATGTATTTTATAACTTGCTGATTTTTGTCGATTTTTTTTACGCAAAAGTGCCGAATTTTGGTTAAAATTATCTGGCACCCCTGCTTGCAAGTTTTTCGAGTATTCATGTCAGGACTGCCATTTTTGCCGATTTTTCGCCTCAAATTTATTAATATGCCGATTTTGGCTCCAAAAATGCCGATTTGTTGATAAACACTGTAACAACGTATGTAGCTTTGTTTGTTTAGAATAATCTTTAATTTTGGACAACACTAGAATACTTGTAACATTAAAAAGAGCGGCACTTCTTCCAAGGCTTCTTTTCTGTTAAGTGAAAAACAGTTTTTAACTATATTTGCGCTATTAGAAGATAAAAAGTCCTTGCTGGCGTCAACGAAGCAACCGATCTATGCAACACCAAGTAATTGTGTTTGGTTCCACATATATGTGAATTTTACAAATATAGATTATTTCTTCCGATTGATAAAAGAAGACAATGCAGTGAAAAAATCAAATTGTCTTTAAATACAGACATTAAAAAATTACCAGAAACATTAATTATTGCACCGAAGTTAAACACGATGGCTGTCGCTTGAAGCAGTAGTTGTTTGAGTACTAGATTTCTATGAGGCGTTAAGAATTTACTCTTATTTTCAGCTAATGTTGATCAAATCGATACAACAAAAAAAATTATAAAAAAAATTAAACGAACCAAATCAAATTGATTTATCCTTTTTAAATATAAACTAGAAATTCTTAAAAGTATAAACAGGTGAGTCAACAGTAATACACAACCTATACAGCCATATGGAAAGGCTTTTAAGAACTGTACTAAGTAATTTGATAAAAATCGATGAACTTTATTTAACTGAATTTATGAATAAAGGGCATTTTTTGAAATTAATAAAATGTTTGGGTAAAGAGTTAATTTAAAAAGTAAAACACAACAAAACACTAAACAACTGTGTCTACTTTTAATTGAAATATTAAAACACTTCCATTTTAAACATATATTTTTAACACGATAAATTTTTTGACACTTTTTGTTAATAAAAATATGTTTTATTGGTTTTTATTGCGTTTGATGATTTTCTAAATAATAAAGTGTCGATAAGCCTGATATTTTTGTGCAAAAGTACCGATTTGTTATCAAATTTTTCTGGCACCCCTAATTTATGCACAGATTCTAGTAAGACCGATTTTACACTATTCAATTTTGCAAGTAACTAGTTTCATGTTAATTTTGTTTTGTGTAAAAATTCCGATGACATTACCAGAGAATTGAAAAAATGGACTAACAAGTTTTATGGCGTTTTCTTTTCTGACAAAAATGTTGCATATGTTTAAACTTTTTACACCTTTGTGTTCTTTTCTAAAAAATGTTCGATAGGGTAAATTAAAAGTATGTTCTTTTGAAAATATGTTGCACGAAAAAGTGTAAGATATGTTACATATTTTACCCTCAATTTTATGTAAGGGTAGTATGCTACACTTTTTTTTAGTAGTTCTTACTCTTGATAAGTGATGTTTGCTTTTGTTGCTAAACCCAGTGTTATATTACTTTATGTTTGAAAAGCTAATTAAACATTACTGACATGTACAGGAAGTTAGAAAAATTCAGTAACAGTTTTTGTTCTATTGTGCTATAAAATGTGTATCATATTTTCGGGGTTAAGGCAACATGCAAAACATTTTATGTGATTGTTGGGTAACATTTATTTTCAGAAAAGAAAACGCCATTACTTTTGCGAAAGCCATTTTTTGTTACATGCTAGAAGTTGTAATTGAAATAGTTCTTTACGTTACAACAGAATATATTAAATATTTACTAATGGTCGTTATAAATTCCTGTAATAATCAATGTAATCGATTCTCAGGAATTGATTATAAAAATCTCATACCTTGTTCAAACATTACATAAAATTATAAGAAAATTAAATTTGTTTGCTAGAAATAATGGGTTGATCATATCTATAATGCGTAATAGCCAGGCCACATCTGAAGAATTTATAAATTGATGAAAGTCAAATTTGTATTAGGATGAAAATTCATTCGGACTTCATTTATTAGTATTATATCATCGTTATGATATAAAGGTCAGAGCTAATAGACTAATAAATTTATCATGATCTTTAAAGTAATTTCATATGTTATTTTTTCTTCGCATGGTTCAGTAACTAAAAATTTTAGCTAGTTGTTGCTTATTGCCATTAGTGCGTGAAATGAAGGTACATTCATTTTAAATAAAATGAATTTAAAATAACTAATTATACCTTAGTGTTCTTTCAAGTAGAGAGTAAAACAATTTGTTTCAAGAATTAGTCAAACAGTTGTTTTTTACATTGGCTTACAAAATAATTTGCTTAAAAAATAGCCAAAATTGTAACAGAATATCAAAAATTATATTATTTGGTCATTTATCTTTAATTTAAAAGAACAGAATTTTGGTTTAGAACCTTCTAGCTTTGCAAGTTTTTTATTTTTATAAGAATAAAAAGTAAACAACTCAGTGATGAAACATTCAATGCAATGTTTTTTTTTCGGTGCAGTTTTAAAAAGAGGAGTACAATTCCTATGTACAATTACATTACACATGTATAAAGCTTAGATTTTTTTTAATATAAATTACTTAATATCTATATCACAATAAGAATCCTCGTTAGAACTAACTGCACCAAAATTGTATTTATGATTTGCTTAAACATAATAAACGCCTTTTAAAATTACTGAGAAATTAAAAAAAATTTTAAATACTTTATGTACAGCTTTTTAGCTACTATTTGGTAACTTAGAGTATTATTTTCAGTATTGCTTTGTGGTTGACATGAGTTTGCTGGCTTATAGTGGTCTGTTGTTTTGCAAACTTTTCACTCCACACTGATGAAAATAATACTGAAAACTTTGACTTGAAATTTCAAAGGTTAAACATGAAGTGGGGAAAAGCAAGTAGAAGCTAAAACATTCATAAGAATGTTTTAGCTTCTACTTCTACTTCAAATTACGATTCTGAAAGAAAAATTGAAAAATTTAATTTAAAAACAAGAATGTAGTGCTAAGGCGAATTCATAAAAGGTAATCCAAGGCAAATTAATTACCATGTGGTACTTCATTAATTTTTGCTGGTAAAAATTACTGTCAAACTTCATATATAAAAAATACACAGAGTTTTTTTATAGATGGAGTTTGACAGTAGTGTTCACGGCGAAAACTAATGAATTCGCTTACGCTGCCACCTGGTTATTGATTCACCTTCGGGTAATCTCATGACGAAAATTACTAAAACGCTGAGAAAGAAATATGTACATTTTGTTTTTTTTTTACAAATCATATTTAGCTATCAAAAACCAAGAAGTACAATAGGAGATCATAATTTCTGACTTCAAGCATCTCCTTAATCAAACTTCTAATAATGTGATACTGAATTAAAATAAAAATCAATCGTAGTATAGCTAGTTACTTAAAAGACTACGATAAATGTATTAATCAGTATATTAAAAAAATTTATAAAATCGCACAAAGGTTTAGTTTTTCGCTAATGTTTCGAAAATTATTCTGCACAAACACATACACTTATAACCCTGAAGCAACACGATGAAGGCGAATTAGTTACCAAGTGGCAGAATAGGCGAATTCACAATTTTTTGCTGGTAGAAATTACTGTCGAACTTCATATATAAAAAATATACACAGATTTTTTTATACACGGAGTTTGACCGTAGTGTTTACGGTAAAAATTAATGAGTCCGCTTACGCTGCGTCCTGGTAATTAATTCGCCTTGAACACGATCAAGTTTTCCACTCATACTGCTTGTTAAAATTCAATGAAATCGGCTGTGACGTAGGCTGCATGCATCTTGAAAGCAATTTTTTTTTGTCAAGATGCAAAAACTCATGACGGCAAATTTTTTGTAAAAACAAAAATGAAGAATGGTTCAAGAAATCTGTAATTAGCTGTTTTCTTGAACGTTAATAAAAACACTCAACTTGAAAGAAAATTGAAAGCAAGTTCGTTTCAAATTTTAAAAATGTGAATGTATTGAAATTTGAAATGAAAAACTCGATTGTGTAACTCTTAAGTAAACGATCGGTAGAGGAATTAAATTCTAATCTAAGACTTTACGAAAAAAGTTATTAAGCAACAAAATGTAAAAACGACGCTCAAGTTTATAAGTTTAGTTTTGGCTTATATCTCGAAAACTATTGAAAATACCTCTCAAAATATGTACAAGTTTTAGAAACACTTGCATTCAGATGATATGTCGCTGCAAAGTTTTGCTAATTAAAAATCATAAAGCTTTAATCTAATTAAAGCTTTAATCTAATCGGAAAAGGTTTTTAACAAACACTCATTAAAATTGTAACAAACTTTTTGTCACCTTCACTTTTATAAAAATAAAGGTGCTGCACGTAAGATATATATCGTTTATATCGAGATAAATTTTAGTTATCCGAAAATTTTTAGTTATCAAATATTAACTTAAATCTGTTCAAAATTTGCAACCTAGCTCAATAGAAAATAGGGGACAAATATATGTTGTTGATACTTACGTCCAGTCATATCTCAAGAAAATTTCACAAATAGTGCCATATTTTCGTTAGGACTAATTAATAGAGTACAAAATTACCTTTTCAATACTTAGTACAAATTGTTTTTTGTTTTTTCAATTTTATTATATCATTATCAAAAATTTGTTTACATTTTTCATATTTGAACCATGTTATCCACATCGGTATTTTCTTCTAACCACTAAGTACATTCTTTTATCATATACCAATTAAAAAATTAACTTTTTAACGTGAGTGATTTCGTACATTAGAAAATTTTGCTGGCTAATAACTTATTTCATACAGTTGTTTAAAAAACGAGCTATACCACGATCGATTTTTATTCTCTATCGATCACATATACAGGTAAACATATTTACACGTATATAAGCTTTCGAGAAATGAGCAAAAAGTTTAAATTTAACCAAATTAGAAAACCAATTAGAAAATTCGCTGCTTAATAACTTTTTTGCTAGAGTCTTGAAAAAATACCACGATCGACTCGTACTTTTGAACTTTATCGTTCCTATGCATCGGTATGCGTACACGCAGAATAGTAACTAAGTTATTTATGAAACACGTGTGTATGGCACGTGTAGTTTGTTCACATTTTTCTACATGCACATGTTGTTTGTTTACATTTTGCTGAATACATATACAAGTAGCATGATAAGTTTTTTTGTAAATACTCCTTCTTTACAACTCTGTTGAAAAATGTAGGTTTTTGCTTAACCCAACGTTTATACGCAATTTGTTTCTGCAACACGTTTCACATTCAGGTTTCATGTTTTGACACAAACACTGAAACCAACAGTGAAACAAACGCAATCTCAGTTCTGTTATTCTATATCATAACATTAACATCGCGCGGAAAGGAAGATGCAAAAATGAATTCTGTTTTTAACTTTTTCAATGCTTGCGTTTATATAAACATTATTATATTCAATTAATAATTTTTCAAATACTGCTGCTTTTATAATTTTATTTTTATATTTATCACTTTTCACATCTCATTTTGTTCTTTCTTAATTACTTAGATGTTTACAGCTTGCTGATTGTCAATGTACTAAACACAGAAAATAATGAAACAGCGATACAAACAATGCAATCTGTTTCAATGCAACCAGAAAATATCTAAACATATTGATATTAATTAAACCTGGATTGCAACCTGAAGTGAAACCTGAAACACGAATTCAGACGACGCAATCTGTAAATGAAACAGGTTTCAGAAACAGATTGCGTTGTCTGTACCTAGCTTATTAACAAAACGTCAGCAGATCAGCTGTTAAGTTTTGGTTCATATAAGTGTATAGACGAACACGTATTTTATTTATTATCATGACAAATCATAATTTGTTTTTCGTCGTCAAGGTAGGTTATTATTCACCTGCAAACTTCTGCCAAAGATTTTCTCCTTTTTAGTAAAGATTTTCTCCTTAATAATATGTCCACACGTATAACAACCAAGAAAATAAAAAAATAATAATGCATGCCAAAAAGAAATGACAATTTATTGACATTTATTATCAAGACAAAGTTGTCTGAGCTGGAGGATTGACAAAATTGTCTTAAGTTTGCAATGACACTAATAAGAGGAGTGTAAACCTGATAAATTTTTGTCCTGAGAAAAGTCAAATCATTGTCAAGACAAAAATGTATCAGGTATAGGCTCTAGGTAAGTTTAATATACATATATTCGTACGTTAATAAATAAGTGGTCGTTAAAAATTTATTACTTTAGTCTGCAATTAGGGCTGCCTTTTTGACACAATCAGTCTAGCAAGAAACAATTGGTCTGTTCAGTAACTAAAAATCATGAATTAAGAAAACAACAACAATATGTTGTGTGACGTAGACATAGAATATATCTGGTAAACAAACAACAGTTCTGTATGGAAAGTGTATCATAGTTAAAGTAAGAGAGCCAATAATTTCTTATATTTTTTACAACAAACACTCATTCTACTATGTCGTAGAAGCGCAGTAAAATATTCTTTGAATGGCTGAATGCGCAATCTTGTTTCTTGATCCATGACTAAAACTTGTTAGTCCATTTTTTCAATTCTCTGGTAATGTCATCGGAATTTTTACACAAAACAAAATTAACATGAAACTAGTTACTTGCAAAATTGAATAGTGTAAAATCGGTCTTACTAGAATCTGTGCATAAATTAGGGGTGCCAGAAAAATTTGATAAGAAATCGGTACTTTTGCACAAAAATATCAGGCTTATCGACACTTTATTATTTAGAAAATCATCAAACGCAATAAAAACCAATAAAACATATTTTTATTAACAAAAAGTGTCAAAAAATTTATCGTGTTAAAAATATATGTTCAAAATGGAAGTGTTTTAATATTTCAATTAAAAGTTGACACAGTTGTTTAGCGTTTTGTTGTGTTTTACTTTTTAAATTAACTCTTTACCCAAACATTTTATTAATTTCAAAAAATGCCCTCTATTCATAAATTCAGTTAAATAAAGTTCATCGATTTTTATCAAATTACTTAGTACAGTTCTTAAAAGCCTTTCCATATGGCTGTATAGGTTGTGTATTACTGTTGACTCACCTTAAAATATTCTGTTTATACTTTTAAGAATTTCTAGTTTATATTTAAAAAGGATAAATCAATTTGATTTGGTTCGTTTAATTTTTTTTATAATTTTTTTTGCTGTATCGATTTGATCAACAGTAGCTGAAAATAAGAGTAACTTCTTAACGCCTCATAGAAATCTAGTACTCAAACAACTACTGCTTCAAGCGACAGCCATCGTGTTTGACTTCGGTGCAATAATTAATGTTTCTGGTAATTTTTTAATGTTTTGAAATTGGTGAAGTCTTTCTGTATTTAAAGACAATTTGATTTTTTCACTGCATTGTCTTCTTTTATCAATCGGAAGAAATAATCTATATTTGTAAAATTCACATATATGTGTTACCAAACACAATTACTTGGTGTTGCATAGATCGGTTGCTTCATTGACGCCAGCAAGGACTTTTTATCTTCTAATAGCGCAAATATAGTTAAAAACTGTTTTTCACTTAACAGAAAAGAAGCCTTGGAAGAAGTGCCGCTATTTTTAATGTTACAAGTATTCTAGTGTTGTCCAAAATTAAAGATTATTCTAAACAAACAAAGCTACATACGTTGTTACAGTGTTTATCAACAAATCGGCATTTTTGGAGCAAAAATCGGCATATTAATAAATTTGAGGCAAAAAATCGGCAAAAATGGCAGTCCTGACATGAATACTCGAAAAACTTGCAAGCAGGGGTGCCAGAAAATTTTAACCAAAATTCGGCACTTTTGCGTAAAAAAAATCGACAAAAATCAGCAAGTTAAAAAATACATTTTTAACCCTTATCGGTTGTAAGTCACCTCTGACGTGACAACAGTACTTTTCTGCAACGGTCGTATGGCACGTGTGAAGTGACAAGGCGAATTATGTCGAAACATACTGTCTATTGATGAGATTTGTTTTTAAAATGCATTCATTTCTTCAATTTACCGTTACCATTTGAAAATACGTATTTACCGTTACCGGTACAAAAAATAAATAATTTGTAACAAAACTGAAAAGAAATGGATATAAATGTATAATAACATACTATTGTTTTTTTTCATATTTGTTAAAAATAACTACAACCTGGTGAGAATCAAACGAGTGAAAAGTCGCGTCCGATAAGGGTTAATACAACAAAAAAGAATTTTATTCACCACTTCACTTCGTACGTTTGGCGAGTGCTTTCGATGTGATAACATCATTTTCAAGCCACGTGTTTATTAAAACTGAAGAGATAGTGTTAAAAATAGATAGTGTTAAGAGTAAAAGGTGGTGGGTTTAGGTAACTTGTGTCCGTTTAAATGTTGTGCAGGTAGGTAAATAGGTGAATAGTTTAAAATTTGGGTCTTTTATTATTAGATAGGTAAGTGTGACCGTCTGTGGGTGTTTTTCGTTTGTAAGAGAGTTTTAGTAATTTTAATGGTGTAAAAATCGTGTCACAGGTTGTGTTTACCTGTTCGTTAATAAAATCTCTGGTAAACGATCGTGTTTTGTAAATTTCCATGTTTTCAAGAATGTCTAGTCTTCGTCCTTTTTTACTTGGGTGTAATACAGTCATACATTCATCTATTTCCTTTGGTTCGTGTCCATGTGTGTTAAGGTGTTTTGCGAAATTGGAGTCTTCCCTTTTCCTTTTGTATGATCGTATGTGTTCTGTAAACCTTGTTTTTAATGTTAATGTTAGATGCAGTGTGTTCTTTTATTGTTTTTTCAAGTACATCGGCTATCTTGTGTCTCATGTGCTCTTGTCGGTCAGTTGGTAAGTGTATAATAGTAGGTTCGGCGTCTACAATTTGGTTTTCAATTGTTTTTTGTATTTTGTCAACGGGTAGATTATGTTTTAGTCACTTCTCCATAAGTCTTGTTTCATTGTCGGTGAATTCTATGTTTGTCAGGTTTTTCACCCCCATATTTGCTATTTTCTTGTGTAGTTGTAGTGTCTTGTTAGTCAGTCTAGTTAATAGTACCTTAGCTTGACTAGCTGTATCTGGTATTAAATTAATTGGTTATTTCCGTCAGTATAAATTAAACTGTTGTTGAAATTTTCGGTAGAAACCGTCGTCTCTGGCTGTATACTTCGTACGTTTGGCGAGCGCTTTCCATGTGATAACATCATATTCAAGCCACGTGTTTATTAAAACTGAAGAGATAGTGTTAAAAATAGATAGTGTTAATAGTAAAAGGTGGTGGGTTTAGGTAACTTGTGCCCGTTTAAATGTTGCGCAGGTAGGTAAATAGATGAATAGTTTAATATTTGGGTCTTTTATTATTAGATAGGTAAGTGTGACCGTCTGTGGGTATTTTTCGTTTGTAAGAGTGTTTTAGTAATTTTAATGGTGTAAAAATCGTGTCAGAGGTTTTGTTTACCTGTTCGTTAATAATATCTCTGTTAAACGTTTGTGTTTTGTAAATTTCCATGTTTTCCAGAATGTCTAGTATTCGTCCTTTTTTACTTGGGTGTAGTACAGTCATACATTCATCTATTTTCTTTGGTTCGTGTCCATGTGTGTTAAGGTGTTTTGCGAAATTGGAGTCTTCCCTTTTCCTTTTGTATTATCGTATGTGTTCTGTAAACCTTGTTTTTAATGTTCGTCCAGTTTGTCCGATGTATGTATTGTTGCAGGTACAAGTAAGTCTGTATACTCCGCTGGTGCTAAATTTATCGGTTGTTTCTATTGATGTCTTGAGATTGTTGCGTAGAGTGTTGGTCGTTTTTAGCGTTGTGTGTAAACCTTCTTTCCGGAAAAGGTTTCTGGTCCTGTGTACGTAAAGATGTGTCGTCGTGTTGCGTCAATTGTTTCCTTGTTTCCTTGTCTTCTTTCTTCTTGTTTTTGTTGTTGTATTGTCTGAGTAATTTGTCGATGGTTGTGTGGTTGTAACCGTTATTTTTAGCTATGGTGTAAATTGTATCGAGTTCTTTGTTATATTTATCTGCAGCGAGTGGTACTATTTTAAGTCTGTGAATCATATGTCTAAATGCTGCGAGTTTATGTTGAGTAGGATGGTTTGAGGAGCTGTGGATAGTTGTGTCTGTCATAGTTGGCTTTCTATAAATGTCAAAGTTTAATGTATCACTTCCTCGTGTTATTGATATGTCAAGATAATGTAAAGTTCTGTTTTGCTCTTTTTCCATTGTGTATGTCATTTTGTTATGTATTATGTTTAAGTCTATAAGAATTTGTTCTGCGTTGTCTCTTTCTAGGATGCATGTTATGTCGTCTTCGTATCTGTAGTAATGGGTTATTTTATGTTTTTCCATCAAAAATGATATGTAGTTGTTATAAATGTTGCATGAAAATCTCTGTGAAGATTGCAGATGTGGGGTTTCCCATGCCGAGTCCATCAGGTAGTTTATAGAAGTTATTATTGAATCTAAAGTAGTTTTGTTTTAATATCGTCTTTGCAATATCCATTATTTCGTTGATATATTGATTGTCGTATAGGTTGGAAAGTGTGTTACGTAGGATAGTCAAAGTTTCGTGTGTGGGTATTGATGTATATAGATCCTTTTTGTCGAAGGAAACGAGTCTCGTATTATCAATGATTTTGATGTCCTTAATTTTGTTTATGAGGTCTTGTGTATTTCGTAACATGTATATGTTCTGCAAATTTGTTTTCTCTTTTAAGAAGGTGGTGAGGTGTTTGGCTAAGTTATATGCAGGCGCAGGTTCGTAATTTACTACAGGTCTGATTGGAATGTTTTCTTTATGAATTTTGGGTTGTGCTCTGAGTGTAGGGGGTCCTGGGTTCATGTTCATGTATATGTATAATTTTCCGTCCGTAAACGTTTTGCAGCGTTTTAGTAGGCTTCGTATTTCCCTTTGGAATGAATCGGTTGGGTTATTCTTGAATTTTGTGCATTTTGCTTTTTGTATGAATTGTTGTGTTTTATCTATATAGTCTTTCTTGTGCATTATTACAGTTGTGTTCCCTTTGTCTGCTTAGTAAGTAATAGATTATTATTTCGAAGGTTTGCTTTTATCTGTCTAGTAGTTTTTTGTTCGTCGCGATTAGTTTTAGATGCAGTGTGTTCTTTTATTGTTTTTTCAAGTACATCGGCTATCTTGTATCTCATGTGTTCTTGTCGGTCCGTTGGTAAGAGTGTAATAGTAGCTTCGGCGTTTACAATTTGGGTTTCAATTGTTTTTTGTATTTTGTCAAAAGGTAGATTATGTTTTAGTCCCTTCTCCATAAGTCTTGTTTCATTGTCGGTGAATTCTATGTTTGTCAGGTTTTTCACCCGTGGGTAAAATTCTGAGTTTGTACGTTTTTCAGCCTGTTTATTGAGTCTTATAAATTTTCTTTCCATCTGCTTGTATTTGTCAGTCATCTGATTTTGTATCCTTCCATGTAAGTTGTGTAAAAATGTGGGAAATAAATGGTAAAGATTATGTCTTGTTAACAAGTCTGTTACTTTTAAATGAATATAATAAGTTTGTCTTTTTTAATATAAAGTGAGCGTATCTCAGTCTTTCTCCATGTCAGTTGGGCTACACGCTTTGCGCGTTGGGAAGCGTATGTTTGGTTCGTAATGTTAATAGTTATGTAACGTGGAGTAATGTTGCTGTTAAGACATTGTTTGTTAAATCGTATATTTGCTAATGTCTTGTGTAGTTGTAGTGTCTTGTTAGTCAGTCTAGTTAATAGTACCTTAGCTTGACTAGCTGTATCTGGTATTAAATTAATTGGGTTATTTCCTCCAGTATAAATTAAACTGTTGTTGAAATTTTCGGTAGAAACCGTCGTCTCTGGCTGTATACTTCGTACGTTTGGCGAGCGCTTTCGATGTGATAACATCATTTTCAAGCCACGTGTTTATTAAAACTGAAGAGATAGTGTTAAAAATAGATAGTGTTAAGAGTGAAAGGTGGTGGGTTTAGGTAACTTGTGCCCGTTTAAATGTTGTGCAGGTAGGTAAATAGGTGAATAGTTTAATATTTGGGTCTTTTATTAATCGATAGGTAAGTGTGACCGTATGTGGGTGTTTTTCGTTTGTAAGAGTGTTTTAGTAATTTTAATGGTGTAAAAATCGTGTCAGAGGTTGTGTTTACCTGTTCGTTAATAATATCTCTGTTAAACGTTCGTGTTTTGTAAATTTCCATGTTTTCAAGAATGTCTAGTCTTCGTCCTTTTTTACTTGGTTGTAATACAGTCATACATTCATCTATTTCCTTTGGTTCGTGTCCATATGTGTTAAGGTGTTTTGCGAAATTGGAGTCTTCCCTTTTCCTTTTGTATGATCGTATGTGTTCTGTAAACCTTGTTTTTAATGTTCGTCCAGTTTGTCCGATGTATGTATTGTTGTAGGTACAAGTAAGTCTGTATACTCCTCTGGTGCTAAATTTATCCGTAAACGTTTTGCAGCGTTTTAGTAGGCTTCGTATTTCCCTTTGGAATGAATCGGTTGGGTTATTCTTGAATTTTGTGCATTTTGCTTTTTGTATGAATTGTTGTGTTTTATCTATATAGTCTTTCTTGTGCATTATTACAGTTGTGTTCCCTTTGTCTGCTTAGTAAGTAATAGATTATTATTTCGAAGGTTTGCTTTTATCTGTCTAGTAGTTTTTTGTTCGTCGCGATTAGTTTTAGATGCAGTGTGTTCTTTTATTGTTTTTTCAAGTACATCGGCTATCTTGTATCTCATGTGTTCTTGTCGGTCCGTTGGTAAGAGTGTAATAGTAGCTTCGGCGTTTACAATTTGGGTTTCAATTGTTTTTTGTATTTTGTCAAAAGGTAGATTATGTTTTAGTCCCTTCTCCATAAGTCTTGTTTCATTGTCGGTGAATTCTATGTTTGTCAGGTTTTTCACCCGTGGGTAAAATTCTGAGTTTGTACGTTTTTCAGCCTGTTTATTGAGTTTTATAAATTTTCTTTCCATCTGCTTGTATTTGTCAGTCATCTGATTTTGTATCCTTCCATGTAAGTTGTGTAAAAATGTGGGAAATAAATGGTAAAGATTATGTCTTGTTAACAAGTCTGTTACTTTTAAATGAATATAATAAGTTTGTCTTTTTTAATATAAAGTGAGCGTATCTCAGTCTTTATCCATGTCAGTTGGGCTACACGCTTTGCGCGTTGGGAAGCGTATGTTTGGTTCGTAATGTTAATAGTTATGTAACGTGGAGTAATGTTGCTGTTAAGACATTGTTTGTTAAATCGTATATTTGCTAATGTCTTGTGTAGTTGTAGTGTCTTGTTAGTCAGTCTAGTTAATAGTACCTTAGCTTGACTAGCTGTATCTGGTATTAAATTAATTGGGTTATTTCCTCCAGTATAAATTAAACTGTTGTTGAAATTTTCGGTAGAAACCGTCGTCTCTGGCTGTATACTTCGTACGTTTGGCGAGCGCTTTCGATGTGATAACATCATTTTCAAGCCACGTGTTTATTGAAACTGAAGAGATAGTGTTAAAAATAGATAGTGTTAAGAGTGAAAGGTGGTGGGTTTAGGTAACTTGTGCCCGTTTAAATGTTGTGCAGGTAGGTAAATAGGTGAATAGTTTAATATTTGGGTCTTTTATTATTCGATAGGTAAGTGTGACCGTATGTGGGTGTTTTTCGTTTGTAAGAGTGTTTTAGTAATTTTAATGGTGTAAAAATCCTGTCAGAGGTTGTGTTTACCTGTTCGTTAATAATATCTCTGTTAAACGTTCGTGTTTTGTAAATTTCCATGTTTTCAAGAATGTCTAGTCTTCGTCCTTTTTTACTTGGTTGTAACACAGTCATACATTCATCTATTTCCTTTGGTTCGTGTCCATATGTGTTAAGGTGTTTTGCGAAATTGGAGTCTTCCCTTTTCCTTTTGTATGATCGTATGTGTTCTGTAAACCTTGTTTTTAATGTTCGTCCAGTTTGTCCGATGTATGTATTGTTGTAGGTACAAGTAAGTCTGTATACTCCTCTGGTGCTAAATTTATCGGTTGTTTCTACTGATGTCTTGAGATTGTTGCGTAGAGTGTTGGTCGTTTTTAGCGTTGTGTGTACACCTTCTTTCCGGAAAAGGTTAGTTAATCTATATGTTTCTGGTCCTGTGTACGTAAAGATGTGTCGTCGTGTTGCGTCGATTGTTTCCTTGTTTCCTTGTCTTCTTTCTTCTTGTTTTTGTTGTTGTATTGTCTGAGTAATTTGTCGATGGTTGTGTGGTTGTAACCGTTATTTTTATCTATGGTGTAAATTGTATCGAGTTCTTTGTTATATTTATCTGGAGCGAGTGGTACTCTTTTATGTCTGTGAATCATATGTCTAAATTCTGCGAGTTTATGTTGAGTAGGATGGTTTGAGGAGCTGTGGATAGTTGTGTCTGTCATAGTTGGCTTTCTATAAATGTGAAAGTTTAATGTATCACTTCCTCGTGTTATTGATATGTCTTTTTCTCTTTTTCCATTGTGTATGTCATTTTGTTATGTATTATGTTTAAGTTTATAAGAATTTGCTCGGCGTTGCCTCTTTCTAGGATGCATATTATGTCGTCTACGTATCTGTAGTAATGGGTTATTTTATGTTTTTCCATCAGTTTTTTGATATGTAGTTGTTCTAAATGTTGCATGAAAATCTCTGTGAAGATTGCAGATGTTGGGTTTCCCATGCCGAGTCCATCAGGTAGTTTATAGAAGTTATTATTGATTCTAAAGTAGTTTTGTTATAATATCGTCTTTGAAATTTCCATTATTTCGTTGATATATTGATTGTCGTATAGGTTAGAAAGTGTGTTACGTAGGATAGTCAAAGTTTCGTGTGTGGGTATTGATGTATATAGATCCTTTATGTCGAAGGAAACGAGTCTCGTATTATCAGTGATTTTGATGTCCTTAATTTTGTTTATGAGGTATTGTGTATTTCGTAACATGTATATGTTCTGCAAATTTATTATCTCTTTTAAGAATGTGGTGAGGTGTTTGGCTAAGTTATATGCAGGCGCAGGTTTGTAATTTACTACAGGTCTGATTGGAATGTTTTCTTTATGAATTTTGGGTTGTGCTCTGAGTGTAGGGGCTCCTGGGTTCATGTTCATGTATATGTATAATTTTCCGTCCGTAAACGTTTTGCAGTGTTTTAGTAGGCTTCATATTTCCCTTTGGAATGAATCGGTTGGGTCATTCTTGAATTTTATGCATTTTGCTTTTTGTATGAATTGTTGTGTTTTATCTATATAGTCTTTCTTGTGCATTATTACAGTTGTGTTCCCTTTGTCTGCTTTAGTAAGTAATAGATTATTATTTCGAAGTTTTGCTTTTATCTGTCTAGTAGTTTTTTGTTCGTCGCGATTAGTTTTAGATGCAGTGTGTTCTTTTATTGTTTTTTCAAGTACATCGGCTATCTTGTGTCTCATGTGTTCTTGTCGGTCCGTTGGTAAGTGTGTAATAGTAGCTTCGGCGTCTACAATTTGGGTTTCAATTGTTTTTTGTATTTTGTCAAAAGGTAGATTATGTTTTAGTCCCTTCTCCATAAGTCTTGTTTCATTGTCGGTGAATTCTATGTTTGTCAGGTTTTTCACCCGTGGGTAAAATTCTGAGTTTGTACGTTTTTCAGTCTGTTTATTGAGTTTTATAAATTTTCTTTCCATCCGCTTGTATTTGTCAGTCATCTGATTTTGTATCCTTTCAAGTTAGTTGTGAAAAATTGTGGGAAATAAATGGTAAAGATTATGTCTTGTTAACAAGTCTGTTACTTTTAAATGAATATAATAAGTTTGTCTTTTTTAATATAAAGTGAGCGTATCTCAGTCTTTATCCATGTCAGTTGTGCTACACGCTTTGCGCGTTGGGAAGCGTATGGAGTAATGTTGCTGTTAAGACATTGTTTGTTAAATCGTATATTTGCTATTGTCTTGTGTAGTTTTAGTGTCTTGTTAGTCAGTCTAGTTAATAGTACCTTAGCTTGACTAGCTGTATCTGGTATTAAATTAATTGGGTTATTTCCGCCAGTATAAATTAAACTGTTGTTGAAATTTTCGGTAGAAACCGTCGCACAGATTAGTATTCGACCCAAAAAGCTGGCCAAAAAGGCAAAAATTAATTTGGTGAAATCCTAAGAAAAAATTACGCAGATCGATAGAGAACAAAATTCTACATCATATCGTGCAATTTAAAGGGTGTAAGTTAAGATTTGTAGTTGTGGGACGCTGTTAAATTCAGGAAAGTGAAGAAAATTGCATGCGTTTTTATTGAATTTTTTCGATTTCAAGATATTTATATGATATTTTTTTATGGCTAAACGAATTGAGGTATTACATTGATTTTTTTTGCCTGAAAGATTTCATCAGCAGCTATTTTCAATATTTAAAAAGAAAAAATTATCTTAAATATTTATTTTTAAAATTTTAATTATAAAAAAAACTGTGTATTTATATATATTAATTCTTACCAAAAACAAAAAAGGAAAAGCTTTTTGAAAGTGAAGATAGCTGTTGTACAAATAATGTTATATACCACAATAAAATATGAAATCTCTAATTTAAGAAAAAAGAAAAGTTATAGATTCTATTCTTGAGCTATTTAGGCCTATTCTTGGAAAGTAATTAAAAACTCAATTTAATTACTGTTTTTCCCGACGTTTCGTCGATTATTTGTCGACTTTATCAAGGGCGTCTATTTTTTATTTAAATAAATCATAAAATAAAAATACAATTACATTATAATTGAAAACAAAAATTTTTCAGAATTATATACTTACAAAATAAAACGTTAATACATTAATTCAAATTAAAATAAACATGTCAAACATAAACACAAAACATCTGAACGATTTAGACAGGTTCAAACAAAAACATATCTTAGCTTAAATACAGATTAGCTGATAGCGATTCTATAGCTGCCATTAATGTTGTCAGTGTCCTCTTTGTAGACTTTCTTTGGTGTATCTCTTTTTGATAATTTTTTCTTTGTCCAATATTTTGATGTTATTAAAGTCAGCTGTGTGACCTGTTTTTATTATGTGTTGTGCCAATGCAGTTGTCTCCTTTCTTTTGCTTATGTCCATTTTATGCTCAGCTATTCTTGTCGATAAGCTTCTCTTTGTTGTTCCTATGTATATTTGATTACACTTTGCTACTTCATTCCCCATGCATGGTATTTCGTAAACAACATTGTTTTGTTGTTGCTTTTGAATAGGCGCCTTAATTTTTGTAAATATTGTGTTTAATGTATTCGTTGGTTTGTATGCAAAGCCTATCTTGTTGTTGTTTTTTATAATTTTTCGTATATTGATGTTGTCTGTTAGGCCAGGAATGTATTGTACACTGTGAAAATTACGGTTTACTTTTTCGTTTACATTGTCATTAGGTTTGTTTGTTTTTAAACGGTGTTTCACTGTTTCTATTAAGGTTTTAGTAACATTTTTTGGAAAACTATTGTTGCTAAGTGTGTTGTATATTTTATGTATATAAATGTTGTGAAAACGTTCATCGCTGATATTTAGGACTCTCTCTATAAAGTTCTTTGCTGTATTTAAAATCTGACTTCTAGGTTGTGTTGCGTTGTAATTCATTAATCTTCCGGATGCAGATTCTTTAGAATACCAGTCAAAAATAATTTTTTCTGAAGATCGAATTAGCTTTGTATCCAAGTATGTAATTGTATTGTCCTTTTCAATTTCCATTGTGAATTTTAACTTTGGGTGGTGGGCGTTGAGTGTTTTCAAGATTTCATCTTTATCGTCGGATTTTATAATAGCAAAAATGTCATCTACATATTTAGCTATGTATTTAATTTTTATGTCCTTATTTTTTAATTCTATTGTAGCATCGTCAAGTAAACTTTCAAGAACTATATCAGCTATGGTTGGAGAAAGAGGATTTCCCATTGGCATGCCGTAAATTTGATTATATACTTTATCCTTATAAATGAAGTAATTATTGTCATTTAGACAAAAACGGAGAATTTCTACAAATTTTGGTTTAGTAATTGCTGTCAACGTTTTTATTATGTTCCATTTACTCATGATTCTTTTAATGGCGTTGTGAACTGGAATATTAGTAAAAAGGGATATAACGTCAAACGATACTAATATGTCATTTTCTTCAATCCTTATATCACGAGTTTTTGTTTTTAATTCAATAGAATTTTTTATGTTATAGTCCTTAGAGATTAAATGCTTTAGAATTTGACCCACATATTTTGATAAGTTATAACATGGTACTTGGGTTGAAGATATAATAGGCCTAAGTGGAATCCCTACTTTGTGGATTTTCGGTAAACCATATATCCTAGGTGCAATGGCTGAAGAGCATACCAGCTTGTGTTTTTGCCAGTTGTCAATAATACCATTTTTTAAGAGGTCAGAGACTATATTATTGTTCATTCTCTGTAGTTTTTCAGTTGGGTCAGCTCTAATAACTCTATAAGTTACTTTGTCCTCTAGAATTGTTTCCATTTTTTGTTCATATTCACTTTTAAGTATCGCCACAGTTTTGTTACCTTTATCCGCTTGTACAATTACAATGTCATTATGTCTTTTGAGAAATTCCCTTGTTACCTTAAATATCTTTAATATTAGTTTTTCTTTAATAGTTATGTTGTTTTTCCTTTTGTACGATATTATGTTGTTTGCTAATTTAGTTCTTGCGATGTCCTTTTCTTTGTTGTCATTTTCATCAATTGCTTGTATGCATTGTTCAACGTCAGCTATAACATCTATAGGGGAAAACCTACGTTTATCTACCGGTAGTGCAAATTTTTTACCCAGAGTCAGCAACCATTTACACTCCATAGGTATTTCATATGTGGTTTTATTTTCAAACCAACTGTCATTGTAAACAAATCCGAACTGTTTGAACATCTTTTCTTTCAGTGTGTTTAGTTTTCTTAAGTGTGTTTCGTTTACTTTATTTCTTATTTGCTTGCATCTAGTCATCTGTTTATTTACAAAAGAATTATAGTCAGTCATCATCAAACTGTCCCTGATTGCATTAGCCAATTGGAAAATTTTTTGTTTAGTCAACTTAATATTTGTATTAGTCTGTGCAATTTCCAAATTAAGAAGTTTTTTGTGAAAATTTTGTTCTATTGTTCTCAATTGTTCCTGAATATTTCGGCATTTAAAGAATTGTTTTACCTGTTTTGTGGAATTTGTCGTGTGTTTTGGAATTAAGCCATAACTTCTGCAAGATAACAAGAATACCAGCCTCTCTTTTTGGTGTGCTAGACTCTTCAATTCATTGCAGTATTCCTTCATTGTTTTGCACGTCTCACTATTGTATTTAAGTTCGATATGTTTAAAAAATCCCTTCATGTTTTTGTTGGTGTTGGTAGATGAATATAATGTAATTATATTTTTGTTTACAATTTACAATAGATATGATTTCGGCAAGCTCTCCGATACTGATGTTTATGATGATTATAGTTGGCCAATAATTTTATTAGTAGTTATAGATTCTATTCTTGAGCTATTTAGGCCTATTCTTGGAAAGTAATTAAAAACTCAATTTAATTACTGTTTTTCCCGACGTTTCGTCGATTATTTGTCGACTTTATCAAGGGCGTCTATTTTTTATTTAAATAAATCATAAAATAAAAATACAATTACATTATAATTGAAAACAAAAATTTTTCAGAATTATATACTTACAAAATAAAACGTTAATACATTAATTCAAATTAAAATAAACATGTCAAACATAAACACAAAACATCTGAACGATTTAGACAGGTTCAAACAAAAACATATCTTAGCTTAAATACAGATTAGCTGATAGCGATTCTATAGCTGCCATTAATGTTGTCAGTGTCCTCTTTCAAGTTCATTGTGATACCTATTTTCTTTTGTATGTGTAGACTTTCTTTGGTGTATCTCTTTTTGATAATTTTTTCTTTGTCCAATATTTTGATGTTATTAAAGTCAGCTGTGTGACCTGTTTTTATTATGTGTTGTGCCAATGCAGTTGTCTCCTTTCTTTTGCTTATGTCCATTTTATGCTCAGCTATTCTTGTCGATAAGCTTCTCTTTGTTGTTCCTATGTATATTTGATTACACTTTGCTAATTCATTCCCCATGCATGGTATTTCGTAAACAACATTGTTTTGTTGTTGCTTTTGAATAGGCGCCTTAATTTTTGTAAATATTGTGTTTAATGTATTCGTTGGTTTGTATGCAAAGCCTATCTTGTTGTTGTTTTTTATAATTTTTCGTATATTGATGTTGTCTGTTAGGCCAGGAATGTATTGTACACTGTGAAAATTACGGTTTACTTTTTCGTTTACATTGTCATTAGGTTTGTTTGTTTTTAAACGGTGTTTCACTCAAACGCCCACCACCCAAAGTTAAAATTCACAATGGAAATTGAAAAGGACTATACAATTACATACTTGGATACAAAGCTAATTCGATCTTCAGAAAAAATTATTCTTGACTGGTATTCTAAAGAATCTGCATCCGGAAGATTAATGAATTACAACGCAACACAACCTAGAAGTCAGATTTTAAATACAGCAAAGAACTTTATAGAGAGAGTCCTAAATATCAGCGATGAACGTTTTCACAACATTAATATACATAAAATATACAACACACTTAGCAACAATAGTTTTCCAAAAAATGTTACTAAAACCTTAATAGAAACAGTGAAACACCGTTTAAAAACAAACAAACCTAATGACAATGTAAACGATTGATTTTTATTTTAATTCAGTATCACATTATTAGAAGTTTGATTAAGGAGATGCTTGAAGTCAGAAATTATGATCTCCTATTGTACTTCTTGGTTTTTGATAGCTAAATATGATTTGTAAAAAAAAAACAAAATGTACATATTTCTTTCTCAGCGTTTTAGTAATTTTCGTCATGAGATTACCCGAAGGTGAATCAATAACCAGGTGGCAGCGTAAGCGAATTCATTAGTTTTCGCCGTGAACACTACTGTCAAACTCCATCTATAAAAAAACTCTGTGTATTTTTTATATATGAAGTTTGACAGTAATTTTTACCAGCAAAAATTAATGAAGTACCACATGGTAATTAATTTGCCTTGGATTACCTTTTATGAATTCGCCTTAGCACTACATTCTTGTTTTTAAATTAAATTTTTCAATTTTTCTTTCAGAATCGTAATTTGAAGTAGAAGTAGAAGCTAAAACATTCTTATGAATGTTTTAGCTTCTACTTGCTTTTCCCCACTTCATGTTTAACCTTTGAAATTTCAAGTCAAAGTTTTCAGTATTATTTTCATCAGTGTGGAGTGAAAAGTTTGCAAAACAACAGACCACTATAAGCCAGCAAACTCATGTCAACCACAAAGCAATACTGAAAATAATACTCTAAGTTACCAAATAGTAGCTAAAAAGCTGTACATAAAGTATTTAAAATTTTTTTTAATTTCTCAGTAATTTTAAAAGGCGTTTATTATGTTTAAGCAAATCATAAATACAATTTTGGTGCAGTTAGTTCTAACGAGGATTCTTATTGTGATATAGATATTAAGTAATTTATATTAAAAAAAATCTAAGCTTTATACATGTGTAATGTAATTGTACATAGGAATTGTACTCCTCTTTTTAAAACTGCACCGAAAAAAAAACATTGCATTGAATGTTTCATCACTGAGTTGTTTACTTTTTATTCTTATAAAAATAAAAAACTTGCAAAGCTAGAAGGTTCTAAACCAAAATTCTGTTCTTTTAAATTAAAGATAAATGACCAAATAATATAATTTTTGATATTCTGTTACAATTTTGGCTATTTTTTAAGCAAATTATTTTGTAAGCCAATGTAAAAAACAACTGTTTGACTAATTCTTGAAACAAATTGTTTTACTCTCTACTTGAAAGAACACTAAGGTATAATTAGTTATTTTAAATTAATTTTATTTAAAATGAATGTACCTTCATTTCACGCACTAATGGCAATAAGCAACAACTAGCTAAAATTTTTAGTTACTGAACCATGCGAAGAAAAAATAACATATGAAATTACTTTAAAGATCATGATAAATTTATTAGTCTATTAGCTCTGACCTTTATATCATAACGATGATATAATACTAATAAATGAAGTCCGAATGAATTTTCATCCTAATACAAATTTGACTTTCATCAATTTATAAATTCTTCAGATGTGGCCTGGCTATTACGCATTATAGATATGATCAACCCATTATTTCTAGCAAACAAATTTAATTTTCTTATAATTTTATGTAATGTTTGAACAAGGTATGAGATTTTTATAATCAATTCCTGAGAATCGATTACATTGATTATTACAGGAATTTATTACGACCATTAGTAAATATTTAATATATTCTGTTGTAACGCAAAGAACTATTTCAATTACAACTTCTAGCATGTAACAAAAAATGGCTTTCGCAAAAGTAAGTCTTTATATGGCAAATACTTTTTAATGCAATGTCTAATTTTTTCCTGGGATTGTGAAAAATAATTGAATTAAAATTGTAAATATAAACAGAAAATATGTATCTACGTACTAGTACATATATCCAAAAACGAATTTTTAATTATTTTATATTATAATTTTTTGTACGACAATATATTATAGGTACATAAAATAATATAACTAAAAAAATCTTTTATTATCAGCCCTGTAGTAAATTACAAACCTGCGCCTGCATATAACTTAGCCAAACACCTCACCACATTCTTAAAAGAGAAAATAAATTTGCAGAACATATACATGTTACGAAATACACAAAACCTCATAAACAAAACTAAGGACATCAAAATCAGTGATAATACGAGACTCGTATAAAGGATCTATATACATCGACATAAAGGATCTATATACATCAATACCTGTTAATAATCATATTAACCTACAATTAAATAATTTACTTGAAAGAAATTAATCAAAGTACTTTTGATTTTATTGATATTGAAAGAAAATATTTTTCTTTATAACTATAGAAGTTTTTCTTTTTCACTCGTTTGAAGTTCTTTCAAGAATACACACATATTTAATTTTTATAATATATATTTTATAATAAATAAAGATTCTTTTATAAAATCTTTGTCTCAATATTTAATTATATTCACACACGAAACTTTGACTATCCTACGTAACACACTTTCCAACCTATACGACAATCAATATATCAACGAAATAATGGATATTGCAAAGACGATATTAAAACAAAACTACTTTAGATTCAATAAACTACCTGATGGACTCGGCATGGGAAACCCAACATCTGCAATCTTCACAGAGATTTTCATGCAACATTTATAACAACTACATATCAAAAAACTGATGGAAAAACATAAAATAACCCATTACTACAGATACGTAGACGACATAACATGCATCCTAGAAAGAGACAACGTCGAACAAATACTTATAGACTTAAACATAATACATAACAAAATGACATACACAATGTAAAAAGAGCAAAACAGAACTTTACATTATCTTGACATATCAATAACACGAGGAAGTGATACATTAAACTTTGACATTTATAGAAAGCCAACTATGACAGACACAACACACAGAGTTTTTTTATAGATGGAGTTTGACAGTAGTGTTCACGGCGAAAATGAATTCGCTTACGCTGCCACCTGGTTATTGATTCACCTTCGGGTAATCTCATAATTTCTGCCTTCAAGCATCTCCTTAATCAAACTTCTAATAATGTGATACTGAATTAAAATAAAAATCAATCGTAGTATAGCTAGTTACTTGAAAGACTACGAAAAATGTATTAATCAGTATATTAAAAAAATTTATAAAATCGCACAAAGGTTTAGTTTTTCGCTAATGTTTCGAAAATTATTCTGCACAAACACATACATTTATAACCATGAAGCAACACGATGAAGGCGAATTAGTTACCAAGTGGCAGAATAGGCGAATTCACAATTTTTTGCTGGTAGAAATTACTGTCGAACTTCATATATAAAAAATATACACAGATTTTTTTATATACGGGATTTGACCGTAGTGTTTACGGTAAAAATTAATGAATCCGCTTACGCTGCGTCCTGGTAATTAATTCGCCTTGAACACGATCAAGTTTTCCACTCATACTGCTTGTTAAAATTCAATGAAACGGCTGTGACGTAGGCTGCATGCATCTTGAAAGCAATTTTTTTGTCAAAATGCAAAAAGTCATGACGGCAAAATTTTTGTAAAAACAAAAATGAAGAATGGTTCAAGAAATCTGTAATTAGCTGTTTTCTTGAACGTTAATAAAAACACTCAACTTGAAAGAAAATTGAAAGCAAGTTCGTTTCAAATTTTAAAAATGTGAATGTATTGAAATTTGAAATGAAAAACTCGATTGTGTAACTCTTAAGTAAACGATCGGTAGAGGAATTAAATTCTAATCAACTGAAGTGTAGAGTATTTCTTTAGAGACTTTACGAAAAAAGTTATTAAGCAACAAAATGTAAAAACGACGCTTAAGTTTATAAGTTTAGTTTTGGCATATATCTCGAAAACTATTGAAAATACCTTTCAAAATATGTACAAGTTTTAGAAACACTTGCATTCAGATGATATGTCGCTGCAAAGTTTTGCTAATTAAAAATCATAAAGCTTTAATCTAATTAAAGCTTTAATCTAATCGGAAAAGGTTTTTAACAAACACTCATTAAAATTGTAACAAACTTTTTGTCACCTTCACTTTTATAAAAATAAAGGTGCTGCACGTAAGATATATATCGTTTATATCGAGATAAATTTCAGTTATCCGAAAATTTTTAACTTAACAAATTTTAACTTAAATCTGTACAAAATTTGCAACCTAGCTCAATAGAGAATAGGGGACAAATATATGTTGTTGATACTTACGTCCAGTCATATCTCAAGAAAATTTGACGAATGGTGCCATATTTACGTTAGGACTAATTAATAGAGTACAAAATTACCTTTTCAATACTTGGCACAACTTGTTTTTTGTTTTTTTCAATTTTATTATATCATTATCAAAAATTTTTTTACATTTTTCATATTTGAACCATGTTATCCACATCGGTATTTTCTTCTAACCACTAAGTACATTCTTTTATCATATACCAATTAAAAAATTAACTTTTTAACGTGAGTGATTTCGTACATTAGAAAATTTTGCTGGCTAATAACTTATTTCATACAGTTGTTTAAAAAACGAGCTACACCACGATCGATTTTTATTCTCTATCGATCACATATACAGGTAAACATATTTACACGTATACAAGCTTTCGAGAAATGAGCAAAAAGTTTAAATTTAACCAAATTTTTACAATTAGAAAATTCGCTGCTTAATAACTTTTTTGCTAGAGTCTTTAACCCTTTCGGCCCCAACGTTGCTTGTGAGCAACTTCATATGTTTGACGACTAACAGTCAGCGTTGTTTTTGTTTTTGATCGTGTAACCGTACCGATATCGAAAGCTGCAAGTGTTCTCTTTAAGTTGAATAAAACAACAGTTAATTTCATTGTCAATTAGCAAAGTTATATTCATTAGTGCGCGAGTGTATCAAGACAAATATATTTGCGAATTTGGAAAGAGGTTTTTATACATGTGCCTTTTTTTCAAAATTATAAAAAAAATTTAAAATATGTTTAATGAATCTTTTTTAGTAAATATCATTTAAAATATTTGTAGAAGTTAAATCTTAGAATTTCAAACAAACAACAGTTGAGTAATTTTCAAATTTGTCAAGTTGCTTGTGAGCAACTTTGGGCAATTATGGTAATTAATTTACATACTTTTAGACATGAGACGCCAAGAGAAGGGCTTGACTAACAAAGACATTGAAATAATTTTGAACTTCGATTGGGATGTTTCCAGTGACGAGCAAAGCAGCGATGAGCAGGAAGACATATCTGCCGTGCTGGAGAGGAATTTGGAAGGGATCGTGGAAAGAGGAGAAAGCATAGAGATCGGCCTTCTTGACAACATACTGGCGGATGAGTTTGAGCAAGAATCTTCTGGTGCTGTTAATATGTGCTTTGAAAAAATTGATCCGAAATCTCTCAAATGGAGATCAAGGCCATATGAAGCCCCAGACACTATTTTGAAGGACGATAATATCCTGGAAGTTCATGAAGTTTTGACACCAGCTGAATATTTCGAAAAAATGTTTGATACTCGTTGCATTGATTTGATCACACAGCAAACTAATTTATATGGACTACAGGAACTTGGCATTGAGCTTAACTGTACTAAGGAGGAAATAAGACGGTATATTGGTGCTTTGTTATACTTAGGTGTTTTTAGACTGCCCCAGTTTAAAATGGCATGGGCCCAAAACATAAAGCTTACGGCTATATCAGAAGCAATGTCTCGCGGCCGGTTTGAAAAAATTAAGCAGTGCTTACATTTCAACGAAAACAGTCAACAACCTAAAAAGGACGATTTAAATTATGACAAGCTGTACAAGATACGCCCTTTGCTAAATATCCTCAAGGAGAACTTCAATAATCTACCTCAGGAAGAGCATCAAAGTGTTGATGAACAGATAATTGCATTCAAAGGTATACATCAATATAAATTCATACATTCATAAATTTATAGTGTTACTCTTGGTTATAGGACGGTCTCCTTATAAACAATGGCGATGGAGCCCGAAGGAAAAAGCTTACATTGATGTTCCAAGACCTGCTATTGTTGCTTCCTATAATAAAGGCATGGGAGGGGTTGACCTGGCTGATATGCTCATGGAGCTGTACAAGGTTAACCACCGCTCAAGAAAATGGTACATAAGAATCTTCTATTGGTGCCTAGGAACATCCGTAACAAATGCCTGGCTGCTTTATAGAAAACATCTTCGCTTACTTCAACCCAACCAGAAACATATTTCATTAATACAATTTCAACTGGAAATTGCTAATTCACTTTTGCAATATAGTTCCGTTGATGAAGATTCCATCCAAAGAAAAAGAGGTCGACCATCGAATTTGGAAAAAAAAAAATAATCCAACATCTTCCGATGGTATCTCTCCCTTGAGCAGTGTGTCTTCGCAAAGCACCAAAAAGTATAGGTTTCAACCGAACCCTCCAGATGCAAAGCGGTATGATAAAGTGGATCATTGGGTAGTATTTGGCGAAAAAGGTCGCTGCAGATTGTGCAAAACAGGAACTCCAATGTCCAAATGTCTTAAATGTAAAGTCCATCTTTGCTGTAATAATAACAAAAATTGTTTTTTGTCCTTTCATACTTAACTTTTAAAATAATTCAATAAAACTTAATACGGCTATAATTACAAAACAAAATTTTTTATATATTTTTTATATACCACAATTGCCCAACGTTGCTCACAAGCAACTTTCTCTACCGCCCAAACGAAAGGGCGCGGCGACTTGAAATTTTGGCGAGACACTCATTAAACGACTACAAAATTATTAAAAGTAAAACAAAATTTTTCGGGATACAGATAAAAAGTTGGGGTCGAAAGGGTTAAGAAATACCACGATCGACTCGTACTTTTGAACTTTATCGTTCCTATGCATCGGTATGCGTACACGCAGAATAGTAACTAAGTTATTTATGAAACACGTGTGTATGGCACGTGTAGTTTGTTCACATTTTTCTACATCCACATGTTGTTTGTTTACATTTTGCTGAATACATATACAAGTAGCATGATAAATTTTTTTTGTAAATACTCCTTGTTTGCAACTCTGTTGAAAAATTTAGGTTTTTGCTTAACCCAACGTTTATACCTGATATAAATTTGTGTTGATATGTTAAGCTGGCTACAGACAACGCAATTTGTTTCTGCAACACGTTTCACATTCAGATTTCATGTTTTGACACAAACACTGAAACAAACGCAATCTCAGTTCTGTTATTCTATATCATAACATTAACATCGCGCGGAAAAGAAGATGCAAAAATGAATTCTGTTTTTAACTTTTTCAATGCTTGCGTTTATATCAACATATTCAATTAATAATTTTTCAAATACTGCTGCTTTTATAATTTTTTGATTTTTTCACTGCACTCAGTGCAGTAATTGACGATGATTGTGAAACTTTATTGTTTGTCCATCTGTGTGTGTTATGTAAAAATCAAATAAAATAAAGCCCTAATGATGCTACTCAAAGATTGTAGCGAAATGTTGGCAAAATAAAGAGCAAAGTTAAATACTGACCTCGAGCTGGAAAAATGTCTTTTTATTTGGAACTATATGTGTTATATGTTATAAATAAACATATTTCATAACAACCGAATCCTATCAAATTGTAGGTTTCGTAATTCTGCGTAAGGCTTACACGAACATTTGACATAGCATTGTCTTCTTTTATCAATCGGAAGAAATAATCTATATTTGTAAAATTCACATATATGTGGAACCAAACACAATTACTTGGTGTTGCATAGATCGGTTGCTTCATTGACGCCAGCAAGGACTTTTTATCTTCTAATAGCGCAAATATAGTTAAAAACTGTTTTTCACTTAACAGAAAATAAGCCTTGGAAGAAGTATTACAAGTATTCTAGTGTTGTCCAAAATTAAAGATTATTCTAAACAAACAAAGCTACATACGTTGTTACAGTGTTTATCAACAAATCGGCATTTTTGGAGCCAAAATCGGCATATTAATAAATTTGAAAAACTTGCAAGCAGGGGTGCCAGAAAATGTTAACCAAAATTCGGCACTTTTGCGTAAAAAAACTCGGCAAAAATCAGCAAGTTAAAAAATACATTTTTAATACAACAAAAAAGAATTTTATTCACCAAAAGTATTAAATAATTTATAATTTTTTACAAGATTTATATTGAAAATAAAAATGTTTTAATATTTTAATTACAAATTCTACATCAAAATTGATGCAGCTATTTACAATTTTGTATATTTCGTTTTTGTAATGTTTTGATTCCTATATTAATTCTTTAGCCAACGAGCCTAAATATACCTCATTAAATCTCATAAAATGCATTCTATTAATAAATTCCGTTGAGTCACTTTAAAATATTTTGTTTATACTATAAACAATTTCAGAAATTAATTGGGTTATTTCCGCCAGTATAAATTATACTGTTGTTGAAATTTTCGGTAGAAACCGTCGTCGCTGGCTGTATACTTCGTACGTTTGGCGAGCGCTTTCATTTTCCACGTGTTTATTAAAACTGAAGAGATAGTGTTAAAAATAGATAGTGCTAAGAGTAAAAGGTGGTGGGTTTAGGTAACTTGTGCCCGTTTAAATGTTGTGCAGGTAGGTAAATAGGTGAATAGTTTAATATTTGGGTCTTTTATTATTAGATAGGTAAGTGTGACCGTCTGTGGGTGTTTTTCGTTTGTAAGAGTGTTTTAGTAATTTTAATGGTGTAAAAATCGTATCAGAGGTTGTGTTTACCTGTTCGTTAATAATATCTCTGTTAAACGTTCGTGTTTTGTAAATTTCCATGTTTTCAAGAATGTCTAGTCTTCTTCTTGTTTTTGTTGTTGTATTCTCTAAGTAATTTGTCGATGGTTGTGTGGTTGTAACCGTCATTTTTAGCTATGGTGTAAATTGTATCGAGTTCTTTGTTATATTTATCTGGAGCGAGTGGTACTTTTTTAAGTCTGTGAATCATATGTCTAAGTGCTGCGAGTTTATGTTGAGTAGGATGGTTTGAGGAGCTGTGGATAGTTGTGTCTGTCATAGTTGGCTTTCTATAAATGTCAATGTTTAATGTGTCACTTCCTCGTGTTATTGATATGTCAAGATAATGCAAAGTCCTGTTTTGCTCTTTTTCCATTGTGCATGTCATTTTGTTATGTATTATGTTTAAGTCTATAAGAATTTGTTCGGCGTTGTGTCTTTCTAGGATGAATATTATGTCGTCTACGTATCTGTAGTAATGGGTTATTTTATGTTTTTCCATCAGTTTTTTTATATGTAGTTGTTCTAAATGTTGCATGAAAATCTCTGTGAAGATTGCAGATGTTGGGTTTCCCATGCCGAGTCCATCAGGTAGTTTATAGAAGTTATTATTGAATCTAAAGTAGTTTTGTTTTAATATCGTCTTTGCAATATCCATTATTTCGTTGATATATTGATTGTCGTATAGGTTGGAAAGTGTGTTACGTAGGATAGTCAAAGTTTCGTGTGTGGGTATTGATGTATATAGATCCTTTTTGTCGAAGGAAACGAGTCTCGTATTATCAATGATTTTGATGTCCTTAATTTTGTTTATGAGGTCTTGTGTATTTCGTAACATGTATATGTTCTGCAAATTTGTTTTCTCTTTTAAGAAGGTGGTGAGGTGTTTGGCTAAGTTATATGCAGGCGCAGGTTCGTAATTTACTACAGGTCTGATTGGAATGTTTTCTTTATGAATTTTGGGTTGTGCTCTGAGTGTAGGGGGTCCTGGGTTCATGTTCATGTATATGTATAATTTTCCGACCGTAAACGTTTTGCAGCGTATTAGTAGGCTTCGTATTTCCCTTTGGAATGAATCGGTTGGGTCATTCTTGAATGTTGTGAATTTTGCTTTTTGTATGAATTGTTGTGTTTTATCTATATAGTCTTTCTTGTGCATTATTACAGTTGTGTTCCCTTTGTCTGCTTTAGTAAGTAATAGATTATTATTTCGAAGTTTTGCTTTTATCTGTCTAGTAGTTTTTTGTTCGTCGCGATTAGTTTTAGATGCAGTGTGTTCTTTTATTGTTTTTTCAAGTACATCGGCTATCTTGTGTGTCATGTATTCTAGTAGCTTCGGCGTCTACAATTTGGGTTTCAATTGTTTTTTGTATTTTGTCAAAAGGTAGATTATGTTTTAGTCCCTTCTCCACAAGTCTTGTTTCATTGTCGGTGAATTCTATGTTTGTCAGGTTCTTCACCCGTGGATAAAATTCTGAGTTTGTACGTTTTTCAGTCTGTTTATTGAGTTTTATAAATTTTCTTTCCATCCGCTTGTATGTTGTGTAAAATGTGGGAAATAAATGGTAAAGATTATGTCTTGTTAACAAGTCTGTTACTTTTAAATGAATATAATAAGTTTCCTTATTAAGTTTGTCTTTTTTAACATAAAGTGAGCGTATCTCAGTCTTTATCCATGTCAGTTGGGCTACACGCTTTGCGCGTTGGGAAGCGTATGTTTGGTTCGTAATGTTAATAGTTATGTAACGTGGAGTAAAGTTGTTGTTAAGACATTGTTTGTTAAATCGTATATTTGCTATTGTCTTGTGTAGTTGTAGTGTCTTGTTAGTCAGTCTAGTTAATAGAACCTTAGCTTGACTAGCTGTATCTGGTATTAAATTAATTGGGTTATTTCCGCCAGTATAAATTAAACTGTTGTTGAAATTTTCGGTAGAAACCGTCGTCTCTGGCTGTATACTTCGTACGTTTGGCGAGTGCTTTCGATGTGATAACATCATTTTCAAGCCACGTGTTTATTAAAACTGAAGAGATAGTGTTAAAAATAGATAGTGTTAAGAGTAAAAGGTGGTGGGTTTAGGTACCTTGTGCCCGTTTAAATGTTGTGCAGGTAAGTAAATAGGTGAATAGTTTAATATTTGGGTCTTTTATTATTAGATAGGTAAGTGTGACCGTCTGTGGGTGTTTTTCGTTTGTAAGAGTGTTTAGGTAATTTTAGTGGTGTAAAAATCGTGTCAGAGGTTGTGTTTACCTGTTCGTTAATAATATCTCAGTTAAGCGTTCGCGTTTTGTAAATTTCCATGTTTTCAAGAATGTCTAGTCTTCGTCCTTTTTTACTAGGGTGTAATACAGTCATACATTCATCTATTTCCTTTGGTTCGTGTCCATGTGTGTTAAGGTGTTCTGCGAAATTGGAGTCTTCCCTTTTCCTTTTGTATGATCGTATGTGTTCTGTAAACCTTGTTTTTAATGTTCGTCCAGTTTGTCCGATGTATGTATTGTTGCAGGTACAAGTAAATCTGTATACTCCGCTGGTGCTAAATTTATCGGTTGTTTCTATTGATGTCTTGAGATTGTTGGGTAGAGGGTTGGTCGTTTTTAGCGTTGTGTGGAAACATTCTTTCCGGAAAAGGTTAGTTAATCTATATGTTTCTGGTCCTGTGTACGTAAAGCTGTGTTGTCGTGTTTCGTCGATTGTTTCCTTGTCTTCTTTCTTCTTGTTTTTGTTGATGTATTGTCTGATTTTTAGCTTTGGTGTAAATTGTATCGAGTTCTTTGTTATATTTATCTGGAGCGAGTGGTAATATTTTAAGTCTATGAATCATATGTCTAAATGCTGCGAGTTTATGTTGAGTAGGGTGGTTTGAGGAGCTGTGGATAGTTGTGTCTGTCATAGTTGGCTTTCTATAAATGTAAAAGTTTAATGTATCACTTCCTCGTGTTATTGATATGTCAAGATAATGTAAAGTTCTGTTTTGCTCTTTTTCCATTGTGTATGTCATTTTGTTATGTATTATGTTTAAGTCTATAAGAATTTGTTCGGCGTTGTCTCTTTCTAGGATGCATATTATGTCGTCTACGTATCTGTAGTAATGGGTTATTTTATGTTTTTCCTTCAGTTTTTTGATATGTAGCTGTTCTAAATGTTGCATGAAAATCTCTGTGAAGATTGCAGATGTTGGGTTTCCCATGCCGAGTCCATCAGGTAGTTTATAGAAGTTATTATTGAATCTAAAGTAGTTTTGTTTTAATATCGTCATTGCAATATCCATTATTTCGTTGATATATTGATTGTCGTATAGGTTAGAAAGTGCGCAGTTTTAAAAAGAGGAGTACAATTCCTATGTACAATTACATTACACATGTATAAAGCTTAGATTTTTCTTAATATAAATTACTTAATATCTATATCACAATAAGAATCCTCGTTAGAACTAACTGCACCAAAATTGTATTTATGATTTGCTTAAACATCATAAACGCCTTTTAAAATTACTGAGTAATTAAACAAAATTTTTAAATATTTTATATACAGCTTTTTAGCTACTATTTGGTTACTTAGAGTATTATTTTCAGTATTTCTTTGTGGTTGACATGAGTTTGCTGGCTTATTGTGGTCTGTTGTTTTGCAAACTTTTCACTCTACACTGATGAAAATAATACTGAAAACTTTGACTTGAAATTTCAAAGGTTAAACATGAAGTGGGGAAAAGCAAGTAGAAGCTAAAACATTCATAAGAATTTTTTAGCTCCTACTTCTACTTCAAATTACGATTCTGAAAGAAAAATTGAAAAATTTAATTTAAAAAGAAGAACGTAGTGCTAAGGCGAATTCATAAAAGGTAATCCAAGGCAAATTAATTACCATGTGGTACTTCATTAATTTTTGCTGGTAAAAATTACTGTCAAACTTCATATATAAAAAATACACAGAGTTTTTTTTATAGATGGAGTTTGACAGTAGTGTTCACGGCGAAAATTAATGAATTCGCTTACGCTGCCACCTGGTTATTGATTCACCTTCGGGTAATCTCATGACGAAAATTACTAAAACGCTGCGAAAGAAATATGTACATTTTGTTTTTTTTTACAAATCATATTTAGCTATCAAAAACCAAGAAGTACAGTAGGAGATCATAATTTCTGACTTCAAGCATCTCCTTAATCAAACTTCTAATAATGTGATACTGAATTAAAATAAAAATCAATCGTAGTATAGCTAGTTACTTAAAAGACTACGAAAAATGTATTAATCAGTATATTAAAAAAATTTATAAAATCGCACAAAGGTTTAGTTTTTCGCTAATGTTTCGAAAATTATTCTGCACAAACACATACACTTAAAACCCTGAACCAACACGATGAAGGCGAATTAGTTACCAAGTGGCAGAATAGGCGAATTCACAATTTTTTGCTGGTAGAAATTACTGTCGAACTTCATATATAAAAAATATACACAGATTTTTTTATATACGTAGTTTGACCGTAGTGTTTACGGTAAAAATTAATGAATCCGCTTACGCTGCGTCTTGGTAATTAATTCGCATTGAACACGATCAAGTTTTCCACTCATACTGCTTGTTAACATTCAATGAAATCGGCTGTGACGTAGGCTGCATGCATCTTGAAAGCAATTTTTTTTGTCAAGATGCAAAAACTCATGACGGCAAAATTTTTGTAAAAACAAAAATGAAGAATGGTTCAAGAAATCTGTAATTAGCTGTTTCCTTGAACGTTAATAAAAACACTCAACTTGAAAGAAAATTGAAAGCAAGTTCGTTTCAAATTTTAAAAATGTGAATGTATTGAAATTTGAAATGAAAAACTCGATTGTGTAACTCTTAGGTAAACGATCGGTAGAGGAATTAAATTCTAATCAAATGAAGTGTAGAGTATTTCTTTAGAGACTTTACGAAAAAAGTTATTAAGCAACAAAATGTAAAAACGACGCTCAATTTTATAAGTTTCGTTTTGGCTTATATCTCGAAAACTATTGAAAATACCTTTCAAAATATGTACAAGTTTTAGAAACACTTGCATTCAGATGATATGTCGCTGCAAAGTTTTGCTAATTAAAAATCATAAAGCTTTAATCTAATTAAAGCTTTAATCTAATCGGAAAAGGTTTTTAACAAACACTCATTAAAATTGTAACAAACTTTTTGTCTCCTTCACTTTTATAAAAATAAAGGTGCTGCACGTAAGATATATATCGTTTATATCGAGATAAATTTTAGTTATCCGAAAATTTTTAGTTATCAAATATTAACTTAAATCTGTTCAAAATTTGCAACCTAGCTCAATAGAAAATAGGGGACAAATATATGTTGTTGATACTTACGTCCAGTCATATGTCAAGAAAATTTGACGAATGGTGCCATATTTTCGTTAGAACTAATTAATAGAGTACAAAATTACCTTTTCAATACTTAGTACAAATTGTTTTTTGTTTTTTCAATTTTATTATATCATTATCAAAAATTTGTTTACATTTTTCATATTTGAACCATGTTATCCACATCGGTATTTTCTTCTAACCACTAAGTACATTCTTTTATCATATACCAATTAAAAAATTAACTTTTTAACGTGAGTGATTTCGTACATTAGAAAATTTTGCTGGCTAATAACTTATTTCATACAGTTGTTTAAAAAACGAGCTATACCACGATCGATTTTTATTCTCTATCGATCACGTATACAGGTAAACATATTTACACGTATATAAGCTTTCGAGAAATGAGCAAAAAGTTTAAATTTAACCAAATTAGAAAACCAATTAGAAAATTCGCTGCTTAATAACTTTTTTGCTAGAGTCTTGAAGAAATACCACGATCGACTCGTACTTTTGAACTTTATCGTTCCTATGCATCGGTATGCGTACACGCAGAATAGTAACTAAGTTATTTATGAAACACGTGTGTATGGCACGTGTAGTTTGTTCACATTTTTCTACATGCACATGTTGTTTGTTTACATTTTGCTGAATACATATACAAGTAGCATGATAAGTTTTTTTTGTAAATACTCCTTCTTTGCAACTCTGTTGAAAAATGTAGGTTTTTGCTTAACCCAACGTTTATACCTGATATAAATTTGTGTTGATATGTTAAGCTGGCTACAGACAACGCAATTTGTTTCTGCAACACGTTTCACATTCAGGTTTCATGTTTTGACACAAACACTGAAACCAACAGTGAAACAAACGCAATCTCAGTTCTGTTATTCTATATCATAACATTAACATCGCGCGGAAAGGAAGATGCAAAAATGAATTCTGTTTTTAACTTTTTCAATGCTTGCGTTTATATAAACATTATTATATTCAATTAATAATTTTTCAAATACTGCTGCTTTTATAATTTTATTTTTATATTTATCACTTTTCACATCCCATTTTGTTCTTTCTTAATTACTTAGATGTTTACAGCTTGCTGATTGTCAATGTACTAAAAACAGAAAATAATGAAACAGCGATACAAACAATGCAATCTGTTTCAATGCAACCAGAAAATATCAAAACATTTTGATATTAATTAAACCTGGATTGCAACCTGAAGTGAAACCTGAAACACGAATTCAGACGACGCAATCTGTAAATGAAACAGGTTTCAGAAACAGATTGCGTTGTCTGTAGCTATTTTATTAACAAAACGTCAGCAGATCAGCTGTTAAGTTTTGGTTCATATAAGTGTATAGACGAAGACGTATTTTATTTATTATCATGACAAATCATAATTTGTTTTTCGTCTCCTTAATAATATGTCCACACGTATAACAACCAAGAAAATAAAAAAATAATAATGCATGCCAAAAAGAAATGACAACTTATTGACATTTATTATCAAGACATAGTTGTCTGAGCTGGAGGATTGACAAAATTGTCTTAACGTTGCAATGACACTAATAAGAGGAGTGTAAATCTGATAAATTTTTGTCTTGAGAAAAGTCAAATCATTGTCAAGACAAAAATTACGAATATATGTATATTAAACTTACCTAGAGCCTATACCTGATAAATTTTTGTCCTGAGAAAAGTCAAATCATTGTCAAGACAAAAATGTGTCAGGTATAGGCTCTAGGTAAGTTTAATATACATATATTCGTACGTTAATAAATAAGTGGTCGTTAAAAATGTATTGTTTTAGTCTGCAATTAGGGCTGCCTTTTTGACACATTCAGTCTAGCAAGAAACAATTGGTCTGTTCAGTAACTAAAAATCATGAATTAAGAAAACAACAACAATATGTTGTGTGACGTAGACGTAGATTATATCTGGTAAACAAACATCAGTTGTGTATGGAAAGTGTATCATAGTTAAAGTAAGAGAGCCAATAATTTCTTATATTTTTTACAACAAACACTCATTCTACTATGTCGTAGAAGCGCAGTAAAAATATTCTTTGAATGGCTGAATGCGCAATCTTGTTTCTTGATCCATGACTAAAACTTGTTAGTCCATTTTTTCAATTCTCTGGTAATGTCATCGGAATTTTTACACAAAACAAAATTAACATGAAACTAGTTACTTGCAAAATTGAATAGTGTAAAATCGGTCTTACTAGAATGTGTGCATAAATTAGGGGTACCAGAAAAATTTGATAAGAAATCGGTACTTTTGCACAAAAATATCAGGCTTATCGACACTTTATTATTTAGAAAATCATCAAACGCAATAAAAACCAATAAAACATATTTTTATTAACAAAAAGTGTCAAAAAATTTATCGTTTTAAAAATATATGTTCAAAATGGAAGTGTTTTAATATTTGAATTAAAACTTGACACAGTTGTTTAGCGTTTTGTTGTGTTTTACTTTTTAAATTAACTCTTTACCCAAACATTTTATTAATTTCAAAAAATGCCCTCTATTCATAAATTCAGTTAAATAAAGTTCATCGATTTTTATCAAATTACTTAGTACAGTTCTTAAAAGCCTTTCCATATGGCTGTATAGGTTGTGTATTACTGTTGACTCGCCTTAAAATATTCTGTTTATACTTTTAAGAATTTCTAGTTTATATTTAAAAAGGATAAATCAATTTGATTTGGTTCGTTTAATTTTTTTTATAATTTTTTTTTGCTGTATCGATTTGATCAACATTAGTTGAAAATAAGAGTAAATTCTTAACGCCTCATAGAAATCTAGTACTCAAACAACTACTGCTTCAAGCGGCAGCCATCGTGTTTGACTTCGGTGCAATAATTAATGTTTCTGGTAATTTTTTAATGTTTTGAAATTGGTGAAGTCTTTCTGTATTTAAAGACAATTTGATTTTTTCACTGCATTGTCTTCTTTTATCAATCGGAAGAAATAATCTATATTTGTAAAATTCACATATATGTGGAACCAAACACAATTACTTGGTGTTGCATAGATCGGTTGCTTCATTGACGCCAGCAAGGACTTTTTATCTTCTAATAGCGCAAATATAGTTAAAAACTGTTTTTCACTTAACAGAAAAGAAGCCTTGGAAGAAGTGCCGCTCTTTTTAATGTTACAAGATTTCTAGTGTTGTCCAAAATTAAAGATTATTCTAAACAAACAAAGCTACATACGTTGTTACAGTGTTTATCAACAAATCGGCATTTTTGGAGCCAAAATCGGCATATTAATAAATTTGAGGCGAAAAATCGGTAAAAATGGCAGTCCTGACATGAATACTCGAAAAACTTGCAAGCAGGGGTGCCAGAAAATGTTAACCAAAATTCGGCACTTTTGCGTAAAAAAACTCGGCAAAAATCAGCAAGTTAAAAAATACATTTTTAATACAACAAAAAAGAATTTTATTCACCAAAAGTATTAAATAATTTGTAATTTTTTACAAGATTTATATTGAAAATAAAAATGTTTTAATATTTTAATTACAAATTCTACATCAAAATTGATGCAGCTATTTACAATTTTGTATATTTCGTTTTTGTAATGTTTTGATTCCTATATTAATTCTTTAGCCAACGAGCCTAAATATACCTCATTAAATCTCATAAAATGCATTCTATTAATAAATTCCGTTGAGTCACTTTAAAATATTTTGTTTATACTATAAACAATTTCAGAAATTAATTGGGTTATTTCCGCCAGTATAAATTATACTGTTGTTGAAATTTTCGGTAGAAACCGTCGTCGCTGGCTGTATACTTCGTACGTTTGCGAGCGCTTTCATTTTCCACGTGTTTATTAAAACTGAAGAGATAGTGTTAAAAATAGATAGTGCTAAGAGTAAAAGGTGGTGGGTTTTGGTAACTTGTGCCCGTTTAAATGTTGTGCAGGTAGGTAAATAGGTGAATAGTTTAATATTTGGGTCTTTTATTATTAGATAGGTAAGTGTGACCGTCTGTGGGTGTTTTTCGTTTGTAAGAGTGTTTTAGTAATTTTAATGGTGTAAAAATTGTGTCAGAGGTTGTGTTTACCTGTTCGTTAATAATATCTCTGTTAAACGTTCGTGTTTTGTATTTTCCATGTTTTCAAGAATGTCTAGTCTTCGTCCTTTTTTACTTGGGTGTAATACAGTCATACATTCATCTATTTCCTTTGGTTCGTGTCCATGTGTGTTAAGGTGTTTTGCGAAATAGGAGTCTTCCCTTTTCATTTTGTATGATCGTATGTGTTCTGTAAACCTTGTTTTTAATGTTCTGTTATAGTTAGCTTTCTATAAATGTCAAAGTTTAATGTATCACTTCCTCGTGTTATTGATATGTCAAGATAATGCAAAGTTCTGTTTTGCTCTTTTTCCATTGTGTATGTCATTTTGTTATGTATTATGTTTAAGTCTATAAGAATTTGTTCGGCGTTGTCTCTTTCTAGGATGCATATTATGTCGTCTACGTATCTGTAGTAATGGGTTATTTTATGTTTTTCCTTCAGTTTTTTGATATGTAGCTGTTCTAAATGTTGCATGAAAATCTCTGTGAAGATTGCAGATGTTGGGTTTCCCATGCCGAGTCCATCAGGTAGTTTATAGAAGTTATTATTGAATCTAAAGTAGTTTTGTTTTAATATCGTCATTGCAATATCCATTATTTCGTTGATATATTGATTGTCGTATAGGTTGGAAAGTGTGTTACGTAGGATAGTCAAAGTTTCGTGTGTGGGTATTGATGTATATAGATCCTTTATGTCGAAGGAAACGAGTCTCGTATTATCAGTGATTTTGATGTCCTTAATTTTGGTTATGAGGTCTTGTGTATTTCGTAACATGTATATGTTCTGCAAATTTATTTTCTCTTTTAAGAATGTGGTGAGGTGTTTGGCTAAGTTATATGCAGGACTGATTGGAATGTTTTCTTTATGAATTTTGGGCTGTGCTCTGAGTGTAGGGGGTCCTGGGTTCATGTATATGTATAATTTTCCATCCGTAAACGTTTTGCAGCGTTTTAGTAAGCTTCGTATTTCCCTTTGGAATAAATCGGTTGGGTCATTCTTGAATTTTGTGCACTTTGCTTTTTGTATGAATTGTTGTGTTTTATCTATATAGTTTTTCTTGTGCATTATTACAGTTGTGTTCCCTTTGTCTGCTTTAGTAAGTAATAGATTATTAATTCCAAATTTTGCTTTTATCTGTCTAGTAGTTTTTTGTTCGTCGCGATTAGTTTTAGATGCAGTGTGTTCTTTTATTGGGTTTTCAAGTAAATCGGCTATCTTGTGTCTCATGTGTTCTTGTCGGTCCGTTGGTAAGTGTGTAATAGTAGCTTCGGCGTCTACAATTTGGGTTTCAATTGTTTTTTGTATTTTGTCAATAGGTAGATTATGTTTTAGTCACTTCTCCATAAGTCTTGTTTCATTGTCGGTGAATTCTATGTTTGTCAGGTTTTTCACCCGTATATTTGCTATTTTCTTGTGTAGTTGTAGTGTCTTGTTAGTCAGTCTAGTAATAGTACCTTAGCTTGACTAGCTGTATCTGGTATTAAATTAATTGGTTATTTCCGCCAGTATAAATTAAACTGTTGTTGAAATTTTCGGTAGAAACCGTCGTCTCTGGCTGTATACTTCGTACGTTTGTCGAGCGCTTTCGATGTGATAACATCATTTTCAAGCCACGTGTTTATTAAAACTGAAGAGATAGTGTTAAGAGTAAAAGGTGTTGGGTTTAGGTAACTTGTGCCCGTTTAAATGTTGTGCAGGTAGGTAAATAGGTGAATAGTTTAATATTTGGGTCTTTTATTATTCGTCATACATTCATCTATTTCCTTTGGTTCGTGTCCATATGTGTTAAGGTGTTTTGCGAAATTGGAGTCTTCCCTTTTCCTTTTGTATGATCGTATGTGTTCTGTAAACCTTGTTTTTAATGTTCGTCCAGTTTGTCCGATGTATGTATTGTTGTAGGTACAAGTAAGTCTGTATACTCCTCTGGTGCTAAATTTATCGGTTGTTTCTACTGATGTCTTGAGATTGTTGCGTAGAGTGTTGGTCGTTTTTAGCGTTGTGTGTACACCTTCTTTCCGGAAAAGGTTAGTTAATCTATATGTTTCTGGTCCTGTGTACGTAAAGATGTGTCGTCGTGTTGCGTCGATTGTTTCCTTGTTTCCTTGTCTTCTTTCTTCTTGTTTTTGTTGTTGTATTGTCTGAGTAATTTGTCGATGGTTGTGTGGTTGTAACCGTTATTTTTATCTATGGTGTAAATTGTATCGAGTTCTTTGTTATATTTATCTGGAGCGAGTGGTACTCTTTTATGTCTGTGAATCATATGTCTAAATTCTGCGAGTTTATGTTGAGTAGGATGGTTTGAGGAGCTGTGGATAGTTGTGTCTGTCATAGTTGGCTTTCTATAAATGTGAAAGTTTAATGTATCACTTCCTCGTGTTATTGATATGTCTTTTTCTCTTTTTCCATTGTGTATGTCATTTTGTTATGTATTATGTTTAAGTTTATAAGAATTTGCTCGGCGTTGCCTCTTTCTAGGATGCATATTATGTCGTCTACGTATCTGTAGTAATGGGTTATTTTATGTTTTTCCATCAGTTTTTTGATATGTAGTTGTTCTAAATGTTGCATGAAAATCTCTGTGAAGATTGCAGATGTTGGGTTTCCCATGCCGAGTCCATCAGGTAGTTTATAGAAGTTATTATTGAGTCTAAAGTAGTTTTGTTATAATATCGTCTTTGAAATTTCCATTATTTCGTTGATATATTGATTGTCGTATAGGTTAGAAAGTGTGTTACGTAGGATAGTCAAAGTTTCGTGTGTGGGTATTGATGTATATAGATCCTTTATGTCGAAGGAAACGAGTCTCGTATTATCAGTGATTTTGATGTCCTTAATTTTGTTTATGAGGTATTGTGTATTTCGTAACATGTATATGTTCTGCAAATTTATTATCTCTTTTAAGAATGTGGTGAGGTGTTTGGCTAAGTTATATGCAGGCGCAGGTTTGTAATTTACTACAGGTCTGATTGGAATGTTTTCTTTATGAATTTTGGGTTGTGCTCTGAGTGTAGGGACTCCTGGGTTCATGTTCATGTATATGTATAATTTTCCGTCCGTAAACGTTTTGCAGTGTTTTAGTAGGCTTCATATTTCCCTTTGGAATGAATCGGTTGGGTCATTCTTGAATTTTATGCATTTTGCTTTTTGTATGAATTGTTGTGTTTTATCTATATAGTCTTTCTTGTGCATTATTACAGTTGTGTTCCCTTTGTCTGCTTTAGTAAGTAATAGATTATTATTTCGAAGTTTTGCTTTTATCTGTCTAGTAGTTTTTTGTTCGTCGCGATTAGTTTTAGATGCAGTGTGTTCTTTTATTGTTTTTTCAAGTACATCGGCTATCTTGTGTCTCATCTGTTCTTGTCGGTCCGTTGGTAAGTGTGTAATAGTAGCTTCGGCGTCTACAATTTGGGTTTCAATTGTTTTTTGTATTTTGTCAAAAGGTAGATTATGTTTTAGTCCCTTCTCCATAAGTCTTGTTTCATTGTCGGTGAATTCTATGTTTGTCAGGTTTTTCACCCGTGGGTAAAATTCTGAGTTTGTACGTTTTTCAGTCTGTTTATTGAGTTTTATAAATTTTCTTTCCATCCGCTTGTATTTGTCAGTCATCTGATTTTGTATCCTTTCAAGTTAGTTGTGAAAAATTGTGGGAAATAAATGGTAAAGATTATGTCTTGTTAACAAGTCTGTTACTTTTAAATGAATATAATAAGTTTGTCTTTTTTAATATAAAGTGAGCGTATCTCAGTCTTTATCCATGTCAGTTGTGCTACACGCTTTGCGCGTTGGGAAGCGTATGGAGTAATGTTGCTGTTAAGACATTGTTTGTTAAATCGTATATTTGCTATTGTCTTGTGTAGTTTTAGTGTCTTGTTAGTCAGTCTAGTTAATAGTACCTTAGCTTGACTAGCTGTATCTGGTATTAAATTAATTGGGTTATTTCCGCCAGTATAAATTAAACTGTTGTTGAAATTTTCGGTAGAAACCGTCGCACAGATTAGTATTCGACCCAAAAAGCTGGCCAAAAAGGCAAAAATTAATTTGGTGAAATCCTAAGAAAAAATTACGCAGATCGATAGAGAACAAAATTCTACATCATATCGTGCAATTTAAAGGGTGTAAGTTAAGATTTGTAGTTGTGGGACGCTGTTAAATTCAGGAAAGTGAAGAAAATTGCATGCGTTTTTATTGAATTTTTTCGATTTCAAGATATTTATATGATATTTTTTTATGGCTAAACGAATTGAGGTATTACATTGATTTTTTTTTGCCTGAAAGATTTCATCAGCAGCTATTTTCAATATTTAAAAAGAAAAAATTATCTTAAATATTTATTTTTAAAATTTTAATTATAAAAAAAACTGTGTATTTATATATATTAATTCTTACCAAAAACAAAAAAGGAAAAGCTTTTTGAAAGTGAAGATAGCTGTTGTACAAATAATGTTATATACCACAATAAAATATGAAATCTCTAATTTAAGAAAAAAGAAAAGTTATAGATTCTATTCTTGAGCTATTTAGGCCTATTCTTGGAAAGTAATTAAAAACTCAATTTAATTACTGTTTTTCCCGACGTTTCGTCGATTATTTGTCGACTTTATCAAGGGCGTCTATTTTTTATTTAAATAAATCATAAAATAAAAATACAATTACATTATAATTGAAAACAAAAATTTTTCAGAATTATATACTTACAAAATAAAACGTTAATACATTAATTCAAATTAAAATAAACATGTCAAACATAAACACAAAACATCTGAACGATTTAGACAGGTTCAAACAAAAACATATCTTAGCTTAAATACAGATTAGCTGATAGCGATTCTATAGCTGCCATTAATGTTGTCAGTGTCCTCTTTGTAGACTTTCTTTGGTGTATCTCTTTTTGATAATTTTTTCTTTGTCCAATATTTTGATGTTATTAAAGTCAGCTGTGTGACCTGTTTTTATTATGTGTTGTGCCAATGCAGTTGTCTCCTTTCTTTTGCTTATGTCCATTTTATGCTCAGCTATTCTTGTCGATAAGCTTCTCTTTGTTGTTCCTATGTATATTTGATTACACTTTGCTACTTCATTCCCCATGCATGGTATTTCGTAAACAACATTGTTTTGTTGTTGCTTTTGAATAGGCGCCTTAATTTTTGTAAATATTGTGTTTAATGTATTCGTTGGTTTGTATGCAAAGCCTATCTTGTTGTTGTTTTTTATAATTTTTCGTATATTGATGTTGTCTGTTAGGCCAGGAATGTATTGTACACTGTGAAAATTACGGTTTACTTTTTCGTTTACATTGTCATTAGGTTTGTTTGTTTTTAAACGGTGTTTCACTGTTTCTATTAAGGTTTTAGTAACATTTTTTGGAAAACTATTGTTGCTAAGTGTGTTGTATATTTTATGTATATAAATGTTGTGAAAACGTTCATCGCTGATATTTAGGACTCTCTCTATAAAGTTCTTTGCTGTATTTAAAATCTGACTTCTAGGTTGTGTTGCGTTGTAATTCATTAATCTTCCGGATGCAGATTCTTTAGAATACCAGTCAAAAATAATTTTTTCTGAAGATCGAATTAGCTTTGTATCCAAGTATGTAATTGTATTGTCCTTTTCAATTTCCATTGTGAATTTTAACTTTGGGTGGTGGGCGTTGAGTGTTTTCAAGATTTCATCTTTATCGTCGGATTTTATAATAGCAAAAATGTCATCTACATATTTAGCTATGTATTTAATTTTTATGTCCTTATTTTTTAATTCTATTGTAGCATCGTCAAGTAAACTTTCAAGAACTATATCAGCTATGGTTGGAGAAAGAGGATTTCCCATTGGCATGCCGTAAATTTGATTATATACTTTATCCTTATAAATGAAGTAATTATTGTCATTTAGACAAAAACGGAGAATTTCTACAAATTTTGGTTTAGTAATTGCTGTCAACGTTTTTATTATGTTCCATTTACTCATGATTCTTTTAATGGCGTTGTGAACTGGAATATTAGTAAAAAGGGATATAACGTCAAACGATACTAATATGTCATTTTCTTCAATCCTTATATCACGAGTTTTTGTTTTTAATTCAATAGAATTTTTTATGTTATAGTCCTTAGAGATTAAATGCTTTAGAATTTGACCCACATATTTTGATAAGTTATAACATGGTACTTGGGTTGAAGATATAATAGGCCTAAGTGGAATCCCTACTTTGTGGATTTTCGGTAAACCATATATCCTAGGTGCAATGGCTGAAGAGCATACCAGCTTGTGTTTTTGCCAGTTGTCAATAATACCATTTTTTAAGAGGTCAGAGACTATATTATTGTTCATTCTCTGTAGTTTTTCAGTTGGGTCAGCTCTAATAACTCTATAAGTTACTTTGTCCTCTAGAATTGTTTCCATTTTTTGTTCATATTCACTTTTAAGTATCGCCACAGTTTTGTTACCTTTATCCGCTTGTACAATTACAATGTCATTATGTCTTTTGAGAAATTCCCTTGTTACCTTAAATATCTTTAATATTAGTTTTTCTTTAATAGTTATGTTGTTTTTCCTTTTGTACGATATTATGTTGTTTGCTAATTTAGTTCTTGCGATGTCCTTTTCTTTGTTGTCATTTTCATCAATTGCTTGTATGCATTGTTCAACGTCAGCTATAACATCTATAGGGGAAAACCTACGTTTATCTACCGGTAGTGCAAATTTTTTACCCAGAGTCAGCAACCATTTACACTCCATAGGTATTTCATATGTGGTTTTATTTTCAAACCAACTGTCATTGTAAACAAATCCGAACTGTTTGAACATCTTTTCTTTCAGTGTGTTTAGTTTTCTTAAGTGTGTTTCGTTTACTTTATTTCTTATTTGCTTGCATCTAGTCATCTGTTTATTTACAAAAGAATTATAGTCAGTCATCATCAAACTGTCCCTGATTGCATTAGCCAATTGGAAAATTTTTTGTTTAGTCAACTTAATATTTGTATTAGTCTGTGCAATTTCCAAATTAAGAAGTTTTTTGTGAAAATTTTGTTCTATTGTTCTCAATTGTTCCTGAATATTTCGGCATTTAAAGAATTGTTTTACCTGTTTTGTGGAATTTGTCGTGTGATTTGGAATTAAGCCATAACTTCTGCAAGATAACAAGAATACCAGCCTCTCTTTTTGGTGTGCTAGACTCTTCAATTCATTGCAGTATTCCTTCATTGTTTTGCACGTCTCACTATTGTATTTAAGTTCGATATGTTTAAAAAATCCCTTCATGTTTTTGTTGGTGTTGGTAGATGAATATAATGTAATTATATTTTTGTTTACAATTTACAATAGATATGATTTCGGCAAGCTCTCCGATACTGATGTTTATGATGATTATAGTTGGCCAATAATTTTATTAGTAGTTATAGATTCTATTCTTGAGCTATTTAGGCCTATTCTTGGAAAGTAATTAAAAACTCAATTTAATTACTGTTTTTCCCGACGTTTCGTCGATTATTTGTCGACTTTATCAAGGGCGTCTATTTTTTATTTAAATAAATCATAAAATAAAAATACAATTACATTATAATTGAAAACAAAAATTTTTCAGAATTATATACTTACAAAATAAAACGTTAATACATTAATTCAAATTAAAATAAACATGTCAAACATAAACACAAAACATCTGAACGATTTAGACAGGTTCAAACAAAAACATATCTTAGCTTAAATACAGATTAGCTGATAGCGATTCTATAGCTGCCATTAATGTTGTCAGTGTCCTCTTTCAAGTTCATTGTGATACCTATTTTCTTTTGTATGTGTAGACTTTCTTTGGTGTATCTCTTTTTGATAATTTTTTCTTTGTCCAATATTTTGATGTTATTAAAGTCAGCTGTGTGACCTGTTTTTATTATGTGTTGTGCCAATGCAGTTGTCTCCTTTCTTTTGCTTATGTCCATTTTATGCTCAGCTATTCTTGTCGATAAGCTTCTCTTTGTTGTTCCTATGTATATTTGATTACACTTTGCTAATTCATTCCCCATGCATGGTATTTCGTAAACAACATTGTTTTGTTGTTGCTTTTGAATAGGCGCCTTAATTTTTGTAAATATTGTGTTTAATGTATTCGTTGGTTTGTATGCAAAGCCTATCTTGTTGTTGTTTTTTATAATTTTTCGTATATTGATGTTGTCTGTTAGGCCAGGAATGTATTGTACACTGTGAAAATTACGGTTTACTTTTTCGTTTACATTGTCATTAGGTTTGTTTGTTTTTAAACGGTGTTTCACTCAAACGCCCACCACCCAAAGTTAAAATTCACAATGGAAATTGAAAAGGACAATACAATTACATACTTGGATACAAAGCTAATTCGATCTTCAGAAAAAATTATTTTTGACTGGTATTCTAAAGAATCTGCATCCGGAAGATTAATGAATTACAACGCAACACAACCTAGAAGTCAGATTTTAAATACAGCAAAGAACTTTATAGAGAGAGTCCTAAATATCAGCGATGAACGTTTTCACAACATTAATATACATAAAATATACAACACACTTAGCAACAATAGTTTTCCAAAAAATGTTACTAAAACCTTAATAGAAACAGTGAAACACCGTTTAAAAACAAACAAACCTAATGACAATGTAAACGATTGATTTTTATTTTAATTCAGTATCACATTATTAGAAGTTTGATTAAGGAGATGCTTGAAGTCAGAAATTATGATCTCCTATTGTACTTCTTGGTTTTTGATAGCTAAATATGATTTGTAAAAAAAAAACAAAATGTACATATTTCTTTCTCAGCGTTTTAGTAATTTTCGTCATGAGATTACCCGAAGGTGAATCAATAACCAGGTGGCAGCGTAAGCGAATTCATTAGTTTTCGCCGTGAACACTACTGTCAAACTCCATCTATAAAAAAACTCTGTGTATTTTTTATATATGAAGTTTGACAGTAATTTTTACCAGCAAAAATTAATGAAGTACCACATGGTAATTAATTTGCCTTGGATTACCTTTTATGAATTCGCCTTAGCACTACATTCTTGTTTTTAAATTAAATTTTTCAATTTTTCTTTCAGAATCGTAATTTGAAGTAGAAATAGAAGCTAAAACATTCTAATGAATGTTTTAGCTTCTACTTGCTTTTCCCCACTTCATGTTTAACCTTTGAAATTTCAAGTCAAAGTTTTCAGTATTATTTTCATCAGTGTGGAGTGAAAAGTTTGCAAAACAACAGACCACTATAAGCCAGCAAACTCATGTCAACCACAAAGCAATACTGAAAATAATACTCTAAGTTACCAAATAGTAGCTAAAAAGCTGTACATAAAGTATTTAAAATTTTTGTTAATTACTCAGTAATTTTAAAAGGCGTTTATGATGTTTAAGCAAATCATAAATACAATTTTGGTGCAGTTAGTTCTAACGAGGATTCTTATTGTGATATAGATATTAAGTAATTTATATTAAGAAAAATCTAAGCTTTATACATGTGTAATGTAATTGTACATAGGAATTGTACTCCTCTTTTTAAAACTGCACCGAAAAAAAAACATTGCATTGAATGTTTCATCACTGACTTGTTTACTTTTTATTCTTATAAAAATAAAAAACTTGCAAAGCTAGAAGGTTCTAAACCAAAATTCTGTTCTTTTAAATTAAAGATAAATGACCAAATAATATAATTTTTGATATTCTGTTACAATTTTGGCTATTTTTTAAGCAAATTATTTTGTAAGCCAATGTAAAAAACAACTGTTTGACTAATTCTTGAAACAAATTGTTTTACTCTCTACTTGAAAGAACACTAAGGTATAATTAGTTATTTTAAATTAATTTTATTTAAAATGAATGTACCTTCATTTCACGCACTAATGGCAATAATCAACAACTAGCTAAAATTTTTAGTTACTGAACCATGCGAAGAAAAAATAACATATGAAATTACTTTAAAGATCATGATAAATTTATTAGTCTATTAGCTCTGACCTTTATATCATAACGATGATATAATACTAATAAATGAAGTCCGAATGAATTTTCATCCTAATACAAATTTGACTTTCATCAATTTATAAATTCTTCAGATGTGGCCTGGCTATTACGCATTATAGATATGATCAACCCATTATTTCTAGCAAACAAATTTAATTTTCTTATAATTTTATGTAATGTTTGAACAAGGTATGAGATTTTTATAATCAATTCCTGAGAATCGATTACATTGATTATTACAGGAATTTATTACGACCATTAGTAAATATTTAATATATTCTGTTGTAACGCAAAGAACTATTTCAATTACAACTTCTAGCATGTAACAAAAAATGGCTTTCGCAAAAGTAAGTCTTTATATGGCAAATACTTTTTAATGCAATGTCTAATTTTTTCCTGGGATTGTGAAAAATAATTGAATTAAAATTGTAAATATAAACAGAAAATATGTATCTACGTACTAGTACATATATCCAAAAACGAATTTTTTAATTATTTTATATTATAATTTTTTGTACGACAATATATTATAGGTACATAAAATAATATAACTAAAAAAAATCAGACCAGTAGTAAATTACAAACCTGCGCCTGCATATAACTTATCCAAACACCTCACCACATTCTTAAAAGAGAAAATAAATTTGCAGAACATACCCAGTTAGCATTTGGAAGATTGTTTTTACAAAAATCACCAAAGTGAGTCTTTTAAGACTACCCAAGATGACTTAAAACTGATTCATCAGTTATGCGTTTAAAAAGAGACTCGAATATAACTCCCACAAACGCATAGAAAGCGACTTTCTAAAAAAACAAAAAGTACAAAAAGCAAATGCTTGAAATTCGACTGTTTTTAGAATTATTTTGGAGACATATTTAACACAGCCTAACGATGAAAAAATGATTCAAATACATATTTTATTTTTATTTTTTTATTTTTTAATTTTCGTAAAAATCATACATATGTCAATTCGTAAAAAAATAGAGACACAAATGTAAAATAAATTTTTTCAAATTTTTTTAAATTCATTTTTTTAAATTTGAATTTTAAGAAAATTAGGAATAACATGCTAACGAATGTAACACTACGCCTTGACGAGCAATTGATTTGTTCGCACATGAACAAAACGTCAGCAGAATAAGTTACAAACATTTGTACATGTTTGTCTGCGTGGAGAAAACTGCTTCGTTTTCTCGCTGTTTGAAGCCGACATGACATCGACAACGATGGTCTACAATAGCCATTTTAATGTGCGGACATGAAATTGTTTAATGTTTGAACAAATCAATGGCTCGTCAATACGGCGTGTTATAAAAAATAAGCAAACCGTTGTTTGCAATTTTTCAGTTTTGAGAATTGTACTCCTCTTTTTAAAACTGCGCACTTTCTAACCTATACGACAATCAATATATCAACGAAATAATGGATATTGCAATGACGATATTAAAACAAAACTACTTTAGATTCAATAATAACTTCTATAAACTACCTGATGGACTCGGCATGGGAAACCCAACATCTGCAATCTTCACAGAGATTTTCATGCAACATTTAGAACAGCTACATATCAAAAAACTGAAGGAAAAACATAAAATAACCCATTACTACAGATACGTAGACGACATAATATGCATCCTAGAAAGAGACAACGCCGAACAAATTCTTATAGACTTAAACATAATACATAACAAAATGACATACACAATGGAAAAAGAGCAAAACAGAACTTTACATTATCTTGACATATCAATAACACGAGGAAGTGATACATTAAACTTTTACATTTATAGAAAGCCAACTATGACAGACACAACTATCCACAGCTCCTCAAACCACCCTACTCAACATAAACTCGCAGCATTTAGACATATGATTCATAGACTTAAAATATTACCACTCGCTCCAGATAAATATAACAAAGAACTCGATACAATTTACACCAAAGCTAAAAATCAGACAATACATCAACAAAAACAAGAAGAAAGAAGACAAGGAAACAATCGACGAAACACGACAACACAGCTTTACGTACACAGGACCAGAAACATATAGATTAACTAACCTTTTCCGGAAAGAAGGTTTCCACACAACGCTAAAAACGACCAGGCTTGTAACTTACTGTAGAAGTAGAAGCTAAAACATTCATAAGAATGTTTTAGCTTCTACTTCTACTTCAAATTACGATTCTGAAAGAAAAATTGAAAAATTTAATTTAAAAACAAGAATGTAGTGCTAAGGCGAATTCATAAAAGGTAATCCAAGGCAAATTAATTACCATGTGGTACTTCATTAATTTTTGCTGGTAAAAATTACTGTCAAACTTCATATATAAAAAATACACAGAGTTTTTTTATAGATGGAGTTTGACAGTAGTGTTCACGGCGAAAACTAATGAATTCGCTTACGCTGCCACCTGGTTATTGATTCACCTTCGGGTAATCTCATGACGAAAATTACTAAAACGCTGAGAAAGAAATATGTACATTTTGTTTTTTTTTTACAAATCATATTTAGCTATCAAAAACCAAGAAGTACAATAGGAGATCATAATTTCTGACTTCAAGCATCTCCTTAATCAAACTTCTAATAATGTGATACTGAATTAAAATAAAAATCAATCGTAGTATAGCTAGTTACTTAAAAGACTACGATAAATGTATTAATCAGTATATTAAAAAAATTTATAAAATCGCACAAAGGTTTAGTTTTTCGCTAATGTTTCGAAAATTATTCTGCACAAACACATACACTTATAACCCTGAAGCAACACGATGAAGGCGAATTAGTTACCAAGTGGCAGAATAGGCGAATTCACAATTTTTTGCTGGTAGAAATTACTGTCGAACTTCATATATAAAAAATATACACAGATTTTTTTATACACGGAGTTTGACCGTAGTGTTTACGGTAAAAATTAATGAGTCCGCTTACGCTGCGTCCTGGTAATTAATTCGCCTTGAACACGATCAAGTTTTCCACTCATACTGCTTGTTAAAATTCAATGAAATCGGCTGTGACGTAGGCTGCATGCATCTTGAAAGCAATTTTTTTTTGTCAAGATGCAAAAACTCATGACGGCAAATTTTTTGTAAAAACAAAAATGAAGAATGGTTCAAGAAATCTGTAATTAGCTGTTTTCTTGAACGTTAATAAAAACACTCAACTTGAAAGAAAATTGAAAGCAAGTTCGTTTCAAATTTTAAAAATGTGAATGTATTGAAATTTGAAATGAAAAACTCGATTGTGTAACTCTTAAGTAAACGATCGGTAGAGGAATTAAATTCTAATCTAAGACTTTACGAAAAAAGTTATTAAGCAACAAAATGTAAAAACGACGCTCAAGTTTATAAGTTTAGTTTTGGCTTATATCTCGAAAACTATTGAAAATACCTCTCAAAATATGTACAAGTTTTAGAAACACTTGCATTCAGATGATATGTCGCTGCAAAGTTTTGCTAATTAAAAATCATAAAGCTTTAATCTAATTAAAGCTTTAATCTAATCGGAAAAGGTTTTTAACAAACACTCATTAAAATTGTAACAAACTTTTTGTCACCTTCACTTTTATAAAAATAAAGGTGCTGCACGTAAGATATATATCGTTTATATCGAGATAAATTTTAGTTATCCGAAAATTTTTAGTTATCAAATATTAACTTAAATCTGTTCAAAATTTGCAACCTAGCTCAATAGAAAATAGGGGACAAATATATGTTGTTGATACTTACGTCCAGTCATATCTCAAGAAAATTTCACAAATAGTGCCATATTTTCGTTAGGACTAATTAATAGAGTACAAAATTACCTTTTCAATACTTAGTACAAATTGTTTTTTGTTTTTTCAATTTTATTATATCATTATCAAAAATTTGTTTACATTTTTCATATTTGAACCATGTTATCCACATCGGTATTTTCTTCTAACCACTAAGTACATTCTTTTATCATATACCAATTAAAAAATTAACTTTTTAACGTGAGTGATTTCGTACATTAGAAAATTTTGCTGGCTAATAACTTATTTCATACAGTTGTTTAAAAAACGAGCTATACCACGATCGATTTTTATTCTCTATCGATCACATATACAGGTAAACATATTTACACGTATATAAGCTTTCGAGAAATGAGCAAAAAGTTTAAATTTAACCAAATTAGAAAACCAATTAGAAAATTCGCTGCTTAATAACTTTTTTGCTAGAGTCTTGAAAAAATACCACGATCGACTCGTACTTTTGAACTTTATCGTTCCTATGCATCGGTATGCGTACACGCAGAATAGTAACTAAGTTATTTATGAAACACGTGTGTATGGCACGTGTCGTTTGTTCACATTTTTCTACATGCACATGTTGTTTGTTTACATTTTGCTGAATACATATACAAGTAGCATGATAAGTTTTTTTGTAAATACTCCTTCTTTACAACTCTGTTGAAAAATGTAGGTTTTTGCTTAACCCAACGTTTATACGCAATTTGTTTCTGCAACACGTTTCACATTCAGGTTTCATGTTTTGACACAAACACTGAAACCAACAGTGAAACAAACGCAATCTCAGTTCTGTTATTCTATATCATAACATTAACATCGCGCGGAAAGGAAGATGCAAAAATGAATTCTGTTTTTAACTTTTTCAATGCTTGCGTTTATATAAACATTATTATATTCAATTAATAATTTTTCAAATACTGCTGCTTTTATAATTTTATTTTTATATTTATCACTTTTCACATCTCATTTTGTTCTTTCTTAATTACTTAGATGTTTACAGCTTGCTGATTGTCAATGTACTAAACACAGAAAATAATGAAACAGCGATACAAACAATGCAATCTGTTTCAATGCAACCAGAAAATATCTAAACATATTGATATTAATTAAACCTGGATTGCAACCTGAAGTGAAACCTGAAACACGAATTCAGACGACGCAATCTGTAAATGAAACAGGTTTCAGAAACAGATTGCGTTGTCTGTACCTAGCTTATTAACAAAACGTCAGCAGATCAGCTGTTAAGTTTTGGTTCATATAAGTGTATAGACGAACACGTATTTTATTTATTATCATGACAAATCATAATTTGTTTTTCGTCGTCAAGGTAGGTTATTATTCACCTGCAAACTTCTGCCAAAGATTTTCTCCTTTTTAGTAAAGATTTTCTCCTTAATAATATGTCCACACGTATAACAACCAAGAAAATAAAAAAATAATAATGCATGCCAAAAAGAAATGACAATTTATTGACATTTATTATCAAGACAAAGTTGTCTGAGCTGGAGGATTGACAAAATTGTCTTAAGTTTGCAATGACACTAATAAGAGGAGTGTAAACCTGATAAATTTTTGTCCTGAGAAAAGTCAAATCATTGTCAAGACAAAAATGTATCAGGTATAGGCTCTAGGTAAGTTTAATATACATATATTCGTACGTTAATAAATAAGTGGTCGTTAAAAATTTATTACTTTAGTCTGCAATTAGGGCTGCCTTTTTGACACAATCAGTCTAGCAAGAAACAATTGGTCTGTTCAGTAACTAAAAATCATGAATTAAGAAAACAACAACAATATGTTGTGTGACGTAGACATAGAATATATCTGGTAAACAAACAACAGTTCTGTATGGAAAGTGTATCATAGTTAAAGTAAGAGAGCCAATAATTTCTTATATTTTTTACAACAAACACTCATTCTACTATGTCGTAGAAGCGCAGTAAAATATTCTTTGAATGGCTGAATGCGCAATCTTGTTTCTTGATCCATGACTAAAACTTGTTAGTCCATTTTTTCAATTCTCTGGTAATGTCATCGGAATTTTTACACAAAACAAAATTAACATGAAACTAGTTACTTGCAAAATTGAATAGTGTAAAATCGGTCTTACTAGAATCTGTGCATAAATTAGGGGTGCCAGAAAAATTTGATAAGAAATCGGTACTTTTGCACAAAAATATCAGGCTTATCGACACTTTATTATTTAGAAAATCATCAAACGCAATAAAAACCAATAAAACATATTTTTATTAACAAAAAGTGTCAAAAAATTTATCGTGTTAAAAATATATGTTCAAAATGGAAGTGTTTTAATATTTCAATTAAAAGTTGACACAGTTGTTTAGCGTTTTGTTGTGTTTTACTTTTTAAATTAACTCTTTACCCAAACATTTTATTAATTTCAAAAAATGCCCTCTATTCATAAATTCAGTTAAATAAAGTTCATCGATTTTTATCAAATTACTTAGTACAGTTCTTAAAAGCCTTTCCATATGGCTGTATAGGTTGTGTATTACTGTTGACTCACCTTAAAATATTCTGTTTATACTTTTAAGAATTTCTAGTTTATATTTAAAAAGGATAAATCAATTTGATTTGGTTCGTTTAATTTTTTTTATAATTTTTTTTGCTGTATCGATTTGATCAACAGTAGCTGAAAATAAGAGTAACTTCTTAACGCCTCATAGAAATCTAGTACTCAAACAACTACTGCTTCAAGCGACAGCCATCGTGTTTGACTTCGGTGCAATAATTAATGTTTCTGGTAATTTTTTAATGTTTTGAAATTGGTGAAGTCTTTCTGTATTTAAAGACAATTTGATTTTTTCACTGCATTGTCTTCTTTTATCAATCGGAAGAAATAATCTATATTTGTAAAATTCACATATATGTGTTACCAAACACAATTACTTGGTGTTGCATAGATCGGTTGCTTCATTGACGCCAGCAAGGACTTTTTATCTTCTAATAGCGCAAATATAGTTAAAAACTGTTTTTCACTTAACAGAAAAGAAGCCTTGGAAGAAGTGCCGCTATTTTTAATGTTACAAGTATTCTAGTGTTGTCCAAAATTAAAGATTATTCTAAACAAACAAAGCTACATACGTTGTTACAGTGTTTATCAACAAATCGGCATTTTTGGAGCAAAAATCGGCATATTAATAAATTTGAGGCAAAAAATCGGCAAAAATGGCAGTCCTGACATGAATACTCGAAAAACTTGCAAGCAGGGGTGCCAGAAAATTTTAACCAAAATTCGGCACTTTTGCGTAAAAAAAATCGACAAAAATCAGCAAGTTAAAAAATACATTTTTAACCCTTATCGGTTGTAAGTCACCTCTGACGTGACAACAGTACTTTTCTGCAACGGTCGTATGGCACGTGTGAAGTGACAAGGCGAATTATGTCGAAACATACTGTCTATTGATGAGATTTGTTTTTAAAATGCATTCATTTCTTCAATTTACCGTTACCATTTGAAAATACGTATTTACCGTTACCGGTACAAAAAATAAATAATTTGTAACAAAACTGAAAAGAAATGAATATAAATGTATAATAACATACTATTGTTTTTTTTCATATTTGTTAAAAATAACTACAACCTGGTGAGAATCAAACGAGTGAAAAGTCGCGTCCGATAAGGGTTAATACAACAAAAAAGAATTTTATTCACCACTTCACTTCGTACGTTTGGCGAGTGCTTTCGATGTGATAACATCATTTTCAAGCCACGTGTTTATTAAAACTGAAGAGATAGTGTTAAAAATAGATAGTGTTAAGAGTAAAAGGTGGTGGGTTTAGGTAACTTGTGTCCGTTTAAATGTTGTGCAGGTAGGTAAATAGGTGAATAGTTTAATATTTGGGTCTTTTATTATTAGATAGGTAAGTGTGACCGTCTGTGGGTGTTTTTCGTTTGTAAGAGAGTTTTAGTAATTTTAATGGTGTAAAAATCGTGTCACAGGTTGTGTTTACCTGTTCGTTAATAAAATCTCTGGTAAACGATCGTGTTTTGTAAATTTCCATGTTTTCAAGAATGTCTAGTCTTCGTCCTTTTTTACTTGGGTGTAATACAGTCATACATTCATCTATTTCCTTTGGTTCGTGTCCATGTGTGTTAAGGTGTTTTGCGAAATTGGAGTCTTCCCTTTTCCTTTTGTATGATCGTATGTGTTCTGTAAACCTTGTTTTTAATGTTAATGTTAGATGCAGTGTGTTCTTTTATTGTTTTTTCAAGTACATCGGCTATCTTGTGTCTCATGTGCTCTTGTCGGTCAGTTGGTAAGTGTATAATAGTAGGTTCGGCGTCTACAATTTGGTTTTCAATTGTTTTTTGTATTTTGTCAACGGGTAGATTATGTTTTAGTCACTTCTCCATAAGTCTTGTTTCATTGTCGGTGAATTCTATGTTTGTCAGGTTTTTCACCCCCATATTTGCTATTTTCTTGTGTAGTTGTAGTGTCTTGTTAGTCAGTCTAGTTAATAGTACCTTAGCTTGACTAGCTGTATCTGGTATTAAATTAATTGGTTATTTCCGTCAGTATAAATTAAACTGTTGTTGAAATTTTCGGTAGAAACCGTCGTCTCTGGCTGTATACTTCGTACGTTTGGCGAGCGCTTTCCATGTGATAACATCATATTCAAGCCACGTGTTTATTAAAACTGAAGAGATAGTGTTAAAAATAGATAGTGTTAATAGTAAAAGGTGGTGGGTTTAGGTAACTTGTGCCCGTTTAAATGTTGCGCAGGTAGGTAAATAGATGAATAGTTTAATATTTGGGTCTTTTATTATTAGATAGGTAAGTGTGACCGTCTGTGGGTATTTTTCGTTTGTAAGAGTGTTTTAGTAATTTTAATGGTGTAAAAATCGTGTCAGAGGTTTTGTTTACCTGTTCGTTAATAATATCTCTGTTAAACGTTTGTGTTTTGTAAATTTCCATGTTTTCCAGAATGTCTAGTATTCGTCCTTTTTTACTTGGGTGTAGTACAGTCATACATTCATCTATTTTCTTTGGTTCGTGTCCATGTGTGTTAAGGTGTTTTGCGAAATTGGAGTCTTCCCTTTTCCTTTTGTATTATCGTATGTGTTCTGTAAACCTTGTTTTTAATGTTCGTCCAGTTTGTCCGATGTATGTATTGTTGCAGGTACAAGTAAGTCTGTATACTCCGCTGGTGCTAAATTTATCGGTTGTTTCTATTGATGTCTTGAGATTGTTGCGTAGAGTGTTGGTCGTTTTTAGCGTTGTGTGTAAACCTTCTTTCCGGAAAAGGTTTCTGGTCCTGTGTACGTAAAGATGTGTCGTCGTGTTGCGTCAATTGTTTCCTTGTTTCCTTGTCTTCTTTCTTCTTGTTTTTGTTGTTGTATTGTCTGAGTAATTTGTCGATGGTTGTGTGGTTGTAACCGTTATTTTTAGCTATGGTGTAAATTGTATCGAGTTCTTTGTTATATTTATCTGCAGCGAGTGGTACTATTTTAAGTCTGTGAATCATATGTCTAAATGCTGCGAGTTTATGTTGAGTAGGATGGTTTGAGGAGCTGTGGATAGTTGTGTCTGTCATAGTTGGCTTTCTATAAATGTCAAAGTTTAATGTATCACTTCCTCGTGTTATTGATATGTCAAGATAATGTAAAGTTCTGTTTTGCTCTTTTTCCATTGTGTATGTCATTTTGTTATGTATTATGTTTAAGTCTATAAGAATTTGTTCTGCGTTGTCTCTTTCTAGGATGCATGTTATGTCGTCTTCGTATCTGTAGTAATGGGTTATTTTATGTTTTTCCATCAAAAATGATATGTAGTTGTTATAAATGTTGCATGAAAATCTCTGTGAAGATTGCAGATGTGGGGTTTCCCATGCCGAGTCCATCAGGTAGTTTATAGAAGTTATTATTGAATCTAAAGTAGTTTTGTTTTAATATCGTCTTTGCAATATCCATTATTTCGTTGATATATTGATTGTCGTATAGGTTGGAAAGTGTGTTACGTAGGATAGTCAAAGTTTCGTGTGTGGGTATTGATGTATATAGATCCTTTTTGTCGAAGGAAACGAGTCTCGTATTATCAATGATTTTGATGTCCTTAATTTTGTTTATGAGGTCTTGTGTATTTCGTAACATGTATATGTTCTGCAAATTTGTTTTCTCTTTTAAGAAGGTGGTGAGGTGTTTGGCTAAGTTATATGCAGGCGCAGGTTCGTAATTTACTACAGGTCTGATTGGAATGTTTTCTTTATGAATTTTGGGTTGTGCTCTGAGTGTAGGGGGTCCTGGGTTCATGTTCATGTATATGTATAATTTTCCGTCCGTAAACGTTTTGCAGCGTTTTAGTAGGCTTCGTATTTCCCTTTGGAATGAATCGGTTGGGTTATTCTTGAATTTTGTGCATTTTGCTTTTTGTATGAATTGTTGTGTTTTATCTATATAGTCTTTCTTGTGCATTATTACAGTTGTGTTCCCTTTGTCTGCTTAGTAAGTAATAGATTATTATTTCGAAGGTTTGCTTTTATCTGTCTAGTAGTTTTTTGTTCGTCGCGATTAGTTTTAGATGCAGTGTGTTCTTTTATTGTTTTTTCAAGTACATCGGCTATCTTGTATCTCATGTGTTCTTGTCGGTCCGTTGGTAAGAGTGTAATAGTAGCTTCGGCGTTTACAATTTGGGTTTCAATTGTTTTTTGTATTTTGTCAAAAGGTAGATTATGTTTTAGTCCCTTCTCCATAAGTCTTGTTTCATTGTCGGTGAATTCTATGTTTGTCAGGTTTTTCACCCGTGGGTAAAATTCTGAGTTTGTACGTTTTTCAGCCTGTTTATTGAGTCTTATAAATTTTCTTTCCATCTGCTTGTATTTGTCAGTCATCTGATTTTGTATCCTTCCATGTAAGTTGTGTAAAAATGTGGGAAATAAATGGTAAAGATTATGTCTTGTTAACAAGTCTGTTACTTTTAAATGAATATAATAAGTTTGTCTTTTTTAATATAAAGTGAGCGTATCTCAGTCTTTCTCCATGTCAGTTGGGCTACACGCTTTGCGCGTTGGGAAGCGTATGTTTGGTTCGTAATGTTAATAGTTATGTAACGTGGAGTAATGTTGCTGTTAAGACATTGTTTGTTAAATCGTATATTTGCTAATGTCTTGTGTAGTTGTAGTGTCTTGTTAGTCAGTCTAGTTAATAGTACCTTAGCTTGACTAGCTGTATCTGGTATTAAATTAATTGGGTTATTTCCTCCAGTATAAATTAAACTGTTGTTGAAATTTTCGGTAGAAACCGTCGTCTCTGGCTGTATACTTCGTACGTTTGGCGAGCGCTTTCGATGTGATAACATCATTTTCAAGCCACGTGTTTATTAAAACTGAAGAGATAGTGTTAAAAATAGATAGTGTTAAGAGTGAAAGGTGGTGGGTTTAGGTAACTTGTGCCCGTTTAAATGTTGTGCAGGTAGGTAAATAGGTGAATAGTTTAATATTTGGGTCTTTTATTAATCGATAGGTAAGTGTGACCGTATGTGGGTGTTTTTCGTTTGTAAGAGTGTTTTAGTAATTTTAATGGTGTAAAAATCGTGTCAGAGGTTGTGTTTACCTGTTCGTTAATAATATCTCTGTTAAACGTTCGTGTTTTGTAAATTTCCATGTTTTCAAGAATGTCTAGTCTTCGTCCTTTTTTACTTGGTTGTAATACAGTCATACATTCATCTATTTCCTTTGGTTCGTGTCCATATGTGTTAAGGTGTTTTGCGAAATTGGAGTCTTCCCTTTTCCTTTTGTATGATCGTATGTGTTCTGTAAACCTTGTTTTTAATGTTCGTCCAGTTTGTCCGATGTATGTATTGTTGTAGGTACAAGTAAGTCTGTATACTCCTCTGGTGCTAAATTTATCCGTAAACGTTTTGCAGCGTTTTAGTAGGCTTCGTATTTCCCTTTGGAATGAATCGGTTGGGTTATTCTTGAATTTTGTGCATTTTGCTTTTTGTATGAATTGTTGTGTTTTATCTATATAGTCTTTCTTGTGCATTATTACAGTTGTGTTCCCTTTGTCTGCTTAGTAAGTAATAGATTATTATTTCGAAGGTTTGCTTTTATCTGTCTAGTAGTTTTTTGTTCGTCGCGATTAGTTTTAGATGCAGTGTGTTCTTTTATTGTTTTTTCAAGTACATCGGCTATCTTGTATCTCATGTGTTCTTGTCGGTCCGTTGGTAAGAGTGTAATAGTAGCTTCGGCGTTTACAATTTGGGTTTCAATTGTTTTTTGTATTTTGTCAAAAGGTAGATTATGTTTTAGTCCCTTCTCCATAAGTCTTGTTTCATTGTCGGTGAATTCTATGTTTGTCAGGTTTTTCACCCGTGGGTAAAATTCTGAGTTTGTACGTTTTTCAGCCTTTGTATTGAGTTTTATAAATTTTCTTTCCATCTGCTTGTATTTGTCAGTCATCTGATTTTGTATCCTTCCATGTAAGTTGTGTAAAAATGTGGGAAATAAATGGTAAAGATTATGTCTTGTTAACAAGTCTGTTACTTTTAAATGAATATAATAAGTTTGTCTTTTTTAATATAAAGTGAGCGTATCTCAGTCTTTATCCATGTCAGTTGGGCTACACGCTTTGCGCGTTGGGAAGCGTATGTTTGGTTCGTAATGTTAATAGTTATGTAACGTGGAGTAATGTTGCTGTTAAGACATTGTTTGTTAAATCGTATATTTGCTAATGTCTTGTGTAGTTGTAGTGTCTTGTTAGTCAGTCTAGTTAATAGTACCTTAGCTTGACTAGCTGTATCTGGTATTAAATTAATTGGGTTATTTCCTCCAGTATAAATTAAACTGTTGTTGAAATTTTCGGTAGAAACCGTCGTCTCTGGCTGTATACTTCGTACGTTTGGCGAGCGCTTTCGATGTGATAACATCATTTTCAAGCCACGTGTTTATTGAAACTGAAGAGATAGTGTTAAAAATAGATAGTGTTAAGAGTGAAAGGTGGTGGGTTTAGGTAACTTGTGCCCGTTTAAATGTTGTGCAGGTAGGTAAATAGGTGAATAGTTTAATATTTGGGTCTTTTATTATTCGATAGGTAAGTGTGACCGTATGTGGGTGTTTTTCGTTTGTAAGAGTGTTTTAGTAATTTTAATGGTGTAAAAATCCTGTCAGAGGTTGTGTTTACCTGTTCGTTAATAATATCTCTGTTAAACGTTCGTGTTTTGTAAATTTCCATGTTTTCAAGAATGTCTAGTCTTCGTCCTTTTTTACTTGGTTGTAACACAGTCATACATTCATCTATTTCCTTTGGTTCGTGTCCATATGTGTTAAGGTGTTTTGCGAAATTGGAGTCTTCCCTTTTCCTTTTGTATGATCGTATGTGTTCTGTAAACCTTGTTTTTAATGTTCGTCCAGTTTGTCCGATGTATGTATTGTTGTAGGTACAAGTAAGTCTGTATACTCCTCTGGTGCTAAATTTATCGGTTGTTTCTACTGATGTCTTGAGATTGTTGCGTAGAGTGTTGGTCGTTTTTAGCGTTGTGTGTACACCTTCTTTCCGGAAAAGGTTAGTTAATCTATATGTTTCTGGTCCTGTGTACGTAAAGATGTGTCGTCGTGTTGCGTCGATTGTTTCCTTGTTTCCTTGTCTTCTTTCTTCTTGTTTTTGTTGTTGTATTGTCTGAGTAATTTGTCGATGGTTGTGTGGTTGTAACCGTTATTTTTATCTATGGTGTAAATTGTATCGAGTTCTTTGTTATATTTATCTGGAGCGAGTGGTACTCTTTTATGTCTGTGAATCATATGTCTAAATTCTGCGAGTTTATGTTGAGTAGGATGGTTTGAGGAGCTGTGGATAGTTGTGTCTGTCATAGTTGGCTTTCTATAAATGTGAAAGTTTAATGTATCACTTCCTCGTGTTATTGATATGTCTTTTTCTCTTTTTCCATTGTGTATGTCATTTTGTTATGTATTATGTTTAAGTTTATAAGAATTTGCTCGGCGTTGCCTCTTTCTAGGATGCATATTATGTCGTCTACGTATCTGTAGTAATGGGTTATTTTATGTTTTTCCATCAGTTTTTTGATATGTAGTTGTTCTAAATGTTGCATGAAAATCTCTGTGAAGATTGCAGATGTTGGGTTTCCCATGCCGAGTCCATCAGGTAGTTTATAGAAGTTATTATTGATTCTAAAGTAGTTTTGTTATAATATCGTCTTTGAAATTTCCATTATTTCGTTGATATATTGATTGTCGTATAGGTTAGAAAGTGTGTTACGTAGGATAGTCAAAGTTTCGTGTGTGGGTATTGATGTATATAGATCCTTTATGTCGAAGGAAACGAGTCTCGTATTATCAGTGATTTTGATGTCCTTAATTTTGTTTATGAGGTATTGTGTATTTCGTAACATGTATATGTTCTGCAAATTTATTATCTCTTTTAAGAATGTGGTGAGGTGTTTGGCTAAGTTATATGCAGGCGCAGGTTTGTAATTTACTACAGGTCTGATTGGAATGTTTTCTTTATGAATTTTGGGTTGTGCTCTGAGTGTAGGGGCTCCTGGGTTCATGTTCATGTATATGTATAATTTTCCGTCCGTAAACGTTTTGCAGTGTTTTAGTAGGCTTCATATTTCCCTTTGGAATGAATCGGTTGGGTCATTCTTGAATTTTATGCATTTTGCTTTTTGTATGAATTGTTGTGTTTTATCTATATAGTCTTTCTTGTGCATTATTACAGTTGTGTTCCCTTTGTCTGCTTTAGTAAGTAATAGATTATTATTTCGAAGTTTTGCTTTTATCTGTCTAGTAGTTTTTTGTTCGTCGCGATTAGTTTTAGATGCAGTGTGTTCTTTTATTGTTTTTTCAAGTACATCGGCTATCTTGTGTCTCATGTGTTCTTGTCGGTCCGTTGGTAAGTGTGTAATAGTAGCTTCGGCGTCTACAATTTGGGTTTCAATTGTTTTTTGTATTTTGTCAAAAGGTAGATTATGTTTTAGTCCCTTCTCCATAAGTCTTGTTTCATTGTCGGTGAATTCTATGTTTGTCAGGTTTTTCACCCGTGGGTAAAATTCTGAGTTTGTACGTTTTTCAGTCTGTTTATTGAGTTTTATAAATTTTCTTTCCATCCGCTTGTATTTGTCAGTCATCTGATTTTGTATCCTTTCAAGTTAGTTGTGAAAAATTGTGGGAAATAAATGGTAAAGATTATGTCTTGTTAACAAGTCTGTTACTTTTAAATGAATATAATAAGTTTGTCTTTTTTAATATAAAGTGAGCGTATCTCAGTCTTTATCCATGTCAGTTGTGCTACACGCTTTGCGCGTTGGGAAGCGTATGGAGTAATGTTGCTGTTAAGACATTGTTTGTTAAATCGTATATTTGCTATTGTCTTGTGTAGTTTTAGTGTCTTGTTAGTCAGTCTAGTTAATAGTACCTTAGCTTGACTAGCTGTATCTGGTATTAAATTAATTGGGTTATTTCCGCCAGTATAAATTAAACTGTTGTTGAAATTTTCGGTAGAAACCGTCGCACAGATTAGTATTCGACCCAAAAAGCTGGCCAAAAAGGCAAAAATTAATTTGGTGAAATCCTAAGAAAAAATTACGCAGATCGATAGAGAACAAAATTCTACATCATATCGTGCAATTTAAAGGGTGTAAGTTAAGATTTGTAGTTGTGGGACGCTGTTAAATTCAGGAAAGTGAAGAAAATTGCATGCGTTTTTATTGAATTTTTTCGATTTCAAGATATTTATATGATATTTTTTTATGGCTAAACGAATTGAGGTATTACATTGATTTTTTTTGCCTGAAAGATTTCATCAGCAGCTATTTTCAATATTTAAAAAGAAAAAATTATCTTAAATATTTATTTTTAAAATTTTAATTATAAAAAAAACTGTGTATTTATATATATTAATTCTTACCAAAAACAAAAAAGGAAAAGCTTTTTGAAAGTGAAGATAGCTGTTGTACAAATAATGTTATATACCACAATAAAATATGAAATCTCTAATTTAAGAAAAAAGAAAAGTTATAGATTCTATTCTTGAGCTATTTAGGCCTATTCTTGGAAAGTAATTAAAAACTCAATTTAATTACTGTTTTTCCCGACGTTTCGTCGATTATTTGTCGACTTTATCAAGGGCGTCTATTTTTTATTTAAATAAATCATAAAATAAAAATACAATTACATTATAATTGAAAACAAAAATTTTTCAGAATTATATACTTACAAAATAAAACGTTAATACATTAATTCAAATTAAAATAAACATGTCAAACATAAACACAAAACATCTGAACGATTTAGACAGGTTCAAACAAAAACATATCTTAGCTTAAATACAGATTAGCTGATAGCGATTCTATAGCTGCCATTAATGTTGTCAGTGTCCTCTTTGTAGACTTTCTTTGGTGTATCTCTTTTTGATAATTTTTTCTTTGTCCAATATTTTGATGTTATTAAAGTCAGCTGTGTGACCTGTTTTTATTATGTGTTGTGCCAATGCAGTTGTCTCCTTTCTTTTGCTTATGTCCATTTTATGCTCAGCTATTCTTGTCGATAAGCTTCTCTTTGTTGTTCCTATGTATATTTGATTACACTTTGCTACTTCATTCCCCATGCATGGTATTTCGTAAACAACATTGTTTTGTTGTTGCTTTTGAATAGGCGCCTTAATTTTTGTAAATATTGTGTTTAATGTATTCGTTGGTTTGTATGCAAAGCCTATCTTGTTGTTGTTTTTTATAATTTTTCGTATATTGATGTTGTCTGTTAGGCCAGGAATGTATTGTACACTGTGAAAATTACGGTTTACTTTTTCGTTTACATTGTCATTAGGTTTGTTTGTTTTTAAACGGTGTTTCACTGTTTCTATTAAGGTTTTAGTAACATTTTTTGGAAAACTATTGTTGCTAAGTGTGTTGTATATTTTATGTATATAAATGTTGTGAAAACGTTCATCGCTGATATTTAGGACTCTCTCTATAAAGTTCTTTGCTGTATTTAAAATCTGACTTCTAGGTTGTGTTGCGTTGTAATTCATTAATCTTCCGGATGCAGATTCTTTAGAATACCAGTCAAAAATAATTTTTTCTGAAGATCGAATTAGCTTTGTATCCAAGTATGTAATTGTATTGTCCTTTTCAATTTCCATTGTGAATTTTAACTTTGGGTGGTGGGCGTTGAGTGTTTTCAAGATTTCATCTTTATCGTCGGATTTTATAATAGCAAAAATGTCATCTACATATTTAGCTATGTATTTAATTTTTATGTCCTTATTTTTTAATTCTATTGTAGCATCGTCAAGTAAACTTTCAAGAACTATATCAGCTATGGTTGGAGAAAGAGGATTTCCCATTGGCATGCCGTAAATTTGATTATATACTTTATCCTTATAAATGAAGTAATTATTGTCATTTAGACAAAAACGGAGAATTTCTACAAATTTTGGTTTAGTAATTGCTGTCAACGTTTTTATTATGTTCCATTTACTCATGATTCTTTTAATGGCGTTGTGAACTGGAATATTAGTAAAAAGGGATATAACGTCAAACGATACTAATATGTCATTTTCTTCAATCCTTATATCACGAGTTTTTGTTTTTAATTCAATAGAATTTTTTATGTTATAGTCCTTAGAGATTAAATGCTTTAGAATTTGACCCACATATTTTGATAAGTTATAACATGGTACTTGGGTTGAAGATATAATAGGCCTAAGTGGAATCCCTACTTTGTGGATTTTCGGTAAACCATATATCCTAGGTGCAATGGCTGAAGAGCATACCAGCTTGTGTTTTTGCCAGTTGTCAATAATACCATTTTTTAAGAGGTCAGAGACTATATTATTGTTCATTCTCTGTAGTTTTTCAGTTGGGTCAGCTCTAATAACTCTATAAGTTACTTTGTCCTCTAGAATTGTTTCCATTTTTTGTTCATATTCACTTTTAAGTATCGCCACAGTTTTGTTACCTTTATCCGCTTGTACAATTACAATGTCATTATGTCTTTTGAGAAATTCCCTTGTTACCTTAAATATCTTTAATATTAGTTTTTCTTTAATAGTTATGTTGTTTTTCCTTTTGTACGATATTATGTTGTTTGCTAATTTAGTTCTTGCGATGTCCTTTTCTTTGTTGTCATTTTCATCAATTGCTTGTATGCATTGTTCAACGTCAGCTATAACATCTATAGGGGAAAACCTACGTTTATCTACCGGTAGTGCAAATTTTTTACCCAGAGTCAGCAACCATTTACACTCCATAGGTATTTCATATGTGGTTTTATTTTCAAACCAACTGTCATTGTAAACAAATCCGAACTGTTTGAACATCTTTTCTTTCAGTGTGTTTAGTTTTCTTAAGTGTGTTTCGTTTACTTTATTTCTTATTTGCTTGCATCTAGTCATCTGTTTATTTACAAAAGAATTATAGTCAGTCATCATCAAACTGTCCCTGATTGCATTAGCCAATTGGAAAATTTTTTGTTTAGTCAACTTAATATTTGTATTAGTCTGTGCAATTTCCAAATTAAGAAGTTTTTTGTGAAAATTTTGTTCTATTGTTCTCAATTGTTCCTGAATATTTCGGCATTTAAAGAATTGTTTTACCTGTTTTGTGGAATTTGTCGTGTGTTTTGGAATTAAGCCATAACTTCTGCAAGATAACAAGAATACCAGCCTCTCTTTTTGGTGTGCTAGACTCTTCAATTCATTGCAGTATTCCTTCATTGTTTTGCACGTCTCACTATTGTATTTAAGTTCGATATGTTTAAAAAATCCCTTCATGTTTTTGTTGGTGTTGGTAGATGAATATAATGTAATTATATTTTTGTTTACAATTTACAATAGATATGATTTCGGCAAGCTCTCCGATACTGATGTTTATGATGATTATAGTTGGCCAATAATTTTATTAGTAGTTATAGATTCTATTCTTGAGCTATTTAGGCCTATTCTTGGAAAGTAATTAAAAACTCAATTTAATTACTGTTTTTCCCGACGTTTCGTCGATTATTTGTCGACTTTATCAAGGGCGTCTATTTTTTATTTAAATAAATCATAAAATAAAAATACAATTACATTATAATTGAAAACAAAAATTTTTCAGAATTATATACTTACAAAATAAAACGTTAATACATTAATTCAAATTAAAATAAACATGTCAAACATAAACACAAAACATCTGAACGATTTAGACAGGTTCAAACAAAAACATATCTTAGCTTAAATACAGATTAGCTGATAGCGATTCTATAGCTGCCATTAATGTTGTCAGTGTCCTCTTTCAAGTTCATTGTGATACCTATTTTCTTTTGTATGTGTAGACTTTCTTTGGTGTATCTCTTTTTGATAATTTTTTCTTTGTCCAATATTTTGATGTTATTAAAGTCAGCTGTGTGACCTGTTTTTATTATGTGTTGTGCCAATGCAGTTGTCTCCTTTCTTTTGCTTATGTCCATTTTATGCTCAGCTATTCTTGTCGATAAGCTTCTCTTTGTTGTTCCTATGTATATTTGATTACACTTTGCTAATTCATTCCCCATGCATGGTATTTCGTAAACAACATTGTTTTGTTGTTGCTTTTGAATAGGCGCCTTAATTTTTGTAAATATTGTGTTTAATGTATTCGTTGGTTTGTATGCAAAGCCTATCTTGTTGTTGTTTTTTATAATTTTTCGTATATTGATGTTGTCTGTTAGGCCAGGAATGTATTGTACACTGTGAAAATTACGGTTTACTTTTTCGTTTACATTGTCATTAGGTTTGTTTGTTTTTAAACGGTGTTTCACTCAAACGCCCACCACCCAAAGTTAAAATTCACAATGGAAATTGAAAAGGACTATACAATTACATACTTGGATACAAAGCTAATTCGATCTTCAGAAAAAATTATTCTTGACTGGTATTCTAAAGAATCTGCATCCGGAAGATTAATGAATTACAACGCAACACAACCTAGAAGTCAGATTTTAAATACAGCAAAGAACTTTATAGAGAGAGTCCTAAATATCAGCGATGAACGTTTTCACAACATTAATATACATAAAATATACAACACACTTAGCAACAATAGTTTTCCAAAAAATGTTACTAAAACCTTAATAGAAACAGTGAAACACCGTTTAAAAACAAACAAACCTAATGACAATGTAAACGATTGATTTTTATTTTAATTCAGTATCACATTATTAGAAGTTTGATTAAGGAGATGCTTGAAGTCAGAAATTATGATCTCCTATTGTACTTCTTGGTTTTTGATAGCTAAATATGATTTGTAAAAAAAAAACAAAATGTACATATTTCTTTCTCAGCGTTTTAGTAATTTTCGTCATGAGATTACCCGAAGGTGAATCAATAACCAGGTGGCAGCGTAAGCGAATTCATTAGTTTTCGCCGTGAACACTACTGTCAAACTCCATCTATAAAAAAACTCTGTGTATTTTTTATATATGAAGTTTGACAGTAATTTTTACCAGCAAAAATTAATGAAGTACCACATGGTAATTAATTTGCCTTGGATTACCTTTTATGAATTCGCCTTAGCACTACATTCTTGTTTTTAAATTAAATTTTTCAATTTTTCTTTCAGAATCGTAATTTGAAGTAGAAGTAGAAGCTAAAACATTCTTATGAATGTTTTAGCTTCTACTTGCTTTTCCCCACTTCATGTTTAACCTTTGAAATTTCAAGTCAAAGTTTTCAGTATTATTTTCATCAGTGTGGAGTGAAAAGTTTGCAAAACAACAGACCACTATAAGCCAGCAAACTCATGTCAACCACAAAGCAATACTGAAAATAATACTCTAAGTTACCAAATAGTAGCTAAAAAGCTGTACATAAAGTATTTAAAATTTTTTTTAATTTCTCAGTAATTTTAAAAGGCGTTTATTATGTTTAAGCAAATCATAAATACAATTTTGGTGCAGTTAGTTCTAACGAGGATTCTTATTGTGATATAGATATTAAGTAATTTATATTAAAAAAAATCTAAGCTTTATACATGTGTAATGTAATTGTACATAGGAATTGTACTCCTCTTTTTAAAACTGCACCGAAAAAAAAACATTGCATTGAATGTTTCATCACTGAGTTGTTTACTTTTTATTCTTATAAAAATAAAAAACTTGCAAAGCTAGAAGGTTCTAAACCAAAATTCTGTTCTTTTAAATTAAAGATAAATGACCAAATAATATAATTTTTGATATTCTGTTACAATTTTGGCTATTTTTTAAGCAAATTATTTTGTAAGCCAATGTAAAAAACAACTGTTTGACTAATTCTTGAAACAAATTGTTTTACTCTCTACTTGAAAGAACACTAAGGTATAATTAGTTATTTTAAATTAATTTTATTTAAAATGAATGTACCTTCATTTCACGCACTAATGGCAATAAGCAACAACTAGCTAAAATTTTTAGTTACTGAACCATGCGAAGAAAAAATAACATATGAAATTACTTTAAAGATCATGATAAATTTATTAGTCTATTAGCTCTGACCTTTATATCATAACGATGATATAATACTAATAAATGAAGTCCGAATGAATTTTCATCCTAATACAAATTTGACTTTCATCAATTTATAAATTCTTCAGATGTGGCCTGGCTATTACGCATTATAGATATGATCAACCCATTATTTCTAGCAAACAAATTTAATTTTCTTATAATTTTATGTAATGTTTGAACAAGGTATGAGATTTTTATAATCAATTCCTGAGAATCGATTACATTGATTATTACAGGAATTTATTACGACCATTAGTAAATATTTAATATATTCTGTTGTAACGCAAAGAACTATTTCAATTACAACTTCTAGCATGTAACAAAAAATGGCTTTCGCAAAAGTAAGTCTTTATATGGCAAATACTTTTTAATGCAATGTCTAATTTTTTCCTGGGATTGTGAAAAATAATTGAATTAAAATTGTAAATATAAACAGAAAATATGTATCTACGTACTAGTACATATATCCAAAAACGAATTTTTAATTATTTTATATTATAATTTTTTGTACGACAATATATTATAGGTACATAAAATAATATAACTAAAAAAATCTTTTATTATCAGCCCTGTAGTAAATTACAAACCTGCGCCTGCATATAACTTAGCCAAACACCTCACCACATTCTTAAAAGAGAAAATAAATTTGCAGAACATATACATGTTACGAAATACACAAAACCTCATAAACAAAACTAAGGACATCAAAATCAGTGATAATACGAGACTCGTATAAAGGATCTATATACATCGACATAAAGGATCTATATACATCAATACCTGTTAATAATCATATTAACCTACAATTAAATAATTTACTTGAAAGAAATTAATCAAAGTACTTTTGATTTTATTGATATTGAAAGAAAATATTTTTCTTTATAACTATAGAAGTTTTTCTTTTTCACTCGTTTGAAGTTCTTTCAAGAATACACACATATTTAATTTTTATAATATATATTTTATAATAAATAAAGATTCTTTTATAAAATCTTTGTCTCAATATTTAATTATATTCACACACGAAACTTTGACTATCCTACGTAACACACTTTCCAACCTATACGACAATCAATATATCAACGAAATAATGGATATTGCAAAGACGATATTAAAACAAAACTACTTTAGATTCAATAAACTACCTGATGGACTCGGCATGGGAAACCCAACATCTGCAATCTTCACAGAGATTTTCATGCAACATTTATAACAACTACATATCAAAAAACTGATGGAAAAACATAAAATAACCCATTACTACAGATACGTAGACGACATAACATGCATCCTAGAAAGAGACAACGTCGAACAAATACTTATAGACTTAAACATAATACATAACAAAATGACATACACAATGTAAAAAGAGCAAAACAGAACTTTACATTATCTTGACATATCAATAACACGAGGAAGTGATACATTAAACTTTGACATTTATAGAAAGCCAACTATGACAGACACAACACACAGAGTTTTTTTATAGATGGAGTTTGACAGTAGTGTTCACGGCGAAAATGAATTCGCTTACGCTGCCACCTGGTTATTGATTCACCTTCGGGTAATCTCATAATTTCTGCCTTCAAGCATCTCCTTAATCAAACTTCTAATAATGTGATACTGAATTAAAATAAAAATCAATCGTAGTATAGCTAGTTACTTGAAAGACTACGAAAAATGTATTAATCAGTATATTAAAAAAATTTATAAAATCGCACAAAGGTTTAGTTTTTCGCTAATGTTTCGAAAATTATTCTGCACAAACACATACATTTATAACCATGAAGCAACACGATGAAGGCGAATTAGTTACCAAGTGGCAGAATAGGCGAATTCACAATTTTTTGCTGGTAGAAATTACTGTCGAACTTCATATATAAAAAATATACACAGATTTTTTTATATACGGGATTTGACCGTAGTGTTTACGGTAAAAATTAATGAATCCGCTTACGCTGCGTCCTGGTAATTAATTCGCCTTGAACACGATCAAGTTTTCCACTCATACTGCTTGTTAAAATTCAATGAAACGGCTGTGACGTAGGCTGCATGCATCTTGAAAGCAATTTTTTTGTCAAAATGCAAAAAGTCATGACGGCAAAATTTTTGTAAAAACAAAAATGAAGAATGGTTCAAGAAATCTGTAATTAGCTGTTTTCTTGAACGTTAATAAAAACACTCAACTTGAAAGAAAATTGAAAGCAAGTTCGTTTCAAATTTTAAAAATGTGAATGTATTGAAATTTGAAATGAAAAACTCGATTGTGTAACTCTTAAGTAAACGATCGGTAGAGGAATTAAATTCTAATCAACTGAAGTGTAGAGTATTTCTTTAGAGACTTTACGAAAAAAGTTATTAAGCAACAAAATGTAAAAACGACGCTTAAGTTTATAAGTTTAGTTTTGGCATATATCTCGAAAACTATTGAAAATACCTTTCAAAATATGTACAAGTTTTAGAAACACTTGCATTCAGATGATATGTCGCTGCAAAGTTTTGCTAATTAAAAATCATAAAGCTTTAATCTAATTAAAGCTTTAATCTAATCGGAAAAGGTTTTTAACAAACACTCATTAAAATTGTAACAAACTTTTTGTCACCTTCACTTTTATAAAAATAAAGGTGCTGCACGTAAGATATATATCGTTTATATCGAGATAAATTTCAGTTATCCGAAAATTTTTAACTTAACAAATTTTAACTTAAATCTGTACAAAATTTGCAACCTAGCTCAATAGAGAATAGGGGACAAATATATGTTGTTGATACTTACGTCCAGTCATATCTCAAGAAAATTTGACGAATGGTGCCATATTTACGTTAGGACTAATTAATAGAGTACAAAATTACCTTTTCAATACTTGGCACAACTTGTTTTTTGTTTTTTTCAATTTTATTATATCATTATCAAAAATTTTTTTACATTTTTCATATTTGAACCATGTTATCCACATCGGTATTTTCTTCTAACCACTAAGTACATTCTTTTATCATATACCAATTAAAAAATTAACTTTTTAACGTGAGTGATTTCGTACATTAGAAAATTTTGCTGGCTAATAACTTATTTCATACAGTTGTTTAAAAAACGAGCTACACCACGATCGATTTTTATTCTCTATCGATCACATATACAGGTAAACATATTTACACGTATACAAGCTTTCGAGAAATGAGCAAAAAGTTTAAATTTAACCAAATTTTTACAATTAGAAAATTCGCTGCTTAATAACTTTTTTGCTAGAGTCTTTAACCCTTTCGGCCCCAACGTTGCTTGTGAGCAACTTCATATGTTTGACGACTAACAGTCAGCGTTGTTTTTGTTTTTGATCGTGTAACCGTACCGATATCGAAAGCTGCAAGTGTTCTCTTTAAGTTGAATAAAACAACAGTTAATTTCATTGTCAATTAGCAAAGTTATATTCATTAGTGCGCGAGTGTATCAAGACAAATATATTTGCGAATTTGGAAAGAGGTTTTTATACATGTGCCTTTTTTTCAAAATTATAAAAAAAATTTAAAATATGTTTAATGAATCTTTTTTAGTAAATATCATTTAAAATATTTGTAGAAGTTAAATCTTAGAATTTCAAACAAACAACAGTTGAGTAATTTTCAAATTTGTCAAGTTGCTTGTGAGCAACTTTGGGCAATTATGGTAATTAATTTACATACTTTTAGACATGAGACGCCAAGAGAAGGGCTTGACTAACAAAGACATTGAAATAATTTTGAACTTCGATTGGGATGTTTCCAGTGACGAGCAAAGCAGCGATGAGCAGGAAGACATATCTGCCGTGCTGGAGAGGAATTTGGAAGGGATCGTGGAAAGAGGAGAAAGCATAGAGATCGGCCTTCTTGACAACATACTGGCGGATGAGTTTGAGCAAGAATCTTCTGGTGCTGTTAATATGTGCTTTGAAAAAATTGATCCGAAATCTCTCAAATGGAGATCAAGGCCATATGAAGCCCCAGACACTATTTTGAAGGACGATAATATCCTGGAAGTTCATGAAGTTTTGACACCAGCTGAATATTTCGAAAAAATGTTTGATACTCGTTGCATTGATTTGATCACACAGCAAACTAATTTATATGGACTACAGGAACTTGGCATTGAGCTTAACTGTACTAAGGAGGAAATAAGACGGTATATTGGTGCTTTGTTATACTTAGGTGTTTTTAGACTGCCCCAGTTTAAAATGGCATGGGCCCAAAACATAAAGCTTACGGCTATATCAGAAGCAATGTCTCGCGGCCGGTTTGAAAAAATTAAGCAGTGCTTACATTTCAACGAAAACAGTCAACAACCTAAAAAGGACGATTTAAATTATGACAAGCTGTACAAGATACGCCCTTTGCTAAATATCCTCAAGGAGAACTTCAATAATCTACCTCAGGAAGAGCATCAAAGTGTTGATGAACAGATAATTGCATTCAAAGGTATACATCAATATAAATTCATACATTCATAAATTTATAGTGTTACTCTTGGTTATAGGACGGTCTCCTTATAAACAATGGCGATGGAGCCCGAAGGAAAAAGCTTACATTGATGTTCCAAGACCTGCTATTGTTGCTTCCTATAATAAAGGCATGGGAGGGGTTGACCTGGCTGATATGCTCATGGAGCTGTACAAGGTTAACCACCGCTCAAGAAAATGGTACATAAGAATCTTCTATTGGTGCCTAGGAACATCCGTAACAAATGCCTGGCTGCTTTATAGAAAACATCTTCGCTTACTTCAACCCAACCAGAAACATATTTCATTAATACAATTTCAACTGGAAATTGCTAATTCACTTTTGCAATATAGTTCCGTTGATGAAGATTCCATCCAAAGAAAAAGAGGTCGACCATCGAATTTGGAAAAAAAAAAATAATCCAACATCTTCCGATGGTATCTCTCCCTTGAGCAGTGTGTCTTCGCAAAGCACCAAAAAGTATAGGTTTCAACCGAACCCTCCAGATGCAAAGCGGTATGATAAAGTGGATCATTGGGTAGTATTTGGCGAAAAAGGTCGCTGCAGATTGTGCAAAACAGGAACTCCAATGTCCAAATGTCTTAAATGTAAAGTCCATCTTTGCTGTAATAATAACAAAAATTGTTTTTTGTCCTTTCATACTTAACTTTTAAAATAATTCAATAAAACTTAATACGGCTATAATTACAAAACAAAATTTTTTATATATTTTTTATATACCACAATTGCCCAACGTTGCTCACAAGCAACTTTCTCTACCGCCCAAACGAAAGGGCGCGGCGACTTGAAATTTTGGCGAGACACTCATTAAACGACTACAAAATTATTAAAAGTAAAACAAAATTTTTCGGGATACAGATAAAAAGTTGGGGTCGAAAGGGTTAAGAAATACCACGATCGACTCGTACTTTTGAACTTTATCGTTCCTATGCATCGGTATGCGTACACGCAGAATAGTAACTAAGTTATTTATGAAACACGTGTGTATGGCACGTGTAGTTTGTTCACATTTTTCTACATCCACATGTTGTTTGTTTACATTTTGCTGAATACATATACAAGTAGCATGATAAATTTTTTTTGTAAATACTCCTTGTTTGCAACTCTGTTGAAAAATTTAGGTTTTTGCTTAACCCAACGTTTATACCTGATATAAATTTGTGTTGATATGTTAAGCTGGCTACAGACAACGCAATTTGTTTCTGCAACACGTTTCACATTCAGGTTTCATGTTTTGACACAAACACTGAAACCAACAGTGAAACAAACGCAATCTCAGTTCTGTTATTCTATATCATAACATTAACATCGCGCGGAAAGGAAGATGCAAAAATGAATTCTGTTTTTAACTTTTTCAATGCTTGCGTTTATATAAACATTATTATATTCAATTAATAATTTTTCAAATACTGCTGCTTTTATAATTTTATTTTTATATTTATCACTTTTCACATCCCATTTTGTTCTTTCTTAATTACTTAGATGTTTACAGCTTGCTGATTGTCAATGTACTAAAAACAGAAAATAATGAAACAGCGATACAAACAATGCAATCTGTTTCAATGCAACCAGAAAATATCAAAACATTTTGATATTAATTAAACCTGGATTGCAACCTGAAGTGAAACCTGAAACACGAATTCAGACGACGCAATCTGTAAATGAAACAGGTTTCAGAAACAGATTGCGTTGTCTGTAGCTATTTTATTAACAAAACGTCAGCAGATCAGCTGTTAAGTTTTGGTTCATATAAGTGTATAGACGAAGACGTATTTTATTTATTATCATGACAAATCATAATTTGTTTTTCGTCTCCTTAATAATATGTCCACACGTATAACAACCAAGAAAATAAAAAAATAATAATGCATGCCAAAAAGAAATGACAACTTATTGACATTTATTATCAAGACATAGTTGTCTGAGCTGGAGGATTGACAAAATTGTCTTAACGTTGCAATGACACTAATAAGAGGAGTGTAAATCTGATAAATTTTTGTCTTGAGAAAAGTCAAATCATTGTCAAGACAAAAATTACGAATATATGTATATTAAACTTACCTAGAGCCTATACCTGATAAATTTTTGTCCTGAGAAAAGTCAAATCATTGTCAAGACAAAAATGTGTCAGGTATAGGCTCTAGGTAAGTTTAATATACATATATTCGTACGTTAATAAATAAGTGGTCGTTAAAAATGTATTGTTTTAGTCTGCAATTAGGGCTGCCTTTTTGACACATTCAGTCTAGCAAGAAACAATTGGTCTGTTCAGTAACTAAAAATCATGAATTAAGAAAACAACAACAATATGTTGTGTGACGTAGACGTAGATTATATCTGGTAAACAAACATCAGTTGTGTATGGAAAGTGTATCATAGTTAAAGTAAGAGAGCCAATAATTTCTTATATTTTTTACAACAAACACTCATTCTACTATGTCGTAGAAGCGCAGTAAAAATATTCTTTGAATGGCTGAATGCGCAATCTTGTTTCTTGATCCATGACTAAAACTTGTTAGTCCATTTTTTCAATTCTCTGGTAATGTCATCGGAATTTTTACACAAAACAAAATTAACATGAAACTAGTTACTTGCAAAATTGAATAGTGTAAAATCGGTCTTACTAGAATGTGTGCATAAATTAGGGGTACCAGAAAAATTTGATAAGAAATCGGTACTTTTGCACAAAAATATCAGGCTTATCGACACTTTATTATTTAGAAAATCATCAAACGCAATAAAAACCAATAAAACATATTTTTATTAACAAAAAGTGTCAAAAAATTTATCGTTTTAAAAATATATGTTCAAAATGGAAGTGTTTTAATATTTGAATTAAAACTTGACACAGTTGTTTAGCGTTTTGTTGTGTTTTACTTTTTAAATTAACTCTTTACCCAAACATTTTATTAATTTCAAAAAATGCCCTCTATTCATAAATTCAGTTAAATAAAGTTCATCGATTTTTATCAAATTACTTAGTACAGTTCTTAAAAGCCTTTCCATATGGCTGTATAGGTTGTGTATTACTGTTGACTCGCCTTAAAATATTCTGTTTATACTTTTAAGAATTTCTAGTTTATATTTAAAAAGGATAAATCAATTTGATTTGGTTCGTTTAATTTTTTTTATAATTTTTTTTTGCTGTATCGATTTGATCAACATTAGTTGAAAATAAGAGTAAATTCTTAACGCCTCATAGAAATCTAGTACTCAAACAACTACTGCTTCAAGCGGCAGCCATCGTGTTTGACTTCGGTGCAATAATTAATGTTTCTGGTAATTTTTTAATGTTTTGAAATTGGTGAAGTCTTTCTGTATTTAAAGACAATTTGATTTTTTCACTGCATTGTCTTCTTTTATCAATCGGAAGAAATAATCTATATTTGTAAAATTCACATATATGTGGAACCAAACACAATTACTTGGTGTTGCATAGATCGGTTGCTTCATTGACGCCAGCAAGGACTTTTTATCTTCTAATAGCGCAAATATAGTTAAAAACTGTTTTTCACTTAACAGAAAAGAAGCCTTGGAAGAAGTGCCGCTCTTTTTAATGTTACAAGATTTCTAGTGTTGTCCAAAATTAAAGATTATTCTAAACAAACAAAGCTACATACGTTGTTACAGTGTTTATCAACAAATCGGCATTTTTGGAGCCAAAATCGGCATATTAATAAATTTGAGGCGAAAAATCGGTAAAAATGGCAGTCCTGACATGAATACTCGAAAAACTTGCAAGCAGGGGTGCCAGAAAATGTTAACCAAAATTCGGCACTTTTGCGTAAAAAAACTCGGCAAAAATCAGCAAGTTAAAAAATACATTTTTAATACAACAAAAAAGAATTTTATTCACCAAAAGTATTAAATAATTTGTAATTTTTTACAAGATTTATATTGAAAATAAAAATGTTTTAATATTTTAATTACAAATTCTACATCAAAATTGATGCAGCTATTTACAATTTTGTATATTTCGTTTTTGTAATGTTTTGATTCCTATATTAATTCTTTAGCCAACGAGCCTAAATATACCTCATTAAATCTCATAAAATGCATTCTATTAATAAATTCCGTTGAGTCACTTTAAAATATTTTGTTTATACTATAAACAATTTCAGAAATTAATTGGGTTATTTCCGCCAGTATAAATTATACTGTTGTTGAAATTTTCGGTAGAAACCGTCGTCGCTGGCTGTATACTTCGTACGTTTGCGAGCGCTTTCATTTTCCACGTGTTTATTAAAACTGAAGAGATAGTGTTAAAAATAGATAGTGCTAAGAGTAAAAGGTGGTGGGTTTTGGTAACTTGTGCCCGTTTAAATGTTGTGCAGGTAGGTAAATAGGTGAATAGTTTAATATTTGGGTCTTTTATTATTAGATAGGTAAGTGTGACCGTCTGTGGGTGTTTTTCGTTTGTAAGAGTGTTTTAGTAATTTTAATGGTGTAAAAATTGTGTCAGAGGTTGTGTTTACCTGTTCGTTAATAATATCTCTGTTAAACGTTCGTGTTTTGTATTTTCCATGTTTTCAAGAATGTCTAGTCTTCGTCCTTTTTTACTTGGGTGTAATACAGTCATATATTCATCTATTTCCTTTGGTTCGTGTCCATGTGTGTTAAGGTGTTTTGCGAAATAGGAGTCTTCCCTTTTCATTTTGTATGATCGTATGTGTTCTGTAAACCTTGTTTTTAATGTTCTGTTATAGTTAGCTTTCTATAAATGTCAAAGTTTAATGTATCACTTCCTCGTGTTATTGATATGTCAAGATAATGCAAAGTTCTGTTTTGCTCTTTTTCCATTGTGTATGTCATTTTGTTATGTATTATGTTTAAGTCTATAAGAATTTGTTCGGCGTTGTCTCTTTCTAGGATGCATATTATGTCGTCTACGTATCTGTAGTAATGGGTTATTTTATGTTTTTCCTTCAGTTTTTTGATATGTAGCTGTTCTAAATGTTGCATGAAAATCTCTGTGAAGATTGCAGATGTTGGGTTTCCCATGCCGAGTCCATCAGGTAGTTTATAGAAGTTATTATTGAATCTAAAGTAGTTTTGTTTTAATATCGTCATTGCAATATCCATTATTTCGTTGATATATTGATTGTCGTATAGGTTGGAAAGTGTGTTACGTAGGATAGTCAAAGTTTCGTGTGTGGGTATTGATGTATATAGATCCTTTATGTCGAAGGAAACGAGTCTCGTATTATCAGTGATTTTGATGTCCTTAATTTTGGTTATGAGGTCTTGTGTATTTCGTAACATGTATATGTTCTGCAAATTTATTTTCTCTTTTAAGAATGTGGTGAGGTGTTTGGCTAAGTTATATGCAGGACTGATTGGAATGTTTTCTTTATGAATTTTGGGCTGTGCTCTGAGTGTAGGGGGTCCTGGGTTCATGTATATGTATAATTTTCCATCCGTAAACGTTTTGCAGCGTTTTAGTAAGCTTCGTATTTCCCTTTGGAATAAATCGGTTGGGTCATTCTTGAATTTTGTGCACTTTGCTTTTTGTATGAATTGTTGTGTTTTATCTATATAGTTTTTCTTGTGCATTATTACAGTTGTGTTCCCTTTGTCTGCTTTAGTAAGTAATAGATTATTAATTCCAAATTTTGCTTTTATCTGTCTAGTAGTTTTTTGTTCGTCGCGATTAGTTTTAGATGCAGTGTGTTCTTTTATTGGGTTTTCAAGTAAATCGGCTATCTTGTGTCTCATGTGTTCTTGTCGGTCCGTTGGTAAGTGTGTAATAGTAGCTTCGGCGTCTACAATTTGGGTTTCAATTGTTTTTTGTATTTTGTCAATAGGTAGATTATGTTTTAGTCACTTCTCCATAAGTCTTGTTTCATTGTCGGTGAATTCTATGTTTGTCAGGTTTTTCACCCGTATATTTGCTATTTTCTTGTGTAGTTGTAGTGTCTTGTTAGTCAGTCTAGTAATAGTACCTTAGCTTGACTAGCTGTATCTGGTATTAAATTAATTGGTTATTTCCGCCAGTATAAATTAAACTGTTGTTGAAATTTTCGGTAGAAACCGTCGTCTCTGGCTGTATACTTCGTACGTTTGTCGAGCGCTTTCGATGTGATAACATCATTTTCAAGCCACGTGTTTATTAAAACTGAAGAGATAGTGTTAAGAGTAAAAGGTGTTGGGTTTAGGTAACTTGTGCCCGTTTAAATGTTGTGCAGGTAGGTAAATAGGTGAATAGTTTAATATTTGGGTCTTTTATTATTCGTCATACATTCATCTATTTCCTTTGGTTCGTGTCCATATGTGTTAAGGTGTTTTGCGAAATTGGAGTCTTCCCTTTTCCTTTTGTATGATCGTATGTGTTCTGTAAACCTTGTTTTTAATGTTCGTCCAGTTTGTCCGATGTATGTATTGTTGTAGGTACAAGTAAGTCTGTATACTCCTCTGGTGCTAAATTTATCGGTTGTTTCTACTGATGTCTTGAGATTGTTGCGTAGAGTGTTGGTCGTTTTTAGCGTTGTGTGTACACCTTCTTTCCGGAAAAGGTTAGTTAATCTATATGTTTCTGGTCCTGTGTACGTAAAGATGTGTCGTCGTGTTGCGTCGATTGTTTCCTTGTTTCCTTGTCTTCTTTCTTCTTGTTTTTGTTGTTGTATTGTCTGAGTAATTTGTCGATGGTTGTGTGGTTGTAACCGTTATTTTTATCTATGGTGTAAATTGTATCGAGTTCTTTGTTATATTTATCTGGAGCGAGTGGTACTCTTTTATGTCTGTGAATCATATGTCTAAATTCTGCGAGTTTATGTTGAGTAGGATGGTTTGAGGAGCTGTGGATAGTTGTGTCTGTCATAGTTGGCTTTCTATAAATGTGAAAGTTTAATGTATCACTTCCTCGTGTTATTGATATGTCTTTTTCTCTTTTTCCATTGTGTATGTCATTTTGTTATGTATTATGTTTAAGTTTATAAGAATTTGCTCGGCGTTGCCTCTTTCTAGGATGCATATTATGTCGTCTACGTATCTGTAGTAATGGGTTATTTTATGTTTTTCCATCAGTTTTTTGATATGTAGTTGTTCTAAATGTTGCATGAAAATCTCTGTGAAGATTGCAGATGTTGGGTTTCCCATGCCGAGTCCATCAGGTAGTTTATAGAAGTTATTATTGAGTCTAAAGTAGTTTTGTTATAATATCGTCTTTGAAATTTCCATTATTTCGTTGATATATTGATTGTCGTATAGGTTAGAAAGTGTGTTACGTAGGATAGTCAAAGTTTCGTGTGTGGGTATTGATGTATATAGATCCTTTATGTCGAAGGAAACGAGTCTCGTATTATCAGTGATTTTGATGTCCTTAATTTTGTTTATGAGGTATTGTGTATTTCGTAACATGTATATGTTCTGCAAATTTATTATCTCTTTTAAGAATGTGGTGAGGTGTTTGGCTAAGTTATATGCAGGCGCAGGTTTGTAATTTACTACAGGTCTGATTGGAATGTTTTCTTTATGAATTTTGGGTTGTGCTCTGAGTGTAGGGACTCCTGGGTTCATGTTCATGTATATGTATAATTTTCCGTCCGTAAACGTTTTGCAGTGTTTTAGTAGGCTTCATATTTCCCTTTGGAATGAATCGGTTGGGTCATTCTTGAATTTTATGCATTTTGCTTTTTGTATGAATTGTTGTGTTTTATCTATATAGTCTTTCTTGTGCATTATTACAGTTGTGTTCCCTTTGTCTGCTTTAGTAAGTAATAGATTATTATTTCGAAGTTTTGCTTTTATCTGTCTAGTAGTTTTTTGTTCGTCGCGATTAGTTTTAGATGCAGTGTGTTCTTTTATTGTTTTTTCAAGTACATCGGCTATCTTGTGTCTCATCTGTTCTTGTCGGTCCGTTGGTAAGTGTGTAATAGTAGCTTCGGCGTCTACAATTTGGGTTTCAATTGTTTTTTGTATTTTGTCAAAAGGTAGATTATGTTTTAGTCCCTTCTCCATAAGTCTTGTTTCATTGTCGGTGAATTCTATGTTTGTCAGGTTTTTCACCCGTGGGTAAAATTCTGAGTTTGTACGTTTTTCAGTCTGTTTATTGAGTTTTATAAATTTTCTTTCCATCCGCTTGTATTTGTCAGTCATCTGATTTTGTATCCTTTCAAGTTAGTTGTGAAAAATTGTGGGAAATAAATGGTAAAGATTATGTCTTGTTAACAAGTCTGTTACTTTTAAATGAATATAATAAGTTTGTCTTTTTTAATATAAAGTGAGCGTATCTCAGTCTTTATCCATGTCAGTTGTGCTACACGCTTTGCGCGTTGGGAAGCGTATGGAGTAATGTTGCTGTTAAGACATTGTTTGTTAAATCGTATATTTGCTATTGTCTTGTGTAGTTTTAGTGTCTTGTTAGTCAGTCTAGTTAATAGTACCTTAGCTTGACTAGCTGTATCTGGTATTAAATTAATTGGGTTATTTCCGCCAGTATAAATTAAACTGTTGTTGAAATTTTCGGTAGAAACCGTCGCACAGATTAGTATTCGACCCAAAAAGCTGGCCAAAAAGGCAAAAATTAATTTGGTGAAATCCTAAGAAAAAATTACGCAGATCGATAGAGAACAAAATTCTACATCATATCGTGCAATTTAAAGGGTGTAAGTTAAGATTTGTAGTTGTGGGACGCTGTTAAATTCAGGAAAGTGAAGAAAATTGCATGCGTTTTTATTGAATTTTTTCGATTTCAAGATATTTATATGATATTTTTTTATGGCTAAACGAATTGAGGTATTACATTGATTTTTTTTTGCCTGAAAGATTTCATCAGCAGCTATTTTCAATATTTAAAAAGAAAAAATTATCTTAAATATTTATTTTTAAAATTTTAATTATAAAAAAAACTGTGTATTTATATATATTAATTCTTACCAAAAACAAAAAAGGAAAAGCTTTTTGAAAGTGAAGATAGCTGTTGTACAAATAATGTTATATACCACAATAAAATATGAAATCTCTAATTTAAGAAAAAAGAAAAGTTATAGATTCTATTCTTGAGCTATTTAGGCCTATTCTTGGAAAGTAATTAAAAACTCAATTTAATTACTGTTTTTCCCGACGTTTCGTCGATTATTTGTCGACTTTATCAAGGGCGTCTATTTTTTATTTAAATAAATCATAAAATAAAAATACAATTACATTATAATTGAAAACAAAAATTTTTCAGAATTATATACTTACAAAATAAAACGTTAATACATTAATTCAAATTAAAATAAACATGTCAAACATAAACACAAAACATCTGAACGATTTAGACAGGTTCAAACAAAAACATATCTTAGCTTAAATACAGATTAGCTGATAGCGATTCTATAGCTGCCATTAATGTTGTCAGTGTCCTCTTTGTAGACTTTCTTTGGTGTATCTCTTTTTGATAATTTTTTCTTTGTCCAATATTTTGATGTTATTAAAGTCAGCTGTGTGACCTGTTTTTATTATGTGTTGTGCCAATGCAGTTGTCTCCTTTCTTTTGCTTATGTCCATTTTATGCTCAGCTATTCTTGTCGATAAGCTTCTCTTTGTTGTTCCTATGTATATTTGATTACACTTTGCTACTTCATTCCCCATGCATGGTATTTCGTAAACAACATTGTTTTGTTGTTGCTTTTGAATAGGCGCCTTAATTTTTGTAAATATTGTGTTTAATGTATTCGTTGGTTTGTATGCAAAGCCTATCTTGTTGTTGTTTTTTATAATTTTTCGTATATTGATGTTGTCTGTTAGGCCAGGAATGTATTGTACACTGTGAAAATTACGGTTTACTTTTTCGTTTACATTGTCATTAGGTTTGTTTGTTTTTAAACGGTGTTTCACTGTTTCTATTAAGGTTTTAGTAACATTTTTTGGAAAACTATTGTTGCTAAGTGTGTTGTATATTTTATGTATATAAATGTTGTGAAAACGTTCATCGCTGATATTTAGGACTCTCTCTATAAAGTTCTTTGCTGTATTTAAAATCTGACTTCTAGGTTGTGTTGCGTTGTAATTCATTAATCTTCCGGATGCAGATTCTTTAGAATACCAGTCAAAAATAATTTTTTCTGAAGATCGAATTAGCTTTGTATCCAAGTATGTAATTGTATTGTCCTTTTCAATTTCCATTGTGAATTTTAACTTTGGGTGGTGGGCGTTGAGTGTTTTCAAGATTTCATCTTTATCGTCGGATTTTATAATAGCAAAAATGTCATCTACATATTTAGCTATGTATTTAATTTTTATGTCCTTATTTTTTAATTCTATTGTAGCATCGTCAAGTAAACTTTCAAGAACTATATCAGCTATGGTTGGAGAAAGAGGATTTCCCATTGGCATGCCGTAAATTTGATTATATACTTTATCCTTATAAATGAAGTAATTATTGTCATTTAGACAAAAACGGAGAATTTCTACAAATTTTGGTTTAGTAATTGCTGTCAACGTTTTTATTATGTTCCATTTACTCATGATTCTTTTAATGGCGTTGTGAACTGGAATATTAGTAAAAAGGGATATAACGTCAAACGATACTAATATGTCATTTTCTTCAATCCTTATATCACGAGTTTTTGTTTTTAATTCAATAGAATTTTTTATGTTATAGTCCTTAGAGATTAAATGCTTTAGAATTTGACCCACATATTTTGATAAGTTATAACATGGTACTTGGGTTGAAGATATAATAGGCCTAAGTGGAATCCCTACTTTGTGGATTTTCGGTAAACCATATATCCTAGGTGCAATGGCTGAAGAGCATACCAGCTTGTGTTTTTGCCAGTTGTCAATAATACCATTTTTTAAGAGGTCAGAGACTATATTATTGTTCATTCTCTGTAGTTTTTCAGTTGGGTCAGCTCTAATAACTCTATAAGTTACTTTGTCCTCTAGAATTGTTTCCATTTTTTGTTCATATTCACTTTTAAGTATCGCCACAGTTTTGTTACCTTTATCCGCTTGTACAATTACAATGTCATTATGTCTTTTGAGAAATTCCCTTGTTACCTTAAATATCTTTAATATTAGTTTTTCTTTAATAGTTATGTTGTTTTTCCTTTTGTACGATATTATGTTGTTTGCTAATTTAGTTCTTGCGATGTCCTTTTCTTTGTTGTCATTTTCATCAATTGCTTGTATGCATTGTTCAACGTCAGCTATAACATCTATAGGGGAAAACCTACGTTTATCTACCGGTAGTGCAAATTTTTTACCCAGAGTCAGCAACCATTTACACTCCATAGGTATTTCATATGTGGTTTTATTTTCAAACCAACTGTCATTGTAAACAAATCCGAACTGTTTGAACATCTTTTCTTTCAGTGTGTTTAGTTTTCTTAAGTGTGTTTCGTTTACTTTATTTCTTATTTGCTTGCATCTAGTCATCTGTTTATTTACAAAAGAATTATAGTCAGTCATCATCAAACTGTCCCTGATTGCATTAGCCAATTGGAAAATTTTTTGTTTAGTCAACTTAATATTTGTATTAGTCTGTGCAATTTCCAAATTAAGAAGTTTTTTGTGAAAATTTTGTTCTATTGTTCTCAATTGTTCCTGAATATTTCGGCATTTAAAGAATTGTTTTACCTGTTTTGTGGAATTTGTCGTGTGATTTGGAATTAAGCCATAACTTCTGCAAGATAACAAGAATACCAGCCTCTCTTTTTGGTGTGCTAGACTCTTCAATTCATTGCAGTATTCCTTCATTGTTTTGCACGTCTCACTATTGTATTTAAGTTCGATATGTTTAAAAAATCCCTTCATGTTTTTGTTGGTGTTGGTAGATGAATATAATGTAATTATATTTTTGTTTACAATTTACAATAGATATGATTTCGGCAAGCTCTCCGATACTGATGTTTATGATGATTATAGTTGGCCAATAATTTTATTAGTAGTTATAGATTCTATTCTTGAGCTATTTAGGCCTATTCTTGGAAAGTAATTAAAAACTCAATTTAATTACTGTTTTTCCCGACGTTTCGTCGATTATTTGTCGACTTTATCAAGGGCGTCTATTTTTTATTTAAATAAATCATAAAATAAAAATACAATTACATTATAATTGAAAACAAAAATTTTTCAGAATTATATACTTACAAAATAAAACGTTAATACATTAATTCAAATTAAAATAAACATGTCAAACATAAACACAAAACATCTGAACGATTTAGACAGGTTCAAACAAAAACATATCTTAGCTTAAATACAGATTAGCTGATAGCGATTCTATAGCTGCCATTAATGTTGTCAGTGTCCTCTTTCAAGTTCATTGTGATACCTATTTTCTTTTGTATGTGTAGACTTTCTTTGGTGTATCTCTTTTTGATAATTTTTTCTTTGTCCAATATTTTGATGTTATTAAAGTCAGCTGTGTGACCTGTTTTTATTATGTGTTGTGCCAATGCAGTTGTCTCCTTTCTTTTGCTTATGTCCATTTTATGCTCAGCTATTCTTGTCGATAAGCTTCTCTTTGTTGTTCCTATGTATATTTGATTACACTTTGCTAATTCATTCCCCATGCATGGTATTTCGTAAACAACATTGTTTTGTTGTTGCTTTTGAATAGGCGCCTTAATTTTTGTAAATATTGTGTTTAATGTATTCGTTGGTTTGTATGCAAAGCCTATCTTGTTGTTGTTTTTTATAATTTTTCGTATATTGATGTTGTCTGTTAGGCCAGGAATGTATTGTACACTGTGAAAATTACGGTTTACTTTTTCGTTTACATTGTCATTAGGTTTGTTTGTTTTTAAACGGTGTTTCACTCAAACGCCCACCACCCAAAGTTAAAATTCACAATGGAAATTGAAAAGGACAATACAATTACATACTTGGATACAAAGCTAATTCGATCTTCAGAAAAAATTATTTTTGACTGGTATTCTAAAGAATCTGCATCCGGAAGATTAATGAATTACAACGCAACACAACCTAGAAGTCAGATTTTAAATACAGCAAAGAACTTTATAGAGAGAGTCCTAAATATCAGCGATGAACGTTTTCACAACATTAATATACATAAAATATACAACACACTTAGCAACAATAGTTTTCCAAAAAATGTTACTAAAACCTTAATAGAAACAGTGAAACACCGTTTAAAAACAAACAAACCTAATGACAATGTAAACGATTGATTTTTATTTTAATTCAGTATCACATTATTAGAAGTTTGATTAAGGAGATGCTTGAAGTCAGAAATTATGATCTCCTATTGTACTTCTTGGTTTTTGATAGCTAAATATGATTTGTAAAAAAAAAACAAAATGTACATATTTCTTTCTCAGCGTTTTAGTAATTTTCGTCATGAGATTACCCGAAGGTGAATCAATAACCAGGTGGCAGCGTAAGCGAATTCATTAGTTTTCGCCGTGAACACTACTGTCAAACTCCATCTATAAAAAAACTCTGTGTATTTTTTATATATGAAGTTTGACAGTAATTTTTACCAGCAAAAATTAATGAAGTACCACATGGTAATTAATTTGCCTTGGATTACCTTTTATGAATTCGCCTTAGCACTACATTCTTGTTTTTAAATTAAATTTTTCAATTTTTCTTTCAGAATCGTAATTTGAAGTAGAAATAGAAGCTAAAACATTCTAATGAATGTTTTAGCTTCTACTTGCTTTTCCCCACTTCATGTTTAACCTTTGAAATTTCAAGTCAAAGTTTTCAGTATTATTTTCATCAGTGTGGAGTGAAAAGTTTGCAAAACAACAGACCACTATAAGCCAGCAAACTCATGTCAACCACAAAGCAATACTGAAAATAATACTCTAAGTTACCAAATAGTAGCTAAAAAGCTGTACATAAAGTATTTAAAATTTTTGTTAATTACTCAGTAATTTTAAAAGGCGTTTATGATGTTTAAGCAAATCATAAATACAATTTTGGTGCAGTTAGTTCTAACGAGGATTCTTATTGTGATATAGATATTAAGTAATTTATATTAAGAAAAATCTAAGCTTTATACATGTGTAATGTAATTGTACATAGGAATTGTACTCCTCTTTTTAAAACTGCACCGAAAAAAAAACATTGCATTGAATGTTTCATCACTGACTTGTTTACTTTTTATTCTTATAAAAATAAAAAACTTGCAAAGCTAGAAGGTTCTAAACCAAAATTCTGTTCTTTTAAATTAAAGATAAATGACCAAATAATATAATTTTTGATATTCTGTTACAATTTTGGCTATTTTTTAAGCAAATTATTTTGTAAGCCAATGTAAAAAACAACTGTTTGACTAATTCTTGAAACAAATTGTTTTACTCTCTACTTGAAAGAACACTAAGGTATAATTAGTTATTTTAAATTAATTTTATTTAAAATGAATGTACCTTCATTTCACGCACTAATGGCAATAATCAACAACTAGCTAAAATTTTTAGTTACTGAACCATGCGAAGAAAAAATAACATATGAAATTACTTTAAAGATCATGATAAATTTATTAGTCTATTAGCTCTGACCTTTATATCATAACGATGATATAATACTAATAAATGAAGTCCGAATGAATTTTCATCCTAATACAAATTTGACTTTCATCAATTTATAAATTCTTCAGATGTGGCCTGGCTATTACGCATTATAGATATGATCAACCCATTATTTCTAGCAAACAAATTTAATTTTCTTATAATTTTATGTAATGTTTGAACAAGGTATGAGATTTTTATAATCAATTCCTGAGAATCGATTACATTGATTATTACAGGAATTTATTACGACCATTAGTAAATATTTAATATATTCTGTTGTAACGCAAAGAACTATTTCAATTACAACTTCTAGCATGTAACAAAAAATGGCTTTCGCAAAAGTAAGTCTTTATATGGCAAATACTTTTTAATGCAATGTCTAATTTTTTCCTGGGATTGTGAAAAATAATTGAATTAAAATTGTAAATATAAACAGAAAATATGTATCTACGTACTAGTACATATATCCAAAAACGAATTTTTTAATTATTTTATATTATAATTTTTTGTACGACAATATATTATAGGTACATAAAATAATATAACTAAAAAAAATCAGACCAGTAGTAAATTACAAACCTGCGCCTGCATATAACTTATCCAAACACCTCACCACATTCTTAAAAGAGAAAATAAATTTGCAGAACATACCCAGTTAGCATTTGGAAGATTGTTTTTACAAAAATCACCAAAGTGAGTCTTTTAAGACTACCCAAGATGACTTAAAACTGATTCATCAGTTATGCGTTTAAAAAGAGACTCGAATATAACTCCCACAAACGCATAGAAAGCGACTTTCTAAAAAAACAAAAAGTACAAAAAGCAAATGCTTGAAATTCGACTGTTTTTAGAATTATTTTGGAGACATATTTAACACAGCCTAACGATGAAAAAATGATTCAAATACATATTTTATTTTTATTTTTTTATTTTTTAATTTTCGTAAAAATCATACATATGTCAATTCGTAAAAAAATAGAGACACAAATGTAAAATAAATTTTTTCAAATTTTTTTAAATTCATTTTTTTAAATTTGAATTTTAAGAAAATTAGGAATAACATGCTAACGAATGTAACACTACGCCTTGACGAGCAATTGATTTGTTCGCACATGAACAAAACGTCAGCAGAATAAGTTACAAACATTTGTACATGTTTGTCTGCGTGGAGAAAACTGCTTCGTTTTCTCGCTGTTTGAAGCCGACATGACATCGACAACGATGGTCTACAATAGCCATTTTAATGTGCGGACATGAAATTGTTTAATGTTTGAACAAATCAATGGCTCGTCAATACGGCGTGTTATAAAAAATAAGCAAACCGTTGTTTGCAATTTTTCAGTTTTGAGAATTGTACTCCTCTTTTTAAAACTGCGCACTTTCTAACCTATACGACAATCAATATATCAACGAAATAATGGATATTGCAATGACGATATTAAAACAAAACTACTTTAGATTCAATAATAACTTCTATAAACTACCTGATGGACTCGGCATGGGAAACCCAACATCTGCAATCTTCACAGAGATTTTCATGCAACATTTAGAACAGCTACATATCAAAAAACTGAAGGAAAAACATAAAATAACCCATTACTACAGATACGTAGACGACATAATATGCATCCTAGAAAGAGACAACGCCGAACAAATTCTTATAGACTTAAACATAATACATAACAAAATGACATACACAATGGAAAAAGAGCAAAACAGAACTTTACATTATCTTGACATATCAATAACACGAGGAAGTGATACATTAAACTTTTACATTTATAGAAAGCCAACTATGACAGACACAACTATCCACAGCTCCTCAAACCACCCTACTCAACATAAACTCGCAGCATTTAGACATATGATTCATAGACTTAAAATATTACCACTCGCTCCAGATAAATATAACAAAGAACTCGATACAATTTACACCAAAGCTAAAAATCAGACAATACATCAACAAAAACAAGAAGAAAGAAGACAAGGAAACAATCGACGAAACACGACAACACAGCTTTACGTACACAGGACCAGAAACATATAGATTAACTAACCTTTTCCGGAAAGAAGGTTTCCACACAACGCTAAAAACGACCAGGCTTGTAACTTACTGTAGAAGTAGAAGCTAAAACATTCATAAGAATGTTTTAGCTTCTACTTCTACTTCAAATTACGATTCTGAAAGAAAAATTGAAAAATTTAATTTAAAAACAAGAATGTAGTGCTAAGGCGAATTCATAAAAGGTAATCCAAGGCAAATTAATTACCATGTGGTACTTCATTAATTTTTGCTGGTAAAAATTACTGTCAAACTTCATATATAAAAAATACACAGAGTTTTTTTATAGATGGAGTTTGACAGTAGTGTTCACGGCGAAAACTAATGAATTCGCTTACGCTGCCACCTGGTTATTGATTCACCTTCGGGTAATCTCATGACGAAAATTACTAAAACGCTGAGAAAGAAATATGTACATTTTGTTTTTTTTTTACAAATCATATTTAGCTATCAAAAACCAAGAAGTACAATAGGAGATCATAATTTCTGACTTCAAGCATCTCCTTAATCAAACTTCTAATAATGTGATACTGAATTAAAATAAAAATCAATCGTAGTATAGCTAGTTACTTAAAAGACTACGATAAATGTATTAATCAGTATATTAAAAAAATTTATAAAATCGCACAAAGGTTTAGTTTTTCGCTAATGTTTCGAAAATTATTCTGCACAAACACATACACTTATAACCCTGAAGCAACACGATGAAGGCGAATTAGTTACCAAGTGGCAGAATAGGCGAATTCACAATTTTTTGCTGGTAGAAATTACTGTCGAACTTCATATATAAAAAATATACACAGATTTTTTTATACACGGAGTTTGACCGTAGTGTTTACGGTAAAAATTAATGAGTCCGCTTACGCTGCGTCCTGGTAATTAATTCGCCTTGAACACGATCAAGTTTTCCACTCATACTGCTTGTTAAAATTCAATGAAATCGGCTGTGACGTAGGCTGCATGCATCTTGAAAGCAATTTTTTTTTGTCAAGATGCAAAAACTCATGACGGCAAATTTTTTGTAAAAACAAAAATGAAGAATGGTTCAAGAAATCTGTAATTAGCTGTTTTCTTGAACGTTAATAAAAACACTCAACTTGAAAGAAAATTGAAAGCAAGTTCGTTTCAAATTTTAAAAATGTGAATGTATTGAAATTTGAAATGAAAAACTCGATTGTGTAACTCTTAAGTAAACGATCGGTAGAGGAATTAAATTCTAATCTAAGACTTTACGAAAAAAGTTATTAAGCAACAAAATGTAAAAACGACGCTCAAGTTTATAAGTTTAGTTTTGGCTTATATCTCGAAAACTATTGAAAATACCTCTCAAAATATGTACAAGTTTTAGAAACACTTGCATTCAGATGATATGTCGCTGCAAAGTTTTGCTAATTAAAAATCATAAAGCTTTAATCTAATTAAAGCTTTAATCTAATCGGAAAAGGTTTTTAACAAACACTCATTAAAATTGTAACAAACTTTTTGTCACCTTCACTTTTATAAAAATAAAGGTGCTGCACGTAAGATATATATCGTTTATATCGAGATAAATTTTAGTTATCCGAAAATTTTTAGTTATCAAATATTAACTTAAATCTGTTCAAAATTTGCAACCTAGCTCAATAGAAAATAGGGGACAAATATATGTTGTTGATACTTACGTCCAGTCATATCTCAAGAAAATTTCACAAATAGTGCCATATTTTCGTTAGGACTAATTAATAGAGTACAAAATTACCTTTTCAATACTTAGTACAAATTGTTTTTTGTTTTTTCAATTTTATTATATCATTATCAAAAATTTGTTTACATTTTTCATATTTGAACCATGTTATCCACATCGGTATTTTCTTCTAACCACTAAGTACATTCTTTTATCATATACCAATTAAAAAATTAACTTTTTAACGTGAGTGATTTCGTACATTAGAAAATTTTGCTGGCTAATAACTTATTTCATACAGTTGTTTAAAAAACGAGCTATACCACGATCGATTTTTATTCTCTATCGATCACATATACAGGTAAACATATTTACACGTATATAAGCTTTCGAGAAATGAGCAAAAAGTTTAAATTTAACCAAATTAGAAAACCAATTAGAAAATTCGCTGCTTAATAACTTTTTTGCTAGAGTCTTGAAAAAATACCACGATCGACTCGTACTTTTGAACTTTATCGTTCCTATGCATCGGTATGCGTACACGCAGAATAGTAACTAAGTTATTTATGAAACACGTGTGTATGGCACGTGTCGTTTGTTCACATTTTTCTACATGCACATGTTGTTTGTTTACATTTTGCTGAATACATATACAAGTAGCATGATAAGTTTTTTTGTAAATACTCCTTCTTTACAACTCTGTTGAAAAATGTAGGTTTTTGCTTAACCCAACGTTTATACGCAATTTGTTTCTGCAACACGTTTCACATTCAGGTTTCATGTTTTGACACAAACACTGAAACCAACAGTGAAACAAACGCAATCTCAGTTCTGTTATTCTATATCATAACATTAACATCGCGCGGAAAGGAAGATGCAAAAATGAATTCTGTTTTTAACTTTTTCAATGCTTGCGTTTATATAAACATTATTATATTCAATTAATAATTTTTCAAATACTGCTGCTTTTATAATTTTATTTTTATATTTATCACTTTTCACATCTCATTTTGTTCTTTCTTAATTACTTAGATGTTTACAGCTTGCTGATTGTCAATGTACTAAACACAGAAAATAATGAAACAGCGATACAAACAATGCAATCTGTTTCAATGCAACCAGAAAATATCTAAACATATTGATATTAATTAAACCTGGATTGCAACCTGAAGTGAAACCTGAAACACGAATTCAGACGACGCAATCTGTAAATGAAACAGGTTTCAGAAACAGATTGCGTTGTCTGTACCTAGCTTATTAACAAAACGTCAGCAGATCAGCTGTTAAGTTTTGGTTCATATAAGTGTATAGACGAACACGTATTTTATTTATTATCATGACAAATCATAATTTGTTTTTCGTCGTCAAGGTAGGTTATTATTCACCTGCAAACTTCTGCCAAAGATTTTCTCCTTTTTAGTAAAGATTTTCTCCTTAATAATATGTCCACACGTATAACAACCAAGAAAATAAAAAAATAATAATGCATGCCAAAAAGAAATGACAATTTATTGACATTTATTATCAAGACAAAGTTGTCTGAGCTGGAGGATTGACAAAATTGTCTTAAGTTTGCAATGACACTAATAAGAGGAGTGTAAACCTGATAAATTTTTGTCCTGAGAAAAGTCAAATCATTGTCAAGACAAAAATGTATCAGGTATAGGCTCTAGGTAAGTTTAATATACATATATTCGTACGTTAATAAATAAGTGGTCGTTAAAAATTTATTACTTTAGTCTGCAATTAGGGCTGCCTTTTTGACACAATCAGTCTAGCAAGAAACAATTGGTCTGTTCAGTAACTAAAAATCATGAATTAAGAAAACAACAACAATATGTTGTGTGACGTAGACATAGAATATATCTGGTAAACAAACAACAGTTCTGTATGGAAAGTGTATCATAGTTAAAGTAAGAGAGCCAATAATTTCTTATATTTTTTACAACAAACACTCATTCTACTATGTCGTAGAAGCGCAGTAAAATATTCTTTGAATGGCTGAATGCGCAATCTTGTTTCTTGATCCATGACTAAAACTTGTTAGTCCATTTTTTCAATTCTCTGGTAATGTCATCGGAATTTTTACACAAAACAAAATTAACATGAAACTAGTTACTTGCAAAATTGAATAGTGTAAAATCGGTCTTACTAGAATCTGTGCATAAATTAGGGGTGCCAGAAAAATTTGATAAGAAATCGGTACTTTTGCACAAAAATATCAGGCTTATCGACACTTTATTATTTAGAAAATCATCAAACGCAATAAAAACCAATAAAACATATTTTTATTAACAAAAAGTGTCAAAAAATTTATCGTGTTAAAAATATATGTTCAAAATGGAAGTGTTTTAATATTTCAATTAAAAGTTGACACAGTTGTTTAGCGTTTTGTTGTGTTTTACTTTTTAAATTAACTCTTTACCCAAACATTTTATTAATTTCAAAAAATGCCCTCTATTCATAAATTCAGTTAAATAAAGTTCATCGATTTTTATCAAATTACTTAGTACAGTTCTTAAAAGCCTTTCCATATGGCTGTATAGGTTGTGTATTACTGTTGACTCACCTTAAAATATTCTGTTTATACTTTTAAGAATTTCTAGTTTATATTTAAAAAGGATAAATCAATTTGATTTGGTTCGTTTAATTTTTTTTATAATTTTTTTTGCTGTATCGATTTGATCAACAGTAGCTGAAAATAAGAGTAACTTCTTAACGCCTCATAGAAATCTAGTACTCAAACAACTACTGCTTCAAGCGACAGCCATCGTGTTTGACTTCGGTGCAATAATTAATGTTTCTGGTAATTTTTTAATGTTTTGAAATTGGTGAAGTCTTTCTGTATTTAAAGACAATTTGATTTTTTCACTGCATTGTCTTCTTTTATCAATCGGAAGAAATAATCTATATTTGTAAAATTCACATATATGTGTTACCAAACACAATTACTTGGTGTTGCATAGATCGGTTGCTTCATTGACGCCAGCAAGGACTTTTTATCTTCTAATAGCGCAAATATAGTTAAAAACTGTTTTTCACTTAACAGAAAAGAAGCCTTGGAAGAAGTGCCGCTATTTTTAATGTTACAAGTATTCTAGTGTTGTCCAAAATTAAAGATTATTCTAAACAAACAAAGCTACATACGTTGTTACAGTGTTTATCAACAAATCGGCATTTTTGGAGCAAAAATCGGCATATTAATAAATTTGAGGCAAAAAATCGGCAAAAATGGCAGTCCTGACATGAATACTCGAAAAACTTGCAAGCAGGGGTGCCAGAAAATTTTAACCAAAATTCGGCACTTTTGCGTAAAAAAAATCGACAAAAATCAGCAAGTTAAAAAATACATTTTTAACCCTTATCGGTTGTAAGTCACCTCTGACGTGACAACAGTACTTTTCTGCAACGGTCGTATGGCACGTGTGAAGTGACAAGGCGAATTATGTCGAAACATACTGTCTATTGATGAGATTTGTTTTTAAAATGCATTCATTTCTTCAATTTACCGTTACCATTTGAAAATACGTATTTACCGTTACCGGTACAAAAAATAAATAATTTGTAACAAAACTGAAAAGAAATGAATATAAATGTATAATAACATACTATTGTTTTTTTTCATATTTGTTAAAAATAACTACAACCTGGTGAGAATCAAACGAGTGAAAAGTCGCGTCCGATAAGGGTTAATACAACAAAAAAGAATTTTATTCACCACTTCACTTCGTACGTTTGGCGAGTGCTTTCGATGTGATAACATCATTTTCAAGCCACGTGTTTATTAAAACTGAAGAGATAGTGTTAAAAATAGATAGTGTTAAGAGTAAAAGGTGGTGGGTTTAGGTAACTTGTGTCCGTTTAAATGTTGTGCAGGTAGGTAAATAGGTGAATAGTTTAATATTTGGGTCTTTTATTATTAGATAGGTAAGTGTGACCGTCTGTGGGTGTTTTTCGTTTGTAAGAGAGTTTTAGTAATTTTAATGGTGTAAAAATCGTGTCACAGGTTGTGTTTACCTGTTCGTTAATAAAATCTCTGGTAAACGATCGTGTTTTGTAAATTTCCATGTTTTCAAGAATGTCTAGTCTTCGTCCTTTTTTACTTGGGTGTAATACAGTCATACATTCATCTATTTCCTTTGGTTCGTGTCCATGTGTGTTAAGGTGTTTTGCGAAATTGGAGTCTTCCCTTTTCCTTTTGTATGATCGTATGTGTTCTGTAAACCTTGTTTTTAATGTTAATGTTAGATGCAGTGTGTTCTTTTATTGTTTTTTCAAGTACATCGGCTATCTTGTGTCTCATGTGCTCTTGTCGGTCAGTTGGTAAGTGTATAATAGTAGGTTCGGCGTCTACAATTTGGTTTTCAATTGTTTTTTGTATTTTGTCAACGGGTAGATTATGTTTTAGTCACTTCTCCATAAGTCTTGTTTCATTGTCGGTGAATTCTATGTTTGTCAGGTTTTTCACCCCCATATTTGCTATTTTCTTGTGTAGTTGTAGTGTCTTGTTAGTCAGTCTAGTTAATAGTACCTTAGCTTGACTAGCTGTATCTGGTATTAAATTAATTGGTTATTTCCGTCAGTATAAATTAAACTGTTGTTGAAATTTTCGGTAGAAACCGTCGTCTCTGGCTGTATACTTCGTACGTTTGGCGAGCGCTTTCCATGTGATAACATCATATTCAAGCCACGTGTTTATTAAAACTGAAGAGATAGTGTTAAAAATAGATAGTGTTAATAGTAAAAGGTGGTGGGTTTAGGTAACTTGTGCCCGTTTAAATGTTGCGCAGGTAGGTAAATAGATGAATAGTTTAATATTTGGGTCTTTTATTATTAGATAGGTAAGTGTGACCGTCTGTGGGTATTTTTCGTTTGTAAGAGTGTTTTAGTAATTTTAATGGTGTAAAAATCGTGTCAGAGGTTTTGTTTACCTGTTCGTTAATAATATCTCTGTTAAACGTTTGTGTTTTGTAAATTTCCATGTTTTCCAGAATGTCTAGTATTCGTCCTTTTTTACTTGGGTGTAGTACAGTCATACATTCATCTATTTTCTTTGGTTCGTGTCCATGTGTGTTAAGGTGTTTTGCGAAATTGGAGTCTTCCCTTTTCCTTTTGTATTATCGTATGTGTTCTGTAAACCTTGTTTTTAATGTTCGTCCAGTTTGTCCGATGTATGTATTGTTGCAGGTACAAGTAAGTCTGTATACTCCGCTGGTGCTAAATTTATCGGTTGTTTCTATTGATGTCTTGAGATTGTTGCGTAGAGTGTTGGTCGTTTTTAGCGTTGTGTGTAAACCTTCTTTCCGGAAAAGGTTTCTGGTCCTGTGTACGTAAAGATGTGTCGTCGTGTTGCGTCAATTGTTTCCTTGTTTCCTTGTCTTCTTTCTTCTTGTTTTTGTTGTTGTATTGTCTGAGTAATTTGTCGATGGTTGTGTGGTTGTAACCGTTATTTTTAGCTATGGTGTAAATTGTATCGAGTTCTTTGTTATATTTATCTGCAGCGAGTGGTACTATTTTAAGTCTGTGAATCATATGTCTAAATGCTGCGAGTTTATGTTGAGTAGGATGGTTTGAGGAGCTGTGGATAGTTGTGTCTGTCATAGTTGGCTTTCTATAAATGTCAAAGTTTAATGTATCACTTCCTCGTGTTATTGATATGTCAAGATAATGTAAAGTTCTGTTTTGCTCTTTTTCCATTGTGTATGTCATTTTGTTATGTATTATGTTTAAGTCTATAAGAATTTGTTCTGCGTTGTCTCTTTCTAGGATGCATGTTATGTCGTCTTCGTATCTGTAGTAATGGGTTATTTTATGTTTTTCCATCAAAAATGATATGTAGTTGTTATAAATGTTGCATGAAAATCTCTGTGAAGATTGCAGATGTGGGGTTTCCCATGCCGAGTCCATCAGGTAGTTTATAGAAGTTATTATTGAATCTAAAGTAGTTTTGTTTTAATATCGTCTTTGCAATATCCATTATTTCGTTGATATATTGATTGTCGTATAGGTTGGAAAGTGTGTTACGTAGGATAGTCAAAGTTTCGTGTGTGGGTATTGATGTATATAGATCCTTTTTGTCGAAGGAAACGAGTCTCGTATTATCAATGATTTTGATGTCCTTAATTTTGTTTATGAGGTCTTGTGTATTTCGTAACATGTATATGTTCTGCAAATTTGTTTTCTCTTTTAAGAAGGTGGTGAGGTGTTTGGCTAAGTTATATGCAGGCGCAGGTTCGTAATTTACTACAGGTCTGATTGGAATGTTTTCTTTATGAATTTTGGGTTGTGCTCTGAGTGTAGGGGGTCCTGGGTTCATGTTCATGTATATGTATAATTTTCCGTCCGTAAACGTTTTGCAGCGTTTTAGTAGGCTTCGTATTTCCCTTTGGAATGAATCGGTTGGGTTATTCTTGAATTTTGTGCATTTTGCTTTTTGTATGAATTGTTGTGTTTTATCTATATAGTCTTTCTTGTGCATTATTACAGTTGTGTTCCCTTTGTCTGCTTAGTAAGTAATAGATTATTATTTCGAAGGTTTGCTTTTATCTGTCTAGTAGTTTTTTGTTCGTCGCGATTAGTTTTAGATGCAGTGTGTTCTTTTATTGTTTTTTCAAGTACATCGGCTATCTTGTATCTCATGTGTTCTTGTCGGTCCGTTGGTAAGAGTGTAATAGTAGCTTCGGCGTTTACAATTTGGGTTTCAATTGTTTTTTGTATTTTGTCAAAAGGTAGATTATGTTTTAGTCCCTTCTCCATAAGTCTTGTTTCATTGTCGGTGAATTCTATGTTTGTCAGGTTTTTCACCCGTGGGTAAAATTCTGAGTTTGTACGTTTTTCAGCCTGTTTATTGAGTCTTATAAATTTTCTTTCCATCTGCTTGTATTTGTCAGTCATCTGATTTTGTATCCTTCCATGTAAGTTGTGTAAAAATGTGGGAAATAAATGGTAAAGATTATGTCTTGTTAACAAGTCTGTTACTTTTAAATGAATATAATAAGTTTGTCTTTTTTAATATAAAGTGAGCGTATCTCAGTCTTTCTCCATGTCAGTTGGGCTACACGCTTTGCGCGTTGGGAAGCGTATGTTTGGTTCGTAATGTTAATAGTTATGTAACGTGGAGTAATGTTGCTGTTAAGACATTGTTTGTTAAATCGTATATTTGCTAATGTCTTGTGTAGTTGTAGTGTCTTGTTAGTCAGTCTAGTTAATAGTACCTTAGCTTGACTAGCTGTATCTGGTATTAAATTAATTGGGTTATTTCCTCCAGTATAAATTAAACTGTTGTTGAAATTTTCGGTAGAAACCGTCGTCTCTGGCTGTATACTTCGTACGTTTGGCGAGCGCTTTCGATGTGATAACATCATTTTCAAGCCACGTGTTTATTAAAACTGAAGAGATAGTGTTAAAAATAGATAGTGTTAAGAGTGAAAGGTGGTGGGTTTAGGTAACTTGTGCCCGTTTAAATGTTGTGCAGGTAGGTAAATAGGTGAATAGTTTAATATTTGGGTCTTTTATTAATCGATAGGTAAGTGTGACCGTATGTGGGTGTTTTTCGTTTGTAAGAGTGTTTTAGTAATTTTAATGGTGTAAAAATCGTGTCAGAGGTTGTGTTTACCTGTTCGTTAATAATATCTCTGTTAAACGTTCGTGTTTTGTAAATTTCCATGTTTTCAAGAATGTCTAGTCTTCGTCCTTTTTTACTTGGTTGTAATACAGTCATACATTCATCTATTTCCTTTGGTTCGTGTCCATATGTGTTAAGGTGTTTTGCGAAATTGGAGTCTTCCCTTTTCCTTTTGTATGATCGTATGTGTTCTGTAAACCTTGTTTTTAATGTTCGTCCAGTTTGTCCGATGTATGTATTGTTGTAGGTACAAGTAAGTCTGTATACTCCTCTGGTGCTAAATTTATCCGTAAACGTTTTGCAGCGTTTTAGTAGGCTTCGTATTTCCCTTTGGAATGAATCGGTTGGGTTATTCTTGAATTTTGTGCATTTTGCTTTTTGTATGAATTGTTGTGTTTTATCTATATAGTCTTTCTTGTGCATTATTACAGTTGTGTTCCCTTTGTCTGCTTAGTAAGTAATAGATTATTATTTCGAAGGTTTGCTTTTATCTGTCTAGTAGTTTTTTGTTCGTCGCGATTAGTTTTAGATGCAGTGTGTTCTTTTATTGTTTTTTCAAGTACATCGGCTATCTTGTATCTCATGTGTTCTTGTCGGTCCGTTGGTAAGAGTGTAATAGTAGCTTCGGCGTTTACAATTTGGGTTTCAATTGTTTTTTGTATTTTGTCAAAAGGTAGATTATGTTTTAGTCCCTTCTCCATAAGTCTTGTTTCATTGTCGGTGAATTCTATGTTTGTCAGGTTTTTCACCCGTGGGTAAAATTCTGAGTTTGTACGTTTTTCAGCCTGTTTATTGAGTTTTATAAATTTTCTTTCCATCTGCTTGTATTTGTCAGTCATCTGATTTTGTATCCTTCCATGTAAGTTGTGTAAAAATGTGGGAAATAAATGGTAAAGATTATGTCTTGTTAACAAGTCTGTTACTTTTAAATGAATATAATAAGTTTGTCTTTTTTAATATAAAGTGAGCGTATCTCAGTCTTTATCCATGTCAGTTGGGCTACACGCTTTGCGCGTTGGGAAGCGTATGTTTGGTTCGTAATGTTAATAGTTATGTAACGTGGAGTAATGTTGCTGTTAAGACATTGTTTGTTAAATCGTATATTTGCTAATGTCTTGTGTAGTTGTAGTGTCTTGTTAGTCAGTCTAGTTAATAGTACCTTAGCTTGACTAGCTGTATCTGGTATTAAATTAATTGGGTTATTTCCTCCAGTATAAATTAAACTGTTGTTGAAATTTTCGGTAGAAACCGTCGTCTCTGGCTGTATACTTCGTACGTTTGGCGAGCGCTTTCGATGTGATAACATCATTTTCAAGCCACGTGTTTATTGAAACTGAAGAGATAGTGTTAAAAATAGATAGTGTTAAGAGTGAAAGGTGGTGGGTTTAGGTAACTTGTGCCCGTTTAAATGTTGTGCAGGTAGGTAAATAGGTGAATAGTTTAATATTTGGGTCTTTTATTATTCGATAGGTAAGTGTGACCGTATGTGGGTGTTTTTCGTTTGTAAGAGTGTTTTAGTAATTTTAATGGTGTAAAAATCCTGTCAGAGGTTGTGTTTACCTGTTCGTTAATAATATCTCTGTTAAACGTTCGTGTTTTGTAAATTTCCATGTTTTCAAGAATGTCTAGTCTTCGTCCTTTTTTACTTGGTTGTAACACAGTCATACATTCATCTATTTCCTTTGGTTCGTGTCCATATGTGTTAAGGTGTTTTGCGAAATTGGAGTCTTCCCTTTTCCTTTTGTATGATCGTATGTGTTCTGTAAACCTTGTTTTTAATGTTCGTCCAGTTTGTCCGATGTATGTATTGTTGTAGGTACAAGTAAGTCTGTATACTCCTCTGGTGCTAAATTTATCGGTTGTTTCTACTGATGTCTTGAGATTGTTGCGTAGAGTGTTGGTCGTTTTTAGCGTTGTGTGTACACCTTCTTTCCGGAAAAGGTTAGTTAATCTATATGTTTCTGGTCCTGTGTACGTAAAGATGTGTCGTCGTGTTGCGTCGATTGTTTCCTTGTTTCCTTGTCTTCTTTCTTCTTGTTTTTGTTGTTGTATTGTCTGAGTAATTTGTCGATGGTTGTGTGGTTGTAACCGTTATTTTTATCTATGGTGTAAATTGTATCGAGTTCTTTGTTATATTTATCTGGAGCGAGTGGTACTCTTTTATGTCTGTGAATCATATGTCTAAATTCTGCGAGTTTATGTTGAGTAGGATGGTTTGAGGAGCTGTGGATAGTTGTGTCTGTCATAGTTGGCTTTCTATAAATGTGAAAGTTTAATGTATCACTTCCTCGTGTTATTGATATGTCTTTTTCTCTTTTTCCATTGTGTATGTCATTTTGTTATGTATTATGTTTAAGTTTATAAGAATTTGCTCGGCGTTGCCTCTTTCTAGGATGCATATTATGTCGTCTACGTATCTGTAGTAATGGGTTATTTTATGTTTTTCCATCAGTTTTTTGATATGTAGTTGTTCTAAATGTTGCATGAAAATCTCTGTGAAGATTGCAGATGTTGGGTTTCCCATGCCGAGTCCATCAGGTAGTTTATAGAAGTTATTATTGATTCTAAAGTAGTTTTGTTATAATATCGTCTTTGAAATTTCCATTATTTCGTTGATATATTGATTGTCGTATAGGTTAGAAAGTGTGTTACGTAGGATAGTCAAAGTTTCGTGTGTGGGTATTGATGTATATAGATCCTTTATGTCGAAGGAAACGAGTCTCGTATTATCAGTGATTTTGATGTCCTTAATTTTGTTTATGAGGTATTGTGTATTTCGTAACATGTATATGTTCTGCAAATTTATTATCTCTTTTAAGAATGTGGTGAGGTGTTTGGCTAAGTTATATGCAGGCGCAGGTTTGTAATTTACTACAGGTCTGATTGGAATGTTTTCTTTATGAATTTTGGGTTGTGCTCTGAGTGTAGGGGCTCCTGGGTTCATGTTCATGTATATGTATAATTTTCCGTCCGTAAACGTTTTGCAGTGTTTTAGTAGGCTTCATATTTCCCTTTGGAATGAATCGGTTGGGTCATTCTTGAATTTTATGCATTTTGCTTTTTGTATGAATTGTTGTGTTTTATCTATATAGTCTTTCTTGTGCATTATTACAGTTGTGTTCCCTTTGTCTGCTTTAGTAAGTAATAGATTATTATTTCGAAGTTTTGCTTTTATCTGTCTAGTAGTTTTTTGTTCGTCGCGATTAGTTTTAGATGCAGTGTGTTCTTTTATTGTTTTTTCAAGTACATCGGCTATCTTGTGTCTCATGTGTTCTTGTCGGTCCGTTGGTAAGTGTGTAATAGTAGCTTCGGCGTCTACAATTTGGGTTTCAATTGTTTTTTGTATTTTGTCAAAAGGTAGATTATGTTTTAGTCCCTTCTCCATAAGTCTTGTTTCATTGTCGGTGAATTCTATGTTTGTCAGGTTTTTCACCCGTGGGTAAAATTCTGAGTTTGTACGTTTTTCAGTCTGTTTATTGAGTTTTATAAATTTTCTTTCCATCCGCTTGTATTTGTCAGTCATCTGATTTTGTATCCTTTCAAGTTAGTTGTGAAAAATTGTGGGAAATAAATGGTAAAGATTATGTCTTGTTAACAAGTCTGTTACTTTTAAATGAATATAATAAGTTTGTCTTTTTTAATATAAAGTGAGCGTATCTCAGTCTTTATCCATGTCAGTTGTGCTACACGCTTTGCGCGTTGGGAAGCGTATGGAGTAATGTTGCTGTTAAGACATTGTTTGTTAAATCGTATATTTGCTATTGTCTTGTGTAGTTTTAGTGTCTTGTTAGTCAGTCTAGTTAATAGTACCTTAGCTTGACTAGCTGTATCTGGTATTAAATTAATTGGGTTATTTCCGCCAGTATAAATTAAACTGTTGTTGAAATTTTCGGTAGAAACCGTCGCACAGATTAGTATTCGACCCAAAAAGCTGGCCAAAAAGGCAAAAATTAATTTGGTGAAATCCTAAGAAAAAATTACGCAGATCGATAGAGAACAAAATTCTACATCATATCGTGCAATTTAAAGGGTGTAAGTTAAGATTTGTAGTTGTGGGACGCTGTTAAATTCAGGAAAGTGAAGAAAATTGCATGCGTTTTTATTGAATTTTTTCGATTTCAAGATATTTATATGATATTTTTTTATGGCTAAACGAATTGAGGTATTACATTGATTTTTTTTGCCTGAAAGATTTCATCAGCAGCTATTTTCAATATTTAAAAAGAAAAAATTATCTTAAATATTTATTTTTAAAATTTTAATTATAAAAAAAACTGTGTATTTATATATATTAATTCTTACCAAAAACAAAAAAGGAAAAGCTTTTTGAAAGTGAAGATAGCTGTTGTACAAATAATGTTATATACCACAATAAAATATGAAATCTCTAATTTAAGAAAAAAGAAAAGTTATAGATTCTATTCTTGAGCTATTTAGGCCTATTCTTGGAAAGTAATTAAAAACTCAATTTAATTACTGTTTTTCCCGACGTTTCGTCGATTATTTGTCGACTTTATCAAGGGCGTCTATTTTTTATTTAAATAAATCATAAAATAAAAATACAATTACATTATAATTGAAAACAAAAATTTTTCAGAATTATATACTTACAAAATAAAACGTTAATACATTAATTCAAATTAAAATAAACATGTCAAACATAAACACAAAACATCTGAACGATTTAGACAGGTTCAAACAAAAACATATCTTAGCTTAAATACAGATTAGCTGATAGCGATTCTATAGCTGCCATTAATGTTGTCAGTGTCCTCTTTGTAGACTTTCTTTGGTGTATCTCTTTTTGATAATTTTTTCTTTGTCCAATATTTTGATGTTATTAAAGTCAGCTGTGTGACCTGTTTTTATTATGTGTTGTGCCAATGCAGTTGTCTCCTTTCTTTTGCTTATGTCCATTTTATGCTCAGCTATTCTTGTCGATAAGCTTCTCTTTGTTGTTCCTATGTATATTTGATTACACTTTGCTACTTCATTCCCCATGCATGGTATTTCGTAAACAACATTGTTTTGTTGTTGCTTTTGAATAGGCGCCTTAATTTTTGTAAATATTGTGTTTAATGTATTCGTTGGTTTGTATGCAAAGCCTATCTTGTTGTTGTTTTTTATAATTTTTCGTATATTGATGTTGTCTGTTAGGCCAGGAATGTATTGTACACTGTGAAAATTACGGTTTACTTTTTCGTTTACATTGTCATTAGGTTTGTTTGTTTTTAAACGGTGTTTCACTGTTTCTATTAAGGTTTTAGTAACATTTTTTGGAAAACTATTGTTGCTAAGTGTGTTGTATATTTTATGTATATAAATGTTGTGAAAACGTTCATCGCTGATATTTAGGACTCTCTCTATAAAGTTCTTTGCTGTATTTAAAATCTGACTTCTAGGTTGTGTTGCGTTGTAATTCATTAATCTTCCGGATGCAGATTCTTTAGAATACCAGTCAAAAATAATTTTTTCTGAAGATCGAATTAGCTTTGTATCCAAGTATGTAATTGTATTGTCCTTTTCAATTTCCATTGTGAATTTTAACTTTGGGTGGTGGGCGTTGAGTGTTTTCAAGATTTCATCTTTATCGTCGGATTTTATAATAGCAAAAATGTCATCTACATATTTAGCTATGTATTTAATTTTTATGTCCTTATTTTTTAATTCTATTGTAGCATCGTCAAGTAAACTTTCAAGAACTATATCAGCTATGGTTGGAGAAAGAGGATTTCCCATTGGCATGCCGTAAATTTGATTATATACTTTATCCTTATAAATGAAGTAATTATTGTCATTTAGACAAAAACGGAGAATTTCTACAAATTTTGGTTTAGTAATTGCTGTCAACGTTTTTATTATGTTCCATTTACTCATGATTCTTTTAATGGCGTTGTGAACTGGAATATTAGTAAAAAGGGATATAACGTCAAACGATACTAATATGTCATTTTCTTCAATCCTTATATCACGAGTTTTTGTTTTTAATTCAATAGAATTTTTTATGTTATAGTCCTTAGAGATTAAATGCTTTAGAATTTGACCCACATATTTTGATAAGTTATAACATGGTACTTGGGTTGAAGATATAATAGGCCTAAGTGGAATCCCTACTTTGTGGATTTTCGGTAAACCATATATCCTAGGTGCAATGGCTGAAGAGCATACCAGCTTGTGTTTTTGCCAGTTGTCAATAATACCATTTTTTAAGAGGTCAGAGACTATATTATTGTTCATTCTCTGTAGTTTTTCAGTTGGGTCAGCTCTAATAACTCTATAAGTTACTTTGTCCTCTAGAATTGTTTCCATTTTTTGTTCATATTCACTTTTAAGTATCGCCACAGTTTTGTTACCTTTATCCGCTTGTACAATTACAATGTCATTATGTCTTTTGAGAAATTCCCTTGTTACCTTAAATATCTTTAATATTAGTTTTTCTTTAATAGTTATGTTGTTTTTCCTTTTGTACGATATTATGTTGTTTGCTAATTTAGTTCTTGCGATGTCCTTTTCTTTGTTGTCATTTTCATCAATTGCTTGTATGCATTGTTCAACGTCAGCTATAACATCTATAGGGGAAAACCTACGTTTATCTACCGGTAGTGCAAATTTTTTACCCAGAGTCAGCAACCATTTACACTCCATAGGTATTTCATATGTGGTTTTATTTTCAAACCAACTGTCATTGTAAACAAATCCGAACTGTTTGAACATCTTTTCTTTCAGTGTGTTTCGTTTACTTTATTTCTTATTTGCTTGCATCTAGTCATCTGTTTATTTACAAAAGAATTATAGTCAGTCATCATCAAACTGTCCCTGATTGCATTAGCCAATTGGAAAATTTTTTGTTTAGTCAACTTAATATTTGTATTAGTCTGTGCAATTTCCAAATTAAGAAGTTTTTTGTGAAAATTTTGTTCTATTGTTCTCAATTGTTCCTGAATATTTCGGCATTTAAAGAATTGTTTTACCTGTTTTGTGGAATTTGTCGTGTGTTTTGGAATTAAGCCATAACTTCTGCAAGATAACAAGAATACCAGCCTCTCTTTTTGGTGTGCTAGACTCTTCAATTCATTGCAGTATTCCTTCATTGTTTTGCACGTCTCACTATTGTATTTAAGTTCGATATGTTTAAAAAATCCCTTCATGTTTTTGTTGGTGTTGGTAGATGAATATAATGTAATTATATTTTTGTTTACAATTTACAATAGATATGATTTCGGCAAGCTCTCCGATACTGATGTTTATGATGATTATAGTTGGCCAATAATTTTATTAGTAGTTATAGATTCTATTCTTGAGCTATTTAGGCCTATTCTTGGAAAGTAATTAAAAACTCAATTTAATTACTGTTTTTCCCGACGTTTCGTCGATTATTTGTCGACTTTATCAAGGGCGTCTATTTTTTATTTAAATAAATCATAAAATAAAAATACAATTACATTATAATTGAAAACAAAAATTTTTCAGAATTATATACTTACAAAATAAAACGTTAATACATTAATTCAAATTAAAATAAACATGTCAAACATAAACACAAAACATCTGAACGATTTAGACAGGTTCAAACAAAAACATATCTTAGCTTAAATACAGATTAGCTGATAGCGATTCTATAGCTGCCATTAATGTTGTCAGTGTCCTCTTTCAAGTTCATTGTGATACCTATTTTCTTTTGTATGTGTAGACTTTCTTTGGTGTATCTCTTTTTGATAATTTTTTCTTTGTCCAATATTTTGATGTTATTAAAGTCAGCTGTGTGACCTGTTTTTATTATGTGTTGTGCCAATGCAGTTGTCTCCTTTCTTTTGCTTATGTCCATTTTATGCTCAGCTATTCTTGTCGATAAGCTTCTCTTTGTTGTTCCTATGTATATTTGATTACACTTTGCTAATTCATTCCCCATGCATGGTATTTCGTAAACAACATTGTTTTGTTGTTGCTTTTGAATAGGCGCCTTAATTTTTGTAAATATTGTGTTTAATGTATTCGTTGGTTTGTATGCAAAGCCTATCTTGTTGTTGTTTTTTATAATTTTTCGTATATTGATGTTGTCTGTTAGGCCAGGAATGTATTGTACACTGTGAAAATTACGGTTTACTTTTTCGTTTACATTGTCATTAGGTTTGTTTGTTTTTAAACGGTGTTTCACTCAAACGCCCACCACCCAAAGTTAAAATTCACAATGGAAATTGAAAAGGACTATACAATTACATACTTGGATACAAAGCTAATTCGATCTTCAGAAAAAATTATTCTTGACTGGTATTCTAAAGAATCTGCATCCGGAAGATTAATGAATTACAACGCAACACAACCTAGAAGTCAGATTTTAAATACAGCAAAGAACTTTATAGAGAGAGTCCTAAATATCAGCGATGAACGTTTTCACAACATTAATATACATAAAATATACAACACACTTAGCAACAATAGTTTTCCAAAAAATGTTACTAAAACCTTAATAGAAACAGTGAAACACCGTTTAAAAACAAACAAACCTAATGACAATGTAAACGATTGATTTTTATTTTAATTCAGTATCACATTATTAGAAGTTTGATTAAGGAGATGCTTGAAGTCAGAAATTATGATCTCCTATTGTACTTCTTGGTTTTTGATAGCTAAATATGATTTGTAAAAAAAAAACAAAATGTACATATTTCTTTCTCAGCGTTTTAGTAATTTTCGTCATGAGATTACCCGAAGGTGAATCAATAACCAGGTGGCAGCGTAAGCGAATTCATTAGTTTTCGCCGTGAACACTACTGTCAAACTCCATCTATAAAAAAACTCTGTGTATTTTTTATATATGAAGTTTGACAGTAATTTTTACCAGCAAAAATTAATGAAGTACCACATGGTAATTAATTTGCCTTGGATTACCTTTTATGAATTCGCCTTAGCACTACATTCTTGTTTTTAAATTAAATTTTTCAATTTTTCTTTCAGAATCGTAATTTGAAGTAGAAGTAGTAGCTAAAACATTCTTATGAATGTTTTAGCTTCTACTTGCTTTTCCCCACTTCATGTTTAACCTTTGAAATTTCAAGTCAAAGTTTTCAGTATTATTTTCATCAGTGTGGAGTGAAAAGTTTGCAAAACAACAGACCACTATAAGCCAGCAAACTCATGTCAACCACAAAGCAATACTGAAAATAATACTCTAAGTTACCAAATAGTAGCTAAAAAGCTGTACATAAAGTATTTAAAATTTTTTTTAATTTCTCAGTAATTTTAAAAGGCGTTTATTATGTTTAAGCAAATCATAAATACAATTTTGGTGCAGTTAGTTCTAACGAGGATTCTTATTGTGATATAGATATTAAGTAATTTATATTAAAAAAAATCTAAGCTTTATACATGTGTAATGTAATTGTACATAGGAATTGTACTCCTCTTTTTAAAACTGCACCGAAAAAAAAACATTGCATTGAATGTTTCATCACTGAGTTGTTTACTTTTTATTCTTATAAAAATAAAAAACTTGCAAAGCTAGAAGGTTCTAAACCAAAATTCTGTTCTTTTAAATTAAAGATAAATGACCAAATAATATAATTTTTGATATTCTGTTACAATTTTGGCTATTTTTTAAGCAAATTATTTTGTAAGCCAATGTAAAAAACAACTGTTTGACTAATTCTTGAAACAAATTGTTTTACTCTCTACTTGAAAGAACACTAAGGTATAATTAGTTATTTTAAATTAATTTTATTTAAAATGAATGTACCTTCATTTCACGCACTAATGGCAATAAGCAACAACTAGCTAAAATTTTTAGTTACTGAACCATGCGAAGAAAAAATAACATATGAAATTACTTTAAAGATCATGATAAATTTATTAGTCTATTAGCTCTGACCTTTATATCATAACGATGATATAATACTAATAAATGAAGTCCGAATGAATTTTCATCCTAATACAAATTTGACTTTCATCAATTTATAAATTCTTCAGATGTGGCCTGGCTATTACGCATTATAGATATGATCAACCCATTATTTCTAGCAAACAAATTTAATTTTCTTATAATTTTATGTAATGTTTGAACAAGGTATGAGATTTTTATAATCAATTCCTGAGAATCGATTACATTGATTATTACAGGAATTTATTACGACCATTAGTAAATATTTAATATATTCTGTTGTAACGCAAAGAACTATTTCAATTACAACTTCTAGCATGTAACAAAAAATGGCTTTCGCAAAAGTAAGTCTTTATATGGCAAATACTTTTTAATGCAATGTCTAATTTTTTCCTGGGATTGTGAAAAATAATTGAATTAAAATTGTAAATATAAACAGAAAATATGTATCTACGTACTAGTACATATATCCAAAAACGAATTTTTAATTATTTTATATTATAATTTTTTGTACGACAATATATTATAGGTACATAAAATAATATAACTAAAAAAATCTTTTATTATCAGCCCTGTAGTAAATTACAAACCTGCGCCTGCATATAACTTAGCCAAACACCTCACCACATTCTTAAAAGAGAAAATAAATTTGCAGAACATATACATGTTACGAAATACACAAAACCTCATAAACAAAACTAAGGACATCAAAATCAGTGATAATACGAGACTCGTATAAAGGATCTATATACATCGACATAAAGGATCTATATACATCAATACCTGTTAATAATCATATTAACCTACAATTAAATAATTTACTTGAAAGAAATTAATCAAAGTACTTTTGATTTTATTGATATTGAAAGAAAATATTTTTCTTTATAACTATAGAAGTTTTTCTTTTTCACTCGTTTGAAGTTCTTTCAAGAATACACACATATTTAATTTTTATAATATATATTTTATAATAAATAAAGATTCTTTTATAAAATCTTTGTCTCAATATTTAATTATATTCACACACGAAACTTTGACTATCCTACGTAACACACTTTCCAACCTATACGACAATCAATATATCAACGAAATAATGGATATTGCAAAGACGATATTAAAACAAAACTACTTTAGATTCAATAAACTACCTGATGGACTCGGCATGGGAAACCCAACATCTGCAATCTTCACAGAGATTTTCATGCAACATTTATAACAACTACATATCAAAAAACTGATGGAAAAACATAAAATAACCCATTACTACAGATACGTAGACGACATAACATGCATCCTAGAAAGAGACAACGTCGAACAAATACTTATAGACTTAAACATAATACATAACAAAATGACATACACAATGTAAAAAGAGCAAAACAGAACTTTACATTATCTTGACATATCAATAACACGAGGAAGTGATACATTAAACTTTGACATTTATAGAAAGCCAACTATGACAGACACAACACACAGAGTTTTTTTATAGATGGAGTTTGACAGTAGTGTTCACGGCGAAAATGAATTCGCTTACGCTGCCACCTGGTTATTGATTCACCTTCGGGTAATCTCATAATTTCTGCCTTCAAGCATCTCCTTAATCAAACTTCTAATAATGTGATACTGAATTAAAATAAAAATCAATCGTAGTATAGCTAGTTACTTGAAAGACTACGAAAAATGTATTAATCAGTATATTAAAAAAATTTATAAAATCGCACAAAGGTTTAGTTTTTCGCTAATGTTTCGAAAATTATTCTGCACAAACACATACATTTATAACCATGAAGCAACACGATGAAGGCGAATTAGTTACCAAGTGGCAGAATAGGCGAATTCACAATTTTTTGCTGGTAGAAATTACTGTCGAACTTCATATATAAAAAATATACACAGATTTTTTTATATACGGGATTTGACCGTAGTGTTTACGGTAAAAATTAATGAATCCGCTTACGCTGCGTCCTGGTAATTAATTCGCCTTGAACACGATCAAGTTTTCCACTCATACTGCTTGTTAAAATTCAATGAAACGGCTGTGACGTAGGCTGCATGCATCTTGAAAGCAATTTTTTTGTCAAAATGCAAAAAGTCATGACGGCAAAATTTTTGTAAAAACAAAAATGAAGAATGGTTCAAGAAATCTGTAATTAGCTGTTTTCTTGAACGTTAATAAAAACACTCAACTTGAAAGAAAATTGAAAGCAAGTTCGTTTCAAATTTTAAAAATGTGAATGTATTGAAATTTGAAATGAAAAACTCGATTGTGTAACTCTTAAGTAAACGATCGGTAGAGGAATTAAATTCTAATCAACTGAAGTGTAGAGTATTTCTTTAGAGACTTTACGAAAAAAGTTATTAAGCAACAAAATGTAAAAACGACGCTTAAGTTTATAAGTTTAGTTTTGGCATATATCTCGAAAACTATTGAAAATACCTTTCAAAATATGTACAAGTTTTAGAAACACTTGCATTCAGATGATATGTCGCTGCAAAGTTTTGCTAATTAAAAATCATAAAGCTTTAATCTAATTAAAGCTTTAATCTAATCGGAAAAGGTTTTTAACAAACACTCATTAAAATTGTAACAAACTTTTTGTCACCTTCACTTTTATAAAAATAAAGGTGCTGCACGTAAGATATATATCGTTTATATCGAGATAAATTTCAGTTATCCGAAAATTTTTAACTTAACAAATTTTAACTTAAATCTGTACAAAATTTGCAACCTAGCTCAATAGAGAATAGGGGACAAATATATGTTGTTGATACTTACGTCCAGTCATATCTCAAGAAAATTTGACGAATGGTGCCATATTTACGTTAGGACTAATTAATAGAGTACAAAATTACCTTTTCAATACTTGGCACAACTTGTTTTTTGTTTTTTTCAATTTTATTATATCATTATCAAAAATTTTTTTACATTTTTCATATTTGAACCATGTTATCCACATCGGTATTTTCTTCTAACCACTAAGTACATTCTTTTATCATATACCAATTAAAAAATTAACTTTTTAACGTGAGTGATTTCGTACATTAGAAAATTTTGCTGGCTAATAACTTATTTCATACAGTTGTTTAAAAAACGAGCTACACCACGATCGATTTTTATTCTCTATCGATCACATATACAGGTAAACATATTTACACGTATACAAGCTTTCGAGAAATGAGCAAAAAGTTTAAATTTAACCAAATTTTTACAATTAGAAAATTCGCTGCTTAATAACTTTTTTGCTAGAGTCTTTAACCCTTTCGGCCCCAACGTTGCTTGTGAGCAACTTCATATGTTTGACGACTAACAGTCAGCGTTGTTTTTGTTTTTGATCGTGTAACCGTACCGATATCGAAAGCTGCAAGTGTTCTCTTTAAGTTGAATAAAACAACAGTTAATTTCATTGTCAATTAGCAAAGTTATATTCATTAGTGCGCGAGTGTATCAAGACAAATATATTTGCGAATTTGGAAAGAGGTTTTTATACATGTGCCTTTTTTTCAAAATTATAAAAAAAATTTAAAATATGTTTAATGAATCTTTTTTAGTAAATATCATTTAAAATATTTGTAGAAGTTAAATCTTAGAATTTCAAACAAACAACAGTTGAGTAATTTTCAAATTTGTCAAGTTGCTTGTGAGCAACTTTGGGCAATTATGGTAATTAATTTACATACTTTTAGACATGAGACGCCAAGAGAAGGGCTTGACTAACAAAGACATTGAAATAATTTTGAACTTCGATTGGGATGTTTCCAGTGACGAGCAAAGCAGCGATGAGCAGGAAGACATATCTGCCGTGCTGGAGAGGAATTTGGAAGGGATCGTGGAAAGAGGAGAAAGCATAGAGATCGGCCTTCTTGACAACATACTGGCGGATGAGTTTGAGCAAGAATCTTCTGGTGCTGTTAATATGTGCTTTGAAAAAATTGATCCGAAATCTCTCAAATGGAGATCAAGGCCATATGAAGCCCCAGACACTATTTTGAAGGACGATAATATCCTGGAAGTTCATGAAGTTTTGACACCAGCTGAATATTTCGAAAAAATGTTTGATACTCGTTGCATTGATTTGATCACACAGCAAACTAATTTATATGGACTACAGGAACTTGGCATTGAGCTTAACTGTACTAAGGAGGAAATAAGACGGTATATTGGTGCTTTGTTATACTTAGGTGTTTTTAGACTGCCCCAGTTTAAAATGGCATGGGCCCAAAACATAAAGCTTACGGCTATATCAGAAGCAATGTCTCGCGGCCGGTTTGAAAAAATTAAGCAGTGCTTACATTTCAACGAAAACAGTCAACAACCTAAAAAGGACGATTTAAATTATGACAAGCTGTACAAGATACGCCCTTTGCTAAATATCCTCAAGGAGAACTTCAATAATCTACCTCAGGAAGAGCATCAAAGTGTTGATGAACAGATAATTGCATTCAAAGGTATACATCAATATAAATTCATACATTCATAAATTTATAGTGTTACTCTTGGTTATAGGACGGTCTCCTTATAAACAATGGCGATGGAGCCCGAAGGAAAAAGCTTACATTGATGTTCCAAGACCTGCTATTGTTGCTTCCTATAATAAAGGCATGGGAGGGGTTGACCTGGCTGATATGCTCATGGAGCTGTACAAGGTTAACCACCGCTCAAGAAAATGGTACATAAGAATCTTCTATTGGTGCCTAGGAACATCCGTAACAAATGCCTGGCTGCTTTATAGAAAACATCTTCGCTTACTTCAACCCAACCAGAAACATATTTCATTAATACAATTTCAACTGGAAATTGCTAATTCACTTTTGCAATATAGTTCCGTTGATGAAGATTCCATCCAAAGAAAAAGAGGTCGACCATCGAATTTGGAAAAAAAAAAATAATCCAACATCTTCCGATGGTATCTCTCCCTTGAGCAGTGTGTCTTCGCAAAGCACCAAAAAGTATAGGTTTCAACCGAACCCTCCAGATGCAAAGCGGTATGATAAAGTGGATCATTGGGTAGTATTTGGCGAAAAAGGTCGCTGCAGATTGTGCAAAACAGGAACTCCAATGTCCAAATGTCTTAAATGTAAAGTCCATCTTTGCTGTAATAATAACAAAAATTGTTTTTTGTCCTTTCATACTTAACTTTTAAAATAATTCAATAAAACTTAATACGGCTATAATTACAAAACAAAATTTTTTATATATTTTTTATATACCACAATTGCCCAACGTTGCTCACAAGCAACTTTCTCTACCGCCCAAACGAAAGGGCGCGGCGACTTGAAATTTTGGCGAGACACTCATTAAACGACTACAAAATTATTAAAAGTAAAACAAAATTTTTCGGGATACAGATAAAAAGTTGGGGTCGAAAGGGTTAAGAAATACCACGATCGACTCGTACTTTTGAACTTTATCGTTCCTATGCATCGGTATGCGTACACGCAGAATAGTAACTAAGTTATTTATGAAACACGTGTGTATGGCACGTGTAGTTTGTTCACATTTTTCTACATCCACATGTTGTTTGTTTACATTTTGCTGAATACATATACAAGTAGCATGATAAATTTTTTTTGTAAATACTCCTTGTTTGCAACTCTGTTGAAAAATTTAGGTTTTTGCTTAACCCAACGTTTATACCTGATATAAATTTGTGTTGATATGTTAAGCTGGCTACAGACAACGCAATTTGTTTCTGCAACACGTTTCACATTCAGATTTCATGTTTTGACACAAACACTGAAACAAACGCAATCTCAGTTCTGTTATTCTATATCATAACATTAACATCGCGCGGAAAAGAAGATGCAAAAATGAATTCTGTTTTTAACTTTTTCAATGCTTGCGTTTATATCAACATATTCAATTAATAATTTTTCAAATACTGCTGCTTTTATAATTTTTTGATTTTTTCACTGCACTCAGTGCAGTAATTGACGATGATTGTGAAACTTTATTGTTTGTCCATCTGTGTGTGTTATGTAAAAATCAAATAAAATAAAGCCCTAATGATGCTACTCAAAGATTGTAGCGAAATGTTGGCAAAATAAAGAGCAAAGTTAAATACTGACCTCGAGCTGGAAAAATGTCTTTTTATTTGGAACTATATGTGTTATATGTTATAAATAAACATATTTCATAACAACCGAATCCTATCAAATTGTAGGTTTCGTAATTCTGCGTAAGGCTTACACGAACATTTGACATAGCATTGTCTTCTTTTATCAATCGGAAGAAATAATCTATATTTGTAAAATTCACATATATGTGGAACCAAACACAATTACTTGGTGTTGCATAGATCGGTTGCTTCATTGACGCCAGCAAGGACTTTTTATCTTCTAATAGCGCAAATATAGTTAAAAACTGTTTTTCACTTAACAGAAAATAAGCCTTGGAAGAAGTATTACAAGTATTCTAGTGTTGTCCAAAATTAAAGATTATTCTAAACAAACAAAGCTACATACGTTGTTACAGTGTTTATCAACAAATCGGCATTTTTGGAGCCAAAATCGGCATATTAATAAATTTGAAAAACTTGCAAGCAGGGGTGCCAGAAAATGTTAACCAAAATTCGGCACTTTTGCGTAAAAAAACTCGGCAAAAATCAGCAAGTTAAAAAATACATTTTTAATACAACAAAAAAGAATTTTATTCACCAAAAGTATTAAATAATTTATAATTTTTTACAAGATTTATATTGAAAATAAAAATGTTTTAATATTTTAATTACAAATTCTACATCAAAATTGATGCAGCTATTTACAATTTTGTATATTTCGTTTTTGTAATGTTTTGATTCCTATATTAATTCTTTAGCCAACGAGCCTAAATATACCTCATTAAATCTCATAAAATGCATTCTATTAATAAATTCCGTTGAGTCACTTTAAAATATTTTGTTTATACTATAAACAATTTCAGAAATTAATTGGGTTATTTCCGCCAGTATAAATTATACTGTTGTTGAAATTTTCGGTAGAAACCGTCGTCGCTGGTTGTATACTTCGTACGTTTGGCGAGCGCTTTCATTTTCCACGTGTTTATTAAAACTGAAGAGATAGTGTTAAAAATAGATAGTGCTAAGAGTAAAAGGTGGTGGGTTTAGGTAACTTGTGCCCGTTTAAATGTTGTGCAGGTAGGTATATAGGTGAATAGTTTAATATTTGGGTCTTTTATTATTAGATAGGTAAGTGTGACCGTCTGTGGGTGTTTTTCGTTTGTAAGAGTGTTTTAGTAATTTTAATGGTGTAAAAATCGTATCAGAGGTTGTGTTTACCTGTTCGTTAATAATATCTCTGTTAAACGTTCGTGTTTTGTAAATTTCCATGTTTTCAAGAATGTCTAGTCTTCTTCTTGTTTTTGTTGTTGTATTCTCTAAGTAATTTGTCGATGGTTGTGTGGTTGTAACCGTCATTTTTAGCTATGGTGTAAATTGTATCGAGTTCTTTGTTATATTTATCTGGAGCGAGTGGTACTTTTTTAAGTCTGTGAATCATATGTCTAAGTGCTGCGAGTTTATGTTGAGTAGGATGGTTTGAGGAGCTGTGGATAGTTGTGTCTGTCATAGTTGGCTTTCTATAAATGTCAATGTTTAATGTGTCACTTCCTCGTGTTATTGATATGTCAAGATAATGCAAAGTCCTGTTTTGCTCTTTTTCCATTGTGCATGTCATTTTGTTATGTATTATGTTTAAGTCTATAAGAATTTGTTCGGCGTTGTGTCTTTCTAGGATGAATATTATGTCGTCTACGTATCTGTAGTAATGGGTTATTTTATGTTTTTCCATCAGTTTTTTTATATGTAGTTGTTCTAAATGTTGCATGAAAATCTCTGTGAAGATTGCAGATGTTGGGTTTCCCATGCCGAGTCCATCAGGTAGTTTATAGAAGTTATTATTGAATCTAAAGTAGTTTTGTTTTAATATCGTCTTTGCAATATCCATTATTTCGTTGATATATTGATTGTCGTATAGGTTGGAAAGTGTGTTACGTAGGATAGTCAAAGTTTCGTGTGTGGGTATTGATGTATATAGATCCTTTTTGTCGAAGGAAACGAGTCTCGTATTATCAATGATTTTGATGTCCTTAATTTTGTTTATGAGGTCTTGTGTATTTCGTAACATGTATATGTTCTGCAAATTTGTTTTCTCTTTTAAGAAGGTGGTGAGGTGTTTGGCTAAGTTATATGCAGGCGCAGGTTCGTAATTTACTACAGGTCTGATTGGAATGTTTTCTTTATGAATTTTGGGTTGTGCTCTGAGTGTAGGGGGTCCTGGGTTCATGTTCATGTATATGTATAATTTTCCGACCGTAAACGTTTTGCAGCGTTTTAGTAGGCTTCGTATTTCCCTTTGGAATGAATCGGTTGGGTCATTCTTGAATGTTGTGAATTTTGCTTTTTGTATGAATTGTTGTGTTTTATCTATATAGTCTTTCTTGTGCATTATTACAGTTGTGTTCCCTTTGTCTGCTTTAGTAAGTAATAGATTATTATTTCGAAGTTTTGCTTTTATCTGTCTAGTAGTTTTTTGTTCGTCGCGATTAGTTTTAGATGCAGTGTGTTCTTTTATTGTTTTTTCAAGTACATCGGCTATCTTGTGTGTCATGTATTCTAGTAGCTTCGGCGTCTACAATTTGGGTTTCAATTGTTTTTTGTATTTTGTCAAAAGGTAGATTATGTTTTAGTCCCTTCTCCACAAGTCTTGTTTCATTGTCGGTGAATTCTATGTTTGTCAGGTTCTTCACCCGTGGATAAAATTCTGAGTTTGTACGTTTTTCAGTCTGTTTATTGAGTTTTATAAATTTTCTTTCCATCCGCTTGTATGTTGTGTAAAATGTGGGAAATAAATGGTAAAGATTATGTCTTGTTAACAAGTCTGTTACTTTTAAATGAATATAATAAGTTTCCTTATTAAGTTTGTCTTTTTTAACATAAAGTGAGCGTATCTCAGTCTTTATCCATGTCAGTTGGGCTACACGCTTTGCGCGTTGGGAAGCGTATGTTTGGTTCGTAATGTTAATAGTTATGTAACGTGGAGTAAAGTTGTTGTTAAGACATTGTTTGTTAAATCGTATATTTGCTATTGTCTTGTGTAGTTGTAGTGTCTTGTTAGTCAGTCTAGTTAATAGAACCTTAGCTTGACTAGCTGTATCTGGTATTAAATTAATTGGGTTATTTCCGCCAGTATAAATTAAACTGTTGTTGAAATTTTCGGTAGAAACCGTCGTCTCTGGCTGTATACTTCGTACGTTTGGCGAGTGCTTTCGATGTGATAACATCATTTTCAAGCCACGTGTTTATTAAAACTGAAGAGATAGTGTTAAAAATAGATAGTGTTAAGAGTAAAAGGTGGTGGGTTTAGGTACCTTGTGCCCGTTTAAATGTTGTGCAGGTAAGTAAATAGGTGAATAGTTTAATATTTGGGTCTTTTATTATTAGATAGGTAAGTGTGACCGTCTGTGGGTGTTTTTCGTTTGTAAGAGTGTTTAGGTAATTTTAGTGGTGTAAAAATCGTGTCAGAGGTTGTGTTTACCTGTTCGTTAATAATATCTCAGTTAAGCGTTCGCGTTTTGTAAATTTCCATGTTTTCAAGAATGTCTAGTCTTCGTCCTTTTTTACTAGGGTGTAATACAGTCATACATTCATCTATTTCCTTTGGTTCGTGTCCATGTGTGTTAAGGTGTTCTGCGAAATTGGAGTCTTCCCTTTTCCTTTTGTATGATCGTATGTGTTCTGTAAACCTTGTTTTTAATGTTCGTCCAGTTTGTCCGATGTATGTATTGTTGCAGGTACAAGTAAATCTGTATACTCCGCTGGTGCTAAATTTATCGGTTGTTTCTATTGATGTCTTGAGATTGTTGGGTAGAGGGTTGGTCGTTTTTAGCGTTGTGTGGAAACATTCTTTCCGGAAAAGGTTAGTTAATCTATATGTTTCTGGTCCTGTGTACGTAAAGCTGTGTTGTCGTGTTTCGTCGATTGTTTCCTTGTCTTCTTTCTTCTTGTTTTTGTTGATGTATTGTCTGATTTTTAGCTTTGGTGTAAATTGTATCGAGTTCTTTGTTATATTTATCTGGAGCGAGTGGTAATATTTTAAGTCTATGAATCATATGTCTAAATGCTGCGAGTTTATGTTGAGTAGGGTGGTTTGAGGAGCTGTGGATAGTTGTGTCTGTCATAGTTGGCTTTCTATAAATGTAAAAGTTTAATGTATCACTTCCTCGTGTTATTGATATGTCAAGATAATGTAAAGTTCTGTTTTGCTCTTTTTCCATTGTGTATGTCATTTTGTTATGTATTATGTTTAAGTCTATAAGAATTTGTTCGGCGTTGTCTCTTTCTAGGATGCATATTATGTCGTCTACGTATCTGTAGTAATGGGTTATTTTATGTTTTTCCTTCAGTTTTTTGATATGTAGCTGTTCTAAATGTTGCATGAAAATCTCTGTGAAGATTGCAGATGTTGGGTTTCCCATGCCGAGTCCATCAGGTAGTTTATAGAAGTTATTATTGAATCTAAAGTAGTTTTGTTTTAATATCGTCATTGCAATATCCATTATTTCGTTGATATATTGATTGTCGTATAGGTTAGAAAGTGCGCAGTTTTAAAAAGAGGAGTACAATTCCTATGTACAATTACATTACACATGTATAAAGCTTAGATTTTTCTTAATATAAATTACTTAATATCTATATCACAATAAGAATCCTCGTTAGAACTAACTGCACCAAAATTGTATTTATGATTTGCTTAAACATCATAAACGCCTTTTAAAATTACTGAGTAATTAAACAAAATTTTTAAATATTTTATATACAGCTTTTTAGCTACTATTTGGTTACTTAGAGTATTATTTTCAGTATTTCTTTGTGGTTGACATGAGTTTGCTGGCTTATTGTGGTCTGTTGTTTTGCAAACTTTTCACTCTACACTGATGAAAATAATACTGAAAACTTTGACTTGAAATTTCAAAGGTTAAACATGAAGTGGGGAAAAGCAAGTAGAAGCTAAAACATTCATAAGAATTTTTTAGCTCCTACTTCTACTTCAAATTACGATTCTGAAAGAAAAATTGAAAAATTTAATTTAAAAAGAAGAACGTAGTGCTAAGGCGAATTCATAAAAGGTAATCCAAGGCAAATTAATTACCATGTGGTACTTCATTAATTTTTGCTGGTAAAAATTACTGTCAAACTTCATATATAAAAAATACACAGAGTTTTTTTTATAGATGGAGTTTGACAGTAGTGTTCACGGCGAAAATTAATGAATTCGCTTACGCTGCCACCTGGTTATTGATTCACCTTCGGGTAATCTCATGACGAAAATTACTAAAACGCTGCGAAAGAAATATGTACATTTTGTTTTTTTTTACAAATCATATTTAGCTATCAAAAACCAAGAAGTACAGTAGGAGATCATAATTTCTGACTTCAAGCATCTCCTTAATCAAACTTCTAATAATGTGATACTGAATTAAAATAAAAATCAATCGTAGTATAGCTAGTTACTTAAAAGACTACGAAAAATGTATTAATCAGTATATTAAAAAAATTTATAAAATCGCACAAAGGTTTAGTTTTTCGCTAATGTTTCGAAAATTATTCTGCACAAACACATACACTTAAAACCCTGAACCAACACGATGAAGGCGAATTAGTTACCAAGTGGCAGAATAGGCGAATTCACAATTTTTTGCTGGTAGAAATTACTGTCGAACTTCATATATAAAAAATATACACAGATTTTTTTATATACGTAGTTTGACCGTAGTGTTTACGGTAAAAATTAATGAATCCGCTTACGCTGCGTCCTGGTAATTAATTCGCATTGAACACGATCAAGTTTTCCACTCATACTGCTTGTTAACATTCAATGAAATCGGCTGTGACGTAGGCTGCATGCATCTTGAAAGCAATTTTTTTTGTCAAGATGCAAAAACTCATGACGGCAAAATTTTTGTAAAAACAAAAATGAAGAATGGTTCAAGAAATCTGTAATTAGCTGTTTCCTTGAACGTTAATAAAAACACTCAACTTGAAAGAAAATTGAAAGCAAGTTCGTTTCAAATTTTAAAAATGTGAATGTATTGAAATTTGAAATGAAAAACTCGATTGTGTAACTCTTAAGTAAACGATCGGTAGAGGAATTAAATTCTAATCAAATGAAGTGTAGAGTATTTCTTTAGAGACTTTACGAAAAAAGTTATTAAGCAACAAAATGTAAAAACGACGCTCAATTTTATAAGTTTCGTTTTGGCTTATATCTCGAAAACTATTGAAAATACCTTTCAAAATATGTACAAGTTTTAGAAACACTTGCATTCAGATGATATGTCGCTGCAAAGTTTTGCTAATTAAAAATCATAAAGCTTTAATCTAATTAAAGCTTTAATCTAATCGGAAAAGGTTTTTAACAAACACTCATTAAAATTATAACAAACTTTTTGTCTCCTTCACTTTTATAAAAATAAAGGTGCTGCACGTAAGATATATATCGTTTATATCGAGATAAATTTTAGTTATCCGAAAATTTTTAGTTATCAAATATTAACTTAAATCTGTTCAAAATTTGCAACCTAGCTCAATAGAAAATAGGGAACAAATATATGTTGTTGATACTTACGTCCAGTCATATGTTCTTTGTTATATTTATCTGGAGCGAGTGGTAATATTTTAAGTCTATGAATCATATGTCTAAATGCTGCGAGTTTATGTTGAGTAGGGTGGTTTGAGGAGCTGTGGATAGTTGTGTCTGTCATAGTTGGCTTTCTATAAATGTAAAAGTTTAATGTATCACTTCCTCGTGTTATTGATATGTCAAGATAATGTAAAGTTCTGTTTTGCTCTTTTTCCATTGTGTATGTCATTTTGTTATGTATTATGTTTAAGTCTATAAGAATTTGTTCGGCGTTGTCTCTTTCTAGGATGCATATTATGTCGTCTACGTATCTGTAGTAATGGGTTATTTTATGTTTTTCCTTCAGTTTTTTGATATGTAGCTGTTCTAAATGTTGCATGAAAATCTCTGTGAAGATTGCAGATGTTGGGTTTCCCATGCCGAGTCCATCAGGTAGTTTATAGAAGTTATTATTGAATCTAAAGTAGTTTTGTTTTAATATCGTCATTGCAATATCCATTATTTCGTTGATATATTGATTGTCGTATAGGTTAGAAAGTGCGCAGTTTTAAAAAGAGGAGTACAATTCCTATGTACAATTACATTACACATGTATAAAGCTTAGATTTTTCTTAATATAAATTACTTAATATCTATATCACAATAAGAATCCTCGTTAGAACTAACTGCACCAAAATTGTATTTATGATTTGCTTAAACATCATAAACGCCTTTTAAAATTACTGAGTAATTAAACAAAATTTTTAAATATTTTATATACAGCTTTTTAGCTACTATTTGGTTACTTAGAGTATTATTTTCAGTATTTCTTTGTGGTTGACATGAGTTTGCTGGCTTATTGTGGTCTGTTGTTTTGCAAACTTTTCACTCTACACTGATGAAAATAATACTGAAAACTTTGACTTGAAATTTCAAAGGTTAAACATGAAGTGGGGAAAAGCAAGTAGAAGCTAAAACATTCATAAGAATTTTTTAGCTCCTACTTCTACTTCAAATTACGATTCTGAAAGAAAAATTGAAAAATTTAATTTAAAAAGAAGAACGTAGTGCTAAGGCGAATTCATAAAAGGTAATCCAAGGCAAATTAATTACCATGTGGTACTTCATTAATTTTTGCTGGTAAAAATTACTGTCAAACTTCATATATAAAAAATACACAGAGTTTTTTTTATAGATGGAGTTTGACAGTAGTGTTCACGGCGAAAATTAATGAATTCGCTTACGCTGCCACCTGGTTATTGATTCACCTTCGGGTAATCTCATGACGAAAATTACTAAAACGCTGCGAAAGAAATATGTACATTTTGTTTTTTTTTACAAATCATATTTAGCTATCAAAAACCAAGAAGTACAGTAGGAGATCATAATTTCTGACTTCAAGCATCTCCTTAATCAAACTTCTAATAATGTGATACTGAATTAAAATAAAAATCAATCGTAGTATAGCTAGTTACTTAAAAGACTACGAAAAATGTATTAATCAGTATATTAAAAAAATTTATAAAATCGCACAAAGGTTTAGTTTTTCGCTAATGTTTCGAAAATTATTCTGCACAAACACATACACTTAAAACCCTGAACCAACACGATGAAGGCGAATTAGTTACCAAGTGGCAGAATAGGCGAATTCACAATTTTTTGCTGGTAGAAATTACTGTCGAACTTCATATATAAAAAATATACACAGATTTTTTTATATACGTAGTTTGACCGTAGTGTTTACGGTAAAAATTAATGAATCCGCTTACGCTGCGTCCTGGTAATTAATTCGCATTGAACACGATCAAGTTTTCCACTCATACTGCTTGTTAACATTCAATGAAATCGGCTGTGACGTAGGCTGCATGCATCTTGAAAGCAATTTTTTTTGTCAAGATGCAAAAACTCATGACGGCAAAATTTTTGTAAAAACAAAAATGAAGAATGGTTCAAGAAATCTGTAATTAGCTGTTTCCTTGAACGTTAATAAAAACACTCAACTTGAAAGAAAATTGAAAGCAAGTTCGTTTCAAATTTTAAAAATGTGAATGTATTGAAATTTGAAATGAAAAACTCGATTGTGTAACTCTTAAGTAAACGATCGGTAGAGGAATTAAATTCTAATCAAATGAAGTGTAGAGTATTTCTTTAGAGACTTTACGAAAAAAGTTATTAAGCAACAAAATGTAAAAACGACGCTCAATTTTATAAGTTTCGTTTTGGCTTATATCTCGAAAACTATTGAAAATACCTTTCAAAATATGTACAAGTTTTAGAAACACTTGCATTCAGATGATATGTCGCTGCAAAGTTTTGCTAATTAAAAATCATAAAGCTTTAATCTAATTAAAGCTTTAATCTAATCGGAAAAGGTTTTTAACAAACACTCATTAAAATTATAACAAACTTTTTGTCTCCTTCACTTTTATAAAAATAAAGGTGCTGCACGTAAGATATATATCGTTTATATCGAGATAAATTTTAGTTATCCGAAAATTTTTAGTTATCAAATATTAACTTAAATCTGTTCAAAATTTGCAACCTAGCTCAATAGAAAATAGGGAACAAATATATGTTGTTGATACTTACGTCCAGTCATATGTTCTTTGTTATATTTATCTGGAGCGAGTGGTAATATTTTAAGTCTATGAATCATATGTCTAAATGCTGCGAGTTTATGTTGAGTAGGGTGGTTTGAGGAGCTGTGGATAGTTGTGTCTGTCATAGTTGGCTTTCTATAAATGTAAAAGTTTAATGTATCACTTCCTCGTGTTATTGATATGTCAAGATAATGTAAAGTTCTGTTTTGCTCTTTTTCCATTGTGTATGTCATTTTGTTATGTATTATGTTTAAGTCTATAAGAATTTGTTCGGCGTTGTCTCTTTCTAGGATGCATATTATGTCGTCTACGTATCTGTAGTAATGGGTTATTTTATGTTTTTCCTTCAGTTTTTTGATATGTAGCTGTTCTAAATGTTGCATGAAAATCTCTGTGAAGATTGCAGATGTTGGGTTTCCCATGCCGAGTCCATCAGGTAGTTTATAGAAGTTATTATTGAATCTAAAGTAGTTTTGTTTTAATATCGTCATTGCAATATCCATTATTTCGTTGATATATTGATTGTCGTATAGGTTAGAAAGTGCGCAGTTTTAAAAAGAGGAGTACAATTCCTATGTACAATTACATTACACATGTATAAAGCTTAGATTTTTCTTAATATAAATTACTTAATATCTATATCACAATAAGAATCCTCGTTAGAACTAACTGCACCAAAATTGTATTTATGATTTGCTTAAACATCATAAACGCCTTTTAAAATTACTGAGTAATTAAACAAAATTTTTAAATATTTTATATACAGCTTTTTAGCTACTATTTGGTTACTTAGAGTATTATTTTCAGTATTTCTTTGTGGTTGACATGAGTTTGCTGGCTTATTGTGGTCTGTTGTTTTGCAAACTTTTCACTCTACACTGATGAAAATAATACTGAAAACTTTGACTTGAAATTTCAAAGGTTAAACATGAAGTGGGGAAAAGCAAGTAGAAGCTAAAACATTCATAAGAATTTTTTAGCTCCTACTTCTACTTCAAATTACGATTCTGAAAGAAAAATTGAAAAATTTAATTTAAAAAGAAGAACGTAGTGCTAAGGCGAATTCATAAAAGGTAATCCAAGGCAAATTAATTACCATGTGGTACTTCATTAATTTTTGCTGGTAAAAATTACTGTCAAACTTCATATATAAAAAATACACAGAGTTTTTTTTATAGATGGAGTTTGACAGTAGTGTTCACGGCGAAAATTAATGAATTCGCTTACGCTGCCACCTGGTTATTGATTCACCTTCGGGTAATCTCATGACGAAAATTACTAAAACGCTGCGAAAGAAATATGTACATTTTGTTTTTTTTTACAAATCATATTTAGCTATCAAAAACCAAGAAGTACAGTAGGAGATCATAATTTCTGACTTCAAGCATCTCCTTAATCAAACTTCTAATAATGTGATACTGAATTAAAATAAAAATCAATCGTAGTATAGCTAGTTACTTAAAAGACTACGAAAAATGTATTAATCAGTATATTAAAAAAATTTATAAAATCGCACAAAGGTTTAGTTTTTCGCTAATGTTTCGAAAATTATTCTGCACAAACACATACACTTAAAACCCTGAACCAACACGATGAAGGCGAATTAGTTACCAAGTGGCAGAATAGGCGAATTCACAATTTTTTGCTGGTAGAAATTACTGTCGAACTTCATATATAAAAAATATACACAGATTTTTTTATATACGTAGTTTGACCGTAGTGTTTACGGTAAAAATTAATGAATCCGCTTACGCTGCGTCCTGGTAATTAATTCGCATTGAACACGATCAAGTTTTCCACTCATACTGCTTGTTAACATTCAATGAAATCGGCTGTGACGTAGGCTGCATGCATCTTGAAAGCAATTTTTTTTGTCAAGATGCAAAAACTCATGACGGCAAAATTTTTGTAAAAACAAAAATGAAGAATGGTTCAAGAAATCTGTAATTAGCTGTTTCCTTGAACGTTAATAAAAACACTCAACTTGAAAGAAAATTGAAAGCAAGTTCGTTTCAAATTTTAAAAATGTGAATGTATTGAAATTTGAAATGAAAAACTCGATTGTGTAACTCTTAGGTAAACGATCGGTAGAGGAATTAAATTCTAATCAAATGAAGTGTAGAGTATTTCTTTAGAGACTTTACGAAAAAAGTTATTAAGCAACAAAATGTAAAAACGACGCTCAATTTTATAAGTTTCGTTTTGGCTTATATCTCGAAAACTATTGAAAATACCTTTCAAAATATGTACAAGTTTTAGAAACACTTGCATTCAGATGATATGTCGCTGCAAAGTTTTGCTAATTAAAAATCATAAAGCTTTAATCTAATTAAAGCTTTAATCTAATCGGAAAAGGTTTTTAACAAACACTCATTAAAATTGTAACAAACTTTTTGTCTCCTTCACTTTTATAAAAATAAAGGTGCTGCACGTAAGATATATATCGTTTATATCGAGATAAATTTTAGTTATCCGAAAATTTTTAGTTATCAAATATTAACTTAAATCTGTTCAAAATTTGCAACCTAGCTCAATAGAAAATAGGGGACAAATATATGTTGTTGATACTTACGTCCAGTCATATGTCAAGAAAATTTGACGAATGGTGCCATATTTTCGTTAGAACTAATTAATAGAGTACAAAATTACCTTTTCAATACTTAGTACAAATTGTTTTTTGTTTTTTCAATTTTATTATATCATTATCAAAAATTTGTTTACATTTTTCATATTTGAACCATGTTATCCACATCGGTATTTTCTTCTAACCACTAAGTACATTCTTTTATCATATACCAATTAAAAAATTAACTTTTTAACGTGAGTGATTTCGTACATTAGAAAATTTTGCTGGCTAATAACTTATTTCATACAGTTGTTTAAAAAACGAGCTATACCACGATCGATTTTTATTCTCTATCGATCACGTATACAGGTAAACATATTTACACGTATATAAGCTTTCGAGAAATGAGCAAAAAGTTTAAATTTAACCAAATTAGAAAACCAATTAGAAAATTCGCTGCTTAATAACTTTTTTGCTAGAGTCTTGAAGAAATACCACGATCGACTCGTACTTTTGAACTTTATCGTTCCTATGCATCGGTATGCGTACACGCAGAATAGTAACTAAGTTATTTATGAAACACGTGTGTATGGCACGTGTAGTTTGTTCACATTTTTCTACATGCACATGTTGTTTGTTTACATTTTGCTGAATACATATACAAGTAGCATGATAAGTTTTTTTTGTAAATACTCCTTCTTTGCAACTCTGTTGAAAAATGTAGGTTTTTGCTTAACCCAACGTTTATACCTGATATAAATTTGTGTTGATATGTTAAGCTGGCTACAGACAACGCAATTTGTTTCTGCAACACGTTTCACATTCAGGTTTCATGTTTTGACACAAACACTGAAACCAACAGTGAAACAAACGCAATCTCAGTTCTGTTATTCTATATCATAACATTAACATCGCGCGGAAAGGAAGATGCAAAAATGAATTCTGTTTTTAACTTTTTCAATGCTTGCGTTTATATAAACATTATTATATTCAATTAATAATTTTTCAAATACTGCTGCTTTTATAATTTTATTTTTATATTTATCACTTTTCACATCCCATTTTGTTCTTTCTTAATTACTTAGATGTTTACAGCTTGCTGATTGTCAATGTACTAAAAACAGAAAATAATGAAACAGCGATACAAACAATGCAATCTGTTTCAATGCAACCAGAAAATATCAAAACATTTTGATATTAATTAAACCTGGATTGCAACCTGAAGTGAAACCTGAAACACGAATTCAGACGACGCAATCTGTAAATGAAACAGGTTTCAGAAACAGATTGCGTTGTCTGTAGCTATTTTATTAACAAAACGTCAGCAGATCAGCTGTTAAGTTTTGGTTCATATAAGTGTATAGACGAAGACGTATTTTATTTATTATCATGACAAATCATAATTTGTTTTTCGTCTCCTTAATAATATGTCCACACGTATAACAACCAAGAAAATAAAAAAATAATAATGCATGCCAAAAAGAAATGACAACTTATTGACATTTATTATCAAGACATAGTTGTCTGAGCTGGAGGATTGACAAAATTGTCTTAACGTTGCAATGACACTAATAAGAGGAGTGTAAATCTGATAAATTTTTGTCTTGAGAAAAGTCAAATCATTGTCAAGACAAAAATTACGAATATATGTATATTAAACTTACCTAGAGCCTATACCTGATAAATTTTTGTCCTGAGAAAAGTCAAATCATTGTCAAGACAAAAATGTGTCAGGTATAGGCTCTAGGTAAGTTTAATATACATATATTCGTACGTTAATAAATAAGTGGTCGTTAAAAATGTATTGTTTTAGTCTGCAATTAGGGCTGCCTTTTTGACACATTCAGTCTAGCAAGAAACAATTGGTCTGTTCAGTAACTAAAAATCATGAATTAAGAAAACAACAACAATATGTTGTGTGACGTAGACGTAGATTATATCTGGTAAACAAACATCAGTTGTGTATGGAAAGTGTATCATAGTTAAAGTAAGAGAGCCAATAATTTCTTATATTTTTTACAACAAACACTCATTCTACTATGTCGTAGAAGCGCAGTAAAAATATTCTTTGAATGGCTGAATGCGCAATCTTGTTTCTTGATCCATGACTAAAACTTGTTAGTCCATTTTTTCAATTCTCTGGTAATGTCATCGGAATTTTTACACAAAACAAAATTAACATGAAACTAGTTACTTGCAAAATTGAATAGTGTAAAATCGGTCTTACTAGAATGTGTGCATAAATTAGGGGTACCAGAAAAATTTGATAAGAAATCGGTACTTTTGCACAAAAATATCAGGCTTATCGACACTTTATTATTTAGAAAATCATCAAACGCAATAAAAACCAATAAAACATATTTTTATTAACAAAAAGTGTCAAAAAATTTATCGTTTTAAAAATATATGTTCAAAATGGAAGTGTTTTAATATTTGAATTAAAACTTGACACAGTTGTTTAGCGTTTTGTTGTGTTTTACTTTTTAAATTAACTCTTTACCCAAACATTTTATTAATTTCAAAAAATGCCCTCTATTCATAAATTCAGTTAAATAAAGTTCATCGATTTTTATCAAATTACTTAGTACAGTTCTTAAAAGCCTTTCCATATGGCTGTATAGGTTGTGTATTACTGTTGACTCGCCTTAAAATATTCTGTTTATACTTTTAAGAATTTCTACTTTATATTTAAAAAGGATAAATCAATTTGATTTGGTTCGTTTAATTTTTTTTATAATTTTTTTTTGCTGTATCGATTTGATCAACATTAGTTGAAAATAAGAGTAAATTCTTAACGCCTCATAGAAATCTAGTACTCAAACAACTACTGCTTCAAGCGGCAGCCATCGTGTTTGACTTCGGTGCAATAATTAATGTTTCTGGTAATTTTTTAATGTTTTGAAATTGGTGAAGTCTTTCTGTATTTAAAGACAATTTGATTTTTTCACTGCATTGTCTTCTTTTATCAATCGGAAGAAATAATCTATATTTGTAAAATTCACATATATGTGGAACCAAACACAATTACTTGGTGTTGCATAGATCGGTTGCTTCATTGACGCCAGCAAGGACTTTTTATCTTCTAATAGCGCAAATATAGTTAAAAACTGTTTTTCACTTAACAGAAAAGAAGCCTTGGAAGAAGTGCCGCTCTTTTTAATGTTACAAGATTTCTAGTGTTGTCCAAAATTAAAGATTATTCTAAACAAACAAAGCTACATACGTTGTTACAGTGTTTATCAACAAATCGGCATTTTTGGAGCCAAAATCGGCATATTAATAAATTTGAGGCGAAAAATCGGTAAAAATGGCAGTCCTGACATGAATACTCGAAAAACTTGCAAGCAGGGGTGCCAGAAAATGTTAACCAAAATTCGGCACTTTTGCGTAAAAAAACTCGGCAAAAATCAGCAAGTTAAAAAATACATTTTTAATACAACAAAAAAGAATTTTATTCACCAAAAGTATTAAATAATTTGTAATTTTTTACAAGATTTATATTGAAAATAAAAATGTTTTAATATTTTAATTACAAATTCTACATCAAAATTGATGCAGCTATTTACAATTTTGTATATTTCGTTTTTGTAATGTTTTGATTCCTATATTAATTCTTTAGCCAACGAGCCTAAATATACCTCATTAAATCTCATAAAATGCATTCTATTAATAAATTCCGTTGAGTCACTTTAAAATATTTTGTTTATACTATAAACAATTTCAGAAATTAATTGGGTTATTTCCGCCAGTATAAATTATACTGTTGTTGAAATTTTCGGTAGAAACCGTCGTCGCTGGCTGTATACTTCGTACGTTTGCGAGCGCTTTCATTTTCCACGTGTTTATTAAAACTGAAGAGATAGTGTTAAAAATAGATAGTGCTAAGAGTAAAAGGTGGTGGGTTTTGGTAACTTGTGCCCGTTTAAATGTTGTGCAGGTAGGTAAATAGGTGAATAGTTTAATATTTGGGTCTTTTATTATTAGATAGGTAAGTGTGACCGTCTGTGGGTGTTTTTCGTTTGTAAGAGTGTTTTAGTAATTTTAATGGTGTAAAAATTGTGTCAGAGGTTGTGTTTACCTGTTCGTTAATAATATCTCTGTTAAACGTTCGTGTTTTGTATTTTCCATGTTTTCAAGAATGTCTAGTCTTCGTCCTTTTTTACTTGGGTGTAATACAGTCATACATTCATCTATTTCCTTTGGTTCGTGTCCATGTGTGTTAAGGTGTTTTGCGAAATAGGAGTCTTCCCTTTTCATTTTGTATGATCGTATGTGTTCTGTAAACCTTGTTTTTAATGTTCTGTTATAGTTAGCTTTCTATAAATGTCAAAGTTTAATGTATCACTTCCTCGTGTTATTGATATGTCAAGATAATGCAAAGTTCTGTTTTGCTCTTTTTCCATTGTGTATGTCATTTTGTTATGTATTATGTTTAAGTCTATAAGAATTTGTTCGGCGTTGTCTCTTTCTAGGATGCATATTATGTCGTCTACGTATCTGTAGTAATGGGTTATTTTATGTTTTTCCTTCAGTTTTTTGATATGTAGCTGTTCTAAATGTTGCATGAAAATCTCTGTGAAGATTGCAGATGTTGGGTTTCCCATGCCGAGTCCATCAGGTAGTTTATAGAAGTTATTATTGAATCTAAAGTAGTTTTGTTTTAATATCGTCATTGCAATATCCATTATTTCGTTGATATATTGATTGTCGTATAGGTTGGAAAGTGTGTTACGTAGGATAGTCAAAGTTTCGTGTGTGGGTATTGATGTATATAGATCCTTTATGTCGAAGGAAACGAGTCTCGTATTATCAGTGATTTTGATGTCCTTAATTTTGGTTATGAGGTCTTGTGTATTTCGTAACATGTATATGTTCTGCAAATTTATTTTCTCTTTTAAGAATGTGGTGAGGTGTTTGGCTAAGTTATATGCAGGACTGATTGGAATGTTTTCTTTATGAATTTTGGGCTGTGCTCTGAGTGTAGGGGGTCCTGGGTTCATGTATATGTATAATTTTCCATCCGTAAACGTTTTGCAGCGTTTTAGTAAGCTTCGTATTTCCCTTTGGAATAAATCGGTTGGGTCATTCTTGAATTTTGTGCACTTTGCTTTTTGTATGAATTGTTGTGTTTTATCTATATAGTTTTTCTTGTGCATTATTACAGTTGTGTTCCCTTTGTCTGCTTTAGTAAGTAATAGATTATTAATTCCAAATTTTGCTTTTATCTGTCTAGTAGTTTTTTGTTCGTCGCGATTAGTTTTAGATGCAGTGTGTTCTTTTATTGGGTTTTCAAGTAAATCGGCTATCTTGTGTCTCATGTGTTCTTGTCGGTCCGTTGGTAAGTGTGTAATAGTAGCTTCGGCGTCTACAATTTGGGTTTCAATTGTTTTTTGTATTTTGTCAATAGGTAGATTATGTTTTAGTCACTTCTCCATAAGTCTTGTTTCATTGTCGGTGAATTCTATGTTTGTCAGGTTTTTCACCCGTATATTTGCTATTTTCTTGTGTAGTTGTAGTGTCTTGTTAGTCAGTCTAGTAATAGTACCTTAGCTTGACTAGCTGTATCTGGTATTAAATTAATTGGTTATTTCCGCCAGTATAAATTAAACTGTTGTTGAAATTTTCGGTAGAAACCGTCGTCTCTGGCTGTATACTTCGTACGTTTGTCGAGCGCTTTCGATGTGATAACATCATTTTCAAGCCACGTGTTTATTAAAACTGAAGAGATAGTGTTAAGAGTAAAAGGTGTTGGGTTTAGGTAACTTGTGCCCGTTTAAATGTTGTGCAGGTAGGTAAATAGGTGAATAGTTTAATATTTGGGTCTTTTATTATTCGTCATACATTCATCTATTTCCTTTGGTTCGTGTCCATATGTGTTAAGGTGTTTTGCGAAATTGGAGTCTTCCCTTTTCCTTTTGTATGATCGTATGTGTTCTGTAAACCTTGTTTTTAATGTTCGTCCAGTTTGTCCGATGTATGTATTGTTGTAGGTACAAGTAAGTCTGTATACTCCTCTGGTGCTAAATTTATCGGTTGTTTCTACTGATGTCTTGAGATTGTTGCGTAGAGTGTTGGTCGTTTTTAGCGTTGTGTGTACACCTTCTTTCCGGAAAAGGTTAGTTAATCTATATGTTTCTGGTCCTGTGTACGTAAAGATGTGTCGTCGTGTTGCGTCGATTGTTTCCTTGTTTCCTTGTCTTCTTTCTTCTTGTTTTTGTTGTTGTATTGTCTGAGTAATTTGTCGATGGTTGTGTGGTTGTAACCGTTATTTTTATCTATGGTGTAAATTGTATCGAGTTCTTTGTTATATTTATCTGGAGCGAGTGGTACTCTTTTATGTCTGTGAATCATATGTCTAAATTCTGCGAGTTTATGTTGAGTAGGATGGTTTGAGGAGCTGTGGATAGTTGTGTCTGTCATAGTTGGCTTTCTATAAATGTGAAAGTTTAATGTATCACTTCCTCGTGTTATTGATATGTCTTTTTCTCTTTTTCCATTGTGTATGTCATTTTGTTATGTATTATGTTTAAGTTTATAAGAATTTGCTCGGCGTTGCCTCTTTCTAGGATGCATATTATGTCGTCTACGTATCTGTAGTAATGGGTTATTTTATGTTTTTCCATCAGTTTTTTGATATGTAGTTGTTCTAAATGTTGCATGAAAATCTCTGTGAAGATTGCAGATGTTGGGTTTCCCATGCCGAGTCCATCAGGTAGTTTATAGAAGTTATTATTGAGTCTAAAGTAGTTTTGTTATAATATCGTCTTTGAAATTTCCATTATTTCGTTGATATATTGATTGTCGTATAGGTTAGAAAGTGTGTTACGTAGGATAGTCAAAGTTTCGTGTGTGGGTATTGATGTATATAGATCCTTTATGTCGAAGGAAACGAGTCTCGTATTATCAGTGATTTTGATGTCCTTAATTTTGTTTATGAGGTATTGTGTATTTCGTAACATGTATATGTTCTGCAAATTTATTATCTCTTTTAAGAATGTGGTGAGGTGTTTGGCTAAGTTATATGCAGGCGCAGGTTTGTAATTTACTACAGGTCTGATTGGAATGTTTTCTTTATGAATTTTGGGTTGTGCTCTGAGTGTAGGGGCTCCTGGGTTCATGTTCATGTATATGTATAATTTTCCGTCCGTAAACGTTTTGCAGTGTTTTAGTAGGCTTCATATTTCCCTTTGGAATGAATCGGTTGGGTCATTCTTGAATTTTATGCATTTTGCTTTTTGTATGAATTGTTGTGTTTTATCTATATAGTCTTTCTTGTGCATTATTACAGTTGTGTTCCCTTTGTCCCTTTCGAAGTTTTGCTTTTATCTGTCTAGTAGTTTTTTGTTCGTCGCGATTAGTTTTAGATGCAGTGTGTTCTTTTATTGTTTTTTCAAGTACATCGGCTATCTTGTGTCTCATCTGTTCTTGTCGGTCCGTTGGTAAGTGTGTAATAGTAGCTTCGGCGTCTACAATTTGGGTTTCAATTGTTTTTTGTATTTTGTCAAAAGGTAGATTATGTTTTAGTCCCTTCTCCATAAGTCTTGTTTCATTGTCGGTGAATTCTATGTTTGTCAGGTTTTTCACCCGTGGGTAAAATTCTGAGTTTGTACGTTTTTCAGTCTGTTTATTGAGTTTTATAAATTTTCTTTCCATCCGCTTGTATTTGTCAGTCATCTGATTTTGTATCCTTTCAAGTTAGTTGTGAAAAATTGTGGGAAATAAATGGTAAAGATTATGTCTTGTTAACAAGTCTGTTACTTTTAAATGAATATAATAAGTTTGTCTTTTTTAATATAAAGTGAGCGTATCTCAGTCTTTATCCATGTCAGTTGTGCTACACGCTTTGCGCGTTGGGAAGCGTATGGAGTAATGTTGCTGTTAAGACATTGTTTGTTAAATCGTATATTTGCTATTGTCTTGTGTAGTTTTAGTGTCTTGTTAGTCAGTCTAGTTAATAGTACCTTAGCTTGACTAGCTGTATCTGGTATTAAATTAATTGGGTTATTTCCGCCAGTATAAATTAAACTGTTGTTGAAATTTTCGGTAGAAACCGTCGCACAGATTAGTATTCGACCCAAAAAGCTGGCCAAAAAGGCAAAAATTAATTTGGTGAAATCCTAAGAAAAAATTACGCAGATCGATAGAGAACAAAATTCTACATCATATCGTGCAATTTAAAGGGTGTAAGTTAAGATTTGTAGTTGTGGGACGCTGTTAAATTCAGGAAAGTGAAGAAAATTGCATGCGTTTTTATTGAATTTTTTCGATTTCAAGATATTTATATGATATTTTTTTATGGCTAAACGAATTGAGGTATTACATTGATTTTTTTTTGCCTGAAAGATTTCATCAGCAGCTATTTTCAATATTTAAAAAGAAAAAATTATCTTAAATATTTATTTTTAAAATTTTAATTATAAAAAAAACTGTGTATTTATATATATTAATTCTTACCAAAAACAAAAAAGGAAAAGCTTTTTGAAAGTGAAGATAGCTGTTGTACAAATAATGTTATATACCACAATAAAATATGAAATCTCTAATTTAAGAAAAAAGAAAAGTTATAGATTCTATTCTTGAGCTATTTAGGCCTATTCTTGGAAAGTAATTAAAAACTCAATTTAATTACTGTTTTTCCCGACGTTTCGTCGATTATTTGTCGACTTTATCAAGGGCGTCTATTTTTTATTTAAATAAATCATAAAATAAAAATACAATTACATTATAATTGAAAACAAAAATTTTTCAGAATTATATACTTACAAAATAAAACGTTAATACATTAATTCAAATTAAAATAAACATGTCAAACATAAACACAAAACATCTGAACGATTTAGACAGGTTCAAACAAAAACATATCTTAGCTTAAATACAGATTAGCTGATAGCGATTCTATAGCTGCCATTAATGTTGTCAGTGTCCTCTTTGTAGACTTTCTTTGGTGTATCTCTTTTTGATAATTTTTTCTTTGTCCAATATTTTGATGTTATTAAAGTCAGCTGTGTGACCTGTTTTTATTATGTGTTGTGCCAATGCAGTTGTCTCCTTTCTTTTGCTTATGTCCATTTTATGCTCAGCTATTCTTGTCGATAAGCTTCTCTTTGTTGTTCCTATGTATATTTGATTACACTTTGCTACTTCATTCCCCATGCATGGTATTTCGTAAACAACATTGTTTTGTTGTTGCTTTTGAATAGGCGCCTTAATTTTTGTAAATATTGTGTTTAATGTATTCGTTGGTTTGTATGCAAAGCCTATCTTGTTGTTGTTTTTTATAATTTTTCGTATATTGATGTTGTCTGTTAGGCCAGGAATGTATTGTACACTGTGAAAATTACGGTTTACTTTTTCGTTTACATTGTCATTAGGTTTGTTTGTTTTTAAACGGTGTTTCACTGTTTCTATTAAGGTTTTAGTAACATTTTTTGGAAAACTATTGTTGCTAAGTGTGTTGTATATTTTATGTATATAAATGTTGTGAAAACGTTCATCGCTGATATTTAGGACTCTCTCTATAAAGTTCTTTGCTGTATTTAAAATCTGACTTCTAGGTTGTGTTGCGTTGTAATTCATTAATCTTCCGGATGCAGATTCTTTAGAATACCAGTCAAAAATAATTTTTTCTGAAGATCGAATTAGCTTTGTATCCAAGTATGTAATTGTATTGTCCTTTTCAATTTCCATTGTGAATTTTAACTTTGGGTGGTGGGCGTTGAGTGTTTTCAAGATTTCATCTTTATCGTCGGATTTTATAATAGCAAAAATGTCATCTACATATTTAGCTATGTATTTAATTTTTATGTCCTTATTTTTTAATTCTATTGTAGCATCGTCAAGTAAACTTTCAAGAACTATATCAGCTATGGTTGGAGAAAGAGGATTTCCCATTGGCATGCCGTAAATTTGATTATATACTTTATCCTTATAAATGAAGTAATTATTGTCATTTAGACAAAAACGGAGAATTTCTACAAATTTTGGTTTAGTAATTGCTGTCAACGTTTTTATTATGTTCCATTTACTCATGATTCTTTTAATGGCGTTGTGAACTGGAATATTAGTAAAAAGGGATATAACGTCAAACGATACTAATATGTCATTTTCTTCAATCCTTATATCACGAGTTTTTGTTTTTAATTCAATAGAATTTTTTATGTTATAGTCCTTAGAGATTAAATGCTTTAGAATTTGACCCACATATTTTGATAAGTTATAACATGGTACTTGGGTTGAAGATATAATAGGCCTAAGTGGAATCCCTACTTTGTGGATTTTCGGTAAACCATATATCCTAGGTGCAATGGCTGAAGAGCATACCAGCTTGTGTTTTTGCCAGTTGTCAATAATACCATTTTTTAAGAGGTCAGAGACTATATTATTGTTCATTCTCTGTAGTTTTTCAGTTGGGTCAGCTCTAATAACTCTATAAGTTACTTTGTCCTCTAGAATTGTTTCCATTTTTTGTTCATATTCACTTTTAAGTATCGCCACAGTTTTGTTACCTTTATCCGCTTGTACAATTACAATGTCATTATGTCTTTTGAGAAATTCCCTTGTTACCTTAAATATCTTTAATATTAGTTTTTCTTTAATAGTTATGTTGTTTTTCCTTTTGTACGATATTATGTTGTTTGCTAATTTAGTTCTTGCGATGTCCTTTTCTTTGTTGTCATTTTCATCAATTGCTTGTATGCATTGTTCAACGTCAGCTATAACATCTATAGGGGAAAACCTACGTTTATCTACCGGTAGTGCAAATTTTTTACCCAGAGTCAGCAACCATTTACACTCCATAGGTATTTCATATGTGGTTTTATTTTCAAACCAACTGTCATTGTAAACAAATCCGAACTGTTTGAACATCTTTTCTTTCAGTGTGTTTAGTTTTCTTAAGTGTGTTTCGTTTACTTTATTTCTTATTTGCTTGCATCTAGTCATCTGTTTATTTACAAAAGAATTATAGTCAGTCATCATCAAACTGTCCCTGATTGCATTAGCCAATTGGAAAATTTTTTGTTTAGTCAACTTAATATTTGTATTAGTCTGTGCAATTTCCAAATTAAGAAGTTTTTTGTGAAAATTTTGTTCTATTGTTCTCAATTGTTCCTGAATATTTCGGCATTTAAAGAATTGTTTTACCTGTTTTGTGGAATTTGTCGTGTGATTTGGAATTAAGCCATAACTTCTGCAAGATAACAAGAATACCAGCCTCTCTTTTTGGTGTGCTAGACTCTTCAATTCATTGCAGTATTCCTTCATTGTTTTGCACGTCTCACTATTGTATTTAAGTTCGATATGTTTAAAAAATCCCTTCATGTTTTTGTTGGTGTTGGTAGATGAATATAATGTAATTATATTTTTGTTTACAATTTACAATAGATATGATTTCGGCAAGCTCTCCGATACTGATGTTTATGATGATTATAGTTGGCCAATAATTTTATTAGTAGTTATAGATTCTATTCTTGAGCTATTTAGGCCTATTCTTGGAAAGTAATTAAAAACTCAATTTAATTACTGTTTTTCCCGACGTTTCGTCGATTATTTGTCGACTTTATCAAGGGCGTCTATTTTTTATTTAAATAAATCATAAAATAAAAATACAATTACATTATAATTGAAAACAAAAATTTTTCAGAATTATATACTTACAAAATAAAACGTTAATACATTAATTCAAATTAAAATAAACATGTCAAACATAAACACAAAACATCTGAACGATTTAGACAGGTTCAAACAAAAACATATCTTAGCTTAAATACAGATTAGCTGATAGCGATTCTATAGCTGCCATTAATGTTGTCAGTGTCCTCTTTCAAGTTCATTGTGATACCCATTTTCTTTTGTATGTGTAGACTTTCTTTGGTGTATCTCTTTTTGATAATTTTTTCTTTGTCCAATATTTTGATGTTATTAAAGTCAGCTGTGTGACCTGTTTTTATTATGTGTTGTGCCAATGCAGTTGTCTCCTTTCTTTTGCTTATGTCCATTTTATGCTCAGCTATTCTTGTCGATAAGCTTCTCTTTGTTGTTCCTATGTATATTTGATTACACTTTGCTAATTCATTCCCCATGCATGGTATTTCGTAAACAACATTGTTTTGTTGTTGCTTTTGAATAGGCGCCTTAATTTTTGTAAATATTGTGTTTAATGTATTCGTTGGTTTGTATGCAAAGCCTATCTTGTTGTTGTTTTTTATAATTTTTCGTATATTGATGTTGTCTGTTAGGCCAGGAATGTATTGTACACTGTGAAAATTACGGTTTACTTTTTCGTTTACATTGTCATTAGGTTTGTTTGTTTTTAAACGGTGTTTCACTCAAACGCCCACCACCCAAAGTTAAAATTCACAATGGAAATTGAAAAGGACAATACAATTACATACTTGGATACAAAGCTAATTCGATCTTCAGAAAAAATTATTTTTGACTGGTATTCTAAAGAATCTGCATCCGGAAGATTAATGAATTACAACGCAACACAACCTAGAAGTCAGATTTTAAATACAGCAAAGAACTTTATAGAGAGAGTCCTAAATATCAGCGATGAACGTTTTCACAACATTAATATACATAAAATATACAACACACTTAGCAACAATAGTTTTCCAAAAAATGTTACTAAAACCTTAATAGAAACAGTGAAACACCGTTTAAAAACAAACAAACCTAATGACAATGTAAACGATTGATTTTTATTTTAATTCAGTATCACATTATTAGAAGTTTGATTAAGGAGATGCTTGAAGTCAGAAATTATGATCTCCTATTGTACTTCTTGGTTTTTGATAGCTAAATATGATTTGTAAAAAAAAAACAAAATGTACATATTTCTTTCTCAGCGTTTTAGTAATTTTCGTCATGAGATTACCCGAAGGTGAATCAATAACCAGGTGGCAGCGTAAGCGAATTCATTAGTTTTCGCCGTGAACACTACTGTCAAACTCCATCTATAAAAAAACTCTGTGTATTTTTTATATATGAAGTTTGACAGTAATTTTTACCAGCAAAAATTAATGAAGTACCACATGGTAATTAATTTGCCTTGGATTACCTTTTATGAATTCGCCTTAGCACTACATTCTTGTTTTTAAATTAAATTTTTCAATTTTTCTTTCAGAATCGTAATTTGAAGTAGAAATAGAAGCTAAAACATTCTAATGAATGTTTTAGCTTCTACTTGCTTTTCCCCACTTCATGTTTAACCTTTGAAATTTCAAGTCAAAGTTTTCAGTATTATTTTCATCAGTGTGGAGTGAAAAGTTTGCAAAACAACAGACCACTATAAGCCAGCAAACTCATGTCAACCACAAAGCAATACTGAAAATAATACTCTAAGTTACCAAATAGTAGCTAAAAAGCTGTACATAAAGTATTTAAAATTTTTGTTAATTACTCAGTAATTTTAAAAGGCGTTTATGATGTTTAAGCAAATCATAAATACAATTTTGGTGCAGTTAGTTCTAACGAGGATTCTTATTGTGATATAGATATTAAGTAATTTATATTAAGAAAAATCTAAGCTTTATACATGTGTAATGTAATTGTACATAGGAATTGTACTCCTCTTTTTAAAACTGCACCGAAAAAAAAACATTGCATTGAATGTTTCATCACTGACTTGTTTACTTTTTATTCTTATAAAAATAAAAAACTTGCAAAGCTAGAAGGTTCTAAACCAAAATTCTGTTCTTTTAAATTAAAGATAAATGACCAAATAATATAATTTTTGATATTCTGTTACAATTTTGGCTATTTTTTAAGCAAATTATTTTGTAAGCCAATGTAAAAAACAACTGTTTGACTAATTCTTGAAACAAATTGTTTTACTCTCTACTTGAAAGAACACTAAGGTATAATTAGTTATTTTAAATTAATTTTATTTAAAATGAATGTACCTTCATTTCACGCACTAATGGCAATAATCAACAACTAGCTAAAATTTTTAGTTACTGAACCATGCGAAGAAAAAATAACATATGAAATTACTTTAAAGATCATGATAAATTTATTAGTCTATTAGCTCTGACCTTTATATCATAACGATGATATAATACTAATAAATGAAGTCCGAATGAATTTTCATCCTAATACAAATTTGACTTTCATCAATTTATAAATTCTTCAGATGTGGCCTGGCTATTACGCATTATAGATATGATCAACCCATTATTTCTAGCAAACAAATTTAATTTTCTTATAATTTTATGTAATGTTTGAACAAGGTATGAGATTTTTATAATCAATTCCTGAGAATCGATTACATTGATTATTACAGGAATTTATTACGACCATTAGTAAATATTTAATATATTCTGTTGTAACGCAAAGAACTATTTCAATTACAACTTCTAGCATGTAACAAAAAATGGCTTTCGCAAAAGTAAGTCTTTATATGGCAAATACTTTTTAATGCAATGTCTAATTTTTTCCTGGGATTGTGAAAAATAATTGAATTAAAATTGTAAATATAAACAGAAAATATGTATCTACGTACTAGTACATATATCCAAAAACGAATTTTTTAATTATTTTATATTATAATTTTTTGTACGACAATATATTATAGGTACATAAAATAATATAACTAAAAAAAATCAGACCAGTAGTAAATTACAAACCTGCGCCTGCATATAACTTATCCAAACACCTCACCACATTCTTAAAAGAGAAAATAAATTTGCAGAACATACCCAGTTAGCATTTGGAAGATTGTTTTTACAAAAATCACCAAAGTGAGTCTTTTAAGACTACCCAAGATGACTTAAAACTGATTCATCAGTTATGCGTTTAAAAAGAGACTCGAATATAACTCCCACAAACGCATAGAAAGCGACTTTCTAAAAAAACAAAAAGTACAAAAAGCAAATGCTTGAAATTCGACTGTTTTTAGAATTATTTTGGAGACATATTTAACACAGCCTAACGATGAAAAAATGATTCAAATACATATTTTATTTTTATTTTTTTATTTTTTAATTTTCGTAAAAATCATACATATGTCAATTCGTAAAAAAATAGAGACACAAATGTAAAATAAATTTTTTCAAATTTTTTTAAATTCATTTTTTTAAATTTGAATTTTAAGAAAATTAGGAATAACATGCTAACGAATGTAACACTACGCCTTGACGAGCAATTGATTTGTTCGCACATGAACAAAACGTCAGCAGAATAAGTTACAAACATTTGTACATGTTTGTCTGCGTGGAGAAAACTGCTTCGTTTTCTCGCTGTTTGAAGCCGACATGACATCGACAACGATGGTCTACAATAGCCATTTTAATGTGCGGACATGAAATTGTTTAATGTTTGAACAAATCAATGGCTCGTCAATACGGCGTGTTATAAAAAATAAGCAAACCGTTGTTTGCAATTTTTCAGTTTTGAGAATTGTACTCCTCTTTTTAAAACTGCGCACTTTCTAACCTATACGACAATCAATATATCAACGAAATAATGGATATTGCAATGACGATATTAAAACAAAACTACTTTAGATTCAATAATAACTTCTATAAACTACCTGATGGACTCGGCATGGGAAACCCAACATCTGCAATCTTCACAGAGATTTTCATGCAACATTTAGAACAGCTACATATCAAAAAACTGAAGGAAAAACATAAAATAACCCATTACTACAGATACGTAGACGACATAATATGCATCCTAGAAAGAGACAACGCCGAACAAATTCTTATAGACTTAAACATAATACATAACAAAATGACATACACAATGGAAAAAGAGCAAAACAGAACTTTACATTATCTTGACATATCAATAACACGAGGAAGTGATACATTAAACTTTTACATTTATAGAAAGCCAACTATGACAGACACAACTATCCACAGCTCCTCAAACCACCCTACTCAACATAAACTCGCAGCATTTAGACATATGATTCATAGACTTAAAATATTACCACTCGCTCCAGATAAATATAACAAAGAACTCGATACAATTTACACCAAAGCTAAAAATCAGACAATACATCAACAAAAACAAGAAGAAAGAAGACAAGGAAACAATCGACGAAACACGACAACACAGCTTTACGTACACAGGACCAGAAACATATAGATTAACTAACCTTTTCCGGAAAGAAGGTTTCCACACAACGCTAAAAACGACCAACCCTCTACCCAACAATCTCAAGACATCAATAGAAACAACCGATAAATTTAGCACCAGCGGAGTATACAGATTTACTTGTACCTGCAACAATACATACATCGGACAAACTGGACGAACATTAAAAACAAGGTTTACAGAACACATACGATCATACAAAAGGAAAAGGGAAGACTCCAATTTCGCAGAACACCTTAACACGCATGGACACGAACCAAAGGAAATAGATGAATGTATGACTGTATTACACCCAAGTAAAAAAGGACGAAGACTAGACATTCTTGAAAACATGGAAATTTACAAAACGCGAACGCTTAACTGAGATATTATTAACGAACAGGTAAACACAACCTCTGACACGATTTTTACACCACTAAAATTACCTAAACACTCTTACAAACGAAAAACACCCACAGACGGTCACACTTACCTATCTAATAATAAAAGACCCAAATATTAAACTATTCACCTATTTACTTACCTGCACAACATTTAAACGGGCACAAGGTACCTAAACCCACCACCTTTTACTCTTAACACTATCTATTTTTAACACTATCTCTTCAGTTTTAATAAACACGTGGCTTGAAAATGATGTTATCACATCGAAAGCACTCGCCAAACGTACGAAGTATACAGCCAGAGACGACGGTTTCTACCGAAAATTTCAACAACAGTTTAATTTATACTGGCGGAAATAACCCAATTAATTTAATACCAGATACAGCTAGTCAAGCTAAGGTTCTATTAACTAGACTGACTAACAAGACACTACAACTACACAAGACAATAGCAAATATACGATTTAACAAACAATGTCTTAACAACAACTTTACTCCACGTTACATAACTATTAACATTACGAACCAAACATACGCTTCCCAACGCGCAAAGCGTGTAGCCCAACTGACATGGATAAAGACTGAGATACGCTCACTTTATATTAAAAAAGACAAACTTAATAAGGAAACTTATTATATTCATTTAAAAGTAACAGACTTGTTAACAAGACATAATCTTTACCATTTATTTCCCACATTTTACACAACATACAAGCGGATGGAAAGAAAATTTATAAAACTCAATAAACAGACTGAAAAACGTACAAACTCAGAATTTTATCCACGGGTGAAGAACCTGACAAACATAGAATTCACCGACAATGAAACAAGACTTGTGGAGAAGGGACTAAAACATAATCTACCTTTTGACAAAATACAAAAAACAATTGAAACCCAAATTGTAGACGCCGAAGCTACTAGAATACATGACACACAAGATAGCCGATGTACTTGAAAAAACAATAAAAGAACACACTGCATCTAAAACTAATCGCGACGAACAAAAAACTACTAGACAGATAAAAGCAAAACTTTGAAATAATAATCTATTACTTACTAAAGCAGACAAAGGGAACACAACTGTAATAATGCACAAGAAAGACTATATAGATAAAACACAACAATTCATACAAAAAGCAAAATTCACAACATTCAAGAATGACCCAACCGATTCATTCCAAAGGGAAATACGAAGCCTACTAAAACGCTGCAAAACGTTTACGGTCGGAAAATTATACATATACATGAACATGAACCCAGGACCCCCTACACTCAGAGCACAACCCAAAATTCATAAAGAAAACATTCCAATCAGACCTGTAGTAAATTACGAACCTGCGCCTGCATATAACTTAGCCAAACACCTCACCACCTTCTTAAAAGAGAAAACAAATTTGCAGAACATATACTTGTTACGAAATACACAAGACCTCATAAACAAAATTAAGGACATCAAAATCATTGATAATACGAGACTCGTTTCCTTCGACAAAAAGGATCTATATACATCAATACCCACACACGAAACTTTGACTATCCTACGTAACACACTTTCCAACCTATACGACAATCAATATATCAACGAAATAATGGATATTGCAAAGACGATATTAAAACAAAACTACTTTAGATTCAATAATAACTTCTATAAACTACCTGATGGACTCGGCATGGGAAACCCAACATCTGCAATCTTCACAGAGATTTTCATGCAACATTTAGAACAACTACATATAAAAAAACTGATGGAAAAACATAAAATAACCCATTACTACAGATACGTAGACGACATAATATTCATCCTAGAAAGACACAACGCCGAACAAATTCTTATAGACTTAAACATAATACATAACAAAATGACATGCACAATGGAAAAAGAGCAAAACAGGACTTTGCATTATCTTGACATATCAATAACACGAGGAAGTGATACATTAAACATTGACATTTATAGAAAGCCAACTATGACAGACACAACTATCCACAGCTCCTCAAACCATCCTACTCAACATAAACTCGCAGCATTTAGACATATGATTCACAGACTTAAAAAAGTACCACTCGCTCCAGATAAATATAACAAAGAACTCGATACAATTTACACCATAGCTAAAAATGACGGTTACAACCACACAACCATCGACAAATTACTTAGAGAATACAACAACAAAAACAAGAAGAAGACTAGACATTCTTGAAAACATGGAAATTTACAAAACACGAACGTTTAACAGAGATATTATTAACGAACAGGTAAACACAACCTCTGATACGATTTTTACACCATTAAAATTACTAAAACACTCTTACAAACGAAAAACACCCACAGACGGTCACACTTACCTATCTAATAATAAAAGACCCAAATATTAAACTATTCACCTATTTACCTACCTGCACAACATTTAAACGGGCACAAGTTACCTAAACCCACCACCTTTTACTCTTAGCACTATCTATTTTTAACACTATCTCTTCAGTTTTAATAAACACGTGGAAAATGAAAGCGCTCGCCAAACGTACGAAGTATACAGCCAGCGACGACGGTTTCTACCGAAAATTTCAACAACAGTATAATTTATACTGGCGGAAATAACCCAATTAATTTCTGAAATTGTTTATAGTATAAACAAAATATTTTAAAGTGACTCAACGGAATTTATTAATAGAATGCATTTTATGAGATTTAATGAGGTATATTTAGGCTCGTTGGCTAAAGAATTAATATAGGAATCAAAACATTACAAAAACGAAATATACAAAATTGTAAATAGCTGCATCAATTTTGATGTAGAATTTGTAATTAAAATATTAAAACATTTTTATTTTCAATATAAATCTTGTAAAAAATTATAAATTATTTAATACTTTTGGTGAATAAAATTCTTTTTTGTTGTATTAAAAATGTATTTTTTAACTTGCTGATTTTTGCCGAGTTTTTTTACGCAAAAGTGCCGAATTTTGGTTAACATTTTCTGGCACCCCTGCTTGCAAGTTTTTCAAATTTATTAATATGCCGATTTTGGCTCCAAAAATGCCGATTTGTTGATAAACACTGTAACAACGTATGTAGCTTTGTTTGTTTAGAATAATCTTTAATTTTGGACAACACTAGAATACTTGTAATACTTCTTCCAAGGCTTATTTTCTGTTAAGTGAAAAACAGTTTTTAACTATATTTGCGCTATTAGAAGATAAAAAGTCCTTGCTGGCGTCAATGAAGCAACCGATCTATGCAACACCAAGTAATTGTGTTTGGTTCCACATATATGTGAATTTTACAAATATAGATTATTTCTTCCGATTGATAAAAGAAGACAATGCTATGTCAAATGTTCGTGTAAGCCTTACGCAGAATTACGAAACCTACAATTTGATAGGATTCGGTTGTTATGAAATATGTTTATTTATAACATATAACACATATAGTTCCAAATAAAAAGACATTTTTCCAGCTCGAGGTCAGTATTTAACTTTGCTCTTTATTTTGCCAACATTTCGCTACAATCTTTGAGTAGCATCATTAGGGCTTTATTTTATTTGATTTTTACATAACACACACAGATGGACAAACAATAAAGTTTCACAATCATCGTCAATTACTGCACTGAGTGCAGTGAAAAAATCAAAAAATTATAAAAGCAGCAGTATTTGAAAAATTATTAATTGAATATGTTGATATAATGATGTTGATATAAACGCAAGCATTGAAAAAGTTAAAAACAGAATTCATTTTTGCATCTTCTTTTCCGCGCGATGTTAATGTTATGATATAGAATAACAGAACTGAGATTGCGTTTGTTTCAGTGTTTGTGTCAAAACATGAAATCTGAATGTGAAACGTGTTGCAGAAACAAATTGCGTTGTCTGTAGCCAGCTTAACATATCAACACAAATTTATATCAGGTATAAACGTTGGGTTAAGCAAAAACCTAAATTTTTCAACAGAGTTGCAAAGAAGGAGTATTTACAAAAAAAATTTATCATGCTACTTGTATATGTATTCAGCAAAATGTAAACAAACAACATGTGGATGTAGAAAAATGTGAACAAACTACACGTGCCATACACACGTGTTTCATAAATAACTTAGTTACTATTCTGCGTGTACGCATACCGATGCATAGGAACGATAAAGTTCAAAAGTACGAGTCGATCGTGGTATTTCTTAACCCTTTCGACCCCAACTTTTTATCTGTATCCCGAAAAATTTTGTTTTACTTTTAATAATTTTGTAGTCGTTTAATGAGTGTCTCGCCAAAATTTCAAGTCGCCGCGCCCTTCTAATGAATGTTTTAGCTTCTACTTGCTTTTCCCCACTTCATGTTTAACCTTTGAAATTTCAAGTCAAAGTTTTCAGTATTATTTTCATCAGTGTGGAGTGAAAAGTTTGCAAAACAACAGACCACTATAAGCCAGCAAACTCATGTCAACCACAAAGCAATACTGAAAATAATACTCTAAGTTACCAAATAGTAGCTAAAAAGCTGTACATAAAGTATTTAAAATTTTTGTTAATTACTCAGTAATTTTAAAAGGCGTTTATGATGTTTAAGCAAATCATAAATACAATTTTGGTGCAGTTAGTTCTAACGAGGATTCTTATTGTGATATAGATATTAAGTAATTTATATTAAGAAAAATCTAAGCTTTATACATGTGTAATGTAATTGTACATAGGAATTGTACTCCTCTTTTTAAAACTGCACCGAAAAAAAAACATTGCATTGAATGTTTCATCACTGACTTGTTTACTTTTTATTCTTATAAAAATAAAAAACTTGCAAAGCTAGAAGGTTCTAAACCAAAATTCTGTTCTTTTAAATTAAAGATAAATGACCAAATAATATAATTTTTGATATTCTGTTACAATTTTGGCTATTTTTTAAGCAAATTATTTTGTAAGCCAATGTAAAAAACAACTGTTTGACTAATTCTTGAAACAAATTGTTTTACTCTCTACTTGAAAGAACACTAAGGTATAATTAGTTATTTTAAATTAATTTTATTTAAAATGAATGTACCTTCATTTCACGCACTAATGGCAATAATCAACAACTAGCTAAAATTTTTAGTTACTGAACCATGCGAAGAAAAAATAACATATGAAATTACTTTAAAGATCATGATAAATTTATTAGTCTATTAGCTCTGACCTTTATATCATAACGATGATATAATACTAATAAATGAAGTCCGAATGAATTTTCATCCTAATACAAATTTGACTTTCATCAATTTATAAATTCTTCAGATGTGGCCTGGCTATTACGCATTATAGATATGATCAACCCATTATTTCTAGCAAACAAATTTAATTTTCTTATAATTTTATGTAATGTTTGAACAAGGTATGAGATTTTTATAATCAATTCCTGAGAATCGATTACATTGATTATTACAGGAATTTATTACGACCATTAGTAAATATTTAATATATTCTGTTGTAACGCAAAGAACTATTTCAATTACAACTTCTAGCATGTAACAAAAAATGGCTTTCGCAAAAGTAAGTCTTTATATGGCAAATACTTTTTAATGCAATGTCTAATTTTTTCCTGGGATTGTGAAAAATAATTGAATTAAAATTGTAAATATAAACAGAAAATATGTATCTACGTACTAGTACATATATCCAAAAACGAATTTTTTAATTATTTTATATTATAATTTTTTGTACGACAATATATTATAGGTACATAAAATAATATAACTAAAAAAAATCAGACCAGTAGTAAATTACAAACCTGCGCCTGCATATAACTTATCCAAACACCTCACCACATTCTTAAAAGAGAAAATAAATTTGCAGAACATACCCAGTTAGCATTTGGAAGATTGTTTTTACAAAAATCACCAAAGTGAGTCTTTTAAGACTACCCAAGATGACTTAGAACTGATTCATCAGTTATGCGTTTAAAAAGAGACTCGAATATAACTCCCACAAACGCATAGAAAGCGACTTTCTAAAAAAACAAAAAGTACAAAAAGCAAATGCTTGAAATTCGACTGTTTTTAGAATTATTTTGGAGACATATTTAACACAGCCTAACGATGAAAAAATGATTCAAATACATATTTTATTTTTATTTTTTTATTTTTTAATTTTCGTAAAAATCATACATATGTCAATTCGTAAAAAATAGAGACACAAATGTAAAATAAATTTTTTTAAATTCATTTTTTTAAATTTGAATTTTAAGAAAATTAGGAATAACATGCTAACGAATGTAACACTACGCCTTGACGAGCAATTGATTTGTTCGCACATGAACAAAACGTCAGCAGAATAAGTTACAAACATTTGTACATGTTTGTCTGCGTGGAGAAAACTGCTTCGTTTTCTCGCTGTTTGAAGCCGACATGACATCGACAACGATGGTCTACAATAGCCATTTTAATGTGCGGACATGAAATTGTTTAATGTTTGAACAAATCAATGGCTCGTCAATACGGCGTGTTATAAAAAATAAGCAAACCGTTGTTTGCAATTTTTCAGTTTTGAGAATTGTACTCCTCTTTTTAAAACTGCGCACTTTCTAACCTATACGACAATCAATATATCAACGAAATAATGGATATTGCAATGACGATATTAAAACAAAACTACTTTAGATTCAATAATAACTTCTATAAACTACCTGATGGACTCGGCATGGGAAACCCAACATCTGCAATCTTCACAGAGATTTTCATGCAACATTTAGAACAGCTACATATCAAAAAACTGAAGGAAAAACATAAAATAACCCATTACTACAGATACGTAGACGACATAATATGCATCCTAGAAAGAGACAACGCCGAACAAATTCTTATAGACTTAAACATAATACATAACAAAATGACATACACAATGGAAAAAGAGCAAAACAGAACTTTACATTATCTTGACATATCAATAACACGAGGAAGTGATACATTAAACTTTTACATTTATAGAAAGCCAACTATGACAGACACAACTATCCACAGCTCCTCAAACCACCCTACTCAACATAAACTCGCAGCATTTAGACATATGATTCATAGACTTAAAATATTACCACTCGCTCCAGATAAATATAACAAAGAACTCGATACAATTTACACCAAAGCTAAAAATCAGACAATACATCAACAAAAACAAGAAGAAAGAAGACAAGGAAACAATCGACGAAACACGACAACACAGCTTTACGTACACAGGACCAGAAACATATAGATTAACTAACCTTTTCCGGAAAGAAGGTTTCCACACAACGCTAAAAACGACCAACCCTCTACCCAACAATCTCAAGACATCAATAGAAACAACCGATAAATTTAGCACCAGCGGAGTATACAGATTTACTTGTACCTGCAACAATACATACATCGGACAAACTGGACGAACATTAAAAACAAGGTTTACAGAACACATACGATCATACAAAAGGAAAAGGGAAGACTCCAATTTCGCAGAACACCTTAACACACATGGACACGAACCAAAGGAAATAGATGAATGTATGACTGTATTACACCCAAGTAAAAAAGGACGAAGACTAGACATTCTTGAAAACATGGAAATTTACAAAACGCGAACGCTTAACTGAGATATTATTAACGAACAGGTAAACACAACCTCTGACACGATTTTTACACCACTAAAATTACCTAAACACTCTTACAAACGAAAAACACCCACAGACGGTCACACTTACCTATCTAATAATAAAAGACCCAAATATTAAACTATTCACCTATTTACTTACCTGCACAACATTTAAACGGGCACAAGGTACCTAAACCCACCACCTTTTACTCTTAACACTATCTATTTTTAACACTATCTCTTCAGTTTTAATAAACACGTGGCTTGAAAATGATGTTATCACATCGAAAGCACTCGCCAAACGTACGAAGTATACAGCCAGAGACGACGGTTTCTACCGAAAATTTCAACAACAGTTTAATTTATACTGGCGGAAATAACCCAATTAATTTAATACCAGATACAGCTAGTCAAGCTAAGGTTCTATTAACTAGACTGACTAACAAGACACTACAACTACACAAGACAATAGCAAATATACGATTTAACAAACAATGTCTTAACAACAACTTTACTCCACGTTACATAACTATTAACATTACGAACCAAACATACGCTTCCCAACGCGCAAAGCGTGTAGCCCAACTGACATGGATAAAGACTGAGATACGCTCACTTTATATTAAAAAAGACAAACTTAATAAGGAAACTTATTATATTCATTTAAAAGTAACAGACTTGTTAACAAGACATAATCTTTACCATTTATTTCCCACATTTTACACAACATACAAGCGGATGGAAAGAAAATTTATAAAACTCAATAAACAGACTGAAAAACGTACAAACTCAGAATTTTATCCACGGGTGAAGAACCTGACAAACATAGAATTCACCGACAATGAAACAAGACTTGTGGAGAAGGGACTAAAACATAATCTACCTTTTGACAAAATACAAAAAACAATTGAAACCCAAATTGTAGACGCCGAAGCTACTAGAATACATGACACACAAGATAGCCGATGTACTTGAAAAAACAATAAAAGAACACACTGCATCTAAAACTAATCGCGACGAACAAAAAACTACTAGACAGATAAAAGCAAAACTTTGAAATAATAATCTATTACTTACTAAAGCAGACAAAGGGAACACAACTGTAATAATGCACAAGAAAGACTATATAGATAAAACACAACAATTCATACAAAAAGCAAAATTCACAACATTCAAGAATGACCCAACCGATTCATTCCAAAGGGAAATACGAAGCCTACTAAAACGCTGCAAAACGTTTACGGTCGGAAAATTATACATATACATGAACATGAACCCAGGACCCCCTACACTCAGAGCACAACCCAAAATTCATAAAGAAAACATTCCAATCAGACCTGTAGTAAATTACGAACCTGCGCCTGCATATAACTTAGCCAAACACCTCACCACCTTCTTAAAAGAGAAAACAAATTTGCAGAACATATACTTGTTACGAAATACACAAGACCTCATAAACAAAATTAAGGACATCAAAATCATTGATAATACGAGACTCGTTTCCTTCGACAAAAAGGATCTATATACATCAATACCCACACACGAAACTTTGACTATCCTACGTAACACACTTTCCAACCTATACGACAATCAATATATCAACGAAATAATGGATATTGCAAAGACGATATTAAAACAAAACTACTTTAGATTCAATAATAACTTCTATAAACTACCTGATGGACTCGGCATGGGAAACCCAACATCTGCAATCTTCACAGAGATTTTCATGCAACATTTAGAACAACTACATATAAAAAAACTGATGGAAAAACATAAAATAACCCATTACTACAGATACGTAGACGACATAATATTCATCCTAGAAAGACACAACGCCGAACAAATTCTTATAGACTTAAACATAATACATAACAAAATGACATGCACAATGGAAAAAGAGCAAAACAGGACTTTGCATTATCTTGACATATCAATAACACGAGGAAGTGATACATTAAACATTGACATTTATAGAAAGCCAACTATGACAGACACAACTATCCACAGCTCCTCAAACCATCCTACTCAACATAAACTCGCAGCATTTAGACATATGATTCACAGACTTAAAAAAGTACCACTCGCTCCAGATAAATATAACAAAGAACTCGATACAATTTACACCATAGCTAAAAATGACGGTTACAACCACACAACCATCGACAAATTACTTAGAGAATACAACAACAAAAACAAGAAGAAGACTAGACATTCTTGAAAACATGGAAATTTACAAAACACGAACGTTTAACAGAGATATTATTAACGAACAGGTAAACACAACCTCTGATACGATTTTTACACCATTAAAATTACTAAAACACTCTTACAAACGAAAAACACCCACAGACGGTCACACTTACCTATCTAATAATAAAAGACCCAAATATTAAACTATTCACCTATTTACCTACCTGCACAACATTTAAACGGGCACAAGTTACCTAAACCCACCACCTTTTACTCTTAGCACTATCTATTTTTAACACTATCTCTTCAGTTTTAATAAACACGTGGAAAATGAAAGCGCTCGCCAAACGTACGAAGTATACAGCCAGCGACGACGGTTTCTACCGAAAATTTCAACAACAGTATAATTTATACTGGCGGAAATAACCCAATTAATTTCTGAAATTGTTTATAGTATAAACAAAATATTTTAAAGTGACTCAACGGAATTTATTAATAGAATGCATTTTATGAGATTTAATGAGGTATATTTAGGCTCGTTGGCTAAAGAATTAATATAGGAATCAAAACATTACAAAAACGAAATATACAAAATTGTAAATAGCTGCATCAATTTTGATGTAGAATTTGTAATTAAAATATTAAAACATTTTTATTTTCAATATAAATCTTGTAAAAAATTATAAATTATTTAATACTTTTGGTGAATAAAATTCTTTTTTGTTGTATTAAAAATGTATTTTTTAACTTGCTGATTTTTGCCGAGTTTTTTTACGCAAAAGTGCCGAATTTTGGTTAACATTTTCTGGCACCCCTGCTTGCAAGTTTTTCAAATTTATTAATATGCCGATTTTGGCTCCAAAAATGCCGATTTGTTGATAAACACTGTAACAACGTATGTAGCTTTGTTTGTTTAGAATAATCTTTAATTTTGGACAACACTAGAATACTTGTAATACTTCTTCCAAGGCTTATTTTCTGTTAAGTGAAAAACAGTTTTTAACTATATTTGCGCTATTAGAAGATAAAAAGTCCTTGCTGGCGTCAATGAAGCAACCGATCTATGCAACACCAAGTAATTGTGTTTGGTTCCACATATATGTGAATTTTACAAATATAGATTATTTCTTCCGATTGATAAAAGAAGACAATGCTATGTCAAATGTTCGTGTAAGCCTTACGCAGAATTACGAAACCTACAATTTGATAGGATTCGGTTGTTATGAAATATGTTTATTTATAACATATAACACATATAGTTCCAAATAAAAAGACATTTTTCCAGCTCGAGGTCAGTATTTAACTTTGCTCTTTATTTTGCCAACATTTCGCTACAATCTTTGAGTAGCATCATTAGGGCTTTATTTTATTTGATTTTTACATAACACACACAGATGGACAAACAATAAAGTTTCACAATCATCGTCAATTACTGCACTGAGTGCAGTGAAAAAATCAAAAAATTATAAAAGCAGCAGTATTTGAAAAATTATTAATTGAATATGTTGATATAATGATGTTGATATAAACGCAAGCATTGAAAAAGTTAAAAACAGAATTCATTTTTGCATCTTCTTTTCCGCGCGATGTTAATGTTATGATATAGAATAACAGAACTGAGATTGCGTTTGTTTCAGTGTTTGTGTCAAAACATGAAATCTGAATGTGAAACGTGTTGCAGAAACAAATTGCGTTGTCTGTAGCCAGCTTAACATATCAACACAAATTTATATCAGGTATAAACGTTGGGTTAAGCAAAAACCTAAATTTTTCAACAGAGTTGCAAAGAAGGAGTATTTACAAAAAAAATTTATCATGCTACTTGTATATGTATTCAGCAAAATGTAAACAAACAACATGTGGATGTAGAAAAATGTGAACAAACTACACGTGCCATACACACGTGTTTCATAAATAACTTAGTTACTATTCTGCGTGTACGCATACCGATGCATAGGAACGATAAAGTTCAAAAGTACGAGTCGATCGTGGTATTTCTTAACCCTTTCGACCCCAACTTTTTATCTGTATCCCGAAAAATTTTGTTTTACTTTTAATAATTTTGTAGTCGTTTAATGAGTGTCTCGCCAAAATTTCAAGTCGCCGCGCCCTTCTAATGAATGTTTTAGCTTCTACTTGCTTTTCCCCACTTCATGTTTAACCTTTGAAATTTCAAGTCAAAGTTTTCAGTATTATTTTCATCAGTGTGGAGTGAAAAGTTTGCAAAACAACAGACCACTATAAGCCAGCAAACTCATGTCAACCACAAAGCAATACTGAAAATAATACTCTAAGTTACCAAATAGTAGCTAAAAAGCTGTACATAAAGTATTTAAAATTTTTGTTAATTACTCAGTAATTTTAAAAGGCGTTTATGATGTTTAAGCAAATCATAAATACAATTTTGGTGCAGTTAGTTCTAACGAGGATTCTTATTGTGATATAGATATTAAGTAATTTATATTAAGAAAAATCTAAGCTTTATACATGTGTAATGTAATTGTACATAGGAATTGTACTCCTCTTTTTAAAACTGCACCGAAAAAAAAACATTGCATTGAATGTTTCATCACTGACTTGTTTACTTTTTATTCTTATAAAAATAAAAAACTTGCAAAGCTAGAAGGTTCTAAACCAAAATTCTGTTCTTTTAAATTAAAGATAAATGACCAAATAATATAATTTTTGATATTCTGTTACAATTTTGGCTATTTTTTAAGCAAATTATTTTGTAAGCCAATGTAAAAAACAACTGTTTGACTAATTCTTGAAACAAATTGTTTTACTCTCTACTTGAAAGAACACTAAGGTATAATTAGTTATTTTAAATTAATTTTATTTAAAATGAATGTACCTTCATTTCACGCACTAATGGCAATAATCAACAACTAGCTAAAATTTTTAGTTACTGAACCATGCGAAGAAAAAATAACATATGAAATTACTTTAAAGATCATGATAAATTTATTAGTCTATTAGCTCTGACCTTTATATCATAACGATGATATAATACTAATAAATGAAGTCCGAATGAATTTTCATCCTAATACAAATTTGACTTTCATCAATTTATAAATTCTTCAGATGTGGCCTGGCTATTACGCATTATAGATATGATCAACCCATTATTTCTAGCAAACAAATTTAATTTTCTTATAATTTTATGTAATGTTTGAACAAGGTATGAGATTTTTATAATCAATTCCTGAGAATCGATTACATTGATTATTACAGGAATTTATTACGACCATTAGTAAATATTTAATATATTCTGTTGTAACGCAAAGAACTATTTCAATTACAACTTCTAGCATGTAACAAAAAATGGCTTTCGCAAAAGTAAGTCTTTATATGGCAAATACTTTTTAATGCAATGTCTAATTTTTTCCTGGGATTGTGAAAAATAATTGAATTAAAATTGTAAATATAAACAGAAAATATGTATCTACGTACTAGTACATATATCCAAAAACGAATTTTTTAATTATTTTATATTATAATTTTTTGTACGACAATATATTATAGGTACATAAAATAATATAACTAAAAAAAATCAGACCAGTAGTAAATTACAAACCTGCGCCTGCATATAACTTATCCAAACACCTCACCACATTCTTAAAAGAGAAAATAAATTTGCAGAACATACCCAGTTAGCATTTGGAAGATTGTTTTTACAAAAATCACCAAAGTGAGTCTTTTAAGACTACCCAAGATGACTTAGAACTGATTCATCAGTTATGCGTTTAAAAAGAGACTCGAATATAACTCCCACAAACGCATAGAAAGCGACTTTCTAAAAAAACAAAAAGTACAAAAAGCAAATGCTTGAAATTCGACTGTTTTTAGAATTATTTTGGAGACATATTTAACACAGCCTAACGATGAAAAAATGATTCAAATACATATTTTATTTTTATTTTTTTATTTTTTAATTTTCGTAAAAATCATACATATGTCAATTCGTAAAAAATAGAGACACAAATGTAAAATAAATTTTTTTAAATTCATTTTTTTAAATTTGAATTTTAAGAAAATTAGGAATAACATGCTAACGAATGTAACACTACGCCTTGACGAGCAATTGATTTGTTCGCACATGAACAAAACGTCAGCAGAATAAGTTACAAACATTTGTACATGTTTGTCTGCGTGGAGAAAACTGCTTCGTTTTCTCGCTGTTTGAAGCCGACATGACATCGACAACGATGGTCTACAATAGCCATTTTAATGTGCGGACATGAAATTGTTTAATGTTTGAACAAATCAATGGCTCGTCAATACGGCGTGTTATAAAAAATAAGCAAACCGTTGTTTGCAATTTTTCAGTTTTGAGAATTGTACTCCTCTTTTTAAAACTGCGCACTTTCTAACCTATACGACAATCAATATATCAACGAAATAATGGATATTGCAATGACGATATTAAAACAAAACTACTTTAGATTCAATAATAACTTCTATAAACTACCTGATGGACTCGGCATGGGAAACCCAACATCTGCAATCTTCACAGAGATTTTCATGCAACATTTAGAACAGCTACATATCAAAAAACTGAAGGAAAAACATAAAATAACCCATTACTACAGATACGTAGACGACATAATATGCATCCTAGAAAGAGACAACGCCGAACAAATTCTTATAGACTTAAACATAATACATAACAAAATGACATACACAATGGAAAAAGAGCAAAACAGAACTTTACATTATCTTGACATATCAATAACACGAGGAAGTGATACATTAAACTTTTACATTTATAGAAAGCCAACTATGACAGACACAACTATCCACAGCTCCTCAAACCACCCTACTCAACATAAACTCGCAGCATTTAGACATATGATTCATAGACTTAAAATATTACCACTCGCTCCAGATAAATATAACAAAGAACTCGATACAATTTACACCAAAGCTAAAAATCAGACAATACATCAACAAAAACAAGAAGAAAGAAGACAAGGAAACAATCGACGAAACACGACAACACAGCTTTACGTACACAGGACCAGAAACATATAGATTAACTAACCTTTTCCGGAAAGAAGGTTTCCACACAACGCTAAAAACGACCAACCCTCTACCCAACAATCTCAAGACATCAATAGAAACAACCGATAAATTTAGCACCAGCGGAGTATACAGATTTACTTGTACCTGCAACAATACATACATCGGACAAACTGGACGAACATTAAAAACAAGGTTTACAGAACACATACGATCATACAAAAGGAAAAGGGAAGACTCCAATTTCGCAGAACACCTTAACACACATGGACACGAACCAAAGGAAATAGATGAATGTATGACTGTATTACACCCAAGTAAAAAAGGACGAAGACTAGACATTCTTGAAAACATGGAAATTTACAAAACGCGAACGCTTAACTGAGATATTATTAACGAACAGGTAAACACAACCTCTGACACGATTTTTACACCACTAAAATTACCTAAACACTCTTACAAACGAAAAACACCCACAGACGGTCACACTTACCTATCTAATAATAAAAGACCCAAATATTAAACTATTCACCTATTTACTTACCTGCACAACATTTAAACGGGCACAAGGTACCTAAACCCACCACCTTTTACTCTTAACACTATCTATTTTTAACACTATCTCTTCAGTTTTAATAAACACGTGGCTTGAAAATGATGTTATCACATCGAAAGCACTCGCCAAACGTACGAAGTATACAGCCAGAGACGACGGTTTCTACCGAAAATTTCAACAACAGTTTAATTTATACTGGCGGAAATAACCCAATTAATTTAATACCAGATACAGCTAGTCAAGCTAAGGTTCTATTAACTAGACTGACTAACAAGACACTACAACTACACAAGACAATAGCAAATATACGATTTAACAAACAATGTCTTAACAACAACTTTACTCCACGTTACATAACTATTAACATTACGAACCAAACATACGCTTCCCAACGCGCAAAGCGTGTAGCCCAACTGACATGGATAAAGACTGAGATACGCTCACTTTATATTAAAAAAGACAAACTTAATAAGGAAACTTATTATATTCATTTAAAAGTAACAGACTTGTTAACAAGACATAATCTTTACCATTTATTTCCCACATTTTACACAACATACAAGCGGATGGAAAGAAAATTTATAAAACTCAATAAACAGACTGAAAAACGTACAAACTCAGAATTTTATCCACGGGTGAAGAACCTGACAAACATAGAATTCACCGACAATGAAACAGGACTTGTGGAGAAGGGACTAAAACATAATCTACCTTTTGACAAAATACAAAAAACAATTGAAACCCAAATTGTAGACGCCGAAGCTACTAGAATACATGACACACAAGATAGCCGATGTACTTGAAAAAACAATAAAAGAACACACTGCATCTAAAACTAATCGCGACGAACAAAAAACTACTAGACAGATAAAAGCAAAACTTCGAAATAATAATCTATTACTTACTAAAGCAGACAAAGGGAACACAACTGTAATAATGCACAAGAAAGACTATATAGATAAAACACAACAATTCATACAAAAAGCAAAATTCACAACATTCAAGAATGACCCAACCGATTCATTCCAAAGGGAAATACGAAGCCTACTAAAACGCTGCAAAACGTTTACGGTCGGAAAATTATACATATACATGAACATGAACCCAGGACCCCCTACACTCAGAGCACAACCCAAAATTCATAAAGAAAACATTCCAATCAGACCTGTAGTAAATTACGAACCTGCGCCTGCATATAACTTAGCCAAACACCTCACCACCTTCTTAAAAGAGAAAACAAATTTGCAGAACATATACATGTTACGAAATACACAAGACCTCATAAACAAAATTAAGGACATCAAAATCATTGATAATACGAGACTCGTTTCCTTCGACAAAAAGGATCTATATACATCAATACCCACACACGAAACTTTGACTATCCTACGTAACACACTTTCCAACCTATACGACAATCAATATATCAACGAAATAACGGATATTGCAAAGACGATATTAAAACAAAACTACTTTAGATTCAATAATAACTTCTATAAACTACCTGATGGACTCGGCATGGGAAACCCAACATCTGCAATCTTCACAGAGATTTTCATGCAACATTTAGAACAACTACATATAAAAAAACTGATGGAAAAACATAAAATAACCCATTACTACAGATACGTAGACGACATAATATTCATCCTAGAAAGACACAACGCCGAACAAATTCTTATAGACTTAAACATAATACATAACAAAATGACATGCACAATGGAAAAAGAGCAAAACAGGACTTTGCATTATCTTGACATATCAATAACACGAGGAAGTGATACATTAAACATTGACATTTATAGAAAGCCAACTATGACAGACACAACTATCCACAGCTCCTCAAACAATCCTACTCAACATAAACTCGCAGCACTTAGACATATGATTCACAGACTTAAAAAAGTACCACTCGCTCCAGATAAATATAACAAAGAACTCGATACAATTTACACCATAGCTAAAAATGACGGTTACAACCACACAACCATCGACAAATTACTTAGAGAATACAACAACAAAAACAAGAAGAAGACTAGACATTCTTGAAAACATGGAAATTTACAAAACACGAACGTTTAACAGAGATATTATTAACGAACAGGTAAACACAACCTCTGATACGATTTTTACACCATTAAAATTACTAAAACACTCTTACAAACGAAAAACACCCACAGACGGTCACACTTACCTATCTAATAATAAAAGACCCAAATATTAAACTATTCACCTATTTACCTACCTGCACAACATTTAAACGGGCACAAGTTACCTAAACCCACCACCTTTTACTCTTAGCACTATCTATTTTTAACACTATCTCTTCAGTTTTAATAAACACGTGGAAAATGAAAGCGCTCGCCAAACGTACGAAGTATACAGCCAGCGACGACGGTTTCTACCGAAAATTTCAACAACAGTATAATTTATACTGGCGGAAATAACCCAATTAATTTCTGAAATTGTTTATAGTATAAACAAAATATTTTAAAGTGACTCAACGGAATTTATTAATAGAATGCATTTTATGAGATTTAATGAGGTATATTTAGGCTCGTTGGCTAAAGAATTAATATAGGAATCAAAACATTACAAAAACGAAATATACAAAATTGTAAATAGCTGCATCAATTTTGATGTAGAATTTGTAATTAAAATATTAAAACATTTTTATTTTCAATATAAATCTTGTAAAAAATTATTTAATACTTTTGGTGAATAAAATTCTTTTTTGTTGTATTAAAAATGTATTTTTTAACTTGCTGATTTTTGCCGAGTTTTTTTACGCAAAAGTGCCGAATTTTGGTTAACATTTTCTGGCACCCCTGCTTGCAAGTTTTTCAAATTTATTAATATGCCGATTTTGGCTCCAAAAATGCCGATTTGTTGATAAACACTGTAACAACGTATGTAGCTTTGTTTGTTTAGAATAATCTTTAATTTTGGACAACACTAGAATACTTGTAATACTTCTTCCAAGGCTTCTTTTCTGTTAAGTGAAAAACAGTTTTTAACTATATTTGCGCTATTAGAAGATAAAAAGTCCTTGCTGGCGTCAATGAAGCAACCGATCTATGCAACACCAAGTAATTGTGTTTGGTTCCACATATATGTGAATTTTACAAATATAGATTATTTCTTCCGATTGATAAAAGAAGACAATGCTATGTCAAATGTTCGTGTAAGCCTTACGCAGAATTACGAAACCTACAATTTGATAGGATTCGGTTGTTATGAAATATGTTTATTTATAACATATAACACATATAGTTCCAAATAAAAAGACATTTTTCCAGCTCGAGGTCAGTATTTAACTTTGCTCTTTATTTTGCCAACATTTCGCTACAATCTTTGAGTAGCATCATTAGGGCTTTATTTTATTTGATTTTTACATAACACACACAGATGGACAAACAATAAAGTTTCACAATCATCGTCAATTACTGCACTGAGTGCAGTGAAAAAATCAAAAAATTATAAAAGCAGCAGTATTTGAAAAATTATTAATTGAATATGTTGATATAATGATGTTGATATAAACGCAAGCATTGAAAAAGTTAAAAACAGAATTCATTTTTGCATCTTCTTTTCCGCGCGATGTTAATGTTATGATATAGAATAACAGAACTGAGATTGCGTTTGTTTCAGTGTTTGTGTCAAAACATGAAATCTGAATGTGAAACGTGTTGCAGAAACAAATTGCGTTGTCTGTAGCCAGCTTAACATATCAACACAAATTTATATCAGGTATAAACGTTGGGTTAAGCAAAAACCTAAATTTTTCAACAGAGTTGCAAAGAAGGAGTATTTACAAAAAAAATTTATCATGCTACTTGTATATGTATTCAGCAAAATGTAAACAAACAACATGTGGATGTAGAAAAATGTGAACAAACTACACGTGCCATACACACGTGTTTCATAAATAACTTAGTTACTATTCTGCGTGTACGCATACCGATGCATAGGAACGATAAAGTTCAAAAGTACGAGTCGATCGTGGTATTTCTTAACCCTTTCGACCCCAACTTTTTATCTGTATCCCGAAAAATTTTGTTTTACTTTTAATAATTTTGTAGTCGTTTAATGAGTGTCTCGCCAAAATTTCAAGTCGCCGCGCCCTTTCGTTTGGGCGGTAGAGAAAGTTGCTTGTGAGCAACGTTGGGCAATTGTGGTATATAAAAAATATATAAAAAATTTTGTTTTGTAATTATAGCCGTATTAAGTTTTATTGAATTATTTTAAAAGTTAAGTATGAAAGGACAAAAAACAATTTTTGTTATTATTACAGCAAAGATGGACTTTACATTTAAGACATTTGGACATTGGAGTTCCTGTTTTGCACAATCTGCAGCGACCTTTTTCGCCAAATACTACCCAATGATCCACTTTATCATACCGCTTTGCATCTGGAGGGTTCGGTTGAAACCTATACTTTTTGGTGCTTTGCGAAGACACACTGCTCAAGGGAGAGATACCATCGGAAGATGTTGGATTATTTTTTTTTTCCAAATTCGATGGTCGACCTCTTTTTCTTTGGATGGAATCTTCATCAACGGAACTATATTGCAAAAGTGAATTAGCAATTTCCAGTTGAAATTGTATTAATGAAATATGTTTCTGGTTGGGTTGAAGTAAGCGAAGATGTTTTCTATAAAGCAGCCAGGCATTTGTTACGGATGTTCCTAGGCACCAATAGAAGATTCTTATGTACCATTTTCTTGAGCGGTGGTTAACCTTGTACAGCTCCATGAGCATATCAGCCAGGTCAACCCCTCCCATGCCTTTATTATAGGAAGCAACAATAGCAGGTCTTGGAACATCAATGTAAGCTTTTTCCTTCGGGCTCCATCGCCATTGTTTATAAGGAGACCGTCCTATAACCAAGAGTAACACTATAAATTTATGAATGTATGAATTTATATTGATGTATACCTTTGAATGCAATTATCTGTTCATCAACACTTTGATGCTCTTCCTGAGGTAGATTATTGAAGTTCTCCTTGAGGATATTTAGCAAAGGGCGTATCTTGTACAGCTTGTCATAATTTAAATCGTCCTTTTTAGGTTGTTGACTGTTTTCGTTGAAATGTAAGCACTGCTTAATTTTTTCAAACCGGCCGCGAGACATTGCTTCTGATATAGCCGTAAGCTTTATGTTTTGGGCCCATGCCATTTTAAACTGGGGCAGTCTAAAAACACCTAAGTATAACAAAGCACCAATATACCGTCTTATTTCCTCCTTAGTACAGTTAAGCTCAATGCCAAGTTCCTGTAGTCCATATAAATTAGTTTGCTGTGTGATCAAATCAATGCAACGAGTATCAAACATTTTTTCGAAATATTCAACTGGTGTCAAAACTTCATGAACTTCCAGGATATTATCGTCCTTCAAAATAGTGTCTGGGGCTTCATATGGCCTTGATCTCCATTTGAGAGATTTCGGATCAATTTTTTCAAAGCACATATTAACAGCACCAGAAGATTCTTGCTCAAACTCATCCGCCAGTATGTTGTCAAGAAGGCCGATCTCTATGCTTTCTCCTCTTTCCACGATCCCTTCCAAATTCCTCTCCAGCACGGCAGATATGTCTTCCTGCTCATCGCTGCTTTGCTCGTCACTGGAAACATCCCAATCGAAGTTCAAAATTATTTCAATGTCTTTGTTAGTCAAGCCCTTCTCTTGGCGTCTCATGTCTAAAAGTATGTAAATTAATTACCATAATTGCCCAAAGTTGCTCACAAGCAACTTGACAAATTTGAAAATTACTCAACTGTTGTTTGTTTGAAATTCTAAGATTTAACTTCTACAAATATTTTAAATGATATTTACTAAAAAAGATTCATTAAACATATTTTAAATTTTTTTTATAATTTTGAAAAAAAGGCACATGTATAAAAACCTCTTTCCAAATTCGCAAATATATTTGTCTTGATACACTCGCGCACTAATGAATATAACTTTGCTAATTGACAATGAAATTAACTGTTGTTTTATTCAACTTAAAGAGAACACTTGCAGCTTTCGATATCGGTACGGTTACACGATCAAAAACAAAAACAACGCTGACTGTTAGTCGTCAAACATATGAAGTTGCTCACAAGCAACGTTGGGGCCGAAAGGGTTAAAGACTCTAGCAAAAAAGTTATTAAGCAGCGAATTTTCTAATTGTAAAAATTTGGTTAAATTTAAACTTTTTGCTCATTTCTCGAAAGCTTGTATACGTGTAAATATGTTTACCTGTATATGTGATCGATAGAGAATAAAAATCGATCGTGGTGTAGCTCGTTTTTTAAACAACTGTATGAAATAAGTTATTAGCCAGCAAAATTTTCTAATGTACGAAATCACTCACGTTAAAAAGTTAATTTTTTAATTGGTATATGATAAAAGAATGTACTTAGTGGTTAGAAGAAAATACCGATGTGGATAACATGGTTCAAATATGAAAAATGTAAAAAAATTTTTGATAATGATATAATAAAATTGAAAAAAACAAAAAACAAGTTGTGCCAAGTATTGAAAAGGTAATTTTGTACTCTATTAATTAGTCCTAACGTAAATATGGCACCATTCGTCAAATTTTCTTGAGATATGACTGGACGTAAGTATCAACAACATATATTTGTCCCCTATTCTCTATTGAGCTAGGTTGCAAATTTTGTACAGATTTAAGTTAAAATTTGTTAAGTTAAAAATTTTCGGATAACTGAAATTTATCTCGATATAAACGATATATATCTTACGTGCAGCACCTTTATTTTTATAAAAGTGAAGGTGACAAAAAGTTTGTTACAATTTTAATGAGTGTTTGTTAAAAACCTTTTCCGATTAGATTAAAGCTTTAATTAGATTAAAGCTTTATGATTTTTAATTAGCAAAACTTTGCAGCGACATATCATCTGAATGCAAGTGTTTCTAAAACTTGTACATATTTTGAAAGGTATTTTCAATAGTTTTCGAGATATATGCCAAAACTAAACTTATAAACTTAAGCGTCGTTTTTACATTTTGTTGCTTAATAACTTTTTTCGTAAAGTCTCTAAAGAAATACTCTACACTTCAGTTGATTAGAATTTAATTCCTCTACCGATCGTTTACTTAAGAGTTACACAATCGAGTTTTTCATTTCAAATTTCAATACATTCACATTTTTAAAATTTGAAACGAGCTTGCTTTCAATTTTCTTTCAAGTTGAGTGTTTTTATTAACGTTCAAGAAAACAGCTAATTACAGATTTCTTGAACCATTCTTCATTTTTGTTTTTACAAAAATTTAGCCGTCATGACTTTTTGCATTTTGACAAAAAAATTGCTTTCAAGATGCATAAAGCCTACGTCACAGCCGTTTCATTGAATTTTAACAAGCAGTATGAGTGGAAAACTTGATCGTGTTCAAGGCGAATTAATTACCAGGACGCAGCGTAAGCGGATTCATTAATTTTTACCGTAAACACTACGGTCAAATCCCGTATATAAAAAAATCTGTGTATATTTTTTATATATGAAGTTCGACAGTAATTTCTACCAGCAAAAAATTGTGAATTCGCCTATTCTGCCACTTGGTAACTAATTCGCCTTCATCGTGTTGTTTCAGGGTTATAAATGTATGTGTTTGTGCAGAAACATTCGAAACATTAGCGAAAAACTAAACCTTTGTGCGATTTTATAAATTTTTTTAATATACTGATTAATACATTTTTCGTAGTCTTTCAAGTAACTAGCTATACTACGATTGATTTTTATTCTAATTCAGTATCACATTATTAGAAGTTTGATTAAGGAGATGCTTGAAGGCAGAAATTATGAGATTACCCGAAGGTGAATCAATAACCAGGTGGCAGCGTAAGCGAATTCATTTTCGCCGTGAACACTACTGTCAAACTCCATCTATAAAAAAACTCTGTGTGTTGTGTCTGTCATAGTTGGCTTTCTATAAATGTCAAAGTTTAATGTATCACTTCCTCGTGTTATTGATATGTCAAGATAATGTAAAGTTCTGTTTTGCTCTTTTTACATTGTGTATGTCATTTTGTTATGTATTATGTTTAAGTCTATAAGTATTTGTTCGACGTTGTCTCTTTCTAGGATGCATGTTATGTCGTCTACGTATCTGTAGTAATGGGTTATTTTATGTTTTTCCATCAGTGTTTTGATATGTAGTTGTTATAAATGTTGCATGAAAATCTCTGTGAAGATTGCAGATGTTGGGTTTCCCATGCCGAGTCCATCAGGTAGTTTATTGAATCTAAAGTAGTTTTGTTTTAATATCGTCTTTGCAATATCCATTATTTCGTTGATATATTGATTGTCGTATAGGTTGGAAAGTGTGTTACGTAGGATAGTCAAAGTTTCGTGTGTGAATATAATTAAATATTGAGACAAAGATTTTATAAAAGAATCTTTATTTATTATAAAATATATATTATAAAAATTAAATATGTGTGTATTCTTGAAAGAACTTCAAACGAGTGAAAAAGAAAAACTTCTATAGTTATAAAGAAAAATATTTTCTTTCAATATCAATAAAATCAAAAGTACTTTGATTAATTTCTTTCAAGTAAATTATTTAATTGTAGGTTAATATGATTATTAACAGGTATTGATGTATATAGATCCTTTATGTCGATGTATATAGATCCTTTATACGAGTCTCGTATTATCAGTGATTTTGATGTCCTTAGTTTTGTTTATGAGGTTTTGTGTATTTCGTAACATGTATATGTTAAGCAAATTTATTTTCTCTTTTAAAAAAGTGGTGAGGTGTTTGGCTAAGTTATATGCAGGCGCAGGTTTGTAATTTACTACAGGGCTGATAATAAAAGATTTTTTTAGTTATATTATTTTATGTACCTATAATATATTGTCGTACAAAAAATTATAATATAAAATAATTAAAAATTCGTTTTTGGATATATGTACTAGTACGTAGATACATATTTTCTGTTTATATTTACAATTTTAATTCAATTATTTTTCACAATCCCAGGAAAAAATTAGACATTGCATTAAAAAGTATTTGCCATATAAAGACTTACTTTTGCGAAAGCCATTTTTTGTTACATGCTAGAAGTTGTAATTGAAATAGTTCTTTGCGTTACAACAGAATATATTAAATATTTACTAATGGTCGTAATAAATTCCTGTAATAATCAATGTAATCGATTCTCAGGAATTGATTATAAAAATCTCATACCTTGTTCAAACATTACATAAAATTATAAGAAAATTAAATTTGTTTGCTAGAAATAATGGGTTGATCATATCTATAATGCGTAATAGCCAGGCCACATCTGAAGAATTTATAAATTGATGAAAGTCAAATTTGTATTAGGATGAAAATTCATTCGGACTTCATTTATTAGTATTATATCATCGTTATGATATAAAGGTCAGAGCTAATAGACTAATAAATTTATCATGATCTTTAAAGTAATTTCATATGTTATTTTTTCTTCGCATGGTTCAGTAACTAAAAATTTTAGCTAGTTGTTGATTATTGCCATTAGTGCGTGAAATGAAGGTACATTCATTTTAAATAAAATTAATTTAAAATAACTAATTATACCTTAGTGTTCTTTCAAGTAGAGAGTAAAACAATTTGTTTCAAGAATTAGTCAAACAGTTGTTTTTTACATTGGCTTACAAAATAATTTGCTTAAAAAATAGCCAAAATTGTAACAGAATATCAAAAATTATATTATTTGGTCATTTATCTTTAATTTAAAAGAACAGAATTTTGGTTTAGAACCTTCTAGCTTTGCAAGTTTTTTATTTTTATAAGAATAAAAAGTAAACAAGTCAGTGATGAAACATTCAATGCAATGTTTTTTTTTCGGTGCAGTTTTAAAAAGAGGAGTACAATTCCTATGTACAATTACATTACACATGTATAAAGCTTAGATTTTTCTTAATATAAATTACTTAATATCTATATCACAATAAGAATCCTCGTTAGAACTAACTGCACCAAAATTGTATTTATGATTTGCTTAAACATCATAAACGCCTTTTAAAATTACTGAGTAATTAACAAAAATTTTAAATACTTTATGTACAGCTTTTTAGCTACTATTTGGTAACTTAGAGTATTATTTTCAGTATTGCTCTGTGGTTGACATGAGTTTGCTGGCTTATAGTGGTCTGTTGTTTTGCAAACTTTTCACTCCACACTGATGAAAATAATACTGAAAACTTTGACTTGAAATTTCAAAGGTTAAACATGAAGTGGGGAAAAGCAAGTAGAAGCTAAAACATTCATTAGAATGTTTTAGCTTCTATTTCTACTTCAAATTACGATTCTGAAAGAAAAATTGAAAAATTTAATTTAAAAACAAGAATGTAGTGCTAAGGCGAATTCATAAAAGGTAATCCAAGGCAAATTAATTACCATGTGGTACTTCATTAATTTTTGCTGGTAAAAATTACTGTCAAACTTCATATATAAAAAATACACAGAGTTTTTTTATAGATGGAGTTTGACAGTAGTGTTCACGGCGAAAACTAATGAATTCGCTTACGCTGCCACCTGGTTATTGATTCACCTTCGGGTAATCTCATGACGAAAATTACTAAAACGCTGAGAAAGAAATATGTACATTTTGTTTTTTTTTTACAAATCATATTTAGCTATCAAAAACCAAGAAGTACAATAGGAGATCATAATTTCTGACTTCAAGCATCTCCTTAATCAAACTTCTAATAATGTGATACTGAATTAAAATAAAAATCAATCGTTTACATTGTCATTAGGTTTGTTTGTTTTTAAACGGTGTTTCACTGTTTCTATTAAGGTTTTAGTAACATTTTTTGGAAAACTATTGTTGCTAAGTGTGTTGTATATTTTATGTATATTAATGTTGTGAAAACGTTCTTCGCTGATATTTAGGACTCTCTCTATAAAGTTCTTTGCTGTATTTAAAATCTGACTTCTAGGTTGTGTTGCGTTGTAATTCATTAATCTTCCGGATGCAGATTCTTTAGAATACCAGTCAAAAATAATTTTTTCTGAAGATCGAATTAGCTTTGTATCCAAGTATGTAATTGTATTGTCCTTTTCAATTTCCATTGTGAATTTTAACTTTGGGTGGTGGGCGTTTGAGTGAAACACCGTTTAAAAACAAACAAACCTAATGACAATGTAAACGAAAAAGTAAACCGTAATTTTCACAGTGTACAATACATTCCTGGCCTAACAGACAACATCAATATACGAAAAATTATAAAAAACAACAACAAGATAGGCTTTGCATACAAACCAACGAACACATTAAACACAATATTTACAAAAATTAAGGCGCCTATTCAAAAGCAACAACAAAACAATGTTGTTTACGAAATACCATGCATGGGGAATGAATTAGCAAAGTGTAATCAAATATACATAGGAACAACAAAGAGAAGCTTATCGACAAGAATAGCTGAGCATAAAATGGACATAAGCAAAAGAAAGGAGACAACTGCATTGGCACAACACATAATAAAAACAGGTCACACAGCTGACTTTAATAACATCAAAATATTGGACAAAGAAAAAATTATCAAAAAGAGATACACCAAAGAAAGTCTACACATACAAAAGAAAATAGGTATCACAATGAACTTGAAAGAGGACACTGACAACATTAATGGCAGCTATAGAATCGCTATCAGCTAATCTGTATTTAAGCTAAGATATGTTTTTGTTTGAACCTGTCTAAATCGTTCAGATGTTTTGTGTTTATGTTTGACATGTTTATTTTAATTTGAATTAATGTATTAACGTTTTATTTTGTAAGTATATAATTCTGAAAAATTTTTGTTTTCAATTATAATGTAATTGTATTTTTATTTTATGATTTATTTAAATAAAAAATAGACGCCCTTGATAAAGTCGACAAATAATCGACGAAACGTCGGGAAAAACAGTAATTAAATTGAGTTTTTAATTACTTTCCAAGAATAGGCCTAAATAGCTCAAGAATAGAATCTATAACTACTAATAAAATTATTGGCCAACTATAATCATCATAAACATCAGTATCGGAGAGCTTGCCGAAATCATATCTATTGTAAATTGTAAACAAAAATATAATTACATTATATTCATCTACCAACACCAACAAAAACATGAAGGGATTTTTTAAACATATCGAACTTAAATACAATAGTGAGACGTGCAAAACAATGAAGGAATACTGCAATGAATTGAAGAGTCTAGCACACCAAAAAGAGAGGCTGGTATTCTTGTTATCTTGCAGAAGTTATGGCTTAATTCCAAATCACACGACAAATTCCACAAAACAGGTAAAACAATTCTTTAAATGCCGAAATATTCAGGAACAATTGAGAACAATAGAACAAAATTTTCACAAAAAACTTCTTAATTTGGAAATTGCACAGACTAATACAAATATTAAGTTGACTAAACAAAAAATTTTCCAATTGGCTAATGCAATCAGGGACAGTTTGATGATGACTGACTATAATTCTTTTGTAAATAAACAGATGACTAGATGCAAGCAAATAAGAAATAAAGTAAACGAAACACACTTAAGAAAACTAAACACACTGAAAGAAAAGATGTTCAAACAGTTCGGATTTGTTTACAATGACAGTTGGTTTGAAAATAAAACCACATATGAAATACCTATGGAGTGTAAATGGTTGCTGACTCTGGGTAAAAAATTTGCACTACCGGTAGATAAACGTAGGTTTTCCCCTATAGATGTTATAGCTGACGTTGAACAATGCATACAAGCAATTGATGAAAATGACAACAAAGAAAAGGACATCGCAAGAACTAAATTAGCAAACAACATAATATCGTACAAAAGGAAAAACAACATAACTATTAAAGAAAAACTAATATTAAAGATATTTAAGGTAACAAGGGAATTTCTCAAAAGACATAATGACATTGTAATTGTACAAGCGGATAAAGGTAACAAAACTGTGGCGATACTTAAAAGTGAATATGAACAAAAAATGGAAACAATTCTAGAGGACAAAGTAACTTATAGAGTTATTAGAGCTGACCCAACTGAAAAACTACAGAGAATGAACAATAATATAGTCTCTGACCTCTTAAAAAATGGTATTATTGACAACTGGCAAAAACACAAGCTGGTATGCTCTTCAGCCATTGCACCTAGGATATATGGTTTACCGAAAATCCACAAAGTAGGGATTCCACTTAGGCCTATTATATCTTCAACCCAAGTACCATGTTATAACTTATCAAAATATGTGGGTCAAATTCTAAAGCATTTAATCTCTAAGGACTATAACATAAAAAATTCTATTGAATTAAAAACAAAAACTCGTGATATAAGGATTGAAGAAAATGACATATTAGTATCGTTTGACGTTATATCCCTTTTTACTAATATTCCAGTTCACAACGCCATTAAAAGAATCATGAGTAAATGGAACATAATAAAAACGTTGACAGCAATTACTAAACCAAAATTTGTAGAAATTCTCCGTTTTTGTCTAAATGACAATAATTACTTCATTTATAAGGATAAAGTATATAATCAAATTTACGGCATGCCAATGGGAAATCCTCTTTCTCCAACCATAGCTGATATAGTTCTTGAAAGTTTACTTGACGATGCTACAATAGAATTAAAAAATAAGGACATAAAAATTAAATACATAGCTAAATATGTAGATGACATTTTTGCTATTATAAAATCCGACGATAAAGATGAAATCTTGAAAACACTCAACGCCCACCACCCAAAGTTAAAATTCACAATGGAAATTGAAAAGGACAATACAATTACATACTTGGATACAAAGCTAATTCGATCTTCAGAAAAAATTATTTTTGACTGGTATTCTAAAGAATCTGCATCCGGAAGATTAATGAATTACAACGCAACACAACCTAGAAGTCAGATTTGAAATACAGCAAAGAACTTTATAGAGAGAGTCCTAAATATCAGCGATGAACGTTTTCACAACATTTATATACATAAAATATACAACACACTTAGCAACAATAGTTTTCCAAAAAATGTTACTAAAACCTTAATAGAAACAGTGAAACACCGTTTAAAAACAAACAAACCTAATGACAATGTAAACGAAAAAGTAAACCGTAATTTTCACAGTGTACAATACATTCCTGGCCTAACAGACAACATCAATATACGAAAAATTATAAAAAACAACAACAAGATAGGCTTTGCATACAAACCAACGAATACATTAAACACAATATTTACAAAAATTAAGGCGCCTATTCAAAAGCAACAACAAAACAATGTTGTTTACGAAATACCATTCATGGGGAATGAAGTAGCAAAGTGTAATCAAATATACATAGGAACAACAAAGAGAAGCTTATCGACAAGAATAGCTGAGCATAAAATGGGTATAAGCAAAAGAAAGGAGACAACTGCATTGGCACAACACATAATAAAAACAGGTCACACAGCTGACTTTAATAACATCAAAATATTGGACAAAGAAAAAATTATCAAAAAGAGATACACCAAAGAAAGTCTACAAAGAGGACACTGACAACATTAATGGCAGCTATAGAATCGCTATCAGCTAATCTGTATTTAAGCTAAGATATGTTTTTGTTTGAACCTGTCTAAATCGTTCAGATGTTTTGTGTTTATGTTTGACATGTTTATTTTAATTTGAATTAATGTATTAACGTTTTATTTTGTAAGTATATAATTCTGAAAAATTTTTGTTTTCAATTATAATGTAATTGTATTTTTATTTTATGATTTATTTAAATAAAAAATAGACGCCCTTGATAAAGTCGACAAATAATCGACGAAACGTCGGGAAAAACAGTAATTAAATTGAGTTTTTAATTACTTTCCAAGAATAGGCCTAAATAGCTCAAGAATAGAATCTATAACTTTTCTTTTTCTTAAATTAGAGATTTCATATTTTATTGTGGTATATAACATTATTTGTACAACAGCTATCTTCACTTTCAAAAAGCTTTTCCTTTTTTGTTTTTGGTAAGAATTAATATATATAAATACACAGTTTTTTTTATAATTAAAATTTTAAAAATAAATATTTAAGATAATTTTTTCTTTTTAAATATTGAAAATAGCTGCTGATGAAATCTTTCAGGCAAAAAAAAATCAATGTAATACCTCAATTCGTTTAGCCATAAAAAAATATCATATAAATATCTTGAAATCGAAAAAATTCAATAAAAACGCATGCAATTTTCTTCACTTTCCTGAATTTAACAGCGTCCCACAACTACAAATCTTAACTTACACCCTTTAAATTGCACGATATGATGTAGAATTTTGTTCTCTATCGATCTGCGTAATTTTTTCTTAGGATTTCACCAAATTAATTTTTGCCTTTTTGGCCAGCTTTTTGGGTCGAATACTAATCTGTGCGACGGTTTCTACCGAAAATTTCAACAACAGTTTAATTTATACTGGCGGAAATAACCCAATTAATTTAATACCAGATACAGCTAGTCAAGCTAAGGTACTATTAACTAGACTGACTAACAAGACACTAAAACTACACAAGACAATAGCAAATATACGATTTAACAAACAATGTCTTAACAGCAACATTACTCCATACGCTTCCCAACGCGCAAAGCGTGTAGCACAACTGACATGGATAAAGACTGAGATACGCTCACTTTATATTAAAAAAGACAAACTTATTATATTCATTTAAAAGTAACAGACTTGTTAACAAGACATAATCTTTACCATTTATTTCCCACAATTTTTCACAACTAACTTGAAAGGATACAAAATCAGATGACTGACAAATACAAGCGGATGGAAAGAAAATTTATAAAACTCAATAAACAGACTGAAAAACGTACAAACTCAGAATTTTACCCACGGGTGAAAAACCTGACAAACATAGAATTCACCGACAATGAAACAAGACTTATGGAGAAGGGACTAAAACATAATCTACCTTTTGACAAAATACAAAAAACAATTGAAACCCAAATTGTAGACGCCGAAGCTACTATTACACACTTACCAACGGACCGACAAGAACAGATGAGACACAAGATAGCCGATGTACTTGAAAAAACAATAAAAGAACACACTGCATCTAAAACTAATCGCGACGAACAAAAAACTACTAGACAGATAAAAGCAAAACTTCGAAATAATAATCTATTACTTACTAAAGCAGACAAAGGGAACACAACTGTAATAATGCACAAGAAAGACTATATAGATAAAACACAACAATTCATACAAAAAGCAAAATGCATAAAATTCAAGAATGACCCAACCAATTCATTCCAAAGGGAAATATGAAGCCTACTAAAACACTGCAAAACGTTTACGGACGGAAAATTATACATATACATGAACATGAACCCAGGAGCCCCTACACTCAGAGCACAACCCAAAATTCATAAAGAAAACATTCCAATCAGACCTGTAGTAAATTACAAACCTGCGCCTGCATATAACTTAGCCAAACACCTCACCACATTCTTAAAAGAGATAATAAATTTGCAGAACATATACATGTTACGAAATACACAATACCTCATAAACAAAATTAAGGACATCAAAATCACTGATAATACGAGACTCGTTTCCTTCGACATAAAGGATCTATATACATCAATACCCACACACGAAACTTTGACTATCCTACGTAACACACTTTCTAACCTATACGACAATCAATATATCAACGAAATAATGGAAATTTCAAAGACGATATTATAACAAAACTACTTTAGACTCAATAATAACTTCTATAAACTACCTGATGGACTCGGCATGGGAAACCCAACATCTGCAATCTTCACAGAGATTTTCATGCAACATTTAGAACAACTACATATCAAAAAACTGATGGAAAAACATAAAATAACCCATTACTACAGATACGTAGACGACATAATATGCATCCTAGAAAGAGGCAACGCCGAGCAAATTCTTATAAACTTAAACATAATACATAACAAAATGACATACACAATGGAAAAAGAGAAAAAGACATATCAATAACACGAGGAAGTGATACATTAAACTTTCACATTTATAGAAAGCCAACTATGACAGACACAACTATCCACAGCTCCTCAAACCATCCTACTCAACATAAACTCGCAGAATTTAGACATATGATTCACAGACATAAAAGAGTACCACTCGCTCCAGATAAATATAACAAAGAACTCGATACAATTTACACCATAGATAAAAATAACGGTTACAACCACACAACCATCGACAAATTACTCAGACAATACAACAACAAAAACAAGAAGAAAGAAGACAAGGAAACAAGGAAACAATCGACGCAACACGACGACACATCTTTACGTACACAGGACCAGAAACATATAGATTAACTAACCTTTTCCGGAAAGAAGGTGTACACACAACGCTAAAAACGACCAACACTCTACGCAACAATCTCAAGACATCAGTAGAAACAACCGATAAATTTAGCACCAGAGGAGTATACAGACTTACTTGTACCTACAACAATACATACATCGGACAAACTGGACGAACATTAAAAACAAGGTTTACAGAACACATACGATCATACAAAAGGAAAAGGGAAGACTCCAATTTCGCAAAACACCTTAACACATATGGACACGAACCAAAGGAAATAGATGAATGTATGACTGTGTTACAACCAAGTAAAAAAGGACGAAGACTAGACATTCTTGAAAACATGGAAATTTACAAAACACGAACGTTTAACAGAGATATTATTAACGAACAGGTAAACACAACCTCTGACACGATTTTTACACCATTAAAATTACTAAAACACTCTTACAAACGAAAAACACCCACATACGGTCACACTTACCTATCGAATAATAAAAGACCCAAATATTAAACTATTCACCTATTTACCTACCTGCACAACATTTAAACGGGCACAAGTTACCTAAACCCACCACCTTTCACTCTTAACACTATCTATTTTTAACACTATCTCTTCAGTTTTAATAAACACGTGGCTTGAAAATGATGTTATCACATCGAAAGCGCTCGCCAAACGTACGAAGTATACAGCCAGAGACGACGGTTTCTACCGAAAATTTCAACAACAGTTTAATTTATACTGGAGGAAATAACCCAATTAATTTAATACCAGATACAGCTAGTCAAGCTAAGGTACTATTAACTAGACTGACTAACAAGACACTACAACTACACAAGACATTAGCAAATATACGATTTAACAAACAATGTCTTAACAGCAACATTACTCCACGTTACATAACTATTAACATTACGAACCAAACATACGCTTCCCAACGCGCAAAGCGTGTAGCCCAACTGACATGGATAAAGACTGAGATACGGTCACTTTATATTAAAAAAGACAAACTTATTATATTCATTTAAAAGTAACAGACTTGTTAACAAGACATAATCTTTACCATTTATTTCCCACATTTTTACACAACTTACATGGAAGGATACAAAATCAGATGACTGACAAATACAAGCAGATGGAAAGAAAATTTATAAAACTCAATAAACAGGCTGAAAAACGTACAAACTCAGAATTTTACCCACGGGTGAAAAACCTGACAAACATAGAATTCACCGACAATGAAACAAGACTTATGGAGAAGGGACTAAAACATAATCTACCTTTTGACAAAATACAAAAAACAATTGAAACCCAAATTGTAAACGCCGAAGCTACTATTACACTCTTACCAACGGACCGACAAGAACACATGAGATACAAGATAGCCGATGTACTTGAAAAAACAATAAAAGAACACACTGCATCTAAAACTAATCGCGACGAACAAAAAACTACTAGACAGATAAAAGCCAACCTTGAAATAATAATCTATTACTTACTAAGCAGACAAAGGGAACACAACTGTAATAATGCACAAGAAAGACTATATAGATAAAACACAACAATTCATACAAAAAGCAAAATGCACAAAATTCAAGAATAACCCAACCGATTCATTCCAAAGGGAAATACGAAGCCTACTAAAACGCTGCAAAACGTTTACGGATAAATTTAGCACCAGAGGAGTATACAGACTTACTTGTACCTACAACAATACATACATCGGACAAACTGGACGAACATTAAAAACAAGGTTTACAGAACACATACGATCATACAAAAGGAAAAGGGAAGACTCCAATTTCGCAAAACACCTTAACACATATGGACACGAACCAAAGGAAATAGATGAATGTATGACGAATAATAAAAGACCCAAATATTAAACTATTCACCTATTTACCTACCTGCACAACATTTAAACGGGCACAAGTTACCTAAACCCAACACCTTTTACTCTTAACACTATCTCTTCAGTTTTAATAAACACGTGGCTTGAAAATGATGTTATCACATCGAAAGCGGTCGACAAACGTACGAAGTATACAGCCAGAGACGACGGTTTCTACCGAAAATTTCAACAACAGTTTAATTTATACTGGCGGAAATAACGAATTAATTTAATACCAGATACAGCTAGTCAAGCTAAGGTACTATTACTAGACTGACTAACAAGACACTACAACTACACAAGAAAATAGCAAATATACGGGTGAAAAACCTGACAAACATAGAATTCACCGACAATGAAACAAGACTTATGGAGAAGTGACTAAAACATAATCTACCTATTGACAAAATACAAAAAACAATTGAAACCCAAATTGTAGACGCCGAAGCTACTATTACACACTTACCAACGGACCGACAAGAACACATGAGACACAAGATAGCCGATGTACTTGAAAACCCAATAAAAGAACACACTGCATCTAAAACTAATCGCGACGAACAAAAAACTACTAGACAGATAAAAGCAAAATTTGGAATTAATAATCTATTACTTACTAAAGCAGACAAAGGGAACACAACTGTAATAATGCACAAGAAAAACTATATAGATAAAACACAACAATTCATACAAAAAGCAAAGTGCACAAAATTCAAGAATGACCCAACCGATTTATTCCAAAGGGAAATACGAAGCTTACTAAAACGCTGCAAAACGTTTACGGATGGAAAATTATACATATACATGAACCCAGGACCCCCTACACTCAGAGCACAGCCCAAAATTCATAAAGAAAACATTCCAATCAGTCCTGCATATAACTTAGCCAAACACCTCACCACATTCTTAAAAGAGAAAATAAATTTGCAGAACATATACATGTTACGAAATACACAAGACCTCATAACCAAAATTAAGGACATCAAAATCACTGATAATACGAGACTCGTTTCCTTCGACATAAAGGATCTATATACATCAATACCCACACACGAAACTTTGACTATCCTACGTAACACACTTTCCAACCTATACGACAATCAATATATCAACGAAATAATGGATATTGCAAACACGATATTAAAACAAAACTACTTTAGATTCAATAATAACTTCTATAAACTACCTGATGGACTCGGTATGGGAAACCCAACATCTGCAATCTTCACAGAGATTTTCATGCAACATTTAGAACAACTACATATAAAAAAACTGATGGAAAAACATAAAATAACCCATTACTACAGATACGTAGACGACATAATATTCATCCTAGAAAGACACAACGCCGAACAAATTCTTATAGACTTAAACATAATACATAACAAAATGACATGCACAATGGAAAAAGAGCAAAACAGGACTTTGCATTATCTTGACATATCAATAACACGAGGAAGTGATACATTAAACATTGACATTTATAGAAAGCCAACTATGACAGACACAACTATCCACAGCTCCTCAAACAATCCTACTCAACATAAACTCGCAGCACTTAGACATATGATTCACAGACTTAAAAAAGTACCACTCGCTCCAGATAAATATAACAAAGAACTCGATACAATTTACACCATAGCTAAAAATGACGGTTACAACCACACAACCATCGACAAATTACTTAGAGAATACAACAACAAAAACAAGAAGAAGACTAGACATTCTTGAAAACATGGAAATTTACAAAACACGAACGTTTAACAGAGATATTATTAACGAACAGGTAAACACAACCTCTGATACGATTTTTACACCATTAAAATTACTAAAACACTCTTACAAACGAAAAACACCCACAGACGGTCACACTTACCTATCTAATAATAAAAGACCCAAATATTAAACTATTCACCTATTTACCTACCTGCACAACATTTAAACGGGCACAAGTTACCTAAACCCACCACCTTTTACTCTTAGCACTATCTATTTTTAACACTATCTCTTCAGTTTTAATAAACACGTGGAAAATGAAAGCGCTCGCCAAACGTACGAAGTATACAGCCAGCGACGACGGTTTCTACCGAAAATTTCAACAACAGTATAATTTATACTGGCGGAAATAACCCAATTAATTTCTGAAATTGTTTATAGTATAAACAAAATATTTTAAAGTGACTCAACGGAATTTATTAATAGAATGCATTTTATGAGATTTAATGAGGTATATTTAGGCTCGTTGGCTAAAGAATTAATATAGGAATCAAAACATTACAAAAACGAAATATACAAAATTGTAAATAGCTGCATCAATTTTGATGTAGAATTTGTAATTAAAATATTAAAACATTTTTATTTTCAATATAAATCTTGTAAAAAATTATAAATTATTTAATACTTTTGGTGAATAAAATTCTTTTTTGTTGTATTAAAAATGTATTTTTTAACTTGCTGATTTTTGCCGAGTTTTTTTACGCAAAAGTGCCGAATTTTGGTTAACATTTTCTGGCACCCCTGCTTGCAAGTTTTTCAAATTTATTAATATGCCGATTTTGGCTCCAAAAATGCCGATTTGTTGATAAACACTGTAACAACGTATGTAGCTTTGTTTGTTTAGAATAATCTTTAATTTTGGACAACACTAGAATACTTGTAATACTTCTTCCAAGGCTTATTTTCTGTTAAGTGAAAAACAGTTTTTAACTATATTTGCGCTATTAGAAGATAAAAAGTCCTTGCTGGCGTCAATGAAGCAACCGATCTATGCAACACCAAGTAATTGTGTTTGGTTCCACATATATGTGAATTTTACAAATATAGATTATTTCTTCCGATTGATAAAAGAAGACAATGCTATGTCAAATGTTCGTGTAAGCCTTACGCAGAATTACGAAACCTACAATTTGATAGGATTCGGTTGTTATGAAATATGTTTATTTATAACATATAACACATATAGTTCCAAATAAAAAGACATTTTTCCAGCTCGAGGTCAGTATTTAACTTTGCTCTTTATTTTGCCAACATTTCGCTACAATCTTTGAGTAGCATCATTAGGGCTTTATTTTATTTGATTTTTACATAACACACACAGATGGACAAACAATAAAGTTTCACAATCATCGTCAATTACTGCACTGAGTGCAGTGAAAAAATCAAAAAATTATAAAAGCAGCAGTATTTGAAAAATTATTAATTGAATATGTTGATATAATGATGTTGATATAAACGCAAGCATTGAAAAAGTTAAAAACAGAATTCATTTTTGCATCTTCTTTTCCGCGCGATGTTAATGTTATGATATAGAATAACAGAACTGAGATTGCGTTTGTTTCAGTGTTTGTGTCAAAACATGAAATCTGAATGTGAAACGTGTTGCAGAAACAAATTGCGTTGTCTGTAGCCAGCTTAACATATCAACACAAATTTATATCAGGTATAAACGTTGGGTTAAGCAAAAACCTAAATTTTTCAACAGAGTTGCAAAGAAGGAGTATTTACAAAAAAAATTTATCATGCTACTTGTATATGTATTCAGCAAAATGTAAACAAACAACATGTGGATGTAGAAAAATGTGAACAAACTACACGTGCCATACACACGTGTTTCATAAATAACTTAGTTACTATTCTGCGTGTACGCATACCGATGCATAGGAACGATAAAGTTCAAAAGTACGAGTCGATCGTGGTATTTCTTAACCCTTTCGACCCCAACTTTTTATCTGTATCCCGAAAAATTTTGTTTTACTTTTAATAATTTTGTAGTCGTTTAATGAGTGTCTCGCCAAAATTTCAAGTCGCCGCGCCCTTCTAATGAATGTTTTAGCTTCTACTTGCTTTTCCCCACTTCATGTTTAACCTTTGAAATTTCAAGTCAAAGTTTTCAGTATTATTTTCATCAGTGTGGAGTGAAAAGTTTGCAAAACAACAGACCACTATAAGCCAGCAAACTCATGTCAACCACAAAGCAATACTGAAAATAATACTCTAAGTTACCAAATAGTAGCTAAAAAGCTGTACATAAAGTATTTAAAATTTTTGTTAATTACTCAGTAATTTTAAAAGGCGTTTATGATGTTTAAGCAAATCATAAATACAATTTTGGTGCAGTTAGTTCTAACGAGGATTCTTATTGTGATATAGATATTAAGTAATTTATATTAAGAAAAATCTAAGCTTTATACATGTGTAATGTAATTGTACATAGGAATTGTACTCCTCTTTTTAAAACTGCACCGAAAAAAAAACATTGCATTGAATGTTTCATCACTGACTTGTTTACTTTTTATTCTTATAAAAATAAAAAACTTGCAAAGCTAGAAGGTTCTAAACCAAAATTCTGTTCTTTTAAATTAAAGATAAATGACCAAATAATATAATTTTTGATATTCTGTTACAATTTTGGCTATTTTTTAAGCAAATTATTTTGTAAGCCAATGTAAAAAACAACTGTTTGACTAATTCTTGAAACAAATTGTTTTACTCTCTACTTGAAAGAACACTAAGGTATAATTAGTTATTTTAAATTAATTTTATTTAAAATGAATGTACCTTCATTTCACGCACTAATGGCAATAATCAACAACTAGCTAAAATTTTTAGTTACTGAACCATGCGAAGAAAAAATAACATATGAAATTACTTTAAAGATCATGATAAATTTATTAGTCTATTAGCTCTGACCTTTATATCATAACGATGATATAATACTAATAAATGAAGTCCGAATGAATTTTCATCCTAATACAAATTTGACTTTCATCAATTTATAAATTCTTCAGATGTGGCCTGGCTATTACGCATTATAGATATGATCAACCCATTATTTCTAGCAAACAAATTTAATTTTCTTATAATTTTATGTAATGTTTGAACAAGGTATGAGATTTTTATAATCAATTCCTGAGAATCGATTACATTGATTATTACAGGAATTTATTACGACCATTAGTAAATATTTAATATATTCTGTTGTAACGCAAAGAACTATTTCAATTACAACTTCTAGCATGTAACAAAAAATGGCTTTCGCAAAAGTAAGTCTTTATATGGCAAATACTTTTTAATGCAATGTCTAATTTTTTCCTGGGATTGTGAAAAATAATTGAATTAAAATTGTAAATATAAACAGAAAATATGTATCTACGTACTAGTACATATATCCAAAAACGAATTTTTTAATTATTTTATATTATAATTTTTTGTACGACAATATATTATAGGTACATAAAATAATATAACTAAAAAAAATCAGACCAGTAGTAAATTACAAACCTGCGCCTGCATATAACTTATCCAAACACCTCACCACATTCTTAAAAGAGAAAATAAATTTGCAGAACATACCCAGTTAGCATTTGGAAGATTGTTTTTACAAAAATCACCAAAGTGAGTCTTTTAAGACTACCCAAGATGACTTAAAACTGATTCATCAGTTATGCGTTTAAAAAGAGACTCGAATATAACTCCCACAAACGCATAGAAAGCGACTTTCTAAAAAAACAAAAAGTACAAAAAGCAAATGCTTGAAATTCGACTGTTTTTAGAATTATTTTGGAGACATATTTAACACAGCCTAACGATGAAAAAATGATTCAAATACATATTTTATTTTTATTTTTTTATTTTTTAATTTTCGTAAAAATCATACATATGTCAATTCGTAAAAAATAGAGACACAAATGTAAAATAAATTTTTTCAAATTTTTTTAAATTCATTTTTTTAAATTTGAATTTTAAGAAAATTAGGAATAACATGCTAACGAATGTAACACTACGCCTTGACGAGCAATTGATTTGTTCGCACATGAACAAAACGTCAGCAGAATAAGTTACAAACATTTGTACATGTTTGTCTGCGTGGAGAAAACTGCTTCGTTTTCTCGCTGTTTGAAGCCGACATGACATCGACAACGATGGTCTACAATAGCCATTTTAATGTGCGGACATGAAATTGTTTAATGTTTGAACAAATCAATGGCTCGTCAATACGGCGTGTTATAAAAAATAAGCAAACCGTTGTTTGCAATTTTTCAGTTTTGAGAATTGTACTCCTCTTTTTAAAACTGCGCACTTTCTAATCTATACGACAATCAATATATCAACGAAATAATGGATATTGCAATGACGATATTAAAACAAAACTACTTTAGATTCAATAATAACTTCTATAAACTACCTGATGGACTCGGCATGGGAAACCCAACATCTGCAATCTTCACAGAGATTTTCATGCAACATTTAGAACAGCTACATATCAAAAAACTGAAGGAAAAACATAAAATAACCCATTACTACAGATACGTAGACGACATAATATGCATCCTAGAAAGAGACAACGCCGAACAAATTCTTATAGACTTAAACATAATACATAACAAAATGACATACACAATGGAAAAAGAGCAAAACAGAACTTTACATTATCTTGACATATCAATAACACGAGGAAGTGATACATTAAACTTTTACATTTATAGAAAGCCAACTATGACAGACACAACTATCCACAGCTCCTCAAACCACCCTACTCAACATAAACTCGCAGCATTTAGACATATGATTCATAGACTTAAAATATTACCACTCGCTCCAGATAAATATAACAAAGAACTCGATACAATTTACACCAAAGCTAAAAATCAGACAATACATCAACAAAAACAAGAAGAAAGAAGACAAGGAAACAATCGACGAAACACGACAACACAGCTTTACGTACACAGGACCAGAAACATATAGATTAACTAACCTTTTCCGGAAAGAAGGTTTCCACACAACGCTAAAAACGACCAACCCTCTACCCAACAATCTCAAGACATCAATAGAAACAACCGATAAATTTAGCACCAGCGGAGTATACAGATTTACTTGTACCTGCAACAATACATACATCGGACAAACTGGACGAACATTAAAAACAAGGTTTACAGAACACATACGATCATACAAAAGGAAAAGGGAAGACTCCAATTTCGCAGAACACCTTAACACACATGGACACGAACCAAAGGAAATAGATGAATGTATGACTGTATTACACCCAAGTAAAAAAGGACGAAGACTAGACATTCTTGAAAACATGGAAATTTACAAAACGCGAACGCTTAACTGAGATATTATTAACGAACAGGTAAACACAACCTCTGACACGATTTTTACACCACTAAAATTACCTAAACACTCTTACAAACGAAAAACACCCACAGACGGTCACACTTACCTATCTAATAATAAAAGACCCAAATATTAAACTATTCACCTATTTACTTACCTGCACAACATTTAAACGGGCACAAGGTACCTAAACCCACCACCTTTTACTCTTAACACTATCTATTTTTAACACTATCTCTTCAGTTTTAATAAACACGTGGCTTGAAAATGATGTTATCACATCGAAAGCACTCGCCAAACGTACGAAGTATACAGCCAGAGACGACGGTTTCTACCGAAAATTTCAACAACAGTTTAATTTATACTGGCGGAAATAACCCAATTAATTTAATACCAGATACAGCTAGTCAAGCTAAGGTTCTATTAACTAGACTGACTAACAAGACACTACAACTACACAAGACAATAGCAAATATACGATTTAACAAACAATGTCTTAACAACAACTTTACTCCACGTTACATAACTATTAACATTACGAACCAAACATACGCTTCCCAACGCGCAAAGCGTGTAGCCCAACTGACATGGATAAAGACTGAGATACGCTCACTTTATATTAAAAAAGACAAACTTAATAAGGAAACTTATTATATTCATTTAAAAGTAACAGACTTGTTAACAAGACATAATCTTTACCATTTATTTCCCACATTTTACACAACATACAAGCGGATGGAAAGAAAATTTATAAAACTCAATAAACAGACTGAAAAACGTACAAACTCAGAATTTTATCCACGGGTGAAGAACCTGACAAACATAGAATTCACCGACAATGAAACAAGACTTGTGGAGAAGGGACTAAAACATAATCTACCTTTTGACAAAATACAAAAAACAATTGAAACCCAAATTGTAGACGCCGAAGCTACTAGAATACATGACACACAAGATAGCCGATGTACTTGAAAAAACAATAAAAGAACACACTGCATCTAAAACTAATCGCGACGAACAAAAAACTACTAGACAGATAAAAGCAAAACTTCGAAATAATAATCAATTACTTACTAAAGCAGACAAAGGGAACACAACTGTAATAATGCTCAAGAAAGACTATATAGATAAAACACAACAATTCATACAAAAAGCAAAATGCACAAAATTCAAGAATGACCCAACCGATTCATTCCAAAGGGAAATACGAAGCCTACTAAAACGCTGCAAAACGTTTACGGTCGGAAAATTATACATATACATGAACATGAACCCAGGACCCCCTACACTCAGAGCACAACCCAAAATTCATAAAGAAAACATTCCAATCAGACCTGTAGTAAATTACGAACCTGCGCCTGCATATAACTTAGCCAAACACCTCACCACCTTCTTAAAAGAGAAAACAAATTTGCAGAACATATACATGTTACGAAACACACAAGACCTCATAAACAAAATTAAGGACATCAAAATCATTGATAATACGAGACTCGTTTCCTTCGACAAAAAGGATCTATATACATCAATACCCACACACGAAACTTTGACTATCCTACGTAACACACTTTCCAACCTATACGACAATCAATATATCAACGAAATAATGGATATTGCAAAGACGATATTAAAACAAAACTACTTTAGATTCAATAATAACTTCTATAAACTACCTGATGGACTCGGCATGGGAAACCCAACATCTGCAATCTTCACAGAGATTTTCATGCAACATTTAGAACAACTACATATAAAAAAACTGATGGAAAAACATAAAATAACCCATTACTACAGATACGTAGACGACATAATATTCATCCTAGAAAGACACAACGCCGAACAAATTCTTATAGACTTAAACATAATACATAACAAAATGACATGCACAATGGAAAAAGAGCAAAACAGGACTTTGCATTATCTTGACATATCAGTATCACGAGGAAGTGATACATTAAACATTGACATTTATAGAAAGCCAACTATGACAGACACAACTATCCACAGCTCCTCAAACCATCCTACTCAACATAAACTCGCAGCATTTAGACATATGATTCACAGACTTAAAAAAGTACCACTCGCTCCAGATAAATATAACAAAGAACTCGATACAATTTACACCATAGCTAAAAATGACGGTTACAACCACACAACCATCGACAAATTACTTAGAGAATACAACAACAAAAACAAGAAGAAGACTAGACATTCTTGAAAACATGGAAATTTACAAAACACGAACGTTTAACAGAGATATTATTAACGAACAGGTAAACACAACCTCTGACACGATTTTTACACATTAAAATTACTAAAACACTCTTACAAACGAAAAACACCCACAGACGGTCACACTTATCTATCTAATAATAAAAGACCCAAATATTAAACTATTCACCTATTTACATACCTGCACAACATTTAAACGGGCACAAGCTACCTAAACCCACCACCTTTTACTCTTAACACTATCTATTTTTAACACTATCTCTTCAGTTTTAATAAACACGTGGCTTGAAAATGATGTTATCACATCGAAAGCGCTCGCCGAACGTACGAAGTATACAGCCAGAGACGACGGTTTCTACCGAAAATTTCAACAACAGTTTAATTTATACTGGCGGAAATAACCAATTAATTTAATACCAGATACAGCTAGTCAAGCTAAGGTACTATTAACTAGACTGACTAACAAGACACTACAACTACACAAGACAATAGCAAATATACGATTTAACAAACAATGTCTTAACAGCAACTTTACTCCACGTTACATAACTATTAACATTACGAACCAAACATACGCTTCCCAACGCGCAAAGCGTGTCGCCCAACTGACATGGATAAAGACTGAGATACGCTCACGTTATATTAAAAAAGACAAACTTAATAAGGAAACTTATTATATTCATTTAAAAGTAACAGACTTGTTAACAAGACATAATCTTTACCATTTATTTCCCACATTTTTACACAACTTACATGAAAGGATACAAAATCAGATGGCTGACAAATACAAGTGGAAGAAAAGAAAATTTATAAAACTCAATAAATAGACTGAAAAACGTACAAACTCAGAATTTTACACACGGGTGAAAAACCTGACAAACATAAAATTCACAGACAATGAAATAAGACTTTTGACAAAATACAAAAAACAATTGAAACCCAAATTGTAGACGCCGAAGCTACTATTACACACTTACCAACGGACCGACAAGAACACATGAGACACAAGATAGCCGATGTACTTGAAAAAACAATAAAAGAACACACTGCATCTAAAACTAATCGCGACGAATAAAAAACTACTAGACAGATAAAAGCAAGACATCGAAATAATAATCTATTACTTACTAAAGCAGACAAAGGGAACACAACTGTAATAATACACAACAAAGACTATATAGATAAAACACACCAATTCATACAAAAAGCAAAATGCATAAAATTCAAGAATGACCCAACCGATTCATTCCAAAGGGAAATACGAAGCCTACTAAAACGCTGCAAAACGTTTACGGTCGGAAAATTATACATATACATGAAGATGAACCCAGGACCCCCTACACTCAGAGCACAACCCAAAATTCATAAAGAAAACATTCCAATCAGACCTGTAGTATATAACAAACCTGCGCCTGCATATACTTAGCCAAACACCTCACCACATTCTTAAAAGAGAAAATAAATTTGCAGAACATATACATGTTACGAAATACACAAGACCTCATAAACAAAATTAAGGACATCAAAATCACTGATAATACGAGATTCGTTTCCTTCGATATAAAGGATCTATATACATCAATACCCACACACGAAACTTTGACTATCCTACGTAACACACTTTCCAAACTATACGACAATCAATATATAAACGCAATAATGGATATTGCAAAGACGATATTAAAACAAACCTACTTTAGATTCAATAATAACTTCTATAAACTACCTGATGGTCTCGGCATGGGAAACCCAACATCTGCAATCTTCACAGAGATTTTCATGCAACATTTAGAACAACTACATATCCAAAAACTGATGGAAAAACATAAAATAACCCATTACTACAGATACGTAGACGACATAACATGCATCCTAGAAAGAGACAACGCCGAACAAATTCTTATAGACTTAAACATAATACATAACAAAATGACATACACAATGGACAAAGAGAAAAAGACATATCAATAACACGAGGAAGTGATACATTAAACTTTGACATTTATAGAAAGCCAACTATGACAGACACAACTATCCACAGCTCCTCAAACCATCCTACTCAACATAACCTCGCAGCATTTAGACATATGATTCACAGACTTAAAATAGTACCACTCGCTCCAGATAAATATAACAAAGAACTCGATACAATTTACACCATAGCTAAAAATAACGGTTACAACCACACAACCATCGACAAGTTACTCAGACAATACAACAACAAGAAGAAAGAAGACAAGGACACAATCGACGCAACACGACGACACATCTTTACGTACACAGGACCAGAAACATATAGATTAACTAACCTTTTCCGGAACGAAGGTTTACACACAACGCTAAAAACGACCAACACTACGCAACAATCTCAAGACATCAATAGAAACAACCGATAAATTTAGCACCAGCGGAGTATACAGACGTACTTGTACCTGCAACAATACATACATCGGACAAACTGGACGAACATTAAAAACAAGGTTTACAGAACACATACGATCATACAAAAGGAAAAGGGAAGACTCCAATTTCGCAAAACACCTTAACACACATGGACACGAACCAAAGGAAATAGATGAATGTATGACTATATTTCACCCAAGTAAAAAAGGACGAAGACTAGACATTCTTGAAAACATGGAAATTTACAAAACACGAATGTTTAACAGAGATATTATTAACGAACAGGTAAACACAACCTCTGACACGATTTTTACACCATTAATTTTGTTGAGATATGACTGGACGAAAGTATCAACAACATATATTTGTCTCCTATTCTCTATTGAGCTAGGTTGCAAATTTTGTACAGATTTAAGTTAAAATTTGATAACTAAAAATTTTCGGATAACTAAAATTTATCTCGATATAAACGATATATATCTCACGTGCAGCACCTTTATTTTTATAAAAGTGATGGTGACAAAAAGTTTGTTACAATTTTAATGATTAAAGCTTTAATTAGATTAAAGCTTTATGATTTTTAATTAGCAAAACTTTGCAGCGGCATATCATCTGAATGCAAGTGTTTCTAAAACTTGTACATATTTTGAAAGGTATTTTCAATAGTTTTTGAGATATAAGCCAAAACTAAACTTATAAACTTGAGCGTCGTTTTTACATTTTGTTGCTTAATAACTTTTTTCGTAAAGTCTCTAAAGAAATACTCTACACTTCAGTTGATTAGAATTTAATTCCTCTACCGATCGTTTACTTAAGAGTTACACAATCGAGTTTTTCATTTCAAATTTTAATACATTCACATTTTTAAAATTTGAAACGAACTTGCTTTCAATTTTCTTTCAAGTTGAGTGTTTTTATTAACGTTCAAGAAAACAGCTAATTACAGATTTCTTGAACCATTCTTCATTTTTGTTTTTACAAAAATTTTGCCGTCATGAGTTTTTGCATCTTGACAAAAAAAATTGCTTTCAAGATGCATGCAGCCTACGTCACAGCCGATTTCATTGAATTTTAACAAGCAGTATGAGTGGAAAACTTGATCGTGTTCAAGGCGAATTAATTACCAGGACGCAGCGTAAGCGGATTCATTAATTTTTACCGTAAACACTACGGTCAAACTCCGTATATAAAAAAATCTGTGTATATTTTTTATATATGAAGTTCGACAGTAATTTCTACCAGCAAAAAATTGTGAATTCGCCTATTCTGCCACTTGGTAACTAATTCGCCTTCATCGTGTTACTTCAGGGTTATAAGTGTATGTGTTTGTGCAGAATAATTTTCGAAACATTAGCGAAAAACTAAACCTTTGTGCGATTTTATAAATTTTTTTAATATACTGATTAATACATTTTTCGTAGTCTTTCAAGTAACTAGCTATACTACGATTGATTTTTATTTTAATTCAGTAGTATCTACGTACTAGTACATATATCCAAAAACGAATTTTTAATTATTTTATATTATAATTTTTTGTACGACAATATATTATAGGTACATAAAATAATATAACTAAAAAAATCTTTTATTATCAGCCCTGTAGTAAATTACAAACCTGCGCCTGCATATAACTTAGCCAAACACCTCACCACTTTTTTAAAAGAGAAAATAAATTTGCTTAACATATACATGTTACGAAATACACAAAACCTCATAAACAAAACTAAGGACATCAAAATCACTGATAATACGAGACTCGTATAAAGGATCTATATACATCGACATAAAGGATCTATATACATCAATACCTGTTAATAATCATATTAACCTACAATTAAATAATTTACTTGAAAGAAATTAATCAAAGTACTTTTGATTTTATTGATATTGAAAGAAAATATTTTTCTTTATAACTATAGAAGTTTTTCTTTTTCACTCGTTTGAAGTTCTTTCAAGAATACACACATATTTAATTTTTATAATATATATTTTATAATAAATAAAGATTCTTTTATAAAATCTTTGTCTCAATATTTAATTATATTCACACACGAAACTTTGACTATCCTACGTAACACACTTTCCAACCTATACGACAATCAATATATCAACGAAATAATGGATATTGCAAAGACGATATTAAAACAAAACTACTTTAGATTCAATAAACTACCTGATGGACTCGGCATGGGAAACCCAACATCTGCAATCTTCACAGAGATTTTCATGCAACATTTATAACAACTACATATCAAAAAACTGATGGAAAAACATAAAATAACCCATTACTACAGATACGTAGACGACATAACATGCATCCTAGAAAGAGACAACGTCGAACAAATACTTATAGACTTAAACATAATACATAACAAAATGACATACACAATGTAAAAAGAGCAAAACAGAACTTTACATTATCTTGACATATCAATAACACGAGGAAGTGATACATTAAACTTTGACATTTATAGAAAGCCAACTATGACAGACACAACACACAGAGTTTTTTTATAGATGGAGTTTGACAGTAGTGTTCACGGCGAAAATGAATTCGCTTACGCTGCCACCTGGTTATTGATTCACCTTCGGGTAATCTCATAATTTCTGCCTTCAAGCATCTCCTTAATCAAACTTCTAATAATGTGATACTGAATTAGAATAAAAATCAATCGTAGTATAGCTAGTTACTTGAAAGACTACGAAAAATGTATTAATCAGTATATTAAAAAAATTTATAAAATCGCACAAAGGTTTAGTTTTTCGCTAATGTTTCGAATGTTTCTGCACAAACACATACATTTATAACCCTGAAGCAACACGATGAAGGCGAATTAGTTACCAAGTGGCAGAATAGGCGAATTCACAATTTTTTGCTGGTAGAAATTACTGTCGAACTTCATATATAAAAAATATACACAGATTTTTTTATATACGGGATTTGACCGTAGTGTTTACGGTAAAAATTAATGAATCCGCTTACGCTGCGTCCTGGTAATTAATTCGCCTTGAACACGATCAAGTTTTCCACTCATACTGCTTGTTAAAATTCAATGAAACGGCTGTGACGTAGGCTTTATGCATCTTGAAAGCAATTTTTTTGTCAAAATGCAAAAAGTCATGACGGCAAAATTTTTGTAAAAACAAAAATGAAGAATGGTTCAAGAAATCTGTAATTAGCTGTTTTCTTGAACGTTAATAAAAACACTCAACTTGAAAGAAAATTGAAAGCAAGCTCGTTTCAAATTTTAAAAATGTGAATGTATTGAAATTTGAAATGAAAAACTCGATTGTGTAACTCTTAAGTAAACGATCGGTAGAGGAATTAAATTCTAATCAACTGAAGTGTAGAGTATTTCTTTAGAGACTTTACGAAAAAAGTTATTAAGCAACAAAATGTAAAAACGACGCTTAAGTTTATAAGTTTAGTTTTGGCATATATCTCGAAAACTATTGAAAATACCTTTCAAAATATGTACAAGTTTTAGAAACACTTGCATTCAGATGATATGTCGCTGCAAAGTTTTGCTAATTAAAAATCATAAAGCTTTAATCTAATTAAAGCTTTAATCTAATCGGAAAAGGTTTTTAACAAACACTCATTAAAATTGTAACAAACTTTTTGTCACCTTCACTTTTATAAAAATAAAGGTGCTGCACGTAAGATATATATCGTTTATATCGAGATAAATTTCAGTTATCCGAAAATTTTTAACTTAACAAATTTTAACTTAAATCTGTACAAAATTTGCAACCTAGCTCAATAGAGAATAGGGGACAAATATATGTTGTTGATACTTACGTCCAGTCATATCTCAAGAAAATTTGACGAATGGTGCCATATTTTCGTTAGGACTAATTAATAGAGTACAAAATTACCTTTTCAATACTTGGCACAACTTGTTTTTTGTTTTTTTCAATTTTATTATATCATTATCAAAAATTTTTTTACATTTTTCATATTTGAACCATGTTATCCACATCGGTATTTTCTTCTAACCACTAAGTACATTCTTTTATCATATACCAATTAAAAAATTAACTTTTTAACGTGAGTGATTTCGTACATTAGAAAATTTTGCTGGCTAATAACTTATTTCATACAGTTGTTTAAAAAACGAGCTACACCACGATCGATTTTTATTCTCTATCGATCACATATACAGGTAAACATATTTACACGTATATAAGCTTTCGAGAAATGAGCAAAAAGTTTAAATTTAACCAAATTTTTACAATTAGAAAATTCGCTGCTTAATAACTTTTTTGCTAGAGTCTTTAACCCTTTCGGCCCCAACGTTGCTTGTGAGCAACTTCATATGTTTGACGACTAACAGTCAGCGTTGTTTTTGTTTTTGATCGTGTAACCGTACCGATATCGAAAGCTGCAAGTGTTCTCTTTAAGTTGAATAAAACAACAGTTAATTTCATTGTCAATTAGCAAAGTTATATTCATTAGTGCGCGAGTGTATCAAGACAAATATATTTGCGAATTTGGAAAGAGGTTTTTATACATGTGCCTTTTTTTCAAAATTATAAAAAAAATTTAAAATATGTTTAATGAATCTTTTTTAGTAAATATCATTTAAAATATTTGTAGAAGTTAAATCTTAGAATTTCAAACAAACAACAGTTGAGTAATTTTCAAATTTGTCAAGTTGCTTGTGAGCAACTTTGGGCAATTATGGTAATTAATTTACATACTTTTAGACATGAGACGCCAAGAGAAGGGCTTGACTAACAAAGACATTGAAATAATTTTGAACTTCGATTGGGATGTTTCCAGTGACGAGCAAAGCAGCGATGAGCAGGAAGACATATCTGCCGTGCTGGAGAGGAATTTGGAAGGGATCGTGGAAAGAGGAGAAAGCATAGAGATCGGCCTTCTTGACAACATACTGGCGGATGAGTTTGAGCAAGAATCTTCTGGTGCTGTTAATATGTGCTTTGAAAAAATTGATCCGAAATCTCTCAAATGGAGATCAAGGCCATATGAAGCCCCAGACACTATTTTGAAGGACGATAATATCCTGGAAGTTCATGAAGTTTTGACACCAGTTGAATATTTCGAAAAAATGTTTGATACTCGTTGCATTGATTTGATCACACAGCAAACTAATTTATATGGACTACAGGAACTTGGCATTGAGCTTAACTGTACTAAGGAGGAAATAAGACGGTATATTGGTGCTTTGTTATACTTAGGTGTTTTTAGACTGCCCCAGTTTAAAATGGCATGGGCCCAAAACATAAAGCTTACGGCTATATCAGAAGCAATGTCTCGCGGCCGGTTTGAAAAAATTAAGCAGTGCTTACATTTCAACGAAAACAGTCAACAACCTAAAAAGGACGATTTAAATTATGACAAGCTGTACAAGATACGCCCTTTGCTAAATATCCTCAAGGAGAACTTCAATAATCTACCTCAGGAAGAGCATCAAAGTGTTGATGAACAGATAATTGCATTCAAAGGTATACATCAATATAAATTCATACATTCATAAATTTATAGTGTTACTCTTGGTTATAGGACGGTCTCCTTATAAACAATGGCGATGGAGCCCGAAGGAAAAAGCTTACATTGATGTTCCAAGACCTGCTATTGTTGCTTCCTATAATAAAGGCATGGGAGGGGTTGACCTGGCTGATATGCTCATGGAGCTGTACAAGGTTAACCACCGCTCAAGAAAATGGTACATAAGAATCTTCTATTGGTGCCTAGGAACATCCGTTACAAATGCCTGGCTGCTTTATAGAAAACATCTTCGCTTACTTCAACCCAACCAGAAACATATTTCATTAATACAATTTCAACTGGAAATTGCTAATTCACTTTTGCAATATAGTTCCGTTGATGAAGATTCCATCCAAAGAAAAAGAGGTCGACCATCGAATTTGGAAAAAAAAAATAATCCAACATCTTCCGATGGTATCTCTCCCTTGAGCAGTGTGTCTTCGCAAAGCACCAAAAAGTATAGGTTTCAACCGAACCCTCCAGATGCAAAGCGGTATGATAAAGTGGATCATTGGGTAGTATTTGGCGAAAAAGGTCGCTGCAGATTGTGCAAAACAGGAACTCCAATGTCCAAATGTCTTAAATGTAAAGTCCATCTTTGCTGTAATAATAACAAAAATTGTTTTTTGTCCTTTCATACTTAACTTTTAAAATAATTCAATAAAACTTAATACGGCTATAATTACAAAACAAAATTTTTTATATATTTTTTATATACCACAATTGCCCAACGTTGCTCACAAGCAACTTTCTCTACCGCCCAAACGAAAGGGCGCGGCGACTTGAAATTTTGGCGAGACACTCATTAAACGACTACAAAATTATTAAAAGTAAAACAAAATTTTTCGGGATACAGATAAAAAGTTGGGGTCGAAAGGGTTAAGAAATACCACGATCGACTCGTACTTTTGAACTTTATCGTTCCTATGCATCGGTATGCGTACACGCAGAATAGTAACTAAGTTATTTATGAAACACGTGTGTATGGCACGTGTAGTTTGTTCACATTTTTCTACATCCACATGTTGTTTGTTTACATTTTGCTGAATACATATACAAGTAGCATGATAAATTTTTTTTGTAAATACTCCTTCTTTGCAACTCTGTTGAAAAATTTAGGTTTTTGCTTAACCCAACGTTTATACCTGATATAAATTTGTGTTGATATGTTAAGCTGGCTACAGACAACGCAATTTGTTTCTGCAACACGTTTCACATTCAGATTTCATGTTTTGACACAAACACTGAAACAAACGCAATCTCAGTTCTGTTATTCTATATCATAACATTAACATCGCGCGGAAAAGAAGATGCAAAAATGAATTCTGTTTTTAACTTTTTCAATGCTTGCGTTTATATCAACATCATTATATCAACATATTCAATTAATAATTTTTCAAATACTGCTGCTTTTATAATTTTTTGATTTTTTCACTGCACTCAGTGCAGTAATTGACGATGATTGTGAAACTTTATTGTTTGTCCATCTGTGTGTGTTATGTAAAAATCAAATAAAATAAAGCCCTAATGATGCTACTCAAAGATTGTAGCGAAATGTTGGCAAAATAAAGAGCAAAGTTAAATACTGACCTCGAGCTGGAAAAATGTCTTTTTATTTGGAACTATATGTGTTATATGTTATAAATAAACATATTTCATAACAACCGAATCCTATCAAATTGTAGGTTTCGTAATTCTGCGTAAGGCTTACACGAACATTTGACATAGCATTGTCTTCTTTTATCAATCGGAAGAAATAATCTATATTTGTAAAATTCACATATATGTGGAACCAAACACAATTACTTGGTGTTGCATAGATCGGTTGCTTCATTGACGCCAGCAAGGACTTTTTATCTTCTAATAGCGCAAATATAGTTAAAAACTGTTTTTCACTTAACAGAAAATAAGCCTTGGAAGAAGTATTACAAGTATTCTAGTGTTGTCCAAAATTAAAGATTATTCTAAACAAACAAAGCTACATACGTTGTTACAGTGTTTATCAACAAATCGGCATTTTTGGAGCCAAAATCGGCATATTAATAAATTTGAAAAACTTGCAAGCAGGGGTGCCAGAAAATGTTAACCAAAATTCGGCACTTTTGCGTAAAAAAACTCGGCAAAAATCAGCAAGTTAAAAAATACATTTTTAATACAACAAAAAAGAATTTTATTCACCAAAAGTATTAAATAATTTATAATTTTTTACAAGATTTATATTGAAAATAAAAATGTTTTAATATTTTAATTACAAATTCTACATCAAAATTGATGCAGCTATTTACAATTTTGTATATTTCGTTTTTGTAATGTTTTGATTCCTATATTAATTCTTTAGCCAACGAGCCTAAATATACCTCATTAAATCTCATAAAATGCATTCTATTAATAAATTCCGTTGAGTCACTTTAAAATATTTTGTTTATACTATAAACAATTTCAGAAATTAATTGGGTTATTTCCGCCAGTATAAATTATACTGTTGTTGAAATTTTCGGTAGAAACCGTCGTCGCTGGCTGTATACTTCGTACGTTTGGCGAGCGCTTTCATTTTCCACGTGTTTATTAAAACTGAAGAGATAGTGTTAAAAATAGATAGTGCTAAGAGTAAAAGGTGGTGGGTTTAGGTAACTTGTGCCCGTTTAAATGTTGTGCAGGTAGGTAAATAGGTGAATAGTTTAATATTTGGGTCTTTTATTATTAGATAGGTAAGTGTGACCGTCTGTGGGTGTTTTTCGTTTGTAAGAGTGTTTTAGTAATTTTAATGGTGTAAAAATCGTATCAGAGGTTGTGTTTACCTGTTCGTTAATAATATCTCTGTTAAACGTTCGTGTTTTGTAAATTTCCATGTTTTCAAGAATGTCTAGTCTTCTTCTTGTTTTTGTTGTTGTATTCTCTAAGTAATTTGTCGATGGTTGTGTGGTTGTAACCGTGATTTTTAGCTATGGTGTAAATTGTATCGAGTTCTTTGTTATATTTATCTGGAGCGAGTGGTACTTTTTTAAGTCTGTGAATCATATGTCTAAATGCTGCGAGTTTATGTTGAGTAGGATGGTTTGAGGAGCTGTGGATAGTTGTGTCTGTCATAGTTGGCTTTCTATAAATGTCAATGTTTAATGTATCACTTCCTCGTGTTATTGATATGTCAAGATAATGCAAAGTCCTGTTTTGCTCTTTTTCCATTGTGCATGTCATTTTGTTATGTATTATGTTTAAGTCTATAAGAATTTGTTCGGCGTTGTGTCTTTCTAGGATGAATATTATGTCGTCTACGTATCTGTAGTAATGGGTTATTTTATGTTTTTCCATCAGTTTTTTTATATGTAGTTGTTCTAAATGTTGCATGAAAATCTCTGTGAAGATTGCAGATGTTGGGTTTCCCATGCCGAGTCCATCAGGTAGTTTATAGAAGTTATTATTGAATCTAAAGTAGTTTTGTTTTAATATCGTCTTTGCAATATCCATTATTTCGTTGATATATTGATTGTCGTATAGGTTGGAAAGTGTGTTACGTAGGATAGTCAAAGTTTCGTGTGTGGGTATTGATGTATATAGATCCTTTTTGTCGAAGGAAACGAGTCTCGTATTATCAATGATTTTGATGTCCTTAATTTTGTTTATGAGGTCTTGTGTATTTCGTAACAAGTATATGTTCTGCAAATTTGTTTTCTCTTTTAAGAAGGTGGTGAGGTGTTTGGCTAAGTTATATGCAGGCGCAGGTTCGTAATTTACTACAGGTCTGATTGGAATGTTTTCTTTATGAATTTTGGGTTGTGCTCTGAGTGTAGGGGGTCCTGGGTTCATGTTCATGTATATGTATAATTTTCCGACCGTAAACGTTTTGCAGCGTTTTAGTAGGCTTCGTATTTCCCTTTGGAATGAATCGGTTGGGTCATTCTTGAATGTTGTGAATTTTGCTTTTTGTATGAATTGTTGTGTTTTATCTATATAGTCTTTCTTGTGCATTATTACAGTTGTGTTCCCTTTGTCTGCTTTAGTAAGTAATAGATTATTATTTCGAAGTTTTGCTTTTATCTGTCTAGTAGTTTTTTGTTCGTCGCGATTAGTTTTAGATGCAGTGTGTTCTTTTATTGTTTTTTCAAGTACATCGGCTATCTTGTGTGTCATGTATTCTAGTAGCTTCGGCGTCTACAATTTGGGTTTCAATTGTTTTTTGTATTTTGTCAAAAGGTAGATTATGTTTTAGTCCCTTCTCCACAAGTCTTGTTTCATTGTCGGTGAATTCTATGTTTGTCAGGTTCTTCACCCGTGGATAAAATTCTGAGTTTGTACGTTTTTCAGTCTGTTTATTGAGTTTTATAAATTTTCTTTCCATCCGCTTGTATGTTGTGTAAAATGTGGGAAATAAATGGTAAAGATTATGTCTTGTTAACAAGTCTGTTACTTTTAAATGAATATAATAAGTTTCCTTATTAAGTTTGTCTTTTTTAATATAAAGTGAGCGTATCTCAGTCTTTATCCATGTCAGTTGGGCTACACGCTTTGCGCGTTGGGAAGCGTATGTTTGGTTCGTAATGTTAATAGTTATGTAACGTGGAGTAAAGTTGTTGTTAAGACATTGTTTGTTAAATCGTATATTTGCTATTGTCTTGTGTAGTTGTAGTGTCTTGTTAGTCAGTCTAGTTAATAGAACCTTAGCTTGACTAGCTGTATCTGGTATTAAATTAATTGGGTTATTTCCGCCAGTATAAATTAAACTTTTGTTGAAATTTTCGGTAGAAACCGTCGTCTCTGGCTGTATACTTCGTACGTTTGGCGAGTGCTTTCGATGTGATAACATCATTTTCAAGCCACGTGTTTATTAAAACTGAAGAGATAGTGTTAAAAATAGATAGTGTTAAGAGTAAAAGGTGGTGGGTTTAGGTACCTTGTGCCCGTTTAAATGTTGTGCAGGTAAGTAAATAGGTGAATAGTTTAATATTTGGGTCTTTTATTATTAGATAGGTAAGTGTGACCGTCTGTGGGTGTTTTTCGTTTGTAAGAGTGTTTAGGTAATTTTAGTGGTGTAAAAATCGTGTCAGAGGTTGTGTTTACCTGTTCGTTAATAATATCTCAGTTAAGCGTTCGCGTTTTGTAAATTTCCATGTTTTCAAGAATGTCTAGTCTTCGTCCTTTTTTACTTGGGTGTAATACAGTCATACATTCATCTATTTCCTTTGGTTCGTGTCCATGTGTGTTAAGGTGTTCTGCGAAATTGGAGTCTTCCCTTTTCCTTTTGTATGATCGTATGTGTTCTGTAAACCTTGTTTTTAATGTTCGTCCAGTTTGTCCGATGTATGTATTGTTGCAGGTACAAGTAAATCTGTATACTCCGCTGGTGCTAAATTTATCGGTTGTTTCTATTGATGTCTTGAGATTGTTGGGTAGAGGGTTGGTCGTTTTTAGCGTTGTGTGGAAACCTTCTTTCCGGAAAAGGTTAGTTAATCTATATGTTTCTGGTCCTGTGTACGTAAAGCTGTGTTGTCGTGTTTCGTCGATTGTTTCCTTGTCTTCTTTCTTCTTGTTTTTGTTGATGTATTGTCTGATTTTTAGCTTTGGTGTAAATTGTATCGAGTTCTTTGTTATATTTATCTGGAGCGAGTGGTAATATTTTAAGTCTATGAATCATATGTCTAAATGCTGCGAGTTTATGTTGAGTAGGGTGGTTTGAGGAGCTGTGGATAGTTGTGTCTGTCATAGTTGGCTTTCTATAAATGTAAAAGTTTAATGTATCACTTCCTCGTGTTATTGATATGTCAAGATAATGTAAAGTTCTGTTTTGCTCTTTTTCCATTGTGTATGTCATTTTGTTATGTATTATGTTTAAGTCTATAAGAATTTGTTCGGCGTTGTCTCTTTCTAGGATGCATATTATGTCGTCTACGTATCTGTAGTAATGGGTTATTTTATGTTTTTCCTTCAGTTTTTTGATATGTAGCTGTTCTAAATGTTGCATGAAAATCTCTGTGAAGATTGCAGATGTTGGGTTTCCCATGCCGAGTCCATCAGGTAGTTTATAGAAGTTATTATTGAATCTAAAGTAGTTTTGTTTTAATATCGTCATTGCAATATCCATTATTTCGTTGATATATTGATTGTCGTATAGGTTAGAAAGTGCGCAGTTTTAAAAAGAGGAGTACAATTCTCAAAACTGAAAAATTGCAAACAACGGTTTGCTTATTTTTTATAACACGCCGTATTGACGAGCCATTGATTTGTTCAAACATTAAACAATTTCATGTCCGCACATTAAAATGGCTATTGTAGACCATCGTTGTCGATGTCATGTCGGCTTCAAACAGCGAGAAAACGAAGCAGTTTTCTCCACGCAGACAAACATGTACAAATGTTTGTAACTTATTCTGCTGACGTTTTGTTCATGTGCGAACAAATCAATTGCTCGTCAAGGCGTAGTGTTACATTCGTTAGCATGTTATTCCTAATTTTCTTAAAATTCAAATTTAAAAAAATGAATTTAAAAAAATTGAAAAAATTTATTTTACATTTGTGTCTCTATTTTTTACGAATTGACATATGTATGATTTTTACGAAAATTAAAAAATAAAAAAATAAAAATAAAATATGTATTTGAATCATTTTTTCATCGTTAGGCTGTGTTAAATATGTCTCCAAAATAATTCTAAAAACAGTCGAATTTCAAGCATTTGCTTTTTGTACTTTTTGTTTTTTTAGAAAGTCGCTTTCTATGCGTTTGTGGGAGTTATATTCGAGTCTCTTTTTAAACGCATAACTGATGAATCAGTTTTAAGTCATCTTGGGTAGTCTTAAAAGACTCACTTTGGTGATTTTTGTAAAAACAATCTTCCAAATGCTAACTGGGTATGTTCTGCAAATTTATTTTCTCTTTTAAGAATGTGGTGAGGTGTTTGGATAAGTTATATGCAGGCGCAGGTTTGTAATTTACTACTGGTCTGATTTTTTTTAGTTATATTATTTTATGTACCTATAATATATTGTCGTACAAAAAATTATAATATAAAATAATTAAAAAATTCGTTTTTGGATATATGTACTAATACGTAGATACATATTTTCTGTTTATATTTACAATTTTAATTCAATTATTTTTCACAATCCCAGGAAAAAATTAGACATTGCTTTAAAAAGTATTTGCCATATAAAGACTTACTTTTGCGAAAGCCATTTTTTGTTACATGCTAGAAGTTGTAATTGAAATAGTTCTTTACGTTACAACAGAATATATTAAATATTGACTAATGGTCGGTATAAATTCCCGTAATAATAAATGTAATCGATTCTCAGGAATTGATTATAAAAATCTCATACCTTGTTCAAACATTACATAAAATTATAAGAAAATTAAATTTGTTTGCTAGAAATAATGGGTTGATCATATCTATAATGCGTAATAGCCAGGCCACATCTGAAGAATTTATAAATTGATGAAAGTCAAATTTGTATTAGGATGAAAATTCATTCGGACTTCATTTATTAGTATTATATCATCGTTATGATATAAAGGTCAGAGCTAATAGACTAATAAATTTATCATGATCTTTAAAGTAATTTCATATGTTATTTTTTCTTCGCATGGTTCAGTAACTAAAAATTTTAGCTAGTTGTTGCTTATTGCCATTAGTGCGTGAAATGAAGGTACATTCATTTTAAATAAAATTAATTTAAAATAACTAATTATACCTTAGTGTTCTTTCAAGTAGAGAGTAAAACAATTTGTTTCAAGAATTAGTCAAACAGTTGTTTTTTACATTGGCTTACAAAATAATTTGCTTAAAAAATAGCCAAAATTGTAACAGAATATCAAAAATTATATTATTTGGTCATTTATCTTTAATTTAAAAGAACAGAATTTTGGTTTAGAACCTTCTAGCTTTGCAAGTTTTTTATTTTTATAAGAATAAAAAGTAAACAAGTCAGTGATGAAACATTCAATGCAATGTTTTTTTTTCGGTGCAGTTTTAAAAAGAGGAGTACAATTCCTATGTACAATTACATTACACATGTATAAAGCTTAGATTTTTCTTAATATAAATTACTTAATATCTATATCACAATAAGAATCCTCGTTAGAACTAACTGCACCAAAATTGTATTTATGATTTGCTTAAACATCATAAACGCCTTTTAAAATTACTGAGTAATTAAAAAAAATTTTAAATACTTTATGTACAGCTTTTTAGCTACTATTTGGTAACTTAGAGTATTATTTTCAGTATTGCTTTGTGGTTGACATGAGTTTGCTGGCTTATAGTGGTCTGTTGTTTTGCAAACTTTTCACTCCACACTGATGAAAATAATACTGAAAACTTTGACTTGAAATTTCAAAGGTTAAACATGAAGTGGGGAAAAGCAAGTAGAAGCTAAAACATTCATTAGAATGTTTTAGCTTCTATTTCTACTTCAAATTACGATTCTGAAAGAAAAATTGAAAAATTTTTAAAAACAAGAATGTAGTGCTAAGGCGAATTCATAAAAGGTAATCCAAGGCAAATTAATTACCATGTGGTACTTCATTAATTTTTGCTGGTAAAAATTACTGTCAAACTTCATATATAAAAAATACACAGAGTTTTTTTATAGATGGAGTTTGACAGTAGTGTTCACGGCGAAAACTAATGAATTCGCTTACGCTGCCACCTGGTTATTGATTCACCTTCGGGTAATCTCATGACGAAAATTACTAAAACGCTGAGAAAGAAATATGTACATTTTGTTTTTTTTTTACAAATCATATTTAGCTATCAAAAACCAAGAAGTACAATAGGAGATCATAATTTCTGACTTCAAGCATCTCCTTAATCAAACTTCTAATAATGTGATACTGAATTAAAATAAAAATCAATCGTAGTATAGCTAGTTACTTAAAAGACTACGATAAATGTATTAATCAGTACATTAAAAAAATTTATAAAATCGCACAAAGGTTTAGTTTTTCGCTAATGTTTCGAAAATTATTCTGCACAAACACATACACTTATAACCCTGAAGCAACACGATGAAGGCGAATTAGTTACCAAGTGGCAGAATAGGCGAATTCACAATTTTTTGCTGGTAGAAATTACTGTCGAACTTCATATATAAAAAATATACACAGATTTTTTTATACACGGAGTTTGACCGTAGTGTTTACGGTAAAAATTAATGAGTCCGCTTACGCTGCGTCCTGGTAATTAATTCGCCTTGAACACGATCAAGTTTTCCACTCATACTGCTTGTTAAAATTCAATGAAATCGGCTGTGACGTAGGCTGCATGCATCTTGAAAGCAATTTTTTTTTGTCAAGATGCAAAAACTCATGACGGCAAATTTTTTGTAAAAACAAAAATGAAGAATGGTTCAAGAAATCTGTAATTAGCTGTTTTCTTGAACGTTAATAAAAACACTCAACTTGAAAGAAAATTGAAAGCAAGTTCGTTTCAAATTTTAAAAATGAGAATGTACTGAAATTTGAAATTAAAAACTCGATTGTGTAACTCTTAAGTAAACGATCGGTAGAGGAATTAAATTCTAATCAACTGAAGTGTAGAGTATTTCTTTAGAGACTTTACGAAAAAAGTTATTAAGCAACAAAATGTAAAAACGACGCTCAAGTTTATAAGTTTAGTTTTGGCTTATATCTCGAAAACTATTGAAAATACCTCTCAAAATATGTACAAGTTTTAGAAACACTTGCATTCAGATGATATGTCGCTGCAAAGTTTTGCTAATTAAAAATCATAAAGCTTTAATCTAATTAAAGCTTTAATCTAATCGGAAAAGGTTTTTAACAAACACTCATTAAAATTGTAACAAACTTTTTGTCACCTTCACTTTTATAAAAATAAAGGTGCTGCACGTAAGATATATATCGTTTATATCGAGATAAATTTTAGTTATCCGAAAATTTTTAGTTATCAAATATTAACTTAAATCTGTTCAAAATTTGCAACCTAGCTCAATAGAAAATAGGGGACAAATATATGTTGTTGATACTTACGTCCAGTCATATCTCAAGAAAATTTGACAAATAGTGCCATATTTTCGTTAGGACTAATTAATAGAGTACAAAATTACCTTTTCAATACTTAGTACAAATTGTTTTTTGTTTTTTCAATTTTATTATATCATTATCAAAAATTTGTTTACATTTTTCATATTTGAACCATGTTATCCACATCGGTATTTTCTTCTAACCACTAAGTACATTCTTTTATCATATACCAATTAAAAAATTAACTTTTTAACGTGAGTGATTTCGTACATTAGAAAATTTTGCTGGCTAATAACTTATTTCATACAGTTGTTTAAAAAACGAGCTATACCACGATCGATTTTTATTCTCTATCGATCACATATACACGTAAACATATTTACACGTATATAAGCTTTCGAGAAATGAGCAAAAAGTTTAAATTTAACCAAATTAGAAAACCAATTAGAAAATTCGCTGCTTAATAACTTTTTTGCTAGAGTCTTGAAAAAATACCACGATCGACTCGTACTTTTGAACTTTATCGTTCCTATGCATCGGTATGCGTACACGCAGAATAGTAACTAAGTTATTTATGAAACACGTGTGTATGGCACGTGTAGTTTGTTCACATTTTTCTACATGCACATGTTGTTTGTTTACATTTTGCTGAATACATATACAAGTAGCATGATAAGTTTTTTTGTAAATACTCCTTCTTTGCAACTCTGTTGAAAAATGTAGGTTTTTGCTTAACCCAACGTTTATACGCAATTTGTTTCTGCAACACGTTTCACATTCAGGTTTCATGTTTTGACACAAACACTGAAACCAACAGTGAAACAAACGCAATCTCACTTCTGTTATTCTATATCATAACATTAACATCGCGCGGAAAGGAAGATGCAAAAATGAATTCTGTTTTTAACTTTTTCAATGCTTGCGTTTATATAAACATTATTATATTCAATTAATAATTTTTCAAATACTGCTGCTTTTATAATTTTATTTTTATATTTATCACTTTTCACATCCCATTTTGTTCTTTCTTAATTACTTAGATGTTTACAGCTTGCTGATTGTCAATGTACTAAACACAGAAAATAATGAAACAGCGATACAAACAATGCAATCTGTTTCAATGCAACCAGAAAATATCAAAACATTTTGATATTAATTAAACCTGGATTGCAACCTGAAGTGAAACCTGAAACACGAATTCAGACGACGCAATCTGTAAATGAAACAGGTTTCAGAAACAGATTGCGTTGTCTGTACCTAGCTTATTAACAAAACGTCAGCAGATCAGCTGTTAAGTTTTGGTTCATATAAGTGTATAGACGAACACGTATTTTATTTATTATCATGACAAATCATAATTTGTTTTTCGTCGTCAAGGTAGGTTATTATTCACCTGCAAACTTCTGCCAAAGATTTTCTCCTTTTTAGTAAAGATTTTCTCCTTAATAATATGTCCACACGTATAACAACCAAGAAAATAAAAAAATAATAATGCATGCCAAAAAGAAATGACAATTTATTGACATTTATTATCAAGACAAAGTTGTTTGAGCTGGAGGATTGACAAAATTGTCTTAAGTTTGCAATGACACTAATAAGAGGAGTGTAAACCTGATAAATTTTTGTCCTGAGAAAAGTCAAATCATTGTCAAGACAAAAATGTATCAGGTATAGGCTCTAGGTAAGTTTAATATACATATATTCGTACGTTAATAAATAAGTGGTCGTTAAAAATTTATTACTTTAGTCTGCAATTAGGGCTGCCTTTTTGACACACTCAGTCTAGCAAGAAACAATTGGTCTGTTCAGTAACTAAAAATCATGAATTAAGAAAACAACAACAATATGTTGTGTGACGTAGACATAGAATATATCTGGTAAACAAACAACAGTTCTGTATGGAAAGTGTATCATAGTTAAAGTAAGAGAGCCAATAATTTCTTATATTTTTTACAACAAACACTCATTCTACTATGTCGTAGAAGCGCAGTAAAAATATTCTTTGAATGGCTGAATGCGCAATCTTGTTTCTTGATCCATGACTAAAACTTGTTAGTCCATTTTTTCAATTCTCTGGTAATGTCATCGGAATTTTTACACAAAACAAAATTAACATGAAACTAGTTACTTGCAAAATTGAATAGTGTAAAATCGGTCTTACTAGAATCTGTGCATAAATTAGGGGTGCCAGAAAAATTTGATAAGAAATCGGTACTTTTGCACAAAAATATCAGGCTTATCGACACTTTATTATTTAGAAAATCATCAAACGCAATAAAAACCAATAAAACATATTTTTATTAACAAAAAGTGTCAAAAAATTTATCGTGTTAAAAATATATGTTCAAAATGGAAGTGTTTTAATATTTCAATTAAAAGTTGACACAGTTGTTTAGCGTTTTGTTGTGTTTTACTTTTTAAATTAACTCTTTACCCAAACATTTTATTAATTTCAAAAAATGCCCTCTATTCATAAATTCAGTTAAATAAAGTTCATCGATTTTTATCAAATTACTTAGTACAGTTCTTTAAAGCCTTTCCATATGGCTGTATAGGTTGTGTATTACTGTTGACTCACCTTAAAATATTCTGTTTATACTTTTAAGAATTTCTAGTTTATATTTAAAAAGGATAAATCAATTTGATTTGGTTCGTTTAATTTTTTTTATAATTTTTTTTGCTGTATCGATTTGATCAACATTAGCTGAAAATAAGAGTAACTTCTTAACGCCTCATAGAAATCTAGTACTCAAACAACTACTGCTTCAAGCGACAGCCATCGTGTTTGACTTCGGTGCAATAATTAATGTTTCTGGTAATTTTTTAATGTTTTGAAATTGGTGAAGTCTTTCTGTATTTAAAGACAATTTGATTTTTTCACTGCATTGTCTTCTTTTATCAATCGGAAGAAATAATCTATATTTGTAAAATTCACATATATGTGGAACCAAACACAATTACTTGGTGTTGCATAGATCGGTTGCTTCATTGACGCCAGCAAGGACTTTTTATCTTCTAATAGCGCAAATATAGTTAAAAACTGTTTTTCACTTAACAGAAAAGAAGCCTTGGAAGAAGTGCCGCTCTTTTTAATGTTACAAGTATTCTAGTGTTGTCCAAAATTACAGATTATTCTAAACAAACAAAGCTACATACGTTGTTACAGTGTTTATCAACAAATCGGCATTTTTGGAGCCAAAATCGGCATATTAATAAATTTGAGGCAAAAAATCGGCAAAAATGGCAGTGCTGACATGAATACTCGAAAAACTTGCAAGCACGGGTGCCAGAAAATTTTAACCAAAATTCGGCACTTTTGCGTAAAAAAAATCGACAAAAATCAGCAAGTTAAAAAATACATTTTTAACCCTTATCGGTTGTAAGTCACCTCTGACGTGACAACAGTACTTTTCTGCAACGGTCGTATGGCACGTGTGAAGTGACAAGGCGAATTATGTCGAAACATACTGTCTATTGATGAGATTTGTTTTTAAAATGCATTCATTTCTTCAATTTACCGTTACCATTTGAAAATACGTATTTACCGTTACCGGTACAAAAAATAAATAATTTGTAACAAAACTGAAAAGAAATGAATATAAATGTATAATAACATACTATTGTTTTTTTTTCATATTTGTTAAAAATAACTACAACCTGGTGAGAATCAAACGTGTGAAAAGTCGCGTCCGATAAGGGTTAATACAACAAAAAAGAATTTTATTCACCAAAAGTATTAAATAATTTATAATTTTTTACAAGATTTATATTGAAAATAAAAATGTTTTAATATTTTAATTACAAGTTCTACATCAAAATTGATGCAGCTATTTACAATTTTGTATATTTCGTTTTTGTAATGTTTTGATTCCTATATTAATTCTTTAGCCAACGAGCCTAAATATACCTCATTAAATCTCATAAAATGCATTCTATTAATAAATTCCGTTGAGTCACTTTAAAATATTTTGTTTATACTATAAACAATTTCAGAAATTAATTGGGTTATTTCCGCCAGTATAAATTAAACTGTACGTTTGGCGAGCTCTTTCGATGTGATAACATCATTTTCAAGCCACGTGTTTATTAAAAATGCAGAGATAGTGTTAAAAATAGATAGTGTTAAGAGTAAAAGGTGGTGGTTTTAGGTAACTTGTGACCGTTTAAATGTTGTGCAGGTAGGTAAATAGGTGAATAGTTTAATATTTGGGTCTTTTATTATTAGATAGGTAAGTGTGACCGTCTGTGGGTGTTTTTCGTTTGTAAGAGTGTTTTAGTAATTTTAATGGTGTAAAAATTGTGTCAGAGGTTGTGTTTACCTGTTCGTTAATAATATCTCTGTTAAACGTTCGTGTTTTGTATTTTCCATGTTTTCAAGAATGTCTAGTCTTCGTCCTTTTTTACTTGGGTGTAATACAGTCATACATTCATCTATTTCCTTTGGTTCGTGTCCATGTGTGTTAAGGTGTTTTGCGAAATAGGAGTCTTCCCTTTTCATTTTGTATGATCGTATGTGTTCTGTAAACCTTATTTTAATGTTCGTCCAGTTTGTCCGATGTATGTATTGTTGCAGGTACAAGTAAGTCTGTATACTCCGCTGGTGCTAAATTTATCGGTTGTTTCTATTGATGTCTTGAGATTGTTGCGTAGAGTGTTGGTCGTTTTTAGCGTTGTGTGTAAACCTTCTTTCCGGAAAAGGTTAGTTAATCTATATATTTCTGGTCCTGTGTACGTAAAGATGTGCCGTCGTGTTGCGTCGATTGTTTCCTTGTTTCTTTCTTGTTATTTTTGTTGTTGTATTGTCTGAGTAATTTGTCGATGGTTGTGTGGTTGTAACCGTTGTTTTTAGCTATGGTGTAAATTTTATCGAGTTCTTTGTTATATTTATCTGGAGCGAGTGGTACTATTTTAAGTCTGTGAATCATATGTCTAAATGCTGCGAGTTTATGTTGAGTAGGATGGTTTGAGGAGCTGTGGATAGTTGTGTCTGTAATAGTTGGCTTTCTATAAATGTCAAAGTTTAATGTATCACTTCCGCGTGTTATTGATATGTCAAGATAATGTAAAGTTCTGTTTTGCTCTTTTTCCATTGTGTATGTCATTTTGTTATGTATTATGTTTAAATCTATAAGAATTTGTTCGGCGTTGTCTCTTTCTAGGATGCATATTATGTCGTCTACGTATCTGTAGTAATGGGTTATTTTATGTTTTTCTATCAGTTTTTTGATATGTAGTTGTTATAAATGTTGCATGAAAATCTCTGTGAAGATTGCAGATGTTGGGTTTCCCATGCCGAGTCCATCAGGTAGTTTATAGAAGTTATTATTGAATCTAAAGTAGTTTTGTTTTAATATCGTCTTTGCAATATCCATTATTTCGTTGATATAGTGATTGTCGTATAGGTTGGAAAGTGTGTTACGTAGGATAGTCGTGTGTGGGTATTGATGTATATAGATCCTTTATGTCGGAGGAAACGAGTCTCGTATTATCAGTGATTTTGATGTCCTTAATTTTGTTTATTAGGTCTTGTGTATTTCGTAACATGTATATGTTCTGCAAATTTATTTTCACTTTTAAGAATGTGGTGAGGTGTTTGGCTAAGTTATATGCAGGCACAGGTTTGTAATTTACTACAGGTCTGATTGGAATGTTTTCTTTATGAATTTTGGGTTGTGCTCTGAGTGTAAGGGGTCCTGGGTTCATGTTCATGTATATGTATAATTTTCCGTCCGTAAACGTTTTGCAGCGTTTTAGTAGGCTTCGTATTTCCCTTTGGAATGAATCGGTTGGGTCATTCTTGAATATTGTGCATTTTGCTTTTTGTACGAATTGTTGTGTTTTATCTATATAGTCTTTCTTGTGCATTATTACAGTTGTGTTCCCTTTGTCTGCTTTAGTAAGTAATTGATTATTATTTCGAAGTTTTGCTTTTATCTGTCTAGTAGTTTTTTGTTCGTCGCGATTAGTTTTAGATACAGTGTGTTCTTTTATTGTTTTTTCAAGTACATCGGCTATCTTGTGTGTCATGTGTTCTTGTCGGTCCGTTGGTAAGTGTGTAATAGTAGCTTCGGCGCCTACAATTTGGTTTTCAATTGTTTTTTGTATTTTGTCAAAAGGTAGATTATGTTTTAGTCACTTCTCCATAAGTCTTGTTTCATTGTCGGTGAATTCTATGTTTGTCAGGTTTTTCACCCGCATATTTGCTATTGTCTTGCGTAGTTGTAGTGTCTGGTTAGTCAGTCTAGTTAATAGTACCTTAGCTTGACTAGCTGTATCTGGTATAAAATTAATTAGTTATTTCCGCCATTATAAATTAAACTGTTGTTGAAATTTTCGGTAGAAACCGTCGTCTCTGGCTGTATACTTCGTACGTTTGGCGAGCGCTTTCGATGTGATAACATCATATTCAAGCCACGTGTTTATTAAAACTGAAGAGATAGTGGTAAAAATAGATAGTGTTAAGAGTAAAAGGTGGTGGGTTTAGGTAACTTGTGCCCGTTTAAATGTTGTGCAGGTAGGTAAATAGATGAATAGTTTAATATTTGGGTCTTTTATTTTAGATAGGTAAGTGTGACCGTCTGTGGGTGTTTTCCCTTTGTAAGAGTGTTTTAGTAATTTTAATGGTGTAAAAATCGTGTCAGAGGTTGTGTTTACCTGTTCGTTAATAATATCTCTGTTAAACGTTTGTGTTTTGTAAATTTCCATGTTTTCAAGAATGTCTAGTCTTCGTCCTTTTTTACTTGGGTGTAGTACAGTCATACATTCATCTATTTCCTTTGGTTCGTGTCCATGTGTGTTAAGGTGTTTTGCGAAATTGGAGTCTTCCCTTTTCCTTTTGTATGATCGTATGTGTTCTGTAAACCTTGTTTTTAATGTTAATGTTAGATGCAGTGTGTTCTTTTATTCGGGGTTGTCATGAAATCCAAGTCGGATTTGATAATTATCGCTTTTGAAATCCGATATTGGATTCATTTGGAGTCATGAAAACATGAAATAAAACCAATATTCGAATCAGGTGTTTTCTGTTTTTGCTCTATTGTTTACAATTTTAAGTGCATTTTTTTGCAAAATTTTCCAAATTGTACTTAAATATTGCTAAAAGTTGTGTTTTTTAACCGACTTCAAAAAAAGAAGGAGTTTATACAATTCGGCTTAATGTTGCTTTTTTTATATTTGTGCCTCCAGAACTCAGTCATTTCTGATCCGATTTTGAAAATTTTTGGTGATATGATAGATTATGCTTACAGATTGGTCTCGTTTTAAAAACAGTTCATAAAATTACAAATTAAAGGGTGCACCAATAGTTCATTTAATTTGGTATATGGCCATACTTTTAAACAGTTGTAGACAATTGAAATTTACAAAGAACCTGTTTTACTTACTCCTCTATAATAACAAGTATAAAATTTAGATTTGGAAATAAACGGGTGTCCCATTAGTTGATATAATATGGTGGATGTGGCCGGACTTTTGAACCATTGTAGACAGACAGCTGAAATTTAAAAGGGACATGTTTTGCTAAGTCCGCTATAACAAGAAGCTTTGGATGTTCCCAAAATTAATGTAATTTGTTCTATATTTTTTGAACCGTTGTATACAAACCACCTTAATTTTAGACTGAATGTCCACTACTTTATTTGGTATAATTATATTATAAATTAAATAGTTGATGTAATTTGATGTATATGGGCAAACTGTTGAACCGTTAGAGACATATATATATACATATATATATATATATATATATATATATATATATATATATATATATATATATATATATATATATATATATATATATATATATATATATATATATATATATATATATATATATATGTATATATATATATATATATATATATATGTATATATATATATATATTTATACCACACAGGTGGTATAGTATTAAGAACTTCTCGAAACGCCTCTATGTTTAAACGATAAGAGGCTTAATACTATTGAAGGACTTTTGCAACGTTCAAATATACCACCTGTGTTGCAGTTAGCAGCCACGTTACGCTTTTTAGTTGAAGGATCTTATCAGAGGTCTGTTGGCAAGGAATCCAGTATAAGTTTTGGTAGAAGCACTGTATCAACAGTGTTGCACGATTTGCTCGTGGCTATCGAGCGTTACGTTTGCCTGCAGTGGGTAAAAAGTAAAATTAATACTCGTATGTTACTTTTAACTTTTTTATTTACTTACATTTTTGCAAATTATTTAACTGTAATAAATAAAAACAATTTATTAATTAATTCCGTCAGCTATTAACCTCTTGTTTTACTTCCAATAAAAAAAACGATAATATTGGATTCTATGACACCTAAAACCAATAAAATTTCAAGTTCGAACACAAAACCGATAACTTGGATTTCATGACACCAAAGTGATTTTTTTTGTCGGTTTTAAATCCAATTCCAATAAAATTGGATTCCATGACAACCCCGATTGTTTTTTCAAGTACATCGGCTATCTTGTGTCTCATGTGTTCTTGTCGGTCCGTTGGTAAGTGTGTAATAGTAGCTTCGGCGTTTACAATTTGGGTTTCAATTGTTTTTTGTATTTTGTCAAAAGGTAGATTATGTTTTAGTCCCTTCTCCATAAGTCTTGTTTCATTGTCGGTGAATTCTATGTTTGTCAGGTTTTTCACCCGTGGGTAAAATTCTGAGTTTGTACGTTTTTCAGCCTGTTTATTGAGTTTTATAAATTTTCTTTCCATCCGCTTGTATTTGTCAGTCATCTGATTTTGTATCCTTCCATGTAAGTTGTGTAAAAATGTGGGAAATAAATTGTAAAGATTATATCTTGTTAACAAGTCTGTTACTTTTAAATGAATATAATAAGTTTGTCTTTTTTAATATAAAGTGAGCGTATCTCAGTCTTTCTCCATGTCAGTTGGGCTACACGCTTTGCGCGTTGGGAAGCGTATGTTTGGTTCGTAATGTTAAATCGTATATTTGCTAATGTCTTGTGTAGTTGTAGTGTCTTGTTAGTCAGTCTAGTTAATAGTACCCTAGCTTGACTAGCTGTATCTGGTATTTAATTAATTGGGTTATTTCCGGCAGTATAAATTAAACTGTTGTTGAAATTTTCGGTAGAAACCGTCGTCTCTGGCTGTATACTTCGTACGTTTGGCGAGCGCTTTCGATGTGATAACATCATTTTCAAGCCACGTGTTTATTAAAACTGAGGAGATAGTGTTAAAAATAGATAGTGTTAAAAATAGATAGTGTTAAGAGTAAAAGGTGGTGGGTTTAGGTAACTTGTGACCGTTTAAATGATGTGCAGGTAGGTAAATAGGTGAATAGTTTAATATTTGGGTCTTTTATTATTAGATAGGTAAGTGTGACCGTCTGTGGGTGTTTTTCGTTTGTAAGAGTGTTTTAGTCATTTTAATGGTGTAAAAATTGTGTCAGAGGTTGTGTTTACCTGTTCGTTAATAATATCTCTGTTAAACGTTCGTGTTTTGTATTTTCCATGTTTTCAAGAATGTCTAGTCTTCGTCCTTTTTTACTTGGGTGTAATACAGTCATACATTCATCTATTTCCTTTGGTTCGTGTCCATGTGTGTTAAGGTGTTTTGCGAAATAGGAGTCTTCCCTTTTCATTTTGTATGATCGTATGTGTTCTGTAAACCTTGTTTTTAATGTTCGTCCAGTTTGTCCGATGTATGTATTGTTGCAGGTACAAGTAAGTCTGTATACTCCGCTGGTGCTAAATTTATCGGTTGTTTCTATTGATGTCTTGAGATTGTTGCGTAGAGTGTTGGTCGTTTTAGCGTTGTGTGTAAACCTTCTTTCCGGAAAAGGTTAGTTAATCTATATGTTTCTGGTCCTGTGTACGTAAAGATGTGTCGTCGTGTTGCGTCGATTGTTTCCTTGTTTCCTTGTCTTCTTTCTTCTTGTTTTTGTTGTATCGAGTTCTTTGTTATATTTATCTGGAGCGTGTGGTACTATTTTAAGTCTGTGAATCATATGTCTAAATACTGCGAGTTTATGTTGAGTAGGATGGTTTGAGGAGCTGTGGATAGTAGTGTCTGTTATAGTTGGCTTTCTATAAATGTCAAAGTTTAATGTATCACTTCCTCGTGTTATTGATATGTCTTTTTCTCTTTTTCCATTGTGTATGTCATTTTGTTATGTATTATGTTTAAGTCTATAAGAATTTGTTCGGCGTTGTCTCTTTCTAGGATGCATATTATGTCGTCTACGTATCTGTAGTAATGGGTTATTTTATGTTTTTCCATCAGTTTTTTGATATGTAGTTGTTCTAAATGTTGCATGAAAATCTTTGTGAAGATTGCAGATGTTGGGTTTCCTATGCCGAGTCTATCAGGTAGTTTATAGAAGTTATTATTGAATCTAAAGTAGTTTTGTTTTAATATCGTCTTTGCAATATCCATTATTTCGTTGATATATTGATTGTCGTATAGGTTGGAAAGTGTGTTACGTAGGATAGTCAAAGTTTCGTGTGTGGGTATTGATATATATATAGATCCTTTATCTCGAAGGAAACGAGTCTCGTATTATCAGTGATTTTGATGTCCTTAATTTTGTTTATGAGGTCTTGTGTATTTCGTAACATGTATATGTTCTGCAAATTTATTTTCTCTTTTAAGAATGTGGTGAGGTCTTTGGCTAAGTTATATGCAGGCTTGTAACTTACTACAGGTCTGATTGGAATGTTTTCTTTATGAATTTTGGGTTGTGCTCTGAGTGTAGGGGGTCCTGGGTTCATCTTCATGTATATGTATAATTTTCCGTGCGTAAACGTTTTGCAGCGTTTTAGTAGGCTTCGTATTACCCTTTGGAATGAATCGGTTGGGTCATTCTTGAATTTTGTGAATTTGCTTTTTGTATGAATTGTTGTGTTTTATCTATATAGTCTTTCTTGTTAATTATTACAGTTGTGTTCCCTTTGTCTGCTTTAGTAGGTAATAGATTATTATTTCGAAGTTTTGCTTTTATCTGTCTAGTAGTTTTTTGTTCGTCGCGATTACAGAGATATTATTAACGAACAGGTAAACACAACCTCTGACACGATGTTTACACCATTAAATTTACTAAAACACTCTTACAAACGAAAAACACCCACAGACGGTCACACTTACCTATCTAATAATAAAAGAACCAAATATTAAACTATTCACCTATTTACCTACCTGCACAACATTTAAACGGACAAAAGTTACCTAAACCCACCACCTTTTACTCTTAACACTATCTATTTTTAACACTATCTCTGCATTTTTAATAAACACGTGGCTTGAAAATGATGTTATCACATCGAAAGCGCTCGCCAAACGTACGAAGTATACAGCCAGAGACGACGGTTTCTACCGAAAATTTCAACAACCGTTTAATTTATACTGGCGGAAATAACCCAATTAATTTCTGAAATTGTTTATAGTATAAACAAAATATTTTAAAGTGACTCAACGGAATTTATTAATAGAATGCATTTTATGAGATTTAATGAGGTATATTTAGGCTCGTTGGCTAAAGAATTAATATAGGAATCAAAACATTACAAAAACGAAATATACAAAATTGTAAATAGCTGCATCAATTTTGATGTAGAACTTGTAATTAAAATATTAAAACATTTTTATTTTCAATATAAATCTTGTAAAAAATTATAAATTATTTAATACTTTTGGTGAATAAAATTCTTTTTTGTTGTATTAACCCTTATCGGACGCGACTATTCACACGTTTGATTCTCACCAGGTTGTAGTTATTTTTAGCAAATATGAAAAAAAAAAACAATAGTATGTTATTATACATTTATATTCATTTCTTTTCAGTTTTGTTACAAATTATTTATTTTTTGTACCGGTAACGGTAAATACGTATTTTCAAATGGTAACGGTAAATTGAAGAAATTAATGCATTTTAAAAACAAATCTCATCAATAGACAGTATGTTTCGACATAATTCGCCTTGTCACTTCACACGTGCCATACGACCGTTGCAGAAAAGTACTGTTGTCACGTCAGAGGTGACTTACAACCGATAAGGGTTAAAAATGTATTTTATAACTTGCTGATTTTTGTCGATTTTTTTTACGCAAAAGTGCCGAATTTTGGTTAAAATTTTCTGGCACCCCTGCTTGCAAGTTTTTCGAGTATTCATGTCAGGACTGCCATTTTTGCCGATTTTTCGCCTCAAATTTAGTAATATGCCGATTTTGGCTCCAAAAATGCCGATTTGTTGATAAACACTGTAACAACGTATGTAGCTTTGTTTGTTTAGAATAATCTTTAATTTTGGACAACACTAGAATACTTGTAACATTAAAAAGAGCGGCACTTTTTCCAAGGCTTCTTTTCTGTTAAGTGAAAAACAGTTTTTAACTATATTTGCGCTGTTAGAAGATAAAAAGTCCTTGCTGGCGTCAATGAAGCAACCGATCTATGCAACACCAAGTAATTGTGTTTGGTTCCACATATATGTGAATTTTACAAATATAGATTATTTCTTCCGATTGATAAAAGAAGACAATGCAGTGAAAAAATCAAATTGTCTTTAAATACAGACATTAAAAAATTACCAGAAACATTAATTATTGCACCGAAGTTAAACACGATGGCTGTCGCTTGAAGCAGTAGTTGTTTGAGTACTAGATTTCTATGAGGCGTTAAGAATTTACTCTTATTTTCAGCTAATGTTGATCAAATCGATACAACAAAAAACATTATAAAAAAAATTAAACGAACCAAATCAAATTGATTTATCCTTTTTAAATATAAACTAGAAATTCTTAAAAGTATAAACAGGTGAGTCAACAGTAATACACAACCTATACAGCCATATGGAAAGGCTTTTAAGAACTGTACTAAGTAATTTGATAAAAATCGATGAACTTTATTTAACTGAATTTATGAATAAAGGGCATTTTTTGAAATTAATAAAATGTTTGGGTAAAGAGTTAATTTAAAAAGTAAAACACAACAAAACGCTAAACAACTGTGTCAACTTTTAATTGAAATATTAAAACACTTCCATTTTGAACATATATTTTTAACACGATAAATTTTTTGACACTTTTTGTTAATAAAAATATGTTTTATTGGTTTTTATTGCGTTTGATGATTTTCTAAATAATAAAGTGTCGAAAGCCTGATATTTTTGTGCAAAAGTACCGATTTGTTATCAAATTTTTCTGGCACCCCTAATTTATGCACAGATTCTAGTAAGACCGATTTTACACTATTCAATTTTGCAAGTAACTAGTTTCATGTTAATTTTGTTTTGTGTAAAAATTCCGATGACATTACCAGAGAATTGAAAAAATGGACTAACAAGTTTTATGGCGTTTTCTTTTCTGACAAAAATGTTGCATATGTTTAACACTTTTTACACCTTTGTGTTCTTTTCTAAAAAATGTTCGATAGGGTAAATTAAAAGTATGTTCTTTTGAAAATATGTTGCACGAAAAAGTGTAAGATATGTTACATATTTTACCCTCAATTTTATGTAAGGGTAGTATGCTACACTTTTTTTTAGTAGTTCTTACTCTTGATAAGTGATGTTTGCTTTTGTTGCTAAACCCAGTGTTATATTACTTTATGTTTGAAAAGCTAATTAAACATTACTGACATGTACAGGAAGTTAGAAAAATTCAATAACAGTTTTTGTTCTATTGTGCTATAAAATGTGTATCATATTTTCGGGGTTAAGGCAACATGCAAAACATTTTATGTGATTGTTGGGTAACATTTATTTTCAGAAAAGAAAACGCCATTAGTCATGGATCAAGAAACAAGATTGCGCATTCAGCCATTCAAAGAATATTTTTACTGCGCTTCTACGACATAGTAGAATGAGTGTTTGTTGTAAAAAATATAAGAAATTATTGGCTCTCTTACTTTAACTATGATACACTTTCCATACACAACTGTTGTTTGTTTACCAGATATATTCTATGTCTACGTCACACAACATATTGTTGTTGTTTTCTTAATTCATGATTTTTAGTTACTGAACAGACCAATTGTTTCTTGCTAGACTGAGTGTGTCAAAAAGGCAGCCCTAATTGCAGACTAAAGCAATAAATTTTTAACGAACACTTATTTATTAACGTACTAATATATGTATATTAAACTTACCTAGAGCCTATACCTGACACATTTTTGTCTTGACAATGATTTGACTTTTCTCAGGACAAAAATTTATCAGGTATAGGCTCTAGGTAAGTTTAATATACATATATTCGTAATTTTTGTCTTGACAATGATTTGACTCTTCTCAAGACAAAAATTTATCAGGTTTACACTCCTCTTATTAGTGTCATTGCAACGTTAAGACAATTTTGTCAATCCTCCAGCTCAGACAACTTTGTCTTGATAATAAATGTCAATAAATTGTCATTTCTTTTTGGCATGCATTATTATTTTTTTATTTTCTTGGTTGTTATACGTGTGGACATATTATTAAGGAGAAAATCTTTATTAAAAAGGAGAAAATCTTTGGCAGAAGTTTGCAGGTGGATAATAACCTACCTTCACGACGAAAAACAAATTATGATTTGTCATGATAATAAATAAAATACGTCTTCGTCTATACACTTATATGAACCAAAACTTAACAGCTGATCTGCTGACGTTTTGTTAATAAGCTAGCTACAGACAACGCAATCTGTTTCTGAAACCTGTTTCATTTACAGACTGCGTCGTCTGAATTCGTGTTTCAGGTTTCACTTCAGGTTGCAATCCAGGTTTAATTAATATCAAAATGTTTTGATATTTTCTGGTTGCATTGAAACAGATTGCATTGTTTGTATCGCTGTTTCATTATTTTCTGTGTTTAGTACATTGACAATCAGCAAGCTGTAAACATCTAAGTAATTAAGAAAGAACAAAATGGGATGTGAAAAGTGATAAATATAAAAATAAAATTATAAAAGCAGCAGTATTTGAAAAATTATTAATTGAATATAATAATGTTTATATAAACGCAAGCATTGAAAAAGTTAAAAACAGAATTCATTTTTGCATCTTCCTTTCCGCGCGATGTTAATGTTATGATATAGAATAACAGAACTGCGATTACGTTTGTTTCACTGTTGGTTTCAGTGTTTGTTTCAAAACATGAAACCTGAATGTGAAACGTGTTGCAGAAACAAATTGCGTTGTCTGTAGCTAGCTTAATATATCAACACAAATTTATTATCATGTATAAACGTTGGGTTAAGCAAAATCCTAAATTTTTTAACAGAGTTGCAAAGAAGGAGTATTTACAAAAAAAACTTATCATGCTACTTGTATATGTATTCAGCAAAATGTAAACAAACAACATGTGCATGTAGAAAAATGTGAACAAACTACACGTGCCATACACACGTGTTTCATAAATAACTTAGTTACTATTCTGCGTGTACGCATTCCGATGCATAGGAACGATAAAGTTCAAAAGTACGAGTCGATCGTGGTATTTCTTCAAGACTCTAGCAAAAAAGTTATTAAGCAGCGAATTTTCTAATTGTAAAAATTTGGTTAAATTTAAACTTTTTGCTCATTTCTCGAAAGCTTATATACGTGTAAATATGTTTACCTGTATATGTGATCGATAGAGAATAAAAATCGATCGTGGTGTAGTTCGTTTTTCAAACAACTGTATGAAATAAGTTATTAGCCAGCAAAATTTTCTAATGTACGAAATCACTCACGTTAAAAAGTTAATTTTTTAATTGGTATATGATAAAAGAATGTACTTATGGTTAGAAGAAAATACCGATGTGGATAACATGGTTCAAATATGAAAAATGTAAACAAATTTTTGATAATGATATAATAAAATTGAAAAAACAAAAAACAATTTGTACTAAGTATTGAAAAGGTAATTTTGTGCTCTATTAATTAGTCCTAACGAAAATATGGCACCATTCGTCAAATTTTCTTGAGATATGACTGGACGTAAGTATCAACAACATATATTTGTCCCCTATTCTCTATTGAGCTAGGTTGCAAATTTTGTACAGATTTAAGTTAAAATTTGTTAAGTTAAAAATTTTCGGATAACTAAAATTTATCTCGATATAAAAGATATATATCTTACGTGCAGCACCTTTATTTTTATAAAAGTGAAGGTGACAAAAAGTTTGTTACAATTTTAATGAGTGTTTGTTAAAAACCTTTTCCGATTAGATTAAAGCTTTAATTAGATTAAAGCTTTATGATTTTTAATTAGGAAAACTTTGCAGCGACATATCATCTGAATGCAAGTGTTTCTAAAACTTGTACATATTTTGAAAGGTATTTTCAATAGTTTTCGAGATATAAGCCAAAACTAAACTTATAAACTTAAGCGTCGTTTTTACATTTTGTTGCTTAATAACTTTTTTCGTAAAGTCTCTAAAGAAATATCTTTGTGAAGATTGCAGATGTTGGGTTTCCTATGCCGAGTCTATCAGGTAGTTTATAGAAGTTATTATTGAATCTAAAGTAGTTTTGTTTTAATATCGTCTTTGCAATATCCATTATTTCGTTGATATATTGATTGTCGTATAGGTTGGAAAGTGTGTTACGTAGGATAGTCAAAGTTTCGTGTGTGGGTATTGATATATATATAGATCCTTTATCTCGAAGGAAACGAGTCTCGTATTATCAGTGATTTTGATGTCCTTAATTTTGTTTATGAGGTCTTGTGTATTTCGTAACATGTATATGTTCTGCAAATTTATTTTCTCTTTTAAGAATGTGGTGAGGTCTTTGGCTAAGTTATATGCAGGCTTGTAACTTACTACAGGTCTGATTGGAATGTTTTCTTTATGAATTTTGGGTTGTGCTCTGAGTGTAGGGGGTCCTGGGTTCATCTTCATGTATATGTATAATTTTCCGTGCGTAAACGTTTTGCAGCGTTTTAGTAGGCTTCGTATTACCCTTTGGAATGAATCGGTTGGGTCATTCTTGAATTTTGTGAATTTGCTTTTTGTATGAATTGTTGTGTTTTATCTATATAGTCTTTCTTGTTAATTATTACAGTTGTGTTCCCTTTGTCTGCTTTAGTAAGTAATAGATTATTATTTCGAAGTTTTGCTTTTATCTGTCTAGTAGTTTTTTGTTCGTCGCGATTACAGAGATATTATTAACGAACAGGTAAACACAACCTCTGACACGATGTTTACACCATTAAAATTACTAAACACTCTTACAAACGAAAAACACCCACAGACGGTCACACTTACCTATCTAATAATAAAAGACCCAAATAATAAACTATTCACCTATTTACCTACCTGCACAACATTTAAACGGACAAAAGTTACCTAAACCCACCACCTTTTACTCTTAACACTATCTATTTTTAACACTATCTCTGCATTTTTAATAAACACGTGGCTTGAAAATGATGTTATCACATCGAAAGCGCTCGCCAAACGTACGAAGTATACAGCCAGAGACGACGGTTTCTACCGAAAATTTCAACAACCGTTTAATTTATACTGGCGGAAATAACCCAATTAATTTCTGAAATTGTTTATAGTATAAACAAAATATTTTAAAGTGACTCAACGGAATTTATTAATAGAATGCATTTTATGAGATTTAATGAGGTATATTTAGGCTCGTTGGCTAAAGAATTAATATAGGAATCAAAACATTACAAAAACGAAATATACAAAATTGTAAATAGCTGCATCAATTTTGATGTAGAACTTGTAATTAAAATATTAAAACATTTTTATTTTCAATATAAATCTTGTAAAAAATTATAAATTATTTAATACTTTTGGTGAATAAAATTCTTGTTTGTTGTATTAACCCTTATCGGACGCGACTATTCACACGTTTGATTCTCACCAGGTTGTAGTTATTTTTAGCAAATATGAAAAAAAAAACAATAGTATGTTATTATACATTTATATTCATTTCTTTTCAGTTTTGTTACAAATTATTTATTTTTTGTACCGGTAACGGTAAATACGTATTTTCAAATGGTAACGCTAAATTGAAGAAATGAATGCATTTTAAAAACAAATCTCATCAATAGACAGTATGTTTCGACATAATTCGCCTTGTCACTTCACACGTGCCATACGACCGTTGCAGAAAAGTACTGTTGTCACGTCAGAGGTGACTTACAACCGATAAGGGTTAAAAATGTATTTTATAACTTGCTGATTTTTGTCGATTTTTTTTACGCAAAAGTGCCGAATTTTGGTTAAAATTTTCTGGCACCCCTGCTTGCAAGTTTTTCGAGTATTCATGTCAGGACTGCCATTTTTGCCGATTTTTCGCCTCAAATTTATTAATATGCCGATTTTGGCTCCAAAAATGCCGATTTGTTGATAAACACTGTAACAACGTATGTAGCTTTGTTTGTTTAGAATAATCTTTAATTTTGGACAACACTAGAATACTTGTAACATTAAAAAGAGCGGCACTTCTTCCAAGGCTTCTTTTCTGTTAAGTGAAAAACAGTTTTTAACTATATTTGCGCTATTAGAAGATAAAAAGTCCTTGCTGGCGTCAATGAAGCAACCGATCTATGCAACACCAAGTAATTGTGTTTGGTTCCACATATATGTGAATTTTACAAATATAGATTATTTCTTCCGATTGATAAAAGAAGACAATGCAGTGAAAAAATCAAATTGTCTTTAAATACAGACATTAAAAAATTACCAGAAACATTAATTATTGCACCGAAGTTAAACACGATGGCTGTCGCTTGAAGCAGTAGTTGTTTGAGTACTAGATTTCTATGAGGCGTTAAGAATTTACTCTTATTTTCAGCTAATGTTGATCAAATCGATACAACAAAAAAAATTATAAAAAAAATTAAACGAACCAAATCAAATTGATTTATCCTTTTTAAATATAAACTAGAAATTCTTAAAAGTATAAACAGGTGAGTCAACAGTAATACACAACCTATACAGCCATATGGAAAGGCTTTTAAGAACTGTACTAAGTAATTTGATAAAAATCGATGAACTTTATTTAACTGAATTTATGAATAAAGGGCATTTTTTGAAATTAATAAAATGTTTGGGTAAAGAGTTAATTTAAAAAGTAAAACACAACAAAACGCTAAACAACTGTGTCAACTTTTAATTGAAATATTAAAACACTTCCATTTTGAACATATATTTTTAACACGATAAATTTTTTGACACTTTTTGTTAATAAAAATATGTTTTATTGGTTTTTATTGCGTTTGATGATTTTCTAAATAATAAAGTGTCGAAAGCCTGATATTTTTGTGCAAAAGTACCGATTTGTTATCAAATTTTTCTGGCACCCCTAATTTATGCACAGATTCTAGTAAGACCGATTTTACACTATTCAATTTTGCAAGTAACTAGTTTCATGTTAATTTTGTTTTGTGTAAAAATTCCGATGACATTACCGAGAATTGAAAAAATGGACTAACAAGTTTTATGGCGTTTTCTTTTCTGACAAAAATGTTGCATATGTTTAATACTTTTTACACCTTTGTGTTCTTTTCTAAAAAATGTTCGATAGGGTAAATTAAAAGTATGTTCTTTTGAAAATATGTTGCACGAAAAAGTGTAAGATATGTTACATATTTTTCCTCAATTTTATGTAAGGGTAGTATGCTACACTTTTTTTTAGTAGTTCTTACTCTTGATAAGTGATGTTTGCTTTTGTTGCTAAACCCAGTGTTATATTACTTTATGTTTGAAAAGCTAATTAAACATTACTGACATGTACAGGAAGTTAGAAAAATTCAATAACAGTTTTTGTTCTATTGTGCTATAAAATGTGTATCATATTTTCGGGGTTAAGGCAACATGCAAAACATTTTATGTGATTGTTGGGTAACATTTATTTTCAGAAAAGAAAACGCCATTACTTTTGCGAAAGCCATTTTTTGTTACATGCTAGAAGTTGTAATTGAAATAGTTCTTTACGTTACAACAGAATATATTAAATATTTACTAATGGTCGTTATAAATTCCTGTAATAATCAATGTAATCGATTCTCAGGAATTGATTATAAAAATCTCATACCTTGTTCAAACATTACATAAAATTATAAGAAAATTAAATTTGTTTGCTAGAAATAATGGGTTGATCATATCTATAATGCGTAATAGCCAGGCTATAATGCGTAATAGCCAGGCCACATCTGAAGAATTTATAAATTGATGAAAGTCAAATTTGTATTAGGATGAAAATTCATTCGGACTTCATTTATTAGTATTATATCATCGTTATGATATAAAGGTCAGAGCTAATAGACTAATAAATTTATCATGATCTTTAAAGTAATTTCATATGTTATTTTTTCTTCGCATGGTTCAGTAACTAAAAATTTTAGCTAGTTGTTGCTTATTGCCATTAGTGCGTGAAATGAAGGTACATTCATTTTAAATAAAATTAATTTAAAATAACTAATTATACCTTAGTGTTCTTTCAAGTAGAGAGTAAAACAATTTGTTTCAAGAATTAGTCAAACAGTTGTTTTTTACATTGGCTTACAAAATAATTTGCTTAAAAAATAGCCAAAATTGTAACAGAATATCAAAAATTATATTATTTGGTCATTTATCTTTAATTTAAAAGAACAGAATTTTGGTTTAGAACCTTCTAGCTTTGCAAGTTTTTTATTTTTATAAGAATAAAAAGTAAACAAGTCAGTGATGAAACATTCAATGCAATGTTTTTTTTTCGGTGCAGTTTTAAAAAGAGGAGTACAATTCCTATGTACAATTACATTACACATGTATAAAGCTTAGATTTTTCTTAATATAAATTACTTAATATCTATATCACAATAAGAATCCTCGTTAGAACTAACTGCACCAAAATTGTATTTATGATTTGCTTAAACATCATAAACGCCTTTTAAAATTACTGAGTAATTAAAAAAAATTTTAAATACTTTATGTACAGCTTTTTAGCTACTATTTGGTAACTTAGAGTATTATTTTCAGTATTGCTTTGTGGTTGACATGAGTTTGCTGGCTTATAGTGGTCTGTTGTTTTGCAAACTTTTCACTCCACACTGATGAAAATAATACTGAAAACTTTGACTTGAAATTTCAAAGGTTAAACATGAAGTGGGGAAAAGCAAGTAGAAGCTAAAACATTCATTAGAATGTTTTAGCTTCTATTTCTACTTCAAATTACGATTCTGAAAGAAAAATTGAAAAATTTAATTTAAAAACAAGAATGTAGTGCTAAGGCGAATTCATAAAAGGTAATCCAAGGCAAATTAATTACCGAAAAAAGTTTGTAAGCGAAACCGACGTTCAATATACCATGGAGGAGAAATAAAAAAATAAAACAACTCTAAAAAATTCGAAGATTATATTGAGTTAAATAACTTTCAAATGACATGAGTTTGCTGGCTTATAGTGGTCTGTTGTTTTGCAAACTTTTCACTCCACACTGATGAAAATAATACTGAAAACTTTGACTTGAAATTTCAAAGGTTAAACATGAAGTGGGGAAAAGCAAGTAGAAGCTAAAACATTCATTAGAATGTTTTATCTTCTACTTCTACTTCAAATTACGATTCTGAAAGAAAAATTGAAAAATTTAATTTAAAAACAAGAATGTAGTGCTAAGGCGAATTCATAAAAGGTAATCCAAGGCAAATTAATTACCATGTGGTACTTCATTAATTTTTGCTGGTATAAATTACTGTCAAACTTCATATATAAAATATACACAGAGTTTTTTTATAGATGGAGTTTGACAGTAGTGTTCACGGCGAAAACTAATGAATTCGCTTACGCTGCCACCTGGTTATTGATTCACCTTCGGGTAATCTCATGACGAAAATTACTAAAACGCTGAGAAAGAAATATGTACATTTTGTTTTTTTTTTACAAATCATATTTAGCTATCAAAAACCAAGAAGTACAATAGGAGATCATAATTTCTGACTTCAAGCATCTCCTTAATCAAACTTCTAATAATGTGATACTGAATTAAAATAAAAATCAATTGTAGTATATCTAGTTACTTAAAAGACTACGATAAATGTATTAATCAGTATATTAAAAAAATTTATAAAATCGCACAAAGGTTTAGTTTTTCGCTAATGTTTCGAAAATTATTCTGCACAAACACATACACTTATAACCCTGAAGCAACACGATGAAGGCGAATTAGTTACCAAGTGGCAGAATAGGCGAATTCACAATTTTTTGCTGGTAGAAATTACTGTCGAACTTCATATATAAAAAATATACACGGAGTTTGACCGTAGTGTTTACGGTAAAAATTAATGAGTCCGCTTACGCTGCGTCCTGGTAATTAATTCGCCTTGAACACGATCAAGTTTTCCACTCATACTGCTTGTTAAAATTCAATGAAATCGGCTGTGACGTAGGCTGCATGCATCTTGAAAGCAATTTTTTTTTGTCAAGATGCAAAAACTCATGACGGCAAATTTTTTGTAAAAACAAAAATGAAGAATGGTTCAAGAAATCTGTAATTAGCTGTTTTCTTGAACGTTAATAAAAACACTCAACTTGAAAGAAAATTGAAAGCAAGTTCGTTTCAAATTTTAAAAATGTGAACGTATTGAAATTTGAAATGAAAAACTCGATTGTGTAACTCTTAAGTAAACGATCGGTAGAGGAATTAAATTCTAATCAACTGAAGTGTAGAGTATTTCTTTAGAGACTTTACGAAAAAAGTTATTAAGCAACAAAATGTAAAAACGACGCTCAAGTTTATAAGTTTAGTTTTGGCTTATATCTCGAAAACTATTGAAAATACCTCTCAAAATATGTACAAGTTTTAGAAACACTTGCATTCAGATGATATGTCGCTGCAAAGTTTTGCTAATTAAAAATCATAAAGCTTTAATCTAATTAAAGCTTTAATCTAATCGGAAAAGGTTTTTAACAAACACTCATTAAAATTGTAACAAACTTTTTGTCACATTCACTTTTATAAAAATAAAGGTGCTGCACGTAAGATATATATCGTTTATATCGAGATAAATTTTAGTTATCCGAAAATTTTTAGTTATCAAATATTAACTTAAATCTGTTCAAAATTTGCAACCTAGCTCAATAGAAAATAGGGGACAAATATATGTTGTTGATACTTACGTCCAGTCATATCTCAAGAAAATTTGACGAATAGTGCCATATTTTCGTTAGGACTAATTAATAGAGTACAAAATTACCTTTTCAATACTTAGTACAAATTGTTTTTTGTTTTTTCAATTTTATTATATCATTATCAAAAATTTGTTTACATTTTTCATATTTGAACCATGTTATCCACATCGGTATTTTCTTCTAACCACTAAGTACATTCTTTTATCATATACCAATTAAAAAATTAACTTTTTAACGTGAGTGATTTCGTACATTAGAAAATTTTGCTGGCTAATAACTTATTTCATACAGTTGTTTAAAAAACGAGCTATACCACGATCGATTTTTATTCTCTATCGATCACATATACAGGTAAACATATTTACACGTATATAAGCTTTCGAGAAATGAGCAAAAAGTTTAAATTTAACCAAATTAGAAAACCAATTAGAAAATTCGCTGCTTAATAACTTTTTTGCTAGAGTCTTGAAAAAATACCACGATCGACTCATACTTTTGAACTTTATCGTTCCTATGCATCGGTATGCGTACACGCAGAATAGTAACTAAGTTATTTATGAAACACGTGTGTATGGCACGTGTAGTTTGTTCACATTTTTCTACATGCACATGTTGTTTGTTTACATTTTGCTGAATACATATACAAGTAGCATGATAAGTTTTTTTGTAAATACTCCTTCTTTGCAACTCTGTTAACCCAACGTTTATACGCAATTTGTTTCTGCAACACGTTTCACATTCAGGTTTCATGTTTTGACACAAACACTGAAACCAACAGTGAAACAAACGCAATCTCAGTTCTGTTATTCTATATCATAACATTAACATCGCGCGGAAAGGAAGATGCAAAAATGAATTCTGTTTTTAACTTTTTCAATGCTTGCGTTTATATAAACATTATTATATTTAATTAATAATTTTTCAAATACTGCTGCTTTTATAATTTTATTTTTATATTTATCACTTTTCACATCCCATTTTGTTCTTTCTTAATTACTTAGATGTTTACAGCTTGCTGATTGTCAATGTACTAAACACAGAAAATAATGAAACAGCGATACAAACAATGCAATCTGTTTCAATGCAACCAGAAAATATCAAAACATTTTGATATTAATTAAACCTGGATTGCAACCTGAAGTGAAACCTGAAACACGAATTCAGACGACGCAATCTGTAAATGAAACAGGTTTCAGAAACAGATTGCGTTGTCTGTACCTAGCTTATTAACAAAACGTCAGCAGATCAGCTGTTAAGTTTTGGTTCATATAAGTGTATAGACGAACACGTATTTTATTTATTATCATGACAAATCATAATTTGTTTTTCGTCGTCAAGGTAGGTTATTATTCACCTGCAAACTTCTGCCAAAGATTTTCTCCTTTTTAGTAAAGATTTTCTCCTTAATAATATGTCCACACGTATAACAACCAAGAAAATAAAAAAATAATAATGCATGCCAAAAAAAAAATGACAATTTATTGACATTTATTATCAAGACAAAGTTGTCTGAGCTGGAGGATTGACAAAATTGTCTTAAGTTTGCAATGACACTAATAAGAGGAGTGTAAACCTGATAAATTTTTGTCTTGAGAAGAGTCAAATCATTGTCAAGACAAAAATTACGAATATATGTATATTAAACTTACCTAGAGCCTATACCTGATAAATTTTTGTCCTGAGAAAAGTCAAATCATTGTCAAGACAAAAATGTATCAGGTATAGGCTCTAGGTAAGTTTAATATACATATATTCGTACGTTAATAAATAAGTGGTCGTTAAAAATTTATTACTTTAGTCTGCAATTAGGGCTGCCTTTTTGACACACTCAGTCTAGCAAGAAACAATTGGTCTGTTCAGTAACTAAAAATCATGAATTAAGAAAACAACAACAATATGTTGTGTGACGTAGACATAGAATATATCTGGTAAACAAACAACAGTTCTGTATGGAAAGTGTATCATAGTTAAAGTAAGAGAGCCAATAATTTCTTATATTTTTTACAACAAACACTCATTCTACTATGTCGTAGAAGCGCAGTAAAAATATTCTTTGAATGGCTGAATGCGCAATCTTGTTTCTTGATCCATGACTAAAACTTGTTAGTCCATTTTTTCAATTCTCTGGTAATGTCATCGGAATTTTTACACAAAACAAAATTAACATGAAACTAGTTACTTGCAAAATTGAATAGTGTAAAATCGGTCTTACTAGAATCTGTGCATAAATTAGGGGTGCCAGAAAAATTTGATAAGAAATCGGTACTTTTGCACAAAAATATCAGGCTTATCGACACTTTATTATTTAGAAAATCATCAAACGCAATAAAAACCAATAAAACATATTTTTATTAACAAAAAGTGTCAAAAAATTTATCGTGTTAAAAATATATGTTCAAAATGGAAGTGTTTTAATATTTCAATTAAAAGTTGACACAGTTGTTTAGCGTTTTGTTGTGTTTTACTTTTTAAATTAACTCTTTACCCAAACATTTTATTAATTTCAAAAAATGCCCTCTATTCATAAATTCAGTTAAATAAAGTTCATCGATTTTTATCAAATTACTTAGTACAGTTCTTAAAAGCCTTTCCATATGGCTGTATAGGTTGTGTATTACTGTTGACTCACCTTAAAATATTCTGTTTATACTTTTAAGAATTTCTAGTTTATATTTAAAAAGGATAAATCAATTTGATTTGGTTCGTTTAATTTTTTTTATAATTTTTTTTGCTGTATCGATTTGATCAACATTAGCTGAAAATAAGAGTAACTTCTTAACGCCTCATAGAAATCTAGTACTCAAACAACTACTGCTTCAAGCGACAGCCATCGTGTTTGACTTCGGTGCAATAATTAATGTTTCTGGTAATTTTTTAATGTTTTGAAATTGGTGAAGTCTTTCTGTATTTAAAGACAATTTGATTTTTTCACTGCATTGTCTTCTTTTATCAATCGGAAGAAATAATCTATATTTGTAAAATTCACATATATGTGGAGCCAAACACAATTACTTGGTGTTGCATAGATCGGTTGGTTCATTGACGCCAGCAAGGACTTTTTATCTTCTAATAGCGCAAATATAGTTAAAAACTGTTTTTCACTTAACAGAAAAGAAGCCTTGGAAGAAGTACCGCTCTTTTTAATGTTACAAGTATTCTAGTGTTGTCCAAAATTAAAGTTTATTCTAAACAAACAAAGCTACATACGTTGTTACAGTGTTTATCAACAAATCGGCATTTTTGGAGCCAAAATCGGCATATTAATAAATTTGAGGCAAAAAATCGGCAAAAATGGCAGTCCTGACATGAATACTCGAAAAACTTGCAAGCACGGGTGCCAGAAAATTTTAACCAAAATTCGGCACTTTTGCGTAAAAAAAATCGACAAAAATCAGCAAGTTAAAAAATACATTTTTAACCCTTATCGGTTGTAAGTCACCTCTGACGTGACAACAGTACTTTTCTGCAACGGTCGTATGGCACGTGTGAAGTGACAAGGCGAATTATGTCGAAACATACTGTCTATTGATGAGATTTGTTTTTAAAATGCATTCATTTCTTCAATTTACCGTTACCATTTGAAAATACGTATTTACCGTTACCGGTACAAAAAATAAATAATTTGTAACAAAACTGAAAAGAAATGAATATAAATGTATAATAACATACTATTGTTTTTTTTTCATATTTGTTAAAAATAACTACAACCTGGTGAGAATCAAACGTGTGAAAAGTCGCGTCCGATAAGGGTTAATACAACAAAAAAGAATTTTATTCACCAAAAGTATTAAATAATTTATAATTTTTTACAAGATTTATATTGAAAATAAAAATGTTTTAATATTTTAATTACAAGTTCTACATCAAAATTGATGCAGCTATTTACAATTTTGCATATTTCGTTTTTGTAATGTTTTGATTCCTATATTAATTCTTTAGCCAACGAGCCTAAATATACTTCATTAAATCTCATAAAATGCATTCTATTAATAAATTCCGTTGAGTCACTTTAAAATATTTTGTTTATACTATAAACAATTTCAGAAATTAATTGGGTTATTTCCGCCAGTATAAATTAAACTGTTGTTGAAATTTTCGGTAGAAACCGTCGTCTCTGGCTGTATACTTCGTACGTTTGGCGAGCGCTTTCGATGTGATAACATCATTTTCAAGCCACGTGTTTATTAAAAATGCAGAGATAGTGTTAAAAATAGATAGTGTTAAGAGTAAAAGGTGGTGGGTTTAGGTAACTTGTGTCCGTTTAAATGTTGTGCAGGTAGGTAAATAGGTGAATAGTTTAATATTTGGGTCTTTTATTATTAGATAGGTAAGTGTGACCGTCTGTGGGTGTTTTTCGTTTGTAAGAGTGTTTTAGTAGTTTTAATGGTGTAAAAATCGTGTCAGAGGTGGTGTTTACCTGTTCGTTAATAAAATCTCTGTTAAACGTTCGTGTTTTGTAAATTTCCATGTTTTCAAGAATGTCTAGTCTTCGGCCTTTTTTACTTGGGTGTAATACAGTCATACATTCATCTATATCCTTTGATTCGTGTCCATGTGTGTTAAGGTGTTTTGCGAAATTGGAGTCTTCCCTTTTCCTTTTGTATGATCGTATGTGTTCTGTAAACCTTGTTTTTAATGTTCGTCCAGTTTGTCCGATGTATGTATTGTTGCAGGTACAAGTAAGTCTGTATACTCCGCTGGTGCTAAATTTATCGGTTGTTTCTATTGATGTCTTGAGATTGTTGCGTAGAGTGTTGGTCGTTTTTAGCGTTGTGTGTAAACCTTCTTTCCGGAAAAGGTTAGTTAATCTATATATTTCTGGTCCTGTGTACGTAAAGATGTGTCGTCGTGTTGCGTCGATTGTTTCCTTGTTTCTTTCTTGTTATTTTTGTTGTTGTATTGTCTGAGTAATTTGTCGATGGTTGTGTGGTTGTAACCGTTATTTTTAGCTATGGTGTAAATTTTATCGAGTTCTTTGTTATATTTATCTGGAGCGAGTGGTACTATTTTAAGTCTGTGAATCATATGTCTAAATGCTGCGAGTTTATGTTGAGTAGGATGGTTTGAGGAGCTGTGGATAGTTGTGTCTGTAATAGTTGGCTTTCTATAAATGTCAAAGTTTAATGTATCACTTCCGCGTGTTATTGATATGTCAAGATAATGTAAAGTTCTGTTTTGCTCTTTTTCCATTGTGTATGTCATTTTGTTATGTATTATGTTTAAATCTATAAGAATTTGTTCGGCGTTGTCTCTTTCTAGGATGCATATTATGTCGTCTACGTATCTGTAGTAATGGGTTATTTTATGTTTTTCCATCAGTTTTTTGATATGTAGTTGTTATAAATGTTGCATGAAAATCTCTGTGAAGATTGCAGATGTTGGGTTTCCCATGCCGAGTCCATCAGGTAGTTTATAGAAGTTATTATTGAATCTAAAGTAGTTTTGTTTTAATATCGTCTTTGCAATATCCATTATTTCGTTGATATATTGATTGTCGTATAGCTTGGAAAGTGTGTTACGTAGGATAGTCGTGTGTGGGTATTGATGTATATAGATCCTTTATGTCGGAGGAAACGAGTCTCGTATTATCAGTGATTTTGATGTCCTTAATTTTGTTTATGAGGTCTTGTGTATTTCGTAACATGTATATGTTCTGCAAATTTATTTTCACTTTTAAGAATGTGGTGAGGTGTTTGGCTAAGTTATATGCAGGCACAGGTTTGTAATTTACTACAGGTCTGATTGGAATGTTTTCTTTATGAATTTTGGGTTGTGCTCTGAGTGTAGGGGGTCCTGGGTTCATGTTCATGTATATGTATAATTTTCCGTCCGTAAACGTTTTGCAGCGTTTTAGTAGGCTTCGTATTTCCCTTTGGAATGAATCGGTTGGGTCATTCTTGAATATTGTGCATTTTGCTTTTTGTACGAATTGTTGTGTTTTATCTATATAGTCTTTCTTTTTTTGATATGTAGTTGTTATAAATGTTGCATGAAAATCTCTGTGAAGATTGCAGATGTTGGGTTTCCCATGCCGAGTCCATCAGGTAGTTTATAGAAGTTATTATTGAATCTAAAGTAGTTTTGTTTTAATATCGTCTTTGCAATATCCATTATTTCGTTGATATATTGATTGTCGTATAGGTTGGAAAGTGTGTTACGTAGGATAGTCGTGTGTGGGTATTGATGTATATAGATCCTTTATGTCGGAGGAAACGAGTCTCGTATTATCAGTGATTTTGATGTCCTTAATTTTGTTTATGAGGTCTTGTGTATTTCGTAACATGTATATGTTCTGCAAATTTATTTTCACTTTTAAGAATGTGGTGAGGTGTTTGGCTAAGTTATATGCAGGCACAGGTTTGTAATTTACTACAGGTCTGATTGGAATGTTTTCTTTATGAATTTTGGGTTGTGCTCTGAGTGTAGGGGGTCCTGGGTTCATGTTCATGTATATGTATAATTTTCCGTCCGTAAACGTTTTGCAGCGTTTTAGTAGGCTTCGTATTTCCCTTTGGAATCAATCGGTTGGGTCATTCTTGAATTTTGTGCATTTTGCTTTTTGTATGAATTGTTGTGTTTTATCTATATAGTCTTTCTTGTGCATTATTACAGTTGTGTTCCCTTTGTCTGCTTTAGTAAGTAATTGATTATTATTTCGAAGTTTTGCTTTTATCTGTCTAGTAGTTTTTTGTTCGTCGCGATTAGTTTTAGATGCAGTGTGTTCTTTTATTGTTTTTTCAAGTACATCGGCTATCTTGTGTGTCATGTGTTCTTGTCGGTCCGTTGGTAAGTGTGTAATAGTAGCTTCGGCGCCTACAATTTGGTTTTCAATTGTTTTTTGTATTTTGTCAAAAGGTAGATTATGTTTTAGTCACTTCTCCATAAGTCTTGTTTCATTGTCGGTGAATTCTATGTTTGTCAGGTTTTTCACCCGCATATTTGCTATTGTCTTGCGTAGTTGTAGTGTCTTGTTAGTCAGTCTAGTTAATAGTACCCTAGCTTGACTAGCTGTATCTGGTATTAAATTAATTGGGTTATTTCCGGCAGTATAAATTAAACTGTTGTTGAAATTTTCGGTAGAAACCGTCGTCTCTGGCTGTATACTTCGTACGTTTGGCGAGCGCTTTCGATGTGATAACATCATTTTCAAGCCACGTGTTTATTAAAACTGAAGAGATAGTGTTAAAAATAGATAGTGTTAAGAGTGTTTAAGTTGTCTGCTTTAGTAAGTAATAGATTATTATTTCGAAGTTTTGCTTTTATCTGTCTAGTAGTTTTTTGTTCGTCGCGATTAGTTCTGTTCTTTTATTGTTTTTTCAAGTACAACGGCTATCTTGTATCTCATGTGTTCTTGTCGGTCCGTTGGTAAGTGTGTAATAGTAGCTTCGGCGTCTACAATTTGGGTTTCAATTGTTTTTTGTATTTTGTCAAAAGGTAGATTATGTTTTAGTCACTTCTCCATAAGTCTTGTTTCATTGTCGGTGAATTCTATGTTTGTCAGGTTTTTCACCCGTATATTTGCTATTGTCTTGTGTAGTTTTAGTGTCTTGTTAGTCAGTCTAGTTAATAGTACCTTAGCTTGACTAGCTGTATCTGGAATTAAATTAATTGGGTTATTTCCGCCAGTATAAACTAAACTGTTGTTGAAATTTTCGGTAGAAACCGTCGCACAGAGGAGTATTCGACCCAAAAAGCTGGCCAAAAAGGTAAAAATTAATTTGATGAAATCCTAAGAAAAAATTACGCAGATCGATAGAGAACAAAATTCTACATCATATCGTGCAATTTAAAGGGTGTAAGTTAAGATTTGTAGTTGTGGGACGCTGTTAAATTCAGGAAAGTGAAGAAAATTGCATGCGTTTTTATTGAATTTTTTCGATTTCAAGATATTTATATGATATTTTTTTATGGCTAAACGAATTGAGGTATTACATTGATTTTTTTTTGCCTGAAAGATTTCATCAGCAGCTATTTTCAATATTTAAAAAGAAAAAATTATCTTAAATATTTATTTTTAAAATTTTAATTATAAAAAAAAACTGTGTATTTATATATATTAATTCTTACCAAAAACAAAAAAGGAAAAGCTTTTTGAAAGTGAAGGTAGCTGTTGTACAAATAATGTTATATACCACAATAAAATATGAAATCTCTAATTTAAGAAAAAAGAAAAGAAGTTTGCGCAAGTTTGCGCCATTATTTTTGGTGATTTTTTGAAAATTGTACTTTTTTTCTATTTTTACTCATAAGGCACTTTTTCTTACACTTTATTGTCGTCATAAACTTTTGTGTTTTTCGAATTATTGCTGTAAAATATTATTTAATCACTTTTAGCAACTACCAACATGATGGATTACCTGCCCTTAAAAAAGGAATTTCTTTCAATTCAGTTTTTACTTTATAAATTCAAATTTACTAACTGTAAGTTAACCCAGGCATATACACCTATTAAACTGTTTTTGTTTATATGCGGTCTATATAACACTTCATCGTCTTCAGGATACTTTATTTCTTCTGAAAATATAGTTAGATATAAACATACCTAATTTAAAAGGGTAACAAATCAAAATTACATTTAAAAACGGTGCAGGGATATAAAAAATGCACCAAGTATCAGGTTATTACCTAAGGAAAAGAAAAATGCACTTTGAAAAATATACATATATGGCTTATTGCGCAAAATTCTTATTATAAGAGTTTTGCAACTTTGAGAGATAACATGGAAAAAATGTACACAAGATTTGAGTTATTCCAAATAGTACAGGAATCTATTGCTAGAATCATTGACGAATAGTTGCAGTTTTTGCTAGTAAATTGTGTGTGATTTCAGAATGCCAAGGAGATGGGGATATACTAGCAATAAAGCAGTGTGTTATAAATTTCAAAAAGTATTGGGGTTTAGCACAACGAAAAGAGGACCGATATATAAGCAGGTATGCTAAATGGCTTGAAGAAACTGTGACAATATCAGTATTTGGCAGTTCATCTTCAGGGCGACCAAAAAAAGAATTTAAAGAAGCAAGTGAAAGAACAAAACGAAGAAAAACGCAAGGAATTATAACATAACATGGAAAAAATGTACACAAGATTTGAGTTATTCCAAATAGTACAGGAATCTATTGCTAGAATCATTGACGAATAGTTGCAGTTTTTAGCTAGTAAATTGTGTGTGATTTCAGAATGCCAAGGAGATGGGGATATACTAGCAATAAAGCAGTGTGTTATAAATTTCAAAAAGTATTGGGGTTTAGCACAACGAAAAGAGGACCGATATTTAAGCAGGTATGCTAAATGGCTGGAAGAAACTGTGACAATATCAGTATTTGGCAGTTCATCTTCAGGGCGACCAAAAAAAGAATTTAAAGAAGCAAGTGAAAGAACAAAATGAAGAAAAACGCAAGGAATTCGTCAGTAATTAACAACAGGGAAGATCGAATTTGCTGCATCAATGAGCTAGAGAGCAGCGGGACATAGTGATGCGGCTAAATTAATAATGGATATAACACGATCTCCAAGAAAAGCAAACATTTTCAAGCGATCGTTAACAACTTCCGAGGTCCGAGTTAATAAGCTTTCAGCGGAGGGTGCTTTAGCATTGTTTATAAATGCTGATTTTACGAAAAACCAATATGAATATTATACAATGCCAACAAAAATGTATATCCATGCTACTCATTGCTAAAAAATGACATCAGCGGAAGTGAAGCTGCAATCTCTCTTCGGCCACACAGCAACATGCTTATGTACACACCTTGATGATGTATTACCGCAGTTGGATTATGAAGAACTTCAGTTTCTTGAGAAGGTTTTGAGCAGTGACCCTTTTTTAAGCTGCAATACACAAAAAAAACTTTTTTATCAGATACTATTCAACTACTACTTCCTGATACAGATGATAATGCATGACATTATCAAAATTTTGAATTTTTAAATTAGTTTATTTCTTTCATGTGATGAGTATTTAATAATATAAAATAAATATCAGAGGTAACATGTTTTTGCTTATTTGGTTGTTTATTCCTTATAGAAAGCCAAGCTACGAGACCAATTTTTTTAAAAATTTAATATTGGATAAATTATAATTTTGAGAAAGGAGACGTTGTAAAATCCATAAAAAGCTATGTTTTATTTCCCTGTATCTACACAACTACAATAGTTCGACTATCTAAATTTAATTTGACTTACTCTGAATAAAGTACAGTTGCAAACGAAATTTTGTCGGAATGCGAGGGGGAGACCGGCATACATAATAATAAATAATTTTTCTATAAATACACAACAACCTTTTTTTTATCAAACTAAAGCTAAAACTATCAAAAAAATTAAACTTTTAAAACAAAACCCACGCTTAATAATTTTGGCCAGCTTTTTGGGTCAAATACTCCTCTGTGCGTCGTCTCTGGCTGTATACTTCGTACGTTTGGCGAGCGCTTTCGATGTGATAACATCATTTTCAAGCCACGTGTTTATTAAAACTGAAGAGATATGTTAAAAATAGATAGTGTTAAGAGTAAAAGGTGGTGGGTTTAGGTAACTTGTGCCCGTTTAAATGTTGTGCAGGTAGGTAAATAGGTGAATAGTTTAATATTTGGGTCTTTTATTATTAGATAGGTAAGTGTGACCGTCTGTGGGTGTTTTTCGTTTGTAAGAGTGTTTTAGTAATTTTAATGGTGTAAAAATTGTGTCAGAGGTTGTGTTTACCTGTTCGTTAATAATATCTCTGTTAAACGTTCGTGTTTTGTATTTTCCATGTTTTCAAGAATGTCTAGTCTTCGTCCTTTTTTACTTGGGTGTAATACAGTCATACATTCATCTATTTCCTTTGGTTCGTGTCCATGTGTGTTAAGGTGTTTTGCGAAATAGGAGTCTTCCCTTTTCATTTTGTATGATCGTATGTGTTCTGTAAACCTTGTTTTTAATGTTCTGTTATAGTTAGCTTTCTATAAATGTCAAAGTTTAATGTATCACTTCCTCGTGTTATTGATATGTCAAGATAATGCAAAGTTCTGTTTTGCTCTTTTTCCATTGTGTATGTCATTTTGTTATGTATTATGTTTAAGTCTATAAGAATTTGTCTCTTTCTAGGATGCATATTATGTCGTCTACGTATCTGTAGTAATGGGTTATTTTATATTTTTCCTTCAGTTTTTTGATATGTAGTTGTTCTAAATGTTGCATGAAAATCTCTGTGAAGATTGCAGATGTTGGGTTTCCCATGCCGAGTCCATCAGGTAGTTTATAGAAGTTATTATTGAATCTAAAGTAGTTTTGTTTTAATATCGTCTTTGCAACATCCATTATTTCGTTGATATATTGATTGTCGTATAGGTTGGAAAGTGTGTTACGTAGGATAGTCAAAGTTTCGTGTGTGGGTATAATTAAATATTGAGACAAAGATTTTATAAAAGAATCTTTATTTATTATAAAATATTTACTATAAAAATTAAATATGTGTGTATTCTTGAAAGAACTTCAAACGAGTGAAAAAGAAAAACTTCTATAGTTATAAAGAAAAATATTTTCTTTCAATATCAATAAAATCAAAAGTACTTTGATTAATTTCTTTCAAGTAAATTATTTAATTGTAGGTTAATAAATAATTAACAGGTATTGATGTATATAGATCCTTTATGTCGAAGGAAACGAGTCTCGTATTATCAGTGATTTTGATGTCCTTAGTTTTGTTTATGAGGTTTTGTGTATTTCGTAACATGTATATGTTCTGCAAATTTATTTTCTCTTTTAAGAATGTGGTGAGGTGTTTGGCTAAGTTATATGCAGGCGCAGGTTTGTAATTTACTACAGGTCTGATAATAAAAGATTTTTTTAGTTATATTATTTTATGTACCTATAATATATTGTCGTACAAAAAATTATAATATAAAATAATTAAAAATTCGTTTTTGGATATATGTACTAGTACGTAGATACATATTTTCTGTTTATATTTACAATTTTAATTCAATTATTTTTCACAATCCCATGAAAAAATTAGACATTGCATTAAAAAGTATTTGCCATATAAAGACTTACTTTTGCGAAAGCCATTTTTTGTTACATGCTAGAAGTTGTAATTGAAATAGTTCTTTACGTTACAACAGAATATATTAAATATTTACTAATGGTCGTTATAAATTCCTGTAATAATCAATGTAATCGATTCTCAGGAATTGATTATAAAAATCTCATACCTTGTTCAAACATTACATAAAATTATAAGAAAATTAAATTTGTTTGCTAGAAATAATGGGTTGATCATATCTATAATGCGTAATAGCCAGGCCACATCTGAAGAATTTATAAATTGATGAAAGTCAAATTTGTATTAGGATGAAAATTCATTCGGACTTCATTTATTAGTATTATATCATCGTTATGATATAAAGGTCAGAGCTAATAGACTAATAAATTTATCATGATCTTTAAAGTAATTTCATATGTTATTTTTTCTTCGCATGGTTCAGTAACTAAAAATTTTAGCTAGTTGTTGCTTATTGCCATTAGTGCGTGAAATGAAGGTACATTCATTTTAAATAAAATTAATTTAAAATAACTAATTATACCTTAGTGTTCTTTCAAGTAGAGAGTTTCAAGAATTAGTCAAACAGTTGTTTTTTACATTGGCTTACAAAATAGTTTGCTTAAAAAATATCCAAAATTGTAACAGAATATCAAAAATTATATTATTTGGTCATTTATATTTAATTTAAAAGAACAGAATTTTGGTGTAGAACCTTCTAGCTTTGCAAGTGTCGTTAATTTAAAAGAACAGAATTTTGGTTTAGAACCTTCTAGCTTTGCAAGTTTTTTATTTTTATAAGAATAAAAAGTAAACAAGTCAGTGATGAAACATTCAGTGCAATGTTTTTTTTTCGGTGCAGTTTTAAAAAGAGGAGTACAATTCCTATGTACAATTGCATTACACATGTATAAAGCTTAGATTTTTCTTAATATAAATTACTTAATATCTATATCACGATAAGAATCCTCGTTAGAACTAACTGCACCAAAATTGTATTTATGATTTGCTTAAACATCATAAACGCCTTTTAAATTTACTGAGTAATTAAAAAAATTTTTAAATATTTTATGTACAGCTTTTTAGCTACTATTTGGTTACTTAGAGTATTATTTTCAGTATTTCTTTGTGATTGACATGAGTTTGCTGGCTTATAGTGGTCTGTTGTTTCGCAAACTTTTCACTCTACACTGATGAAAATAATACTGAAAACTTTGACTTGAAATTTCAAAGGTTAAACATGAAGTGGGGAAAAGCAAGTAGAAGCTAAAACATTCATTAGAATGTTTTAGCTTCTAACATTCATTAGAATGTTTTAGCTTCTACTTCTACTTCAAATTACGATTCTGAAAGAAAAATTGAAAAATTTAATTTAAAAACAAGAATGTAGTGCTAAGGCGAATTCATAAAAGGTAATCCAAGGCAAATTAATTACCATGTGGTACTTCATTAATTTTTGCTGGTAAAAATTACTGTCAAACTTCATATATAAAAAATACACAGAGTTTTTTTATAGATGGAGTTTGACAGTAGTGTTCACGGCGAAAACTAATGAATTCGCTTACGCTGCCACCTGGTTATTGATTCACCTACGGGTAATCTCATGACGAAAATTACTAAAACGCTGAGAAAGAAATATGTACATTTTGTTTTTTTTTTTTACAAATCATATTTAGCTATCAAAAACCAAGAAGTACAATAGGAGATCATAATTTCTGACTTCAAGCATCTCCTTAATCAAACTTCTAATAATGTGATACTGAATTAAAATAAAAATCAATCGTAGTATAGCTAGTTACTTAAAAGACTACGAAAAATGTATTAATCAGTATATTAAAAAAATTTATAAAATCGCACAAAGGTTTAGTTTTTCGCTAATGTTTCGAAAATTATTCTGCACAAACACATACACTTATAACCCTGAAGCAACACGATGAAGGCGAATTAGTTACCAAGTGGCAGAATAGGCGAATTCACAATTTTTTGCTGGTAGAAATTACTGTCGAACTTCATATATAAAAAATATACACAGATTTTTTTATACACGGAGTTTGACCATAGTGTTTACGGTAAAAATTAATGAATCCGCTTACGCTGCGTCCTGGTAATTAATTCGCCTTGAACACGATCAAGTTTTCCACTCATACTGCTTGTTAAAATTCAATGAAATCGGCTGTGCCGTAGGCTGCATGCATCTTGAAAGAAATTTTTTTTGTCAAGATGCAAAAACTCATGACGGCAAATTTTTTGTAAAAACAAAAATGAAGAATGGTTCAAGAAATCTGTAATTAGCTGTTTTCTTGAACGTTAATAAAAACACTCAACTTGAAAGAAAATTGAAAGCAAGTTCGTTTCAAATTTTAAAAATGTGAATGTATTGAAATTTGAAATGAAAAACTCGATTGTGTAACTCTTAAGTAAACGATCGGTAGAGGAATTAAATTCTAATCAACTGAAGTGTAGAGTATTTCTTTAGAGACTTTACGAAAAAAGTTATTAAGCAACAAAATGTAAAAACGACGCTCAAGTTTATAAGTTTAGTTTTGGCTTATATCTCGAAAACTATTGAAAATACCTCTCAAAATATGTACAAGTTTTAGAAACACTTGCATTCAGATGATATGTCGCTGCAAAGTTTTGCTAATTAAAAATCATAAAACTTTAATCTAATTAAAGCTTTAATCTAATCGGAAAAGGTTTTTAACAAATACTCATTAAAATTGTAACAAACTTTTTGTCACCTTCACTTTTATAAAAATAAAGGTGCTGCACGTAAGATATATATCGTTTATATCGAGATAAATTTTAGTTATCCGAAAATTTTTAGTTATCAAATATTAACTTAAATGTGTTCAAAATTTGCAACCTAGCTCAATAGAAAATAGGGGACAAATATATGTTGTTGATACTTACGTCCAGTCATATCTCAAGAAAATTTGACGAGTGGTGCCATATTTTCGTTAGGACTAATTAATAGAGTACAAAATTACCTTTTCAATACTTAGTACAAATTGTTTTTTGTTTTTTCAATTTTATTATATCATTATCAAAAATTTGTTTACATTTTTCATATTTGGACCATGTTATCCACATCGGTATTTTCTTCTAACCACTAAGTACATTCTTTTATCATATACCAATTAAAAAATTAACTTTTTAACGTGAGTGATTTCGTACATTAGAAAATTTTGCTGGCTAATAACTTATTTCATACAGTTGTTTAAAAAACGAGCTTTACCACGATCGATTTTTATTCTCTATCGATCACATATACAGGTAAACATATTTACACGTATATAAGCTTTCGAGAAATGAGCAAAAAGTTTAAATTTAACCAAATTAGAAAACCAATTAGAAAATTCGCTGCTTAATAACTTTTTTGCTAGAGTCTTGAAAAAATACCACGATCGACTCGTACTTTTGAACTTTATCGTTCCTATGCATCGGTATGCGTACACGCAGAATAGTAACTAAGTTATTTATGAAACACGTGTGTATGGCACGTGTAGTTTGTTCACATTTTTCTACATGCACATGTTGTTTGTTTACATTTTGCTGAATACATATACAAGTAGCATGATAAGTTTTTTTGTAAATACTCCTTCTTTGCAACTCTGTTGAAAAATGTAGGTTTTTGCTTAACCCAACGTTTATACGCAATTTGTTCCTGCAACACGTTTCACATTCAGGTTTCATGTTTTGACACAAACACTGAAACCAACAGTGAAACAAACGCAATCTCACTTCTGTTATTCTATATCATAACATTAACATCGCGCGGAAAGGAAGATGCAAAAATGAATTCTGTTTTTAACTTTTTCAATGCTTGCGTTTATATAAACATTATTATATTCAATTAATAATTTTTCAAATACTGCTGCTTTTATAATTTTATTTTTATATTTATCACTTTTCACATCCCATTTTGTTCTTTCTTAATTACTTAGATGTTTACAGCTTGCTGATTGTCAATGTACTAAACACAGAAAATAATGAAACAGCGATACAAACAATGCAATCTGTTTCAATGCAACCAGAAAATATCAAAACATTTTGATATTAATTAAACCTGGATTGCAACCTGAAGTGAAACCTGAAACACGAATTCAGACGACGCAATCTGTAAATGAAACAGGTTTCAGAAACAGATTGCGTTGTCTGTACCTAGCTTATTAACAAACCGTCAGCAGATCAGCTGTTAAGTTTTGGTTCATATAAGTGTATAGACGAACACGTATTTTATTTATTATCATGACAAATCATAATTTGTTTTTCGTCGTCAAGGTAGGTTATTATTCACCTGCAAACTTCTGCCAAAGATTTTCTCCTTTTTAGTAAAGATTTTCTCCTTAATAATATGTCCACACGTATAACAACCAAGAAAATAAAAAAATAATAATGCATGCCAAAAAGAAATGACAATTTATTGACATTTATTATCAAGACAAAGTTGTCTGAGCTGGAGGATTGACAAAATTGTCTTAAGTTTGCAATGACACTAATAACCTGATAAATTTTTGTCCTGAGAAAAGTCAAATCATTGTCAAGACAAAAATGTATCAGGTATAGGCTCTAGGTAAGTTTAATATACATATATTCGTACGTTAATAAATAAGTGGTCGTTAAAAATTTTTTACTTTAGTCTGCAATTAGGGCTGCCTTTTTGACACACTCAGTCTAGCAAGAAACAATTGGTCTGTTCAGTAACTAAAAATCATGAATTAAGAAAACAACAACAATATGTTGTGTGACGTAGACATAGAATATATCTGGTAAACAAACAACAGTTCTGTATGGAAAGTGTATCATAGTTAAAGTAAGAGAGCCAATAATTTCTTATATTTTTTACAACAAACACTCATTCTACTATGTCGTAGAAGCGCAGTAAAAATATTCTTTGAATGGCTGAATGCGCAATCTTGTTTCTTGATCCATGACTAAAACTTGTTAGTCCATTTTTTCAATTCTCTGGTAATGTCATCGGAATTTTTACACAAAACAAAATTAACATGAAACTAGTTACTTGCAAAATTGAATAGTGTAAAATCGGTCTTACTAGAATCTGTGCATAAATTAGGGGTGCCAGAAAAATTTGATAAGAAATCGGTACTTTTGCACAAAAATATCAGGCTTATCGACACTTTATTATTTAGAAAATCATCAAACGCAATAAAAACCAATAAAACATATTTTTATTAACAAAAAGTGTCAAAAAATTTATCGTGTTAAAAATATATGTTCAAAATGGAAGTGTTTTAATATTTCAATTAAAAGTTGACACAGTTGTTTAGCGTTTTGTTGTGTTTTACTTTTTAAATTAACTCTACCCAAACATTTTATTAATTTCAAAAAATGCCCTCTATTCATAAATTCAGTTAAATAAAGTTCATCGATTTTTATCAAATTACTTAGTACAGTTCTTAAAAGCCTTTCCATATGGCTGTATAGGTTGTGTATTACTGTTGACTCACCTTAAAATATTCTGTTTATACTTTTAAGAATTTCTAGTTTATATTTAAAAAGGATAAATCAATTTGATTTGGTTCGTTTAATTTTTTTTATAATTTTTTTTGCTGTATCGATTTGATCAACATTAGCTGAAAATAAGAGTAACTTCTTAACGCCTCATAGAAATCTAGTACTCAAACAACTACTGCTTCAAGCGACAGCCATCGTGTTTGACTTCGGTGCAATAATTAATGTTTCTGGTAATTTTTTAATGTTTTGAAATTGGTGAAGTCTTTCTGTATTTAAAGACAATTTGATTTTTTCACTGCATTGTCTTCTTTTATCAATCGGAAGAAATAATCTATATTTGTAAAATTCACATATATGTGGAGCCAAACACAATTACTTGGTGTTGCATAGATCGGTTGGTTCATTGACGCCAGCAAGGACTTTTTATCTTCTAATAGCGCAAATAAAGTTAAAAACTGTTTTTCACTTAACAGAAAAGAAGCCTTGGAAGAAGTACCGCTCTTTTTAATGTTACAAGTATTCTAGTGTTGTCCAAAATTAAAGTTTATTCTAAACAAACAAAGCTACATACGTTGTTACAGTGTTTATCAACAAATCGGCATTTTTGGAGCCAAAATCGGCATATTAATAAATTTGAGGCGAAAAATCGGAAAAATGGCAGTCCTGACATGAATACTCGAAAAACTTGCAAGCAGGGGTGCCAGAAAATTTTAACCAAAATTCGGCACTTTTGCGTAAAAAAAATCGACAAAAATCAGCAAGTTATAAAATACATTTTTAACCCTTATCGGTTGTAAGTCACCTCTGACGTGACAACAGTACTTTCCTGCAACGGTCGTATGGCACGTGTGAAGTGACAAGGCGAATTATGTTGGAACTACTGTCTATTGATGAGATTTGTTTTTAAAATGCATTCATTTCTTCAATTTACCGTTACCATTTGAAAATACGTATTTACCGTTACCGGTACAAAAAATAAATAATTTGTAACAAAACTGAAAAGAAATGAATATAAATGTATAATAACATACTATTGTTTTTTTTTCATATTTGTTAAAAATAACTACAACCTGGTGAGAATCAAACGTGTGAAAAGTCGCGTCCGATAAGGGTTAATACAACAAAAAAGAATTTTATTCACCAAAAGTATTAAATAATTTATAATTTTTTACAAGATTTATATTGAAAATAAAAATGTTTTAATATTTTAATTACAAGTTCTACATCAAAATTGATGCAGCTATTTACAATTTTGTATATTTCGTTTTTGTAATGTTTTGATTCCTATATTAATTCTTTAGCCAACGAGCCTAAATATACCTCATTAAATCTCATAAAATGCATTCTATTAATAAATTCCGTTGAGTCACTTTAAAATATTTTGTTTATACTATAAACAATTTCAGAAATTAATTGGGTTATTTCCGCCAGTATAAATTAAACTGTACGTTTGGCGAGCGCTTTCGATGTGATAACATCATTTTCAAGCCACGTGTTTATTAAAAATGCAGAGATAGTGTTAAAAATAGATAGTGTTAAGAGTAAAAGGTGGTGGGTTTAGGTAACTTGTGTCCGTTTAAATGTTGTGCAGGTAGGTAAATAGGTGAATAGTTTAATATTTGGGTCTTTTATTATTAGATAGGTAAGTGTGACCGTCTGTGGGTGTTTTTCGTTTGTAAGAGTGTTTTAGTAGTTTTAATGATGTAAAAATCGTGTCAGAGGTGGTGTTTACCTGTTCGTTAATAAAATCTCTGTTAAACGTTCGTGTTTTGTAAATTTCCATGTTTTCAAGAATGTCTAGTCTTCGGCCTTTTTTACTTGGGTGTAATACAGTCATACATTCATCAATATCCTTTGATTCGTGTCCATGTGTGTTAAGGTGTTTTGCGAAATTGGAGTCTTCCCTTCTCCTTTTGTATGATCGTATGTGTTCTGTAAACCTTGTTTTTAATGTTCGTCCAGTTTGTCCGATGTATGTATTGTTGCAGGTACAAGTAAGTCTGTATACTCCGCTGGTGCTAAATTTATCGGTTGTTTCTATTGATGTCTTGAGATTGTTGCGTAGAGTGTTGGTCGTTTTTAGCGTTGTGTGTAAACCTTCTTTCCGGAAAAGGTTAGTTAATCTATATATTTCTGGTCCTGTGTACGTAAAGATGTGCCGTCGTGTTGCGTCGATTGTTTCCTTGTTTCTTTCTTGTTATTTTTGTTGTTGTATTGTCTGAGTAATTTGTCGATGGTTGTGTGGTTGTAACCGTTATTTTTAGCTATGGTGTAAATTTTATCGAGTTCTTTGTTATATTTATCTGGAGCGAGTGGTACTATTTTAAGTCTGTGAATCATATGTCTAAATGCTGCGAGTTTATGTTGAGTAGGATGGTTTGAGGAGCTGTGGATAGTTGTGTCTGTAATAGTTGGCTTTCTATAAATGTCAAAGTTTAATGTATCACTTCCGCGTGTTATTGATATGTCAAGATAATGTAAAGTTCTGTTTTGCTCTTTTTCCATTGTGTATGTCATTTTGTTATGTATTATGTTTAAATCTATAAGAATTTGTTCGGCGTTGTCTCTTTCTAGGATGCATATTATGTCTACGTATCTGTAGTAATGGGTTATTTTATGTTTTTCCATCAGTTTTTTGATATGTAGTTGTTATAAATGTTGCATGAAAATCTCTGTGAAGATTGCAGATGTTGGGTTTCCCATGCCGACTCCATCAGGTAGTTTATAGAAGTTATTATTGAATCTAAAGTAGTTTTGTTTTAATATCGTCTTTGCAATATCCATTATTTCGTTGATATATTCGTATAGGTTGGAAAGTGTGTTACGTAGGATAGTCGTGTGTGGGTATTGATGTATATAGATCCTTTATGTCGAAGGAAACGAGTCTCGTATTATCACTGATTTTGATGTCCTTAATTTTGTTTATGAGGTCTTGTGTATTTCGTAACATGTATATGTTCTGCAAATTTATTTTCACTTTTAAGAATGTGGTGAGGTATTTGGCTAAGTTATATGCAGGCACAGGTTTGTAATTTACTACAGGTCTGATTGGAATGTTTTCTTTATGAATTTTGGGTTGTGCTCTGAGTGTAGGGGGTCCTGGGTTCATGTTCATGTATATGTATAATTTTCCGTCCGTAAACGTTTTGCAGCGTTTTAGTAGGCTTCGTATTTCCCTTTGGAATGAATCGGTTGGGTCATTCTTGAATTTTGTGCATTTTGCTTTTTGTATGAATTGTTGTGTTTTATCTATATAGTCTTTCTTGTGCATTATTACAGTTGTGTTCCCTTTGTCTGCTTTAGTAAGTAATTGATTATTATTTCGAAGTTTTGCTTTTATCTGTCTAGAAGTTTTTTGTTCGTCGCGATTAGTTTTAGATGCAGTGTGTTCTTTTATTGTTTTTTCAAGTACATCGGCTATCTTGTGTGTCATGTGTTCTTGTCGGTCCGTTGGTAAGTGTGTAATAGTAGCTTCGGCGCGTACAATTTGGTTTTCAATTGTTTTTTGTATTTTGTCAAAAGGTAGATTATGTTTTAGTCCCTTCTCCATAAGTCTTGTTTCATTGTCGGTGAATTCTATGTTTGTCAGGTTTTTCACCCGTGGGTAAAATTCTGAGTTTGTACGTTTTTCAGCCTGTTTATTGAGTTTTATAAATTTTCTTTCCATCCGCTTGTATTTGTCAGTCATCTGATTTTGTATCCTTCCATGTAAGTTGTGTAAAAATGTGGGAAATAAATGGTAAAGATTATGTCTTGTTAACAAGTCTGTTACTTTTAAATGAATATAATAAGTTTGTCTTTTTTTAATATAAAGTGAGCGTATCTCAGTCTGTCTCCATGTCAGTTGGGCTACACGCTTTGCGCGTTGGGAAGCGTATGTTTGGTTCGTAATGTTAAATCGTATATTTGCTAATGTCTTGTGTAGTTGTAGTGTCTTGTTAGTCAGTCTAGTTAATAGTACCCTAGCTTGACTAGCTGTATCTGGTATTAAATTAATTGGGTTATTTCCGGCAGTATAAATTAAACTGTTGTTGAAATTTTCGGTAGAAACCGTCGTCTCTGGCTGTATACTTCGTACGTTTGGCGAGAGCTTTCGATGTGATAACATCATTTTCAAGCCACGTGTTTATTAAAACTTAAGAGATAGTGTTAAAAATAGATAGTGTTAAGAGTGTTTAAGTTGTCTGCTTTAGTAAGTAATAGATTATTATTTCGAAGTTTTGCTTTTATCTGTCTAGTAGTTTTTTGTTCGTCGCGATTAGTTCTGTTCTTTTATTGTTTTTTCAAGTACATCGGCTATCTTGTGTCTCATGTGTTCTTGTCGGTGCGTTGGTAAGTGTGTAATAGTAGCTTCGGCGTCTACATTTTGGGTTTCAATTGTTTTTTGTATTTTGTCATAAGGTAGATTATGTTTTAGTCACTTCTCCATAAGTCTTGTTTCATTGTCGGTGAATTCTATGTTTGTCAGGTTTTTCACCCGTATATTTGCTATTGTCTTGTGTAGTTTTAGTGTCTTGTTAGTCAGTCTAGTTAATAGTACCTTAGCTTGACTAGCTGTATCTGGAATTAAATTAATTGGGTTATTTCCGCCAGTATAAATTAAACTGTTGTTGAAATTTTCGGTAGAAACGTCGCACAGAGGAGTATTCGACCCAAAAAGCTGGCCAAAAAGGCAAAAATTAATTTGATGAAATCCTAAGAAAAAATTACGCAGATCGATAGAGAACAAAATTCTACATCATATCGTGCAATTTAAAGGGTGCAAGTTAAGATTTGTAGTTGTGGGACGCTGTTAAATTCAGGAAAGTGAAGAAAATTGCATGGGTTTTTATTGAATTTTTTCGATTTCAAGATATTTATATGATATTTTTTTATGGCTAAACGAATTGAGGTATTACATTGATTTTTTTTTGCCTGAAAGATTTCATCAGCAGCTATTTTCAATATTTAAAAAGAAAAAATTATCTTAAATATTTATTTTTAAAATTTTAATTATAAAAAAAAACTGTGTATTTATATATATTAATTCTTACCAAAAACAAAAAAGGAAAAGCTTTTTGAAAGTGAAGGTAGCTGTTGTACAAATAATGTTATATACCACAATAAAATATGAAATCTCTAATTTAAGAAAAAAGAAAAGAAGTTTGCGCAAGTTTGCGCCATTATTTTTGGTGATTTTTTGAAAATTGTACTTTTTTTCTATTTTTACTCATAAGGCACTTTTTCTTACACTTTATTGTCGTCATAAACTTTTGTGTTTTTCGAATTATTGCTGTAAAATATTATTTAATCACTTTTAGCAACTACCAACATGATGGATTACCTGCCCTTAAAAAAGGAATTTCTTTCAATTCAGTTTTTACTTTATAAATTCAAATTTACTAACTGTAAGTTAACCCAGGCATATACACCTATTAAACTGTTTTTGTTTATATGCGGTCTATATAACACTTCATCGTCTTCAGGATACTTTATTTCTTCTGAAAATATAGTTAGATATAAACATACCTAATTTAAAAGGGTAACAAATCAAAATTACATTTAAAAACGGTGCAGGGATATAAAAAATGCACCAAGTATCAGGTTATTACCTAAGGAAAAGAAAAATGCACTTTGAAAAATATACATATATGGCTTATTGCGCAAAATTCTTATTATAAGAGTTTTGCAACTTTGAGAGATAACATGGAAAAAATGTACACAAGATTTGAGTTATTCCAAATAGTACAGGAATCTATTGCTAGAATCATTGACGAATAGTTGCAGTTTTTAGCTAGTAAATTGTGTGTGATTTCAGAATGCCAAGGAGATGGGGATATACTAGCAATAAAGCAGTGTGTTATAAATTTCAAAAAGTATTGGGGTTTAGCACAACGAAAAGAGGACCGATATTAAAGCAGGTATGCTAAATGGCTGGAAGAAACTGTGACAATATCAGTATTTGGCAGTTCATCTTCAGGGCGACCAAAAAAAGAATTTAAAGAAGCAAGTGAAAGAACAAAACGAAGAAAAAGGCAAGGAATTCGTCAGTAATTAACAACAGGGAAGATCGAATTTGCTGCATCAATGAGCTAGAGAGCAGCGGGACATAGTGATGCGGCTAAATTAATAATGGATATAACACGATCTCCAAGAAAAGCAAACATTTTCAAGCGATCGTTAACAACTTCCGAGGTCCGAGTTAATAAGCTTTCAGCGGAGGGTGCTTAAGCATTGTTTATAAATGCTGATTTTACGAAAAACCAATATGAATATTATACAATGCCAACAAAAATGTATATCCATGCTACTCATTGCTAAAAAATGACATCAGCGTAAGTGAAGCTGCAATCTCTCTTCGGCCACACAGCAACATGCTTATGTACATACCTTGATGATGTATTACCGCAGTTGGATTATGAAGAACTTCAGTTTCTTGAAAATGTTTTGAGCAGTGACCCTTTTTTAAGCTGCAATACACAAAAAAACTTTTTTATCAGATACTATTCAACTACTACTTCCTGATACAGATGATAATGCATGACATTATCAAAATTTTGAATTTTTAAATTAGTTTATTTCTTTCATGTGATGAGTATTTAATAATATAAAATAAATATCAGAGGTAACATGTTTTTGCTTATTTGGTTGTTTATTCCTTATAGAAAGCCAAGCTACGAGACCAATTTTTTTAAAAATTTAATATTGGATAAATTATAATTTTGAGAAAGGAGACGTTGTAAAATCCATAAAAAGCTATGTTTTATTTCCCTGTATCTACACAACTACAATAGTTCGACTATCTAAATTTAATTTGACTTACTCTGAATAAAGTACAGTTGCAAACGAAATTTTGGCGGAATGCGAGGGGGAGACCGGCATACATAATAATAAATAATTTTTCTAAAAATACACAACAACCTTTTTTTTATCAAACTAAAGCTAAAACTATCAAAAAAATTAAACTTTTAAAACAAAACCCACGCTTAATAATTTTGGTCAGCTTTTTGGGTCAAATACTCCTCTGTGCGTCGTCTCTGGCTGTATACTTCGTACGTTTGGCGAGCGCTTTCGACGTGATAACATCATTTTCAAGCCACGTGTTTATTAAAACTGAAGAGATAGTGTTAAAAATAGATAGTGTTAAGAGTAAAAGGTGGTGGGTTTAGGTAACTTGTGACCGTTTAAATGTTGTGCAGGTAGGTAAATAGGTGAATAGTTTAATATTTGGGTCTTTTATTATTAGATAGGTAAGTGTGACCGTCTGTGGGTGTTTTTCGTTTGTAAGAGTGTTTTAGTAATTTTAATGGTGTAAAAATTGTGTCAGAGGTTGTGTTTACCTGTTCGTTAATAATATCTCTGTTAAACGTTCGTGTTTTGTATTTTCCATGTTTTCAAGAATGTCTAGTCTTCGTCCTTTTTTACTTGGGTGTAATACAGTCATACATTCATCTATTTCCTTTGGTTCGTGTCCATGTGTGTTAAGGTGTTTTGCGAAATAGGAGTCTTCCCTTTTCATTTTGTATGATCGTATGTGTTCTGTAAACCTTGTTTTTAATGTTCGTCCAGTTTGTCCGATGTATGTATTGTTGCAGGTACAAGTAAGTCTGTATATTCCGCTGGTGCTAAATTTATCGGTTGTTTCTATTGATGTCTTGAGATTGTTGCGTAGAGTGTTGGTCGTTTTAGCGTTGTGTGTAAACCTTCTTTCCGGAAAAGGTTAGATAATCTATATGTTTCTGGTCCTGTGTACGTAAAGATGTGTCGTCGTGTTGCGTCGATTGTTTCCTTGTCTTCTTTCTTCTTGTTTTTGTTGTTGTATTGTCTGAGTAATTTGTCCATGGTTGTGTGGTTGTAACCGTTATTTTTAGCTATGGTGTAAATTGTATCGAGTTCTTTGTTATATTTATCTGGAGCGTGTGGTACTGTTTTAAGTCTGTGAATTATATGTCTAAATACTGCGAGTTTTTGACACTTTTTGTTAATAAAAATATGTTTTATTGGTTTTTATTGCGTTTGATGATTTTCTAAATAATAAAGTGTCGATAAGCCTGATATTTTTGTGCAAAAGTACCGATTTCTTATCAAATTTTTCTGGCACCCCTAATTTATGCACAGATTCTAGTAAGACCGATTTTACACTATTCAATTTTGCAAGTAACTAGTTTCATGTTAATTTTGTTTTGTGTAAAAATTCCGATGACATTACCAGAGAATTGAAAAAATGGACTAACAAGTTTTAGTCATGGATCAAGAAACAAGATTGCGCATTCAGCCATTCAAAGAATATTTTTACTGCGCTTCTACGACATAGTAGAATGAGTGTTTGTTGTAAAAAATATAAGAAATTATTGGCTCTCTTACTTTAACTATGATACACTTTCCATACACAACTGTTGTTTGTTTACCAGATATATTCTATGTCTACGTCACACAACATATTGTTGTTGTTTTCTTAATTCATGATTTTTAGTTACTGAACAGACCAATTGTTTCTTGCTAGACTGAGTGTGTCAAAAAGGCAGCCCTAATTGCAGACTAAAGCAATAAATTTTTAACGACCACTTATTTATTAACGTACGAATATATGTATATTAAACTTACCTAGAGCCTATACCTGATACATTTTTGTCTTGACAATGATTTGACTTTTCTCAGGACAAAAATTTATCAGGTATAGGCTGTAGGTAAGTTTAATATACATATATTCGTAATTTTTGTCTTGACAATGATTTGACTTTTCTCAAGACAAAAATTTATCAGGTTTACACTCCTCTTATTAGTGTCATTGCAACGTTAAGACAATTTTGTCAATCCTCCAGCTCAGACAACTTTGTCTTGTCAATAAATTGTCATTTCTTTTTGGAATGCATTATTATTTTTTTATTTTCTTGGTTGTTATACGTGTGGACATATTATTAAGGAGAAAATCTTTATTAAAAAGGAGAAAATCTTTGGCAGAAGTTTGCAGGTGGATAATAACCTACCTTCACGACGAAAAACAAATTATGATTTGTCATAATAATAAATAAAATACGTCTTCGTCTATACACTTATATGAACCAAAACTCAACAGCTGATCTGCTGACGTTTTGTTAATAAGCTAGCTACAGACAACGCAATCTGTTTCTGAAACCTGTTTCATTTACAGACTGCGTCGTCTGAATTCGTGTTTCAGGTTTCACTTCAGGTTGCAATCCAGGTTTAATTAATATCAAAATGTTTTGATATTTTCTGGTTGCATTGAAACAGATTGCATTGTTTGTATCGCTGTTTCATTATTTTCTGTGTTTAGTACATTGACAATCAGCAAGCTGTAAACATCTAAGTAATTAAGAAAGAACAAAATGGGATGTAAAAAGTGATAAATATAAAAATAAAATTATAAAAGCAGCAGTATTTGAAAAATTATTAATTGAATATAATAATGTTTATATAAACGCAAGCATTGAAAAAGTTAAAAACAGAATTCATTTTTGCATCTTCCTTTCCGCACGATGTTAATGTTATGATATAGAATAACAGAACTGAGATTGCGTTTGTTTCACTGTTGGTTTCAGTGTTTGTGTCAAAACATGAAACCTGAATGTAAAACGTGTTGCAGAAACAAATTGCGTTGTCTGTAGCCACCTTAACATATCAACACAAATTTATATCAGGTATAAACGTTGGGTTAAGCAAAAACCTACATTTTTCAACAGAGTTGCAAAGAAGGAGTATTTACAAAAAAAACTTATCATGCTACTTGTATATGTATTCAGCAAAATTTAAACAAACAACATGTGCATGTAGAAAAATGTGAACAAACTACACGTGCCATACACACGTGTTTCATAAATAACTTAGTTACTATTCTGCGTGTACGCATACCGATGCATAGGAACGATAAAGTTCAAAAGTACGAGTCGATCGTGTTATTTCTTCAAGACTCTAGCAAAAAAGTTATTAAGCAGCGAATTTTCTAATTGTAAAAATTTGGTTAAATTTAAACTTTTTGCTCATTTCTCGAAAGCTTATATACGTGTAAATATGTTTACCTGTATATGTGATCGATAGAGAATAAAAATCGATCGTAGTGTAGCTCGTTTTTTAAACAACTGTATGAAATAAGTTATTAGCCAGCAAAATTTTCTAATGTACGAAATCACTCACGTTAAAAAGTTAATTTTTTAATTGGTATATGATAAAAGAATGTACTTATGGTTAGAAGAAAATACCGATGTGGATAACATGGTTCAAATATGAAAAATGTAAACAAATTTTTGATAATGATATAATAAAATTGAAAAAACAAAAAACAATTTGTACCAAGTATTGAAAAGGTAATTTTGTACTCTATTAATTAGTCCTAAAGAAAATATGGCACCATTCGTCAAATTTTCTTGAAATATGATTGGACGTAAGTATCAACAACATATATTTGTCCCCTATTCTCTATTGAGCTAGGTTGCAAATTTTGTACAGATTTAAGTTAAAATTTGTTAAGTTAAAAATTTTCGGATAACTAAAATTTATCTCGATATAAACGATATATATCTTACGTGCAGCACCTTTATTTTTATAAAAGTGAAGGTGTAAAAAGTTTGTTACAATTTTAATGAGTGTTTATTAAAAACCTTTTCCGATTAGATTAAAGCTTTAATTAGATTAAAGCTTTATGATTTTTAATTAGCAAAACTTTGCAGCGACATATCATCTGAATGCAAGTGTTTCTAAAACTTGTACATATTTTGAAAGGTATTTTCAATAGTTTTCGAGATATAAGCCAAAACTAAACTTATAAACTTAAGCGTCGTTTTTACATTTTGTTGCTTAATAACTTTTTTCGTAAAGTCTCTAAAGAAATACTCTACACTTCAGTTGATTAGAATTTAATTCCTCTACCGATCGTTTACTTAAGAGTTACACAATCGAGTTTTTCATTTCAAATTTCAATACATTCACATTTTTAAAATTTGAAACGAGCTTGCTTACAATTTTCTTTCAAGTTGAGTGTTTTTATTAACGTTCAAGAAAACAGCTAATTACAGATTTCTTGAACCATTCTTCATTTTTGTTTTTACAAAAATTTTGCCGTCATGAGTTTTTGCATCTTGACAAAAAAAACTGCTTTCAAGATGCATGCAGCCTACGTCACAGCCGTGTTCAAGGCGAATTAATTACCAGGACGCAGCGTAAGCGGATTCATTAATTTTTACCGTAAACACTACGGTCAAACTCCGTATATAAAAAAATCTGTGTATATTTTTTATATATGAAGTTCGACAGTAATTTCTACCAGCCTATTCTGCCACTTGGTAACTAATTCGCCTTCATCGTGTTGCTTCAGGGTTATAAGTGTAGTGTTTGTGCAGAATAATTTTCGAAACATTAGCGAAAAACTAAACCTTTGTGCGATTTTATAAATTTTTTTAATATACTGATTAATACATTTTTCGTAGTCTTTCAAGTAACTAGCTATACTACGATTGATTTTTATTTTAATTCAGTATCACATTATTAGAAGTTTGATTAAGGAGATGCTTGAAGTCAGAAATTATGATCTCCTATTGTACTTCTTGGTTTTTGATAGCTAAATATGATTTGTAAAAAAAAAACAAAATGTACATCTTTGTTTCGCAGCGTTTTAGTAATTTTCGTCATGAGATTACCCGAAGGTGAATCAATAACCAGGTGGCAGCGTAAGCGAATTCATTAATTTTCGCCGTGAACACTACTGTCAAACTCCATCTATAAAAAAACTCTGTGTGTTGTGTCTGTCATAGTTGGCTTTCTATAAATGTCAAAGTTTAATGTATCACTTCCTCGTGTTATTGATATGTCAAGATAATGTAAAGTTCTGTTTTGCTCTTTTTCCATTGTGTATGTCATTTTGTTATGTATTATGTTTAAGTCTATAATAATTTGTTCTGCGTTGTCTCTTTCTAGGATGCATGTTATGTCGTCTACGTATCTGTAGTAATGGGTTATTTTATGTTTCTCCATCAGTTTTTTGATATGTAGTTGTTATAAATGTTGCATGAAAATCTCTGTGAAGATTGCAGATGTTGGGTTTCCCATGCCGAGTCCATCAGGTAGTTTATAGAAGTTATTATTGAATCTAAAGTAGTTTTGTTTTAATATCGTCTTTGCAATATCCATTATTTCGTTGATATATAGATTGTCGTATAGGTTGGAAAGTGTGTTACGTAGGATAGTCAAAGTTTCGTGTGTGGGTATTGATATATATATAGATCCTTTATCTCGAAGGAAACGAGTCTCGTATTATCAGTGATTTTGATGTCCTTAATTTTGTTTATGAGGTCTTGTGTATTTCGTAACATGTATATGTTCTGCAAATTTATTTTCTCTTTTAAGAATGTGGTGAGGTCTTTGGCTAAGTTATATGCAGGCTTTTAACTTACTACAGGTCTGATTGGAATGTTTTCTTTATGAATTTTGGGTTGTGCTCTGAGTGTAGGGGGTCCTGGGTTCATCTTCATGTATATGTATAATTTTCCGTGCGTAAACGTTTTGCAGCGTTTTAGTAGGCTTCGTATTACCCTTTGGAATGAATCGGTTGGGTCATTCTTGAATTTTGTGAATTTGCTTTTTGTATGAATTGTTGTGTTTTATCTATATAGTCTTTCTTGTTAATTATTACAGTTGTGTTCCCTTTGTCTGCTTTAGTAAGTAATAGATTATTATTTCGAAGTTTTGCTTTTATCTGTCTAGTAGTTTTTTGTTCGTAGCGATTACAGAGATATTATTAACGAACAGGTAAACACAACCTCTGACACGATGTTTACACCATTAAAATTACTAAAACACTCTTACAAACGAAAACCACCCACAGACGGTCACACTTACCTATCTAATAATAAAAGACCCAAATATTAAACTATTCACCTATTTACCTACCTGCACAACATTTAAACGGACAAAAGTTACCTAAACCCACCACCTTTTACTCTTAACACTATCTATTTTTAACACTATCTCTGCATTTTTAATAAACACGTGGCTTGAAAATGATGTTATCACATCGAAAGCGCTCGCCAAACGTACGAAGTATACAGCCAGAGACGACAGTTTCTACCGAAAATTTCAACAACCGTTTAATTTATACTGGCGGAAATAACCCAATTAATTTCTGAAATTGTTTATAGTATAAACAAAATATTTTAAAGTGACTCAACGGAATTTATTAATAGAATGCATTTTATGAGATTTAATGAGGTATATTTAGGCTCGTTGGCTAAAGAATTAATATAGGAATCAAAACATTACAAAAACGAAATATACAAAATTGTAAATAGCTGCATCAATTTTGATGTAGAACTTGTAATTAAAATATTAAAACATTTTTATTTTCAATATAAATCTTGTAAAAAATTATAAATTATTTAATACTTTTGGTGAATAAAATTCTTTTTTGTTGTATTAACCCTTATCGGACGCGACTATTCACACGTTTGATTCTCACCAGGTTGTAGTTATTTTTAACAAATATGAAAAAAAACAATAGTATGTTATTATACATTTATATTCATTTCTTTTCAGTTTTGTTACAAATTATTTATTATTTGTACCGGTAACGGTAAATACGTATTTTCAAATGGTAACGGTAAATTGAAGAAATGAATGCATTTTAAAAACAAATCTCATCAATAGACAGTATCTTTCGACATAATTCGCCTTGTCACTTCACACGTGCCATACGACCGTTGCAGAAAAGTACTGTTGTCACGTCAGAGGTGACTTACAACAGATAAGGGTTAAAAATGTATTTTATAACTTGCTGATTTTTGTCGATTTTTTTTACGCAAAAGTGCCGAATTTTGGTTAAAATTTTCTGGCCCCCTGCTTGCAAGTTTTTCGAGTATTCATGTCAGGACTGCCATTTTTGCCGATTTTTCGCCTCAAATTTATTAATATGCCGATTTGGCTCCAAAAATGCCGATTTGTTGATAAACACTGTAACAACGTATGTAGCTTTGTTTGTTTAGAATAATCTTTAATTTTGGACAACACTAGAATACTTGTAACATTAAAAAGAGCGGCACTTCTTCCAAGGCTTCTTTTCTGTTAAGTGAAAAACAGTTTTTAACTATATTTGCGCTATTAGAAGATAAAAAGTCCTTGCTGGTGCAATGAAGCAACCGATCTATGCAACACCAAGTAATTGTGTTTGGTTCCACATATATGTGAATTTTACAAATATAGATTATTTCTTCCGATTGATAAAAGAAGACAATGCAGTGAAAAAATCAAATTGTCTTTAAATACAGACATTAAAAAATTATCAGAAACATTAATTATTGCACCGAAGTTAAACACGATGGCTGTCGCTTGAAGCAGTAGTTGTTTGAGTACTAGATTTCTATGAGGCGTTAAGAATTTACTCTTATTTTCAGCTAATGTTGATCAAATCGATACAACAAAAAAAATTATAAAAAAAATTAAACGAACCAAATCAAATTGATTTATCGTTTTTAAATATAAACTAGAAATTCTTAAAAGTATAAACAGGTGAGTCAACAGTAATACACAACCTATACAGCCATATGGAAAGGCTTTTAAGAACTGTACTAATTAATTTGATAAAAATCGATGAACTTTATTTAACTGAATTTATGAAAATGCCCTTCATTTTTTGAAATTAATAAAATGTTTGGGTAAAGAGTTAATTTAAAAAGTAAAACACAACAAAACGCTAAACAACTGTGTCAACTTTTAATTGAAATATTAAAACACTTCCATTTTGAACATATATTTTTAACACGATAAATTTTTTGACACTTTTTGTTAATAAAAATATGTTTTTTTGGTTTTTATTGCGTTTGATGATTTTCTAAATAATAAAGTGTCGATAAGCCTGATATTTTTGTGCAAAAGTACCGATTTGTTATCAAATTTTTCTGGCACCCCTAATTTATGCACAGATTCTAGTAAGACCAATTTTACACTATTCAATTTTGCAAGTAACTAGTTTCATGTTAATTTTGTTTTGTGTAAAAATTCCGATAACATTACCAGAGAATTGAAAATATTGTTGTTGTTTTCTTAATTCATGATTTTTAGTTACTGAACAGACCAATTGTTTCTTGCTAGACTGAGTGTGTCAAAAAGGCAGCCCTAATTGCAGACTAAAGCAATAAATTTTTAACGACCACTTATTTATTAACGTACGAATATATGTATATTAAACTTACCTAGAGCCTATACCTGATACATTTTTGTCTTGACAATGATTTGACTTTTCTCAGGACAAAAATTTATCAGGTATAGGCTCTAGGTAAGTTTAATATACATATATTCGTAATTTTTGTCTTGACAATGATTTGACTCTTCTCAAGACAAAAATTTATCAGGTTTACACTCCTCTTATTAGTGTCATTGCAACGTTAAGACAATTTTGTCAATCCTCCAGCTCAGACAACTTTGTCTTGATAATAAATGTCAATAAATTGTCATTTCTTTTTGGCATGCATTATTATTTTTTTATTTTCTTGGTTGTTATACGTGTGGACATATTATTAAGGAGAAAATCTTTATTAAAAAGGAGAAAATCTTTGGCAGAAGTTTGCAGGTGGATAATAACCTACCTTCACGACGAAAAACAAATTATGATTTGTCATAATAATAAATAAAATACGTCTTCGTCTATACACTTATATGAACCAAAACTCCACAGCTGATCTGCTGACGTTTTGTTAATAAGCTAGCTACAGACAACGCAATCTGTTTCTGAAACCTGTTTCATTTACAGACTGCGTCGTCTGAATTCGTGTTTCAGGTTTCACTTCAGGTTGCAATCCAGGTTTAATTAATATCAAAATGTTTTGATATTTTCTGGTTGCATTGAAACAGATTGCATTGTTTGTATCGCTGTTTCATTATTTTCTGTGTTTAGTACATTGACAATCAGCAAGCTGTAAACATCTAAGTAATTAAGAAAGAACAAAATGGGATGTAAAAAGTGATAAATATAAAAATAAAATTATAAAAGCAGCAGTATTTGAAAAATTATTAATTGAATATAATAATGTTTATATAAACGCAAGCATTGAAAAAGTTAAAAACAGAATTCATTTTTGCATCTTCCTTTCCACGCGATGTTAATGTTATGATATAGAATAACAGAACTGAGATTGCGTTTGTTTCACTGTTGGTTTCAGTGTTTGTGTCAAAACATGAAACCTGAATGTGAAACGTGTTGCAGAAACAAATTGCGTTGTCTGTAGCCACCTTAACATATCAACACAAATTTATATCAGGTATAAACGTTGGGTTAAGCAAAAACCTACATTTTTCAACAGAGTTGCAAAGAAGGAGTATTTACAAAAAAAACTTATCATGCTACTTGTATATGTATTCAGCAAAATGTAAACAAACAACATGTGCATGTAGAAAAATGTGAACAAACTACACGTGCCATACACACGTGTTTCATAAATAACTTAGTTACTATTCTGCGTGTACGCATACCGATGCATAGGAACGATCGTGGTATTTCTTCAAGACTCTAGCAAAAAAGTTATTAAGCAGCGAATTTTCTAATTGTAAAAATTTGGTTAAATTTAAACTTTTTGCTCATTTCTCGAAAGCTTATATACGTGTAAATATGTTTACCTGTATATGTGATCGATAGAGAATAAAAATCGATCGTAGTGTAGCTCGTTTTTTAAACAACTGTATGAAATAAGTTATTAGCCAGCAAAATTTTCTAATGTACGAAATCACTCACGTTAAAAAGTTAATTTTTTAATTGGTATATGATAAAAGAATGTACTTATGGTTAGAAGAAAATACCGATGTGGATAACATGGTTCAAATATGAAAAATGTAAACAAATTTTTGATAATGATATAATAAAATTGAAAAAACAAAAAACAATTTGTACCAAGTATTGAAAAGGTAATTTTGTACTCTATTAATTAGTCCTAACGAAAATATGGCACCATTCGTCAAATTTTCTTGAGATATGACTGGACGTAAGTATCAACAACATATATTTGTCCCCTATTCTCTATTGAGCTAGGTTGCAAATTTTGTACAGATTTAAGTTAAAATTTGTTAAGTTAAAAATTTTCGGATAACTAAAATTTATCTCGATATAAACGATATATATCTTACGTGCAGCACCTTTATTTTTATAAAAGTGAAGGTGACAAAAAGTTTGTTACAATTTTAATGAGTGTTTGTTAAAAACCTTTTCCGATTAGATTAAAGCTTTAATTAGATTAAAGCTTTATGATTTTTAATTAGCAAAACTTTGCAGCGACATATCATCTGAATGCAAGTGTTTCTAAAACTTGTACATATTTTGAAAGGTATTTTCAATAGTTTTCGAGATATAAGCCAAAACTAAACTTATAAACTTAAGCGTCGTTTTTACATTTTGTTGCTTAATAACTTTTTTCGTAAAGTCTCTAAAGAAATACTCTACACTTCAGTTGATTAGAATTTAATTCCTCTACCGATCGTTTACTTAAGAGTTACACAATCGAGTTTTTCATTTCAAATTTCAATACATTCACATTTTTAAAATTTGAAACGAGCTTGCTTACAATTTTCTTTCAAGTTGAGTGTTTTTATTAACGTTCAAGAAAACAGCTAATCACAGATTTCTTGAACCATTCTTCATTTATGTTTTTACAAAAATTTTGCCGTCATGAGTTTTTGCATCTTGACAAAAAAAACTGCTTTCAAGATGCATGCAGCCTACGTCACAGCCGATTTCATTGAATTTTAACAAGCAGTATGAGTGGAAAACTTGATCGTGTTCAAGGCGAATTAATTACCAGGACGCAGCGTAAGCGGATTCATTAATTTTTACCGTAAACACTACGGTCAAACTCCGTATATAAAAAAATCTGTGTATATTTTTTATATATGAAGTTCGACAGTAATTTCTACCAGCCTATTCTGCCACTTGGTAACTAATTCGCCTTCATCGTGTTGCTTCAGGGTTATAAGTGTATGTGTTTGTGCAGAATAATTTTCGAAACATTAGCGAAAAACTAAACCTTTGTGCGATTTTATAAATTTTTTTAATATACTGATTAATACATTTTTCGTAGTCTTTCAAGTAACTAGGTATACTACGATTGATTTTTATTTTAATTCAGTATCACATTATTAGAAGTTTGATTAAGGAGATGCTTGAAGTCAGAAATTATGATCTCCTATTGTACTTCTTGGTTTTTGATAGCTAAATATGATTTGTAAAAAAAAAACAAAATGTACATCTTTGTTTCGCAGCGTTTTAGTAATTTTCGTCATGAGATTACCCGAAGGTGAATCAATAACCAGGTGGCAGCGTAAGCGAATTCATTAATTTTCGCCGTGAACACTACTGTCAAACTCCATCTATAAAAAAACTCTGTGTGTTGTGTCTGTCATAGTTGGCTTTCTATAAATGTCAAAGTTTAATGTATCACTTCCTCGTGTTATTGATATGTCAAGATAATGTAAAGTTCTGTTTTGCTCTTTTTCCATTGTGTATGTCATTTTGTTATGTATTATGTTTAAGTCTATAATAATTTGTTCTGCGTTGTCTCTATCTAGGATGCATGTTATGTCGTCTACGTATCTGAAGTGATGGGTTATTTTATGTTTCTCCATCAGTTTTTTGATATGTAGTTGTTATAAATGTTGCATGAAAATCTCTGTGAAGATTGCAGATGTTGGGTTTCCCATGCCGAGTCCATCAGGTAGTTTATAGAAGTTATTATTGAATCTAAAGTAGTTTTGTTTTAATATCGTCTTTGCAATATCCATTATTCCGTTGATATATTGATTGTCGTATAGGTTGGAAAGTGTGTTACGTAGGATAGTCAAAGTTTCGTGTGTGGGTATTGATGTATATAGATCCTTTGTGTCGAAGGAAACGAGTCTCGTATTATCAGTGATTTTGATGTCCTTAATTTTGTTTATGAGGTCTTGTGTATTTCGTAACATGTATATGTTCTGCAAATTTGTTTTCTCTTTTAAGAATGTGGTGAGGTGTTTGGCTAAGTTATATGCAGGCGCAGGTTTGTAATTTACTACAGGTCTGATTGGAATGTTTTCTTTATGAATTTTGGGTTGTGCTCTGAGTGTAGGGGGTCCTGGGTTCATGTTCATGTATATGTATAATTTTCCGTCCGTAAACGTTTTGCAGCGTTTTAGTAGGCTTCGTATTTCCCTTTGGAATGAATCGGTTGGGTCATTCTTGAATTTTGTGCATTTTGCTTTTTGTATGAATTGTTGTGTTTTATCTATATAGTCTTTCTTGTGCATTATTACAGTTGTGTTCCCTTTGTCTGCTTTAGTAAGTAATTGATTATTATTTCGAAGTTTTGCTTTTATCTGTCTAGTAGTTTTTTGTTCGTCGCGATTAGTTTTAGATGCAGTGTGTTCTTTTATTGTTTTTTCAAGTACATCGGCTATCTTGTGTCTCATGTGTTCTTGTCGGTCAGTTGGTAAGTGTGTAATAGTAGCTTCGGCGTTTACAATTTGGGTTTCAATTGTTTTTTGTATTTTGTCAAAAGGTAGATTATGTTTTAGTCCCTTCTCCATAAGTCTTGTTTCATTGTCGGTGAATTCTATGTTTGTCAGGTTTTTCACCCGTGGGTAAAATTCTGAGGTTGTACGTTTTTCAGCCTGTTTATTGAGTTTTATAAATTTTCTTTCCATCCGCTTGTATTTGTCAGTCATCTGATTTTGTATCCTTCCATGTAAGTTGTGTAAAAATGTGGGAAATAAATTGTAAAGATTATGTCTTGTTAACAAGTCTGTTACTTTTAAATGAATATAATAAGTTTGTCTTTTTTAATATAAAGTGAGCGTATCTCAGTCTTTCTCCATGTCAGTTGGGCTACACGCTTTGCGCGTTGAGAAGCGTATGTTTGGTTCGTAATGTTAAATCGTATATTTGCTAATGTCTTGTGTAGTTGTAGTGTCTTGTTAGTCAGTCTAGTTAATAGTACCCTAGCTTGACTAGCTGTATCTGGTATTAAATTAATTGGGTTATTTCCGGCAGTATAAATTAAACTGTTGTTGAAATTTTTGGTAGAAACCGTCGTCTCTGGCTGTATACTTCGTACGTTTGGCGAGCGCTTTCGATGTGATAACATCATTTTCAAGCCACGTGTTTATTAAAACTGAAGATATAGTGTTAAAAATAGATAGTGTTAAAAATAGATAGTGTTAAAAATAGATAGTGTTAAGAGTAAAAGGTGGTGGGTTTAGGTAACTTGTGACCGTTTAAATGTTGTGCAGGTAGGTAAATAGGTGAATAGTTTAATATTTGGGTCTTTTATTATTAGATAGGTAAGTGTGACCGTCTGTGGGTGTTTTTCGTTTGTAAGAGTGTTTTAGTAATTTTAATGGTGTAAAAATTGTGTCAGAGGTTGTGTTTACCTGTTCGTTAATAATATCTCTGTTAAACGTTCGTGTTTTGTATTTTCCATGTTTTCAAGAATGTCTAGTCTTCGTCCTTTTTTACTTGGGTGTAATACAGTCATACATTCATCTATTTCCTTTGGTTCGTGTCCATGTGTGTTAAGGTGTTTTGCGAAATAGGAGTCTTCCCTTTTCATTTTGTATGATCGTATGTGTTCTGTAAACCTTGTTTTTAATGTTCGTCCAGTTTGTCCGATGTCTGTATTGTTGCAGGTACAAGTAAGTCTGTATACTCCGCTGGTGCTAAATTTATCGGTTGTTTCTATTGATGTCTTGAGATTGTTGCGTAGAGTGTTGGTCGTTTTAGCGTTTCCGGAAAAGGTTAGTTAATCTATATGTTTCTGGTCCTGTGTACGTAAAGATGTGTCGTCGTGTTGCGTCGATTGTTTCCTTGTTTCTTTCTTGTTATTTTTGTTGTTGTATTGTCTGAGTAATTTGTCGATGGTTGTGTGGTTGTAACCGTTATTTTTAGCTATGGTGTAAATTGTATCGAGTTCTTTGTTATATTTATCTGGAGCGTGTGGTACTATTTGTGTCTGTTATAGTTGGCTTTCTATAAATGTCAAAGTTTAATGTATCACTTCCTCGTGTTATTGATATGTCTTTTTCTCTTTTTCCATTGTGTATGTCATTTTGTTATGTATTATGTTTAAGTCTATAAGAATTTGTTCGGCGTTGTCTCTTTCTAGGATGCATATTATGTCGTCTACGTATCGGTAGTAATGGGTTATTTTATGTTTTTCCATCAGTTTTTTGATATGTAGTTGTTCTAAATGTTGCATGAAAATCTTTGTGAAGATTGCAGATGTTGGGTTTCCTATGCCGAGTCTATCAGGTAGTTTATAGAAGTTATTATTGAATCTAAAGTAGTTTTGTTTTAATATCGTCTTTGCAATATCCATTATTTCGTTGATATATTGATTGTCGTATAGGTTGGAAAGTGTGTTACGTAGGATAGTCAAAGTTTCGTGTGTGGGTATTGATATATATATAGATCCTTTATCTCGAAGGAAACGAGTCTCGTATTATCAGTGATTTTGATGTCCTTAATTTTGTTTATGAGGTCTTGTGTATTTCGTAACATGTATATGTTCTGCAAATTTATTTTCTCTTTTAAGAATGTGGTGAGGTCTTTGGCTAAGTTATATGCAGGCTTGTAACTTACTACAGGTCTGATTGGAATGTTTTCTTTATGAATTTTGGGTTGTGCTCTGAGTGTAGGGGGTCCTGGGTTCATCTTCATGTATATGTATAATTTTCCGTGCGTAAACGTTTTGCAGCGTTTTAGTAGGCTTCGTATTACCCTTTGGAATGAATCGGTTGGGTCATTCTTGAATTTTGTGAATTTGCTTTTTGTATGAATTGTTGTGTTTTATCTATATAGTCTTTCTTGTTAATTATTACAGTTGTGTTCCCTTTGTCTGCTTTAGTAAGTAATAGATTATTATTTCGAAGTTTTGCTTTTATCTGTCTAGTAGTTTTTTGTTCGTAGCGATTACAGAGATATTATTAACGAACAGGTAAACACAACCTCTGACACGATGTTTACACCATTAAAATTACTAAAACACTCTTACAAACGAAAAACACCCACAGACGGTCACACTTACCTATCTAATAATAAAAGACCCAAATATTAAACTATTCACCTATTTACCTACCTGCACAACATTTAAACGGACAAAAGTTACCTAAACCCACCACCTTTTACTCTTAACACTATCTATTTTTAACACTATCTCTGCATTTTTAATAAACACGTGGCTTGAAAATGATGTTATCACATCGAAAGCGCTCGCCAAACGTACGAAGTATACAGCCAGAGACGACGGTTTCTACCGAAAATTTCAACAACCGTTTAATTTATACTGGCGGAAATAACCCAATTAATTTCTGAAATTGTTTATAGTATAAACAAAATATTTTAAAGTGACTCAACGGAATTTATTAATAGAATGCATTTTATGAGATTTAATGAGGTATATTTAGGCTCGTTGGCTAAAGAATTAATATAGGAATCAAAACATTACAAAAACGAAATATACAAAATTGTAAATAGCTGCATCAATTTTGATGTAGAACTTGTAATTAAAATATTAAAACATTTTTATTTTCAATATAAATCTTGTAAAAAATTATAAATTATTTAATACTTTTGGTGAATAAAATTCTTTTTTGTTGTATTAACCCTTATCGGACGCGACTATTCACACGTTTGATTCTCACCAGGTTGCAGTTATTTTTAACAAATATGAAAAAAAAACAATAGTATGTTATTATACATTTATATTCATTTCTTTTCAGTTTTGTTACAAATTATTTATTTTTTGGACCGGTAACGGTAAATACGTATTTTCAAATGGTAACGGTAAATTGAAGAAATGAATGCATTTTAAAACCAAATCTCATCAATAGACAGTATGTTTCGACATAATTCGCCTTGTCACTTCACACGTGCCATACGACCGTTGCAGAAAAGTACTGTTGTCACGTCAGAGGTGACTTACAACCGATAAGGGTTAAAAATGTATTTTATAACTTGCTGATTTTTGTCGATTTTTTTTACGCAAAAGTGCCGAATTTTGGTTAAAATTTTCTGGCACCCCTGCTTGCAAGTTTTTCGAGTATTCATGTCAGGACTGCCATTTTTGCCGATTTTTCGCCTCAACTTTATTAATATGCCGATTTGGCTCCAAAAATGCCGATTTGTTGATAAACACTGTAACAACGTATGTAGCTTTGTTTGTTTAGAATAATCTTTAATTTTGGACAACACTAGAATACTTGTAACATTAAAAAGAGCGGCACTTCTTCCAAGGCTTCTTTTCTGTTAAGTAAAAAACAGTTTTTAGCTATATTTGCGCTATTAGAAGATAAAAAGTCCTTGCTGGCGTCAATGAAGCAACCGATCTATGCAACACCAAGTAATTGTGTTTGGTTCCACATATATGTGAATTTTACAAATATAGATTATTTCTTCCGATTGATAAAAGAAGACAATGCAGTGAAAAAATCAAATTGTACTTTAAATACAGACATTAAAAAATTACCAGAAACATTAATTATTGCACCGAAGTCAAACACGATGGCTGTCGCTTGAAGCAGTAGTTGTTTGAGTACTAGATTTCTATGAGGCGTTAAGAATTTACTCTTATTTTCAGCTAATGTTGATCAAATCGATACAACAAAAAAAATTATAAAAAATATTAAACGAACCAAATCAAATTGATTTATCCTTTTTAAATATGAACTAGAAATTCTTAAAAGTATAAACAGGTGAGTCAACAGTAATACACAACCTATACAGCCATATGGAAAGGCTTTTAAGAACTGTACTAAGTAATTTGATAAAAATCGATGAACTTTATTTAACTGAATTTATGAATAAAGGGCATTTTTTGAAATTAATAAAATGTTTGGGTAAAGAGTTAATTTAAAAAGTAAAACACAACAAAACGCTAAACAACTGTGTCAACTTTTAATTGAAATATTAAAACACTTCCATTTTGAACATATATTTTTAACACGATAAATTTTTTGACACTTTTTGTTAATAAAAATATGTTTTTTTGGTTTTTATTGCGTTTGATGATTTTCTAAATAATAAAGTGTCGATAAGCCTGATATTTTTGTGCAAAAGTACCGATTTGTTATCAAATTTTTCTGGCACCCCTAATTTATGCACAGATTCTAGTAAGACCAATTTTACACTATTCAATTTTGCAAGTAACTAGTTTCATGTTAATTTTGTTTTGTGTAAAAATTCCGATAACATTACCAGAGAATTGAAAATATTGTTGTTGTTTTCTTAATTCATGATTTTTAGTTACTGAACAGACCAATTGTTTCTTGCTAGACTGAGTGTGTCAAAAAGGCAGCCCTAATTGCAGACTAAAGCAATAAATTTTTAACGACCACTTATTTATTAACGTACGAATATATGTATATTAAACTTACCTAGAGCCTATACCTGATACATTTTTGTCTTGACAATGATTTGACTTTTCTCAGGACAAAAATTTATCAGGTATAGGCTCTAGGTAAGTTTAATATACATATATTCGTAATTTTTGTCTTGACAATGATTTGACTCTTCTCAAGACAAAAATTTATCAGGTTTACACTCCTCTTATTAGTGTCATTGCAACGTTAAGACAATTTTGTCAATCCTCCAGCTCAGACAACTTTGTCTTGATAATAAATGTCAATAAATTGTCATTTCTTTTTGGCATGCATTATTATTTTTTTATTTTCTTGGTTGTTATACGTGTGGACATATTATTAAGGAAAAAATCTTTATTAAAAAGGAGAAAATCTTTGGCAGAAGTTTGCAGGTGGATAATAACCTACCTTCACGACGAAAAACAAATTATGATTTGTCATGATAATAAATAAAATACGTCTTCGTCTATACACTTATATGAACCAAAACTTAGCAGCTGATCTGCTGACGTTTTGTTAATAAGCTAGCTACAGACAACGCAATCTGTTTCTGAAACCTGTTTCATTTACAGACTGAGTCGTCTGAATTCGTGTTTCAGGTTTCACTTCAGGTTGCAATCCAGGTTTAATTAATATCAAAATGTTTTGATATTTTCTGGTTGCATTGAAACAATTTGCATTGTTTGTATCGCTGTTTCATTATTTTCTGTGTTTAGTACATTGACAATCAGCAAGCTGTAAACATCTAAGTAATTAAGAAAGAACAAAATGGGATGTGAAAAGTGATAAATATAAAAATAAAATTATAAAAGCAGCAGTATTTGAAAAATTATTAATTGAATATAATAATGTTTATATAAACGCAAGCATTGAAAAAGTTAAAAACAGAATTCATTTTTGCATCTTCCTTTCCACGCGATGTTAATGTTATGATATAGAATAACAGAACTGAGATTGCGTTTGTTTCACTGTTGGTTTCAGTGTTTGTGTCAAAACATGAAACCTGAATGTGAAACGTGTTGCAGAAACAAATTGCGTTGTCTGTAGCCACCTTAACATATCAACACAAATTTATATCAGGTATAAACGTTGGGTTAAGCAAAAACCTACATTTTTCAACAGAGTTGCAAAGAAGGAGTATTTACAAAAAAAACTTATCATGCTACTTGTATATGTATTCAGCAAAATGTAAACAAACAACATGTGCATGTAGAAAAATGTGAACAAACTACACGTGCCATACACACGTGTTTCATAAATAACTTAGTTACTATTCTGCGTGTACGCATACCGATGCATAGGAACGATCGTGGTATTTCTTCAAGACTCTAGCAAAAAAGTTATTAAGCAGCGAATTTTCTAATTGTAAAAATTTGGTTAAATTTAAACTTTTTGCTCATTTCTCGAAAGCTTATATACGTGTAAATATGTTTACCTGTATATGTGATCGATAGAGAATAAAAATCGATCGTAGTGTAGCTCGTTTTTAAAACAACTGTATGAAATAAGTTATTAGCCAGCAAAATTTTCTAATGTACGAAATCACTCACGTTAAAAAGTTAATTTTTTAATTGGTATATGATAAAAGAATGTACTTATGGTTAGAAGAAAATACCGATGTGGATAACATGGTTCAAATATGAAAAATGTAAACAAATTTTTGATAATGATATAATAAAATTGAAAAAACAAAAAACAATTTGTACCAAGTATTGAAAAGGTAATTTTGTACTCTATTAATTAGTCCTAACGAAAATATGGCACCATTCGTCAAATTTTCTTGAGATATGACTGGACGTAAGTATCAACAACATATATTTGTCCCCTATTCTCTATTGAGCTAGGTTGCAAATTTTGTACAGATTTAAGTTAAAATTTGTTAAGTTAAAAATTTTCGGATAACTAAAATTTATCTCGATATAAACGATATATATCTTACGTGCAGCACCTTTATTTTTATAAAAGTGAAGGTGACAAAAAGTTTGTTACAATTTTAATGAGTGTTTGTTAAAAACCTTTTCCGATTAGATTAAAGCTTTAATTAGATTAAAGCTTTATGATTTTTAATTAGCAAAACTTTGCAGCGACATATCATCTGAATGCAAGTGTTTCTAAAACTTGTACATATTTTGAAAGGTATTTTCAATAGTTTTCGAGATATAAGCCAAAACTAAACTTATACACTTAAGCGTCGTTTTTACATTTTGTTGCTTAATAACTTTTTTCGTAAAGTCTCTAAAGAAATACTCTACACTTCAGTTGATTAGAATTTAATTCCTCTACCGATCGTTTACTTAAGAGTTACACAATCGAGTTTTTCATTTCAAATTTCAATACATTCACATTTTTAAAATTTGAAACGAGCTTGCTTACAATTTTCTTTCAAGTTGAGTGTTTTTATTAACGTTCAAGAAAACAGCTAATCACAGATTTCTTGAACCATTCTTCATTTATGTTTTTACAAAAATTTTGCCGTCATGAGTTTTTGCATCTTGACAAAAAAAACTGCTTTCAAGATGCATGCAGCCTACGTCACAGCCGATTTCATTGAATTTTAACAAGCAGTATGAGTGGAAAACTTGATCGTGTTCAAGGCGAATTAATTACCAGGACGCAGCGTAAGCGGATTCATTAATTTTTACCGTAAACACTACGGTCAAACTCCGTATATAAAAAAATCTGTGTATATTTTTTATATATGAAGTTCGACAGTAATTTCTACCAGCCTATTCTGCCACTTGGTAACTAATTCGCCTTCATCGTGTTGCTTCAGGGTTATAAGTGTATGTGTTTGTGCAGAATAATTTTCGAAACATTAGCGAAAAACTAAACCTTTGTGCGATTTTATAAATTTTTTTAATATACTGATTAATACATTTTTCGTAGTCTTTCAAGTAACTAGGTATACTACGATTGATTTTTATTTTAATTCAGTATCACATTATTAGAAGTTTGATTAAGGAGATGCTTGAAGTCAGAAATTATGATCTCCTATTGTACTTCTTGGTTTTTGATAGCTAAATATGATTTGTAAAAAAAAAACAAAATGTACATCTTTGTTTCGCAGCGTTTTAGTAATTTTCGTCATGAGATTACCCGAAGGTGAATCAATAACCAGGTGGCAGCGTAAGCGAATTCATTAATTTTCGCCGTGAACACTACTGTCAAACTCCATCTATAAAAAAACTCTGTGTGTTGTGTCTGTCATAGTTGGCTTTCTATAAATGTCAAAGTTTAATGTATCACTTCCTCGTGTTATTGATATGTCAAGATAATGTAAAGTTCTGTTTTGCTCTTTTTCCATTGTGTATGTCATTTTGTTATGTATTATGTTTAAGTCTATAATAATTTGTTCTGCGTTGTCTCTATCTAGGATGCATGTTATGTCGTCTACGTATCTGAAGTGATGGGTTATTTTATGTTTCTCCATCAGTTTTTTGATATGTAGTTGTTATAAATGTTGCATGAAAATCTCTGTGAAGATTGCAGATGTTGGGTTTCCCATGCCGAGTCCATCAGGTAGTTTATAGAAGTTATTATTGAATCTAAAGTAGTTTTGTTTTAATATCGTCTTTGCAATATCCATTATTCCGTTGATATATTGATTGTCGTATAGGTTGGAAAGTGTGTTACGTAGGATAGTCAAAGTTTCGTGTGTGGGTATTGATGTATATAGATCCTTTGTGTCGAAGGAAACGAGTCTCGTATTATCAGTGATTTTGATGTCCTTAATTTTGTTTATGAGGTCTTGTGTATTTCGTAACATGTATATGTTCTGCAAATTTGTTTTCTCTTTTAAGAATGTGGTGAGGTGTTTGGCTAAGTTATATGCAGGCGCAGGTTTGTAATTTACTACAGGTCTGATTGGAATGTTTTCTTTATGAATTTTGGGTTGTGCTCTGAGTGTAGGGGGTCCTGGGTTCATGTTCATGTATATGTATAATTTTCCGTCCGTAAACGTTTTGCAGCGTTTTAGTAGGCTTCGTATTTCCCTTTGGAATGAATCGGTTGGGTCATTCTTGAATTTTGTGCATTTTGCTTTTTGTATGAATTGTTGTGTTTTATCTATATAGTCTTTCTTGTGCATTATTACAGTTGTGTTCCCTTTGTCTGCTTTAGTAAGTAATTGATTATTATTTCGAAGTTTTGCTTTTATCTGTCTAGTAGTTTTTTGTTCGTCGCGATTAGTTTTAGATGCAGTGTGTTCTTTTATTGTTTTTTCAAGTACATCGGCTATCTTGTGTCTCATGTGTTCTTGTCGGTCAGTTGGTAAGTGTGTAATAGTAGCTTCGGCGTTTACAATTTGGGTTTCAATTGTTTTTTGTATTTTGTCAAAAGGTAGATTATGTTTTAGTCCCTTCTCCATAAGTCTTGTTTCATTGTCGGTGAATTCTATGTTTGTCAGGTTTTTCACCCGTGGGTAAAATTCTGAGTTTGTACGTTTTTCAGCCTGTTTATTGAGTTTTATAAATTTTCTTTCCATCCGCTTGTATTTGTCAGTCATCTGATTTTGTATCCTTCCATGTAAGTTGTGTAAAAATGTGGGAAATAAATTGTAAAGATTATGTCTTGTTAACAAGTCTGTTACTTTTAAATGAATATAATAAGTTTGTCTTTTTTAATATAAAGTGAGCGTATCTCAGTCTTTCTCCATGTCAGTTGGGCTACACGCTTTGCGCGTTGAGAAGCGTATGTTTGGTTCGTAATGTTAAATCGTATATTTGCTAATGTCTTGTGTAGTTGTAGTGTCTTGTTAGTCAGTCTAGTTAATAGTACCCTAGCTTGACTAGCTGTATCTGGTATTAAATTAATTGGGTTATTTCCGGCAGTATAAATTAAACTGTTGTTGAAATTTTTGGTAGAAACCGTCGTCTCTGGCTGTATACTTCGTACGTTTGGCGAGCGCTTTCGATGTGATAACATCATTTTCAAGCCACGTGTTTATTAAAACTGAAGATATAGTGTTAAAAATAGATAGTGTTAAAAATAGATAGTGTTAAAAATAGATAGTGTTAAAAATAGATAGTGTTAAGAGTAAAAGGTGGTGGGTTTAGGTAACTTGTGACCGTTTAAATGTTGTGCAGGTAGGTAAATAGGTGAATAGTTTAATATTTGGGTCTTTTATTATTAGATAGGTAAGTGTGACCGTCTGTGGGTGTTTTTCGTTTGTAAGAGTGTTTTAGTAATTTTAATGGTGTAAAAATTGTGTCAGAGGTTGTGTTTACCTGTTCGTTAATAATATCTCTGTTAAACGTTCGTGTTTTGTATTTTCCATGTTTTCAAGAATGTCTAGTCTTCGTCCTTTTTTACTTGGGTGTAATACAGTCATACATTCATCTATTTCCTTTGGTTCGTGTCCATGTGTGTTAAGGTGTTTTGCGAAATAGGAGTCTTCCCTTTTCATTTTGTATGATCGTATGTGTTCTGTAAACCTTGTTTTTAATGTTCGTCCAGTTTGTCCGATGTCTGTATTGTTGCAGGTACAAGTAAGTCTGTATACTCCGCTGGTGCTAAATTTATCGGTTGTTTCTATTGATGTCTTGAGATTGTTGCGTAGAGTGTTGGTCGTTTTAGCGTTTCCGGAAAAGGTTAGTTAATCTATATGTTTCTGGTCCTGTGTACGTAAAGATGTGTCGTCGTGTTGCGTCGATTGTTTCCTTGTTTCTTTCTTGTTATTTTTGTTGTTGTATTGTCTGAGTAATTTGTCGATGGTTGTGTGGTTGTAACCGTTATTTTTAGCTATGGTGTAAATTGTATCGAGTTCTTTGTTATATTTATCTGGAGCGTGTGGTACTATTTGTGTCTGTTATAGTTGGCTTTCTATAAATGTCAAAGTTTAATGTATCACTTCCTCGTGTTATTGATATGTCTTTTTCTCTTTTTCCATTGTGTATGTCATTTTGTTATGTATTATGTTTAAGTCTATAAGAATTTGTTCGGCGTTGTCTCTTTCTAGGATGCATATTATGTCGTCTACGTATCGGTAGTAATGGGTTATTTTATGTTTTTCCATCAGTTTTTTGATATGTAGTTGTTCTAAATGTTGCATGAAAATCTTTGTGAAGATTGCAGATGTTGGGTTTCCTATGCCGAGTCTATCAGGTAGTTTATAGAAGTTATTATTGAATCTAAAGTAGTTTTGTTTTAATATCGTCTTTGCAATATCCATTATTTCGTTGATATATTGATTGTCGTATAGGTTGGAAAGTGTGTTACGTAGGATAGTCAAAGTTTCGTGTGTGGGTATTGATATATATATAGATCCTTTATCTCGAAGGAAACGAGTCTCGTATTATCAGTGATTTTGATGTCCTTAATTTTGTTTATGAGGTCTTGTGTATTTCGTAACATGTATATGTTCTGCAAATTTATTTTCTCTTTTAAGAATGTGGTGAGGTCTTTGGCTAAGTTATATGCAGGCTTGTAACTTACTACAGGTCTGATTGGAATGTTTTCTTTATGAATTTTGGGTTGTGCTCTGAGTGTAGGGGGTCCTGGGTTCATCTTCATGTATATGTATAATTTTCCGTGCGTAAACGTTTTGCAGCGTTTTAGTAGGCTTCGTATTACCCTTTGGAATGAATCGGTTGGGTCATTCTTGAATTTTGTGAATTTGCTTTTTGTATGAATTGTTGTGTTTTATCTATATAGTCTTTCTTGTTAATTATTACAGTTGTGTTCCCTTTGTCTGCTTTAGTAAGTAATAGATTATTATTTCGAAGTTTTGCTTTTATCTGTCTAGTAGTTTTTTGTTCGTAGCGATTACAGAGATATTATTAACGAACAGGTAAACACAACCTCTGACACGATGTTTACACCATTAAAATTACTAAAACACTCTTACAAACGAAAAACACCCACAGACGGTCACACTTACCTATCTAATAATAAAAGACCCAAATATTAAACTATTCACCTATTTACCTACCTGCACAACATTTAAACGGACAAAAGTTACCTAAACCCACCACCTTTTACTCTTAACACTATCTATTTTTAACACTATCTCTGCATTTTTAATAAACACGTGGCTTGAAAATGATGTTATCACATCGAAAGCGCTCGCCAAACGTACGAAGTATACAGCCAGAGACGACGGTTTCTACCGAAAATTTCAACAACCGTTTAATTTATACTGGCGGAAATAACCCAATTAATTTCTGAAATTGTTTATAGTATAAACACAATATTTTAAAGTGACTCAACGGAATTTATTAATAGAATGCATTTTATGAGATTTAATGAGGTATATTTAGGCTCGTTGGCTAAAGAATTAATATAGGAATCAAAACATTACAAAAACGAAATATACAAAATTGTAAATAGCTGCATCAATTTTGATGTAGAACTTGTAATTAAAATATTAAAACATTTTTATTTTCAATATAAATCTTGTAAAAAATTATAAATTATTTAATACTTTTGGTGAATAAAATTCTTTTTTGTTGTATTAACCCTTATCGGACGCGACTATTCACACGTTTGATTCTCACCAGGTTGCAGTTATTTTTAACAAATATGAAAAAAAAACAATAGTATGTTATTATACATTTATATTCATTTCTTTTCAGTTTTGTTACAAATTATTTATTTTTTGGACCGGTAACGGTAAATACGTATTTTCAAATGGTAACGGTAAATTGAAGAAATGAATGCATTTTAAAACCAAATCTCATCAATAGACAGTATGTTTCGACATAATTCGCCTTGTCACTTCACACGTGCCATACGACCGTTGCAGAAAAGTACTGTTGTCACGTCAGAGGTGACTTACAACCGATAAGGGTTAAAAATGTATTTTATAACTTGCTGATTTTTGTCGATTTTTTTTACGCAAAAGTGCCGAATTTTGGTTAAAATTTTCTGGCACCCCTGCTTGCAAGTTTTTCGAGTATTCATGTCAGGACTGCCATTTTTGCCGATTTTTCGCCTCAACTTTATTAATATGCCGATTTGGCTCCAAAAATGCCGATTTGTTGATAAACACTGTAACAACGTATGTAGCTTTGTTTGTTTAGAATAATCTTTAATTTTGGACAACACTAGAATACTTGTAACATTAAAAAGAGCGGCACTTCTTCCAAGGCTTCTTTTCTGTTAAGTAAAAAACAGTTTTTAACTATATTTGCGCTATCAGAAGATAAAAAGTCCTTGCTGGCGTCAATGAAGCAACCGATCTATGCAACACCAAGTAATTGTGTTTGGTTCCACATATATGTGAATTTTACAAATATAGATTATTTCTTCCGATTGATAAAAGAAGACAATGCAGTGAAAAAATCAAATTGTACTTTAAATACAGACATTAAAAAATTACCAGAAACATTAATTATTGCACCGAAGTCAAACACGATGGCTGTCGCTTGAAGCAGTAGTTGTTTGAGTACTAGATTTCTATGAGGCGTTAAGAATTTACTCTTATTTTCAGCTAATGTTGATCAAATCGATACAACAAAAAAAATTATAAAAAATATTAAACGAACCAAATCAAATTGATTTATCCTTTTTAAATATGAACTAGAAATTCTTAAAAGTATAAACAGGTGAGTCAACAGTAATACACAACCTATACAGCCATATGGAAAGGCTTTTAAGAACTGTACTAAGTAATTTGATAAAAATCGATGAACTTTATTTAACTGAATTTATGAATAAAGGGCATTTTTTGAAATTAATAAAATGTTTGGGTAAAGAGTTAATTTAAAAAGTAAAACACAACAAAACGCTAAACAACTGTGTCAACTTTTAATTGAAATATTAAAACACTTCCATTTTGAACATATATTTTTAACACGATAAATTTTTTGACACTTTTTGTTAATAAAAATATGTTTTTTTGGTTTTTATTGCGTTTGATGATTTTCTAAATAATAAAGTGTCGATAAGCCTGATATTTTTGTGCAAAAGTACCGATTTGTTATCAAATTTTTCTGGCACCCCTAATTTATGCACAGATTCTAGTAAGACCAATTTTACACTATTCAATTTTGCAAGTAACTAGTTTCATGTTAATTTTGTTTTGTGTAAAAATTCCGATAACATTACCAGAGAATTGAAAATATTGTTGTTGTTTTCTTAATTCATGATTTTTAGTTACTGAACAGACCAATTGTTTCTTGCTAGACTGAGTGTGTCAAAAAGGCAGCCCTAATTGCAGACTAAAGCAATAAATTTTTAACGACCACTTATTTATTAACGTACGAATATATGTATATTAAACTTACCTAGAGCCTATACCTGATACATTTTTGTCTTGACAATGATTTGACTTTTCTCAGGACAAAAATTTATCAGGTATAGGCTCTAGGTAAGTTTAATATACATATATTCGTAATTTTTGTCTTGACAATGATTTGACTCTTCTCAAGACAAAAATTTATCAGGTTTACACTCCTCTTATTAGTGTCATTGCAACGTTAAGACAATTTTGTCAATCCTCCAGCTCAGACAACTTTGTCTTGATAATAAATGTCAATAAATTGTCATTTCTTTTTGGCATGCATTATTATTTTTTTATTTTCTTGGTTGTTATACGTGTGGACATATTATTAAGGAAAAAATCTTTATTAAAAAGGAGAAAATCTTTGGCAGAAGTTTGCAGGTGGATAATAACCTACCTTCACGACGAAAAACAAATTATGATTTGTCATGATAATAAATAAAATACGTCTTCGTCTATACACTTATATGAACCAAAACTTAACAGCTGATCTGCTGACGTTTTGTTAATAAGCTAGCTACAGACAACGCAATCTGTTTCTGAAACCTGTTTCATTTACAGACTGAGTCGTCTGAATTCGTGTTTCAGGTTTCACTTCAGGTTGCAATCCAGGTTTAATTAATATCAAAATGTTTTGATATTTTCTGGTTGCATTGAAACAATTTGCATTGTTTGTATCGCTGTTTCATTATTTTCTGTGTTTAGTACATTGACAATCAGCAAGCTGTAAACATCTAAGTAATTAAGAAAGAACAAAATGGGATGTGAAAAGTGATAAATATAAAAATAAAATTATAAAAGCAGCAGTATTTGAAAAATTATTAATTGAATATAATAATGTTTATATAAACGCAAGCATTGAAAAAGTTAAAAACAGAATTCATTTTTGCATCTTCCTTTCCGCGCGATGTTAATGTTATGATATAGAATAACAGAACTGAGATTGCGTTTGTTTCACTGTTGGTTTCAGTGTTTGTTTCAAAACATGAAACCTGAATGTGAAACGTGTTGCAGAAACAAATTGCGTTGTCTGTAGCTAGCTTAATATATCAACACAAATTTATATCAGGTATAAACGTTGGGTTAAGCAAAATCCTAAATTTTTTAACAGAGTTGCAAAGAAGGAGTATTTACAAAAAAAACTTATCATGCTACTTGTATATGTATTCAGCAAAATGTAAACAAACAACATGTGCATGTAGAAAAATGTGAACAAACTACACGTGCCATACACACGTGTTTCATAAATAACTTAGTTACTATTCTGCGTGTACGCATACCGATGCATAGGAACGATAAAGTTCCTATGCATCGGTCGTGGTATTTCTTCAAGACTCTAGCAAAAAAGTTATTAAGCAGCGAATTTTCTAATTGTAAAAATTTGGTTAAATTTAAACTTTTTGCTCATTTCTCGAAAGCTTATATACGTGTAAATATGTTTACCTGTATATGTGATCGATAGAGAATAAAAATCGATCGTGGTGTAGTTCGTTTTTTAAACAACTGTATGAAATAAGTTATTAGCCAGCAAAATTTTCTAATGTACGAAATCACTCACGTTAAAAAGTTAATTTTTTAATTGGTATATGATAAAAGAATGTACTTATGGTTAGAAGAAAATACCGATGTGGATAACATGGTTCAAATATGAAAAATGTAAACAAATTTTGGATAATGATATAATAAAATTGAAAAAACAAAAAACAATTTGTACCAAGTATTGAAAAGGTAATTTTGTACTCTATTAATTAGTCCTAACGAAAATATGGCACCATTCGTCAAATTTTCTTGAGATATGACTGGACGTAAGTATCAACAACATATATTTGTCCCCTATTCTCTATTGAGCTAGGTAGCAAATTTTGTACAGATTTAAGTTAAAATTTGTTAAGTTAAAAATTTTCGGATAACTAAAATTTATCTCGATATAAACGATGTATATCTTACGTGCAGCACCTTTATTTTTATAAAAGTGAAGGTGACAAAAAGTTTGTTACAATTTTAATGAGTGTTTGTTAAAAACCTTTTCCGATTAGATTAAAGCTTTAATTAGATTAAAGCTTTATGATTTTTAATTAGCAAAACTTTGCAGCGACATATCATCTGAATGCAAGTGTTTCTAAAACTTGTACATATTTTGAAAGGTATTTTCAATAGTTTTCGAGATATATGCCAAAACTAAACTTATAAACTTAAGCGTCGTTTTTACATTTTGTTGCTTAATAACTTTTTTCGTAAAGTCTCTAAAGAAATACTCTACAATTCAGTTGATTAGAATTTAATTCCTCTACCGATCGTTTACTTAAGAGTTACACAATCGAGTTTTTCATTTCAAATTTCAATACATTCACATTTTTAAAATTTGAAACGAGCTTGCTTTCAATTTTCTTTCAAGTTGAGTGTTTTTATTAAAGTTCAAGAAAACAGCTAATTACAGATTTCTTGAACCATTCTACATTTTTGTTTTTACAAAAATTTTGCCGTCATGACTTTTTGCATTTTGACAAAAAAATTGCTTTCAAGATGCATGCAGCCTACGTCACAGCCGATTTCATTGAATTTTAACAAGCAGTATGAGTGGAAAACTTGATCGTGTTCAAGGCGAATTAATTACCAGGACGCAGCGTAAGCGGATTCATTAATTTTTACCGTAAACACTACGGTCAAATCCCGTATATAAAAAAATCTGTGTATATATGAAGTTCGACAGTAATTTCTACCAGCAAAAAATTGTGAATTCGCCTATTCTGCCACTTGGTAACTAATTCGCCTTCATCGTGTTGCTTCAGGGTTATAAATGTATGTGTTTGTGCAGAATACTTTTCGAAACATTAGCGAAAAACTAAACCTTTGTGCGATTTTATAAATTTTTTTAATATACTGATTAATACATTTTTCGTAGTCTTTTAAGTAACTAGCTATACTACGATTGATTTTTATTTTAATTCAGTATCACATTATTAGAAGTTTGATTAAGGAGATGCTTGAAGTCAGAAATTATGATCTCCTATTGTACTTCTTGGTTTTTGATAGCTAAATATGATTTGTAAAAAAAAAAACAAAATGTACATATTTCTTTCTCTACTTTATACTTCGTACGTTTGGCGAGCGCTTTCGATGTGATAACATCATATTCAAGCCACGTGTTTATTAAAACTGAAGAGATAGTGGTAAAAATAGATAGTGTTAAGAGTAAAAGGTGGTGGGTTTAGGTAACTTGTGTCCGTTTAAATGTTGTGCAGGTAGGTAAATAGGTGAATAGTTTAATATTTGGGTCTTTTATTATTAGATAGGTAAGTGTGACCGTCTGTGGGTGTTTTTCGTTTGTAAGAGTGTTTTAGTAGTTTTAATGGTGTAAAAATCGTGTCAGAGGTTGTGTTTACCTGTTCGTTAATAAAATCTCTGTTAAACGTTCGTGTTTTGTAAATTTCCATGTTTTCAAGAATGTCTAGTCTTCGGCCTTTTTTACTTGGGTGTAATACAGTCATACATTCATCTATATCCTTTGATTCGTGTCCATGTGTGTTAAGGTGTTTTGCGAAATTGGAGTCTTCCCTTTTCCTTTTGTATGATCGTATGTGTTCTGTAAACCTTGTTTTTAATGTTCGTCCAGTTTGTCCGATGTATGTGTTGTTGCAGGTACAAGTAAGTCTGTATACTCCGCTGGTGCTAAATTTGCGATTTGCTCGTGGCTATCGAGCGTTACGTTTGCCTGCAGTGGGTAAAAAGTAAAATTAATACTCGTATGTTACTTTTAACTTTTTTATTTACTTACATTTTTAACTGTAATAAATAAAAACAATTTATTAATTAATTCCGTCAGCTATTAACCTCTTGTTTTACTTCCAATAAAAAAAACGATAATATTGGATACTATGACACCTAAAACCAATAAAATTTCAAGTTCGAACACAAAACCGATAACTTGGATTTCATGACACCAAAGTGATTTTTTTTGTGGTCTTAAATCCAATTCCAATAAAATTGGATTCCATGACAACCCCGATTGTTTTTTCAAGTACATCGGCTATCTTGTGTCTCATGTGTTCTTGTCGGTCCGTTGGTAAGTGTGTAATAGTAGCTTCGGCGTTTACAATTTGGGTTTCAATTGTTTTTTGTATTTTGTCAAAAGGTAGATTATGTTTTAGTCCCTTCTCCATAAGTCTTGTTTCATTGTCGGTGAATTCTATGTTTGTCAGGTTTTTCACCCGTGGGTAAAATTCTGAGTTTGTACGTTTTTCAGCCTGTTTATTGAGTTTTATAAATTTTCTTTCCATCCGCTTGTATTTGTCAGTCATCTGATTTTGTATCCTTCCATGTAAGTTGTGTAAAAATGTGGGAAATAAATGGTAAAGATTATGTCTTGTTAACAAGTCTGTTACTTTTAAATGAATATAATAAGTTTGTCTTTTTTAATATAAAGTGAGCGTATCTCAGTCTTTCTCCATGTCAGTTGGGCTACACGCTTTGCGCGTTGGGAAGCGTATGTTTGGTTCGTAATGTTAAATCGTATATTTGCTAATGTCTTGTGTAGTTGTAGTGTCTTGTTAGTCAGTCTAGTTAATAGTACCCTAGCTTGACTAGCTGTATCTGGTATTAAATTAATTGGGTTATTTCCGGCAGTATAAATTAAACTGTTGTTGAAATTTTCGGTAGAAACCGTCGTCTCTGGCTGTATACTTCGTACGTTTGGCGAGCGCTTTCGATGTGATAACATCATTTTCAAGCCACGTGTTTATTAAAACTGAAGAGATAGTGTTAAAAATAGATAGTGTTAAGAGTGTTTAAGTTGTCTGCTTTAGTAAGTAATAGATTATTATTTCGAAGTTTTGCTTTTATCTGTCTAGTAGTTTTTTGTTCGTCGCGATTAGTTCTGTTCTTTTATTGTTTTTTCAAGTACAACGGCTATCTTGTATCTCATGTGTTCTTGTCGGTCCGTTGGTAAGTGTGTAATAGTAGCTTCGGCGTCTACAATTTGGGTTTCAATTGTTTTTTGTATTTTGTCAAAAGGTAGATTATGTTTTAGTCACTTCTCCATAAGTCTTGTTTCATTGTCGGTGAATTCTATGTTTGTCAGGTTTTTCACCCGTATATTTGCTATTGTCTTGTGTAGTTTTAGTGTCTTGTTAGTCAGTCTAGTTAATAGTACCTTAGCTTGACTAGCTGTATCTGGAATTAAATTAATTGGGTTATTTCCGCCAGTATAAATTAAACTGTTGTTGAAATTTTCGGTAGAAACCGTCGCACAGAGGAGTATTCGACCCAAAAAGCTGGCCAAAAAGGTAAAAATTAATTTGATGAAATCCTAAGAAAAAATTACGCAGATCGATAGAGAACAAAATTCTACATCATATCGTGCAATTTAAAGGGTGTAAGTTAAGATTTGTAGTTGTGGGACGCTGTTAAATTCAGGAAAGTGAAGAAAATTGCATGCGTTTTTATTGAATTTTTTCGATTTCAAGATATTTATATGATATTTTTTTATGGCTAAACGAATTGAGGTATTACATTGATTTTTTTTTGCCTGAAAGATTTCATCAGCAGCTATTTTCAATATTTAAAAAGAAAAAATTATCTTAAATATTTATTTTTAAAATTTTAATTATAAAAAAAAAACTGTGTATTTATATATATTAATTCTTACCAAAAACAAAAAAGGAAAAGCTTTTTGAAAGTGAAGGTAGCTGTTGTACAAATAATGTTATATACCACAATAAAATATGAAATCTCTAATTTAAGAAAAAAGAAAAGAAGTTTGCGCAAGTTTGCGCCATTATTTTTGGTGATTTTTTGAAAATTGTACTTTTTTTCTATTTTTACTCATAAGGCACTTTTTCTTACACTTTATTGTCGTCATAAACTTTTGTGTTTTTCGAATTATTGCTGTAAAATATTATTTAATCACTTTTAGCAACTACCAACATGATGGATTACCTGCCCTTAAAAAAGGAATTTCTTTCAATTCAGTTTTTACTTTATAAATTCAAATTTACTAACTGTAAGTTAACCCAGGCATATACACCTATTAAACTGTTTTTGTTTATATGCGGTCTATATAACACTTCATCGTCTTCAGGATACTTTATTTCTTCTGAAAATATAGTTAGATATAAACATACCTAATTTAAAAGGGTAACAAATCAAAATTACATTTAAAAACGGTGCAGGGATATAAAAAATGCACCAAGTATCAGGTTATTACCTAAGGAAAAGAAAAATGCACTTTGAAAAATATACATATATGGCTTATTGCGCAAAATTCTTATTATAAGAGTTTTGCAACTTTGAGAGATAACATGGAAAAAATGTACACAAGATTTGAGTTATTCCAAATAGTACAGGAATCTATTGCTAGAATCATTGACGAATAGTTGCAGTTTTTGCTAGTAAATTGTGTGTGATTTCAGAATGCCAAGGAGATGGGGATATACTAGCAATAAAGCAGTGTGTTATAAATTTCAAAAAGTATTGGGGTTTAGCACAACGAAAAGAGGACTGATATATAAGCAGGTATGCTAAATGGCTTGAAGAAACTGTGACAATATCAGTATTTGGCAGTTCATCTTCAGGGCGACCAAAAAAAGAATTTAAAGAAGCAAGTGAAAGAACAAAACGAAGAAAAACGCAAGGAATTATAACATAACATGGAAAAAATGTACACAAGATTTGAGTTATTCCAAATAGTACAGGAATCTATTGCTAGAATCATTGACGAATAGTTGCAGTTTTTAGCTAGTAAATTGTGTGTGATTTCAGAATGCCAAGGAGATGGGGATATACTAGCAATAAAGCAGTGTGTTATAAATTTCAAAAAGTATTGGGGTTTAGCACAACGAAAAGAGGACCGATATTTAAGCAGGTATGCTAAATGGCTGGAAGAAACTGTGACAATATCAGTATTTGGCAGTTCATCTTCAGGGCGACCAAAAAAAGAATTTAAAGAAGCAAGTGAAAGAACAAAATGAAGAAAAACGCAAGGAATTCGTCAGTAATTAACAACAGGGAAGATCGAATTTGCTGCATCAATGAGCTAGAGAGCAGCGGGACATAGTGATGCGGCTAAATTAATAATGGATATAACACGATCTCCAAGAAAAGCAAACATTTTCAAGCGATCGTTAACAACTTCCGAGATCCGAGTTAATAAGCTTTCAGCGGAGGGTGCTTTAGCATTGTTTATAAATGCTGATTTTACGAAAAACCAATATGAATATTATACAATGCCAACAAAAATGTATATCCATGCTACTCATTGCTAAAAAATGACATCAGCGGAAGTGAAGCTGCAATCTCTCTTCGGCCACACAGCAACATGCTTATGTACACACCTTGATGATGTATTACCGCAGTTGGATTATGAAGAACTTCAGTTTCTTGAGAAGGTTTTGAGCAGTGACCCTTTTTTAAGCTGCAATACACAAAAAAAACTTTTTTATCAGATACTATTCAACTACTACTTCCTGATACAGATGATAATGCATGACATTATCAAAATTTTGAATTTTTAAATTAGTTTATTTCTTTCATGTGATGAGTATTTAATAATATAAAATAAATATCAGAGGTAACATGTTTTTGCTTATTTGGTTGTTTATTCCTTATAGAAAGCCAAGCTACGAGACCAATTTTTTTAAAAATTTAATATTGGATAAATTATAATTTTGAGAAAGGAGACGTTGTAAAATCCATAAAAAGCTATGTTTTATTTCCCTGTATCTACACAACTACAATAGTTCGACTATCTAAATTTAATTTGACTTACTCTGAATAAAGTACAGTTGCAAACGAAATTTTGTCGGAATGCGAGGGGGAGACCGGCATACATAATAATAAATAATTTTTCTATAAATACACAACAACCTTTTTTTTTATCAAACTAAAGCTAAAACTATCAAAAAAATTAAACTTTTAAAACAAAACCCACGCTTAATAATTTTGGCCAGCTTTTTGGGTCAAATACTCCTCTGTGCGTCGTCTCTGGCTGTATACTTCGTACGTTTGGCGAGCGCTTTCGATGTGATAACATCATTTTCAAGCCACGTGTTTATTAAAACTGAAGAGATATGTTAAAAATAGATAGTGTTAAGAGTAAAAGGTGGTGGGTTTAGGTAACTTGTGCCCGTTTAAATGTTGTGCAGGTAGGTAAATAGGTGAATAGTTTAATATTTGGGTCTTTTATTATTAGATAGGTAAGTGTGACCGTCTGTGGGTGTTTTTCGTTTGTAAGAGTGTTTTAGTAATTTTAATGGTGTAAAAATTGTGTCAGAGGTTGTGTTTACCTGTTCGTTAATAATATCTCTGTTAAACGTTCGTGTTTTGTATTTTCCATGTTTTCAAGAATGTCTAGTCTTCGTCCTTTTTTACTTGGGTGTAATACAGTCATACATTCATCTATTTCCTTTGGTTCGTGTCCATGTGTGTTAAGGTGTTTTGCGAAATAGGAGTCTTCCCTTTTCATTTTGTATGATCGTATGTGTTCTGTAAACCTTGTTTTTAATGTTCTGTTATAGTTAGCTTTCTATAAATGTCAAAGTTTAATGTATCACTTCCTCGTGTTATTGATATGTCAAGATAATGCAAAGTTCTGTTTTGCTCTTTTTCCATTGTGTATGTCATTTTGTTATGTATTATGTTTAAGTCTATAAGAATTTGTCTCTTTCTAGGATGCATATTATGTCGTCTACGTATCTGTAGTAATGGGTTATTTTATATTTTTCCTTCAGTTTTTTGATATGTAGTTGTTCTAAATGTTGCATGAAAATCTCTGTGAAGATTGCAGATGTTGGGTTTCCCATGCCGAGTCCATCAGGTAGTTTATAGAAGTTATTATTGAATCTAAAGTAGTTTTGTTTTAATATCGTCTTTGCAACATCCATTATTTCGTTGATATATTGATTGTCGTATAGGTTGGAAAGTGTGTTACGTAGGATAGTCAAAGTTTCGTGTGTGGGTATAATTAAATATTGAGACAAAGATTTTATAAAAGAATCTTTATTTATTATAAAATATATATTATAAAAATTAAATATGTGTGTATTCTTGAAAGAACTTCAAACGAGTGAAAAAGAAAAACTTCTATAGTTATAAAGAAAAATATTTTCTTTCAATATCAATAAAATCAAAAGTACTTTGATTAATTTCTTTCAAGTAAATTATTTAATTGTAGGTTAATAAATAATTAACAGGTATTGATGTATATAGATCCTTTATGTCGAAGGAAACGAGTCTCGTATTATCAGTGATTTTGATGTCCTTAGTTTTGTTTATGAGGTTTTGTGTATTTCGTAACATGTATATGTTCTGCAAATTTATTTTCTCTTTTAAGAATGTGGTGAGGTGTTTGGCTAAGTTATATGCAGGCGCAGGTTTGTAATTTACTACAGGGCTGATAATAAAAGATTTTTTTAGTTATATTATTTTATGTACCTATAATATATTGTCGTACAAAAAATTATAATATAAAATAATTAAAAATTCGTTTTTGGATATATGTACTAGTACGTAGATACATATTTTCTGTTTATATTTACAATTTTAATTCAATTATTTTTTACAATCCCAGGAAAAAATTAGACATTGCGTTAAAAAGTATAAAGACTTACTTTTGCGAAAGCCATTTTTTGTTACATGCTAGAAGTTGTAATTGAAATAGTTCTTTACGTTACAACAGAATATATTAAATATTTACTAATGGTCGTTATAAATTCCTGTAATAATCAATGTACTCGATTCTCAGGAATTGATTATAAAAATCTCATACCTTGTTCAAACATTACATAAAATTATAAGAAAATTAAATTTGTTTGCTAGAAATAATGGGTTGATCATATCTATAATGCGTAATAGCCAGGCCACATCTGAAGAATTTATAAATTGATGAAAGTCAAATTTGTATTAGGATGAAAATTCATTCGGACTTCATTTATTAGTATTATATCATCGTTATGATATAAAGGTCAGAGCTAATAGACTAATAAATTTATCATGATCTTTAAAGTAATTTCATATGTTATTTTTTCTTCGCATGGTTCAGTAACTAAAAATTTTAGCTAGTTGTTGCTTATTGCCATTAGTGCGTGAAATGAAGGTACATTCATTTTAAATAAAATTAATTTAAAATAACTAATTATACCTTAGTGTTCTTTCAAGTAGAGAGTAAAACAATTTGTTTCAAGAATTAGTCAAACAGTTGTTTTTTACATTGGCTTACAAAATAATTTGCTTAAAAAATAGCCAAAATTGTAACAGAATATCAAAAATTATATTATTTGGTCATTTATCTTTAATTTAAAAGAACAGAATTTTGGTGTAGAACCTTCTAGCTTTGCAAGTTTTTTATTTTTATAAGAATAAAAAGTAAACAAGTCAGTGATGAAACATTTAATGCAATGTTTTTTTTTCGGTGCAGTTTTAAAAAGAGGAGTACAATTCCTATGTACAATTACATTACACATGTATAAAGCTTAGATTTTTTTTAATATAAATTACTTAAGATCTATATCACAATAAGAATCCTCGTTAGAACTAACTGCACCAAAATTGTATTTATGATTTGCTTAAACATCATAAACGCCTTTTAAAATTACTGAGTAATTAAAAAAAATTTTAAATACTTTATGTACAGCTTTTTAGCTACTATTTGGTAACTTAGAGTATTATTTTCAGTATTGCTTTGTGGTTGACATGAGTTGGCTGGCTTATAGTGGTCTGTTGTTTTGCAAACTTTTCAAAGGTTAAACATGAAGTGGGGAAAAGCAAGTAGAAGCTAAAACATTCATTAGAATGTTTTAGCTTCTACTTCTACTTCAAATTACGATTCTGAAAGAAAAATTAAAAAATTTAATTTAAAAACAAGAATGTAGTGCTAAGGCGAATTCATAAAAGGTAATCCTGGTAAAAATTACTGTCAAACTTCATATATAAAAAATACACAGAGTTTTTTTATAGATGGAGTTTGACAGTAGTGTTCACGGCGAAAACTAATGAATTCGCTTACGCTGCCACCTGGTTATTGATTCACCTTCGGGTAATCTCATGACGAAAATTACTAAAACGCTGAGAAAGAAATATGTACATTTTGTTTTTTTTTTACAAATCATATTTAGCTATCAAAAACCAATAAGTACAATAGGAGATCATAATTTCTGACTTCAAGCATCTCCTTAATCAAACTTCTAATAATGTGATACTGAATTAAAATAAAAATCAATCGTAGTATAGCTAGTTACTTAAAAGACTACGAAAAATGTATTAATCAGTATATTAAAAAAATTTATAAAATCGCACAAAGGTTTAGTTTTTCGCTAATGTTTCGAAAATTATTCTGCACAAACACATACACTTATAACCCTGAAGCAACACGATGAAGGCGAATTAGTTACCAAGTGGCAGAATAGGCGAATTCACAATTTTTTGCTGGTAGAAATTACTGTCGAACTTCATATATAAAAAATATACACAGATTTTTTTATACACGGAGTTTGACCGTAGTGTTTACGGTAAAAATTAATGAGTCCGCTTACGCTGCGTCCTGCTAATTAATTCGCCTTGAACACGATCAAGTTTTCCACTCATACTGCTTGTTAAAATTCAATGAAATCGGCTGTGACGTAGGCTGCATGCATCTTGAAAGCAATTTTTTTTTGTCAAGATGCAAAAACTCATGACGGCAAATTTTTTGTAAAAACAAAAATGAAGAATGGTTCAAGAAATCTGTAATTAGCTGTTTTCTTGAACGTTAATAAAAACACTCAACTTGAAAGAAAATTGAAAGCAAGTTCGTTTCAAATTTTAAAAATGTGAATGTATTGAAATTTGAAATGAAAAACTCGATTGTGTAACTCTTAAGTAAACGATCGGTAGAGGAATTAAATTCTAATCAACTGAAGTGTAGAGTATTTCTTTAGAGACTTTACGAAAAAAGTTATTAAGCAACAAAATGTAAAAACGACGCTCAAGTTTATAAGTTTAGTTTTGGCTTATATCTCGAAAACTATTGAAAATACCTCTCAAAATATGTACAAGTTTTAGAAACACTTGCATTCAGATGATATGTCGCTGCAAAGTTTTGCTAATTAAAAATCATAAAGCTTTAATCTAATTAAAGCTTTAATCTAATCAGAAAAGGTTTTTAACAAACACTCATTAAAATTGTAACAAACTTTTTGTCACCTTCACTTTTATAAAAATAAAGGTGCTGCACGTAAGATATATATCGTTTATATCGAGATAAATTTTAGTTATCCGAAAATTTTTAGTTATCAAATATTAACTTAAATCTGTTCAAAATTTGCAACAGGGGACAAATATATGTTGTTGATACTTACGTCCAGTCATATCTCAAGAAAATTTGACGAATAGTGCCATATTTTCGTTAGGACTAATTAATAGAGTACAAAATTACCTTTTCAATACTTAGTACAAATTGTTTTTTGTTTTTTCAATTTTATTATATCATTATCAAAAATTTGTTTACATTTTTCATATTTGAACCATGTTATCCACATCGGTATTTTCTTCTAACCACTAAGTACATTCTTTTATCATATACCAATTAAAAAATTAACTTTTTAACGTGACTGATTTCGTACATTAGAAAATTTTGCTGGCTAATAACTTATTTCATACAGTTGTTTAAAAAACGAGCTATACCACGATCGATTTTTATTCTCTATCGATCACATATACAGGTAAACATATTTACACGTATATAAGCTTTCGAGAAATGAGCAAAAAGTTTAAATTTAACCAAATTAGAAAACCAATTAGAAAATTCGCTGCATAATAACTTTTTTGCTAGAGTCTTGAAGAAATACCACGATCGACTCGTACTTTTGAACTTTATCGTTCCTATGCATCGGTATGCGTACACGCAGAATAGTAACTAAGTTATTTATGAAACACGTGTGTATGGCACGTGTAGTTTGTTCACATTTTTCTACATGCACATGTTGTTTGTTTACATTTTGCTGAATACATATACAAGTAGCATGATAAGTTTTTTTGTAAATACTCCTTCTTTGCAACTCTGTTGAAAAATGTAGGTTTTTGCTTAACCCAACGTTTATACCTGATATAAATTTGTGTTGATATGTTAAGCTGGCTACAAACAAACGCAATCTCAGTTCTGTTATTCTATATCATAACATTAACATCGCGCGGAAATGAAGATGCAAAAATGAATTCTGTTTTTAACTTTTTCAATGCTTGCGTTTATATAAACATTATTATATTCAATTAATAATTTTTCAAATACTGCTGCTTTTATAATTTTATTTTTATATTTATCACTTTTCACATCCCATTTTGTTCTTTCTTAATTACTTAGATGTTTACAGCTTGCTGATTGTCAATGTACTAAACACAGAAAATAATGAAACAGCGATACAAACAATGCAATCTGTTTCAATGCAACCAGAAAATATCAAAATATTTTGATATTAATTAAACCTGGATTGCAACCTGAAGTGAAACCTGAAACACGAATTCAGACGACGCAATCTGTAAATGAAACAGGTTTCAGAAACAGATTGCGTTGTCTGTACCTAGCTTATTAACAAAACGTCAGCAGATCAGCTGTTAAGTTTTGGTTCATATAAGTGTATAGACGAACACGTATTTTATTTATTATCATGACAAATCATAATTTGTTTTTCGTCGTCAAGGTAGGTTATTATTCACCTGCAAACTTCTGCCAAAGATTTTCTCCTTTTTAGTAAAGATTTTCTCCTTAATAATATGTCCACACGTATAACAACCAAGAAAATAAAAAAATAATAATGCATGCCAAAAAGAAATGACAATTTATTGACATTTATTATCAAGACAAAGTTGTCTGAGCTGGAGGATTGACAAAATTGTCTTAACGTTGCAATGACACTAATAAGAGGAGTGTAAACCTGATAAATTTTTGTCTTGAGAAGAGTCAAATCATTGTCAAGACAAAAATTACGAATATATGTATATTAAACTTACCTAGAGCCTATACCTGATAAATTTTTGTCCTGAGAAAAGTCAAATCATTGTCAAGACAAAAATGTATCAGGTATAGGCTCTAGGTAAGTTTAATATACATAATATACGTTAATAAATAAGTGGTCGTTAAAAATTTATTACTTTAGTCTGCAATTAGGGCTGCCTTTTTGACACACTCAGTCTAGCAAGAAACAATTGGTCTGTTCAGTAACTAAAAATCATGAATTAAGAAAACAACAACAATATGTTGTGTGACGTAGACATAGAATATATCTGGTAAACAAACAACAGTTCTGTATGGAAAGTGTATCATAGTTAAAGTAAGAGAGCCAATAATTTCTTATATTTTTTACAACAAACACTCATTCTACTATGTCGTAGAAGCGCAGTAAAAATATTCTTTGAATGGCTGAATGCGCAATCTTGTTTCTTGATCCATGACTAAAACTTGTTAGTCCATTTTTTCAATTCTCTGGTAATGTCATCGGAATTTTTACACAAAACAAAATTAACATGAAACTAGTTACTTGCAAAATTGAATAGTGTAAAATCGGTCTTACTAGAATCTGTGCATAAATTAGGGGTGCCAGAAAAATTTGATAAGAAATCGGTACTTTTGCACAAAAATATCAGGCTTATCGACACTTTATTATTTAGAAAATCATCAAACGCAATAAAAACCAATAAAACATATTTTTATTTTTCTACATGCACATGTTGTTTGTTTACATTTTGCTGAATACATATACAAGTAGCATGATAAGTTTTTTTGTAAATACTCCTTCTTTGCAACTCTGTTGAAAAATGTAGGTTTTTGCTTAACCCAACGCTTATACCTGATATAAATTTGTGTTGATATGTTAAGCTGGCTACAAACAAACGCAATCTCAGTTCTGTTATTCTATATCATAACATTAACATCGCGCGGAAATGAAGATGCAAAAATGAATTATGTTTTTAACTTTTTCAATGCTTGCGTTTATATAAACATTATTATATTCAATTAATAATTTTTCAAATACTGCTGCTTTTATAATTTTATTTTTATATTTATCACTTTTCACATCCCATTTTGTTCTTTCTTAATTACTTAGATGTTTACAGCTTGCTGATTGTCAATGTACTAAACACAGAAAATAATGAAACAGCGATACAAACAATGCAATCTGTTTCAATGCAACCAGAAAATATCAAAACATTTTGATATTAATTAAACCTGGATTGCAACCTGAAGTGAAACCTGAAACACGAATTCAGACGACGCAATCTGTAAATGAAACAGGTTTCAGAAACAGATTGCGTTGTCTGTACCTAGCTTATTAACAAAACGTCAGCAGATCAGCTGTTAAGTTTTGGTTCATATAAGTGTATAGACGAACACGTATTTTATTTATTATCATGACAAATCATAATTTGTTTTTCGTCGTCAAGGTAGGTTATTATTCACCTGCAAACTTCTGCCAAAGATTTTCTCCTTTTTAGTAAAGATTTTCTCCTTAATAATATGTCCACACGTATAACAACCAAGAAAATAAAAAAATAATAATGCATGCCAAAAAGAAATGACAATTTATTGACATTTATTATCAAGACAAAGTTGTCTGAGCTGGAGGATTGACAAAATTGTCTTAACGTTGCAATGACACTAATAAGAGGAGTGTAAACCTGATAAATTTTTGTCTTGAGAAGAGTCAAATCATTGTCAAGACAAAAATTACGAATATATGTATATTAAACTTACCTAGAGCCTATACCTGATAAATTTTTGTCCTGAGAAAAGTCAAATCATTGTCAAGACAAAAATGTATCAGGTATAGGCTCTAGGTAAGTTTAATATACATAATATACGTTAATAAATAAGTGGTCGTTAAAAATTTATTACTTTAGTCTGCAATTAGGGCTGCCTTTTTGACACACTCAGTCTAGCAAGAAACAATTGGTCTGTTCAGTAACTAAAAATCATGAATTAAGAAAACAACAACAATATGTTGTGTAACGTAGACATAGAATATATCTGGTAAACAAACAACAGTTCTGTATGGAAAGTGTATCATAGTTAAAGTAAGAGAGCCAATAATTTCTTATATTTTTTACAACAAACACTCATTCTACTATGTCGTAGAAGCGCAGTAAAAATATTCTTTGAATGGCTGAATGCGCAATCTTGTTTCTTGATCCATGACTAAAACTTGTTAGTCCATTTTTTCAATTCTCTGGTAATGTCATCGGAATTTTTACACAAAACAAAATTAACATGAAACTAGTTACTTGCAAAATTGAATAGTGTAAAATCGGTCTTACTAGAATCTGTGCATAAATTAGGGGTGCCAGAAAAATTTGATAAGAAATCGGTACTTTTGCACAAAAATATCAGGCTTATCGACACTTTATTATTTAGAAAATCATCAAACGCAATAAAAACCAATAAAACATATTTTTATTAACAAAAAGTGTCAAAAAATTTATCGTGTTAAAAATATATGTTCAAAATGGAAGTGTTTTAATATTTCAATTAAAAGTTGACACAGTTGTTTAGCGTTTTGTTGTGTTTTACTTTTTAAATTAACTCTTTACCCAAACATTTTATTAATTTCAAAAAATGCCCTCTATTCATAACTTCAGTTAAATAAAGTTCATCGATTTTTATCAAATTACTTAGTACAGTTCTTAAAAGCCTTTCCATATGGCTGTATAGGTTGTGTATTACTGTTGACTCACCTTAAAATATTCTGTTTATACTTTTAAGAATTTCTAGTTTATATTTAAAAAGGATAAATCAATTTGATTTGGTTCGTTTAATTTTTTTTATAATTTTTTTTGCTGTATCGATTTGATCAACATTAGCTGAAAATAAGAGTAACTTCTTAACGCCTCATAGAAATCTAGTACTCAAACAACTACTGCTTCAAGCGACAGCCATCGCGTTTGACTTCGGTGCAATAATTAATGTTTCTGGTAATTTTTTAATGTTTTGAAATTGGTGAAGTCTTTCTGTAGTTAAAGACAATTTGATTTTTTCACTGCATTGTCTTCTTTTATCAATCGGAAGAAATAATCTATATTTGTAAAATTCACATATATGTGGAACCAAACACCAAAATTCGGCACTTTTGCGTAAAAAAAATCGACAAAAATCAGCAAGTTAAAAAATACATTTTTAACCCTTATCGGTTGTAAGTCACCTCTGACGTGACAACAGTACTTTTCTGCAACGGTCGTATGGCACGTGTGAAGTGACAAGGCGAATTATGTCGAAACATACTGTCTATTGATGAGATTTGTTTTTAAAATGCATTCATTTCTTCAATTTACCGTTACCATTTGAAAATACGTATTTACCGTTACCGGTACAAAAAATAAATAATTTGTAACAAAACTGAAAAGAAATGAATATAAATGTATAATAACATACTATTGTTTTTTTTTCATATTTGTTAAAAATAACTACAACCTGGTGAGAATCAAACGTGTGAAAAGTCGCGTCCGATAAGGGTTAATACAACAAAAAAGAATTTTATTCACCAAAAGTATTAAATAATTTATAATTTTTTACAAGATTTATATTGAAAATAAAAATGTTTTAATATTTTAATTACAAGTTCTACATCAAAATTGATGCAGCTACTTACAATTTTGTATATTTCGTTTTTGTAATGTTTTGATTCCTATATTAATTCTTTAGCCAACGAGCCTAAATATACCTCATTAAATCTCATAAAATGCATTCTATTAATAAATTCCGTTGAGTCACTTTAAAATATTTTGTTTATACTATAAACAATTTCAGAAATTAATTGGGTTATTTCCGCCAGTATAAATTAAACTGTTGTTGAAATTTTCGGTAGAAACCGTCGTCTCTGGCTGTATACTTCGTACGTTTGGCGAGCGCTTTCGATGTGATAACATCATTTTCAAGCCACGTGCTTATTAAAAATGCAGAGATAGTGTTAAAAATAGATAGTGTTAAGAGTAAAAGGTGGTCCGTTTAAATGTTGTGCAGGTAGGTAAATAGGTGAATAGTTTAATATTTGGGTCTTTTATTATTAGATAGGTAAGTGTGACCGTCTGTGGGTGTTTTTCGTTTGTAAGAGCGTTTTAGTAGTTTTAATGGTGTAAAAATCGTGTCAGAGGTTGTGTTTACCTGTTCGTTAATAAAATCTCTGTTAAACGTTCGTGTTTTGTAAATTTCCATGTTTTCAAGAATGTCTAGTCTTCGGCCTTTTTTACTTGGGTGTCATACATTCATCTATATCCTTTGATTCATGTCCATGTGTGTTAAGGTGTTTTGCGAAATTGGAGTCTTCCCTTTTCCTTTTGTATGATCGTATGTGTTCTGTAAACCTTGTTTTTAATGTTCGTCCAGTTTGTCCGATGTATGTATTGTTGCAGGTACAAGTAAGTCTGTATACTCCGCTGGTGCTAAATTTATCGGTTGTTTCTATTGATGTCTTGAGATTGTTGCGTAGAGTGTTGGTCGTTTTTAGCGTTGTGTGTAAACCTTCTTTCCGGAAAAGGTTAGTTAATCTATATATTTCTGGTCCTGTGTACGTAAAGATGTGTCGTCGTGTTGCGTCGATTGTTTCCTTGTTTTTTTCTTGTTATTTTTGTTGTTGTATTGTCTGAGTAATTTGTCGATGGTTGTGTGGTTGTAACCGTTATTTTTAGCTATGGTGTAAATTTTATCGAGTTCTTTGTTATATTTATCTGGAGCGAGTGGTACTATTTTAAGTCTGTGAATCATATGTCTAAATACTGCGAGTTTATGTTGAGTAGGATGGTTTGAGGAGCTGTGGATAGTTGTGTCTGTTATAGTTAGCTTTCTATAAATGTCAAAGTTTAATGTATCACTTCCGCGTGTTATTGATATGTCAAGATAATGTAAAGTTCTGTTTGCTCTTTTTCCATTGTGTATGTCATTTTGTTATGTATTATGTTTAAATCTATAAGAATTTGTTCGGCGTTGTCTCTTTCTAGGATGCATATTATGTCGTCTACGTATCTGTAGTAATGGGTTATTTTATGTTTTTCCATCAGTTTTTTGATATGTAGTTGTTATAAATGTTGCATGAAAATCTCTGTGAAGATTGCAGATGTTGGGTTTCCCATGCCGAGTCCATCAGGTAGTTTATAGAAGTTATTATTGAATCTAAAGTAGTTTTGTTTTAATATCGTCTTTGCAATATCCATTATTTCGTTGATATATTGATTGTCGTATAGGTTGGAAAGTGTGTTACGTAGGATAGTCGTGTGTGGGTATTGATGTATATAGATCCTTTATGTCGGAGGAAACGAGTCTCGTATTATCAGTGATTTTGATGTCCTTAATTTTGTTTATGAGGTCTTGTGTATTTCGTAACATGTATATGTTCTGCAAATTTATTTTCACTTTTAAGAATGTGGTGAGGTGTTTGGCTAAGTTATATGCAGGCACAGGTTTGTAATTTACTACAGCTCTGATTGGAATGTTTTCTTTATGAATTTTGGGTTGTGCTCTGAGTGTAGGGGGTCCTGGGTTCATGTTCATGTATATGTATAATTTTCCGTCCGTAAACGTTTTGCAGCGTTTTAGTAGGCTTCGTATTTCCCTTTGGAATGAATCGGTTGGGTCATTCTTGAATTTTGTGCATTTTGCTTTTTGTATGAATTGTTGTGTTTTATCTATATAGTCTTTCTTGTGCATTATTACAGTTGTGTTCCCTTTGTCTGCTTTAGTAAGTAATTGATTATTATTTCGAAGTTTTGCTTTTATCTGTCTAGTAGTTTTTTGTTCGTCGCGATTAGTTTTAGATGCAGTGTGTTCTTTTATTGTTTTTTCAAGTACATCGGCTATCTTGTGTGTCATGTGTTCTTGTCGGTCCGTTGGTAAGTGTGTAATAGTAGCTTCGGCGCCTACAATTTGGTTTTCAATTGTTTTTTGTATTTTGTCAAAAGGTAGATTATGTTTTAGTCACTTCTCCATAAGTCTTGTTTCATTGTCGGTGAATTCTATGTTTGTCAGGTTTTTCACCCGCATATTTGCTATTGTCTTGCGTAGTTGTAGTGTCTTGTTAGTCAGTCTAGTTAATAGTACCTTAGCTTGACTAGCTGTATCTGGTATAAAATTAATTAGTTATTTCCGCCATTATAAATTAAACTGTTGTTGAAATTTTCGGTAGAAACCGTCGTCTCTGGCTGTATACTTCGTACGTTTGGCGAGCGCTTTCGATGTGATAACATCATATTCAAGCCACGTGTTTATTAAAACTGAAGAGATAGTGGTAAAAATAGATAGTGTTAAGAGTAAAAGGTGGTGGGTTTAGGTAACTTGTGCCCGTTTAAATGTTTTGCAGGTAGGTAAATAGATGAATAGTTTAATATTTGGGTCTTTTATTTTAGATAGGTAAGTGTGACCGTCTGAGGGTGTTTTCCCTTTGTAAGAGTGTTTTAGTAATTTTAATGGTGTAAAAATCGTGTCAGAGGTTGTGTTTACCTGTTCGTTAATAATATCTCTGTTAAACGTTTGTGTTTTGTAAATTTCAATGTTTTCAAGAATGTCTAGTCTTCGTCCTTTTTTACTTGGGTGTAGTACAGTCATACATTCATCTATTTCCTTTGGTTCGTGTCCATGTGTGTTAAGGTGTTTTGCGAAATTGGAGTCTTCCCTTTTCCTTTTGTATGATCGTATGTGTTCTGTAAACCTTGTTTTTAATGTTAATGTTAGATGCAGTGTGTTCTTTTATTCTGGGTTGTCATGAAATCCAAGTCGGATTTGATAATTATCGCTTTTGAAATCCGATATTGGATTAATTTGGAGTCATGAAAACATGAAATAAAACCAATATTCGAATCAGGTGTTTTTTGTTTTTGCTCTATTGTTTACAATTTTAAGTGCATTTTTTTGCAAAATTTTCCAAATTGTACTTAAATATTGCTAAAAGTTGTGTTTTTTAACCGACTTCAAAAAAAGAAGGAGTTTATACAATTCGGCTTAATGTTGCTTTTTTTATATTTGTGCCTCCAGAACTCAGTCATTTCTGATCCGATTCATCTATTTACCTACCTGCAAAACATTTAAACGGGCACAAGTTACCTAAACCCACCACCTTTTACTCTTAAGAATATCTATTTTTACCACTATCTCTTCAGTTTTAATAAACACGTGGCTTGAATATGATGTTATCACATCGAAAGCGCTCGCCAAACGTACGAAGTATACAGCCAGAGACGACGGTTTCTACCGAAAATTTCAACAACAGTTTAATTTATAATGGCGGAAATAACTAATTAATTTTATACCAGATACAGCTAGTCAAGCTAAGGTACTATTAACTAGACTGACTAACAAGACACTACAACTACGCAAGACAATAGCAAATATGCGGGTGAAAAACCTGACAAACATAGAATTCACCGACAATGAAACAAGACTTATGGAGAAGTGACTAAAACATAATCTACCTTTTGACAAAATACAAAAAACAATTGAAAACCAAATTGTAGGCGCCGAAGCTACTATTACACACTTACCAACGGACCGACAAGAACACATGACACACAAGATAGCCGATGTACTTGAAAAAACAATAAGAGAACACACTGCATCTAAAACTAATCGCGACGAAAAAAAAACTACTAGACAGATAAAAGCAAAACTTCGAAATAATAATCAATTACTTACTAAAGCAGACAAAGGGAACACAACTGTAATAATGCTCAAGAAAGACTATATAGATAAAACACAACAATTCATACAAAAAGCAAAATGCACAAAATTCAAGAATGACCCAACCGATTCATTCCAAAGGGAAATACGAAGCCTACTAAAACGCTGCAAAACGTTTACGGACGGAAAATTATACATATGCATGAACATGAACCCAGGACCCCCTACACTCAGAGCACAACCCAAAATTCATAAAGAAAACATTCCAATCAGACCTGTAGTAAATTACAAACCTGTGCCTGCATATAACTTAGCCAAACACCTCACCACATTCTTAAAAGTGAAAATAAATTTGCAGAACATATACATGTTACGAAATACACAAGACCTCATAAACAAAATTAAGGACATCAAAATCACTGATAATACGAGACTCGTTTCCTCCGACATAAAGGATCTATATACATCAATACCCACACACGACTATCCTACGTAACACACTTTCCAACCTATACGACAATCAATATATCAACGAAATAATGGATATTGCAAAGACGATATTAAAACAAAACTACTTTAGATTAAATAATAACTTCTATAAACTACCTGATGGACTCGGCATGGGAAACCCAACATCTGCAATCTTCACAGAGATTTTCATGCAACATTTATAACAACTACATATCAAAAAACTGATGGAAAAACATAAAATAACCCATTACTACAGATAAGTAGACGACATAATATGCATCCTAGAAAGAGACAACGCCGAACAAATTCTTATAGATTTAAACATAATACATAACAAAATGACATACACAATGGAAAAAGAGCAAAACAGAACTTTACATTATCTTGACATATCAATAACACGCGGAAGTGATACATTAAACTTTGACATTTATAGAAAGCTAACTATAACAGACACAACTATCCACAGCTCCTCAAACCATCCTACTCAACATAAACTCGCAGTATTTAGACATATGATTCACAGACTTAAAATAGTACCACTCGCTCCAGATAAATATAACAAAGAACTCGATAAAATTTACACCATAGCTAAAAATAACGGTTACAACCACACAACCATCGACAAATTACTCAGACAATACAACAACAAAAATAACAAGAAAAAAACAAGGAAACAATCGACGCAACACGACGACACATCTTTACGTACACAGGACCAGAAATATATAGATTAACTAACCTTTTCCGGAAAGAAGGTTTACACACAACGCTAAAAACGACCAACACTCTACGCAACAATATCAAGACATCAATAGATACAACCGATAAATTTAGCACCAGCGGAGTATACAGACTTACTTGTACCTGCAACAATACATACATCGGACAAACTGGACGAACATTAAAAACAAGGTTTACAGAACACATACGATCATACAAAAGGAAAAGGGAAGACTCCAATTTCGCAAAACACCTTAACACACATGGACATGAATCAAAGGATATAGATGAATGTATGACACCCAAGTAAAAAAGGCCGAAGACTAGACATTCTTGAAAACATGGAAATTTACAAAACACGAACGTTTAACAGAGATTTTATTAACGAACAGGTAAACACAACCTCTGACACGATTTTTACACCATTAAAACTACTAAAACACTCTTACAAACGAAAAACACCCACAGACGGTCACACTTACCTATCTAATAATAAAAGACCCAAATATTAAACTATTCACCTATTTACCTACCTGCACAACATTTAAACGGACACAAGTTACCTAAACCCACCACCTTTTACTCTTAACACTATCTATTTTTAACACTATCTCTGCATTTTTAATAAGCACGTGGCTTGAAAATGATGTTATCACATCGAAAGCGCTCGCCAAACGTACGAAGTATACAGCCAGAGACGACGGTTTCTACCGAAAATTTCAACAACAGTTTAATTTATACTGGCGGAAATAACCCAATTAATTTCTGAAATTGTTTATAGTATAAACAAAATATTTTAAAGTGACTCAACGGAATTTATTAATAGAATGCATTTTATGAGATTTAATGAGGTATATTTAGGCTCGTTGGCTAAAGAATTAATATAGGAATCAAAACATTACAAAAACGAAATATACAAAATTGTAAATAGCTGCATCAATTTTGATGTAGAACTTGTAATTAAAATATTAAAACATTTTTATTTTCAATATAAATCTTGTAAAAAATTATAAATTATTTAATACTTTTGGTGAATAAAATTCTTTTTTGTTGTATTAACCCTTATCGGACGCGACTATTCACACGTTTGATTCTCACCAGGTTGCAGTTATTTTTAACAAATATGAAAAAAAAACAATAGTATGTTATTATACATTTATATTCATTTCTTTTCAGTTTTGTTACAAATTATTTATTTTTTGTACCGGTAACGGTAAATACGTATTTTCAAATGGTAACGGTAAATTGAAGAAATGAATGCATTTTAAAAACAAATCTCATCAATAGACAGTATGTTTCGACATAATTCGCCTTGTCACTTCACACGTGCCATACGACCGTTGCAGAAAAGTACTGTTGTCACGTCAGAGGTGACTTACAACCGATAAGGGTTAAAAATGTATTTTTTAACTTGCTGAGTTTTGTCGATTTTTTTTACGCAAAAGTGCCGAATTTTGGTTAAAATTTTCTGGCACCCCTGCTTGCAAGTTTTTCGAGTATTCATGTCAGGACTGCCATTTTTGCCGATTTTTTGCCTCAAATTTATTAATATGCCGATTTTGGCTCCAAAAATGCCGATTTGTTGATAAACACTGTAACAACGTATGTAGCTTTGTTTGTTTAGAATAATCTTTAATTTTGGACAACACTAGAATACTTGTAACATTAAAAATAGCGGCACTTCTTCCAAGGCTTCTTTTCTGTTAAGTGAAAAACAGTTTTTAACTATATTTGCGCTATTAGAAGATAAAAAGTCCTTGCTGGCGTCAATGAAGCAACCGATCTATGCAACACCAAGTAATTGTGTTTGGTTCCACATATATGTGAATTTTACAAATATAGATTATTTCTTCCGATTGATAAAAGAAGACAATGCAGTGAAAAAATCAAATTGTCTTTAAATACAGAAAGACTTCACCAATTTCAAAACATTAAAAAATTACCAGAAACATTAATTATTGCACCGAAGTCAAACACGATGGCTGTCGCTTGAAGCAGTAGTTGTTTGAGTACTAGATTTCTATGAGGCGTTAAGAAGTTACTCTTATTTTCAGCTAAAGTAAAAGTATAAACAGAATATTTTAAGGTGAGTCAACAGTAATACACAACCTATACAGCCATATGGAAAGGCTTTTAAGAACTGTACTAAGTAATTTGATAAAAATCGATGAACTTTATTTAACTGAATTTATGAATAGAGGGCATTTTTTGAAATTAATAAAATGTTTGGGTAAAGAGTTAATTTAAAAAGTAAAACACAACAAAACGCTAAACAACTGTGTCAACTTTTAATTGAAATATTAAAACACTTCCATTTTGAACATATATTTTTAACACGATAAATTTTTTGACACTTTTTGTTAATAAAAATATGTTTTATTGGTTTTTATTGCGTTTGATGATTTTCTAAATAATAAAGTGTCGATAAGCCTGATATTTTTGTGCAAAAGTACCGATTTCTTATCAAATTTTTCTGGCACCCCTAATTTATGCACAGATTCTAGTAAGACCGATTTTACACTATTCAATTTTGCAAGTAACTAGTTTCATGTTAATTTTGTTTTGTGTAAAAATTCCGATGACATTGTAATTAAAATATTAAAACATTTTTATTTTCAATATAAATCTTGTAAAAAATTATAAATTATTTAATACTTTTGGTGAATAAAATTCTTTTTTGTTGTATTAACCCTTATCGGACGCGACTATTCACACGTTTGATTCTCACCAGGTTGCAGTTATTTTTAACAAATATGAAAAAAAAACAATAGTATGTTATTATACATTTATATTCATTTCTTTTCAGTTTTGTTACAAATTATTTATTTTTTGTACCGGTAACGGTAAATACGTATTTTCAAATGGTAACGGTAAATTGAAGAAATGAATGCATTTTAAAAACAAATCTCATCAATAGACAGTATGTTTCGACATAATTCGCCTTGTCACTTCACACGTGCCATACGACCGTTGCAGAAAAGTACTGTTGTCACGTCAGAGGTTACTTACAACCGATAAGGGTTAAAAATGTATTTTTTAACTTGCTGAGTTTTGTCGATTTTTTTTACGCAAAAGTGCCGAATTTTGGTTAAAATTTTCTGGCACCCCTGCTTGCAAGTTTTTCGAGTATTCATGTCAGGACTGCCATTTTTGCCGATTTTTTGCCTCAAATTTATTAATATGCCGATTTTGGCTCCAAAAATGCCGATTTGTTGATAAACACTGTAACAACGTATGTAGCTTTGTTTGTTTAGAATAATCTTTAATTTTGGACAACACTAGAATACTTGTAACATTAAAAATAGCGGCACTTCTTCCAAGGCTTCTTTTCTGTTAAGTGAAAAACAGTTTTTAACTATATTTGCGCTATTAGAAGATAAAAAGTCCTTGCTGGCGTCAATGAAGCAACCGATCTATGCAACACCAAGTAATTGTGTTTGGTTCCACATATATGTGAATTTTACAAATATAGATTATTTCTTCCGATTGATAAAAGAAGACAATGCAGTGAAAAAATCAAATTGTCTTTAAATACAGAAAGACTTCACCAATTTCAAAACATTAAAAAATTACCAGAAACATTAATTATTGCACCGAAGTCAAACACGATGGCTGTCGCTTGAAGCAGTAGTTGTTTGAGTACTAGATTTCTATGAGGCGTTAAGAAGTTACTCTTATTTTCAGCTAAAGTAAAAGTATAAACAGAATATTTTAAGGTGAGTCAACAGTAATACACAACCTATACAGCCATATGGAAAGGCTTTTAAGAACTGTACTAAGTAATTTGATAAAAATCGATGAACTTTATTTAACTGAATTTATGAATAGAGGGCATTTTTTGAAATTAATAAAATGTTTGGGTAAAGAGTTAATTTAAAAAGTAAAACACAACAAAACGCTAAACAACTGTGTCAACTTTTAATTGAAATATTAAAACACTTCCATTTTGAACATATATTTTTAACACGATAAATTTTTTGACACTTTTTGTTAATAAAAATATGTTTTATTGGTTTTTATTGCGTTTGATGATTTTCTAAATAATAAAGTGTCGATAAGCCTGATATTTTTGTGCAAAAGTACCGATTTCTTATCAAATTTTTCTGGCACCCCTAATTTATGCACAGATTCTAGTAAGACCGATTTTACACTATTCAATTTTGCAAGTAACTAGTTTCATGTTAATTTTGTTTTGTGTAAAAATTCCGATGACATTACCAGAGAATTGAAAAAATGGACTAACAAGTTTTAGTCATGGATCAAGAAACAAGATTGCGCATTCAGCCATTCAAAGAATATTTTTACTGCGCTTCTACGACATAGTAGAATGAGTGTTTGTTGTAAAAAATATAAGAAATTATTGGCTCTCTTACTTTAACTATGATACACTTTCCATACAGAACTGTTGTTTGTTTACCAGATATATTCTATGTCTACGTCACACAACATATTGTTGTTGTTTTCTTAATTCATGATTTTTAGTTACTGAACAGACCAATTGTTTCTTGCTAGACTGAGTGTGTCAAAAAGGCAGCCTTAATTGCAGACTAAAGTAATAAATTTTTAACGACCACTTATTTATTAACGTATACTATGTATATTAAACTTACCTAGAGCCTATACCTGATACATTTTTGTCTTGACAATGATTTGACTTTTCTCAGGACAAAAATTTATCAGGTATAGGCTCTAGGTAAGTTTAATATACATATATTCGTAATTTTTGTCTTGACAATGATGTGACTCTTCTCAAGACAAAAATTTATCAGGTTGACACTCCTCTTATTAGTGTCATTGCAACGTTAAGACAATTTTGTCAATCCTCCAGCTCAGACAACTTTGTCTTGATAATAAATGTCAATAAATTGTAATTTCTTTTTGGCATGCATTATTATTTTTTTATTTTCTTGGTTGTTATACGTGTGGACATATTATTAAGGAGAAAATCTTTACTAAAAAGGAGAAAATCTTTGGCAGAAGTTTGCAGGTGAATAATAACCTACCTTGACGACGAAAAACAAATTATGATTTGTCATGATAATAAATAAAATACGTGTTCGTCTATACACTTATATGAACCAAAACTTAACAGCTGATCTGCTGACGTTTTGTTAATAAGCTAGGTACAGATAACGCAATCTGTTTCTGAAACCTGTTTCATTTACAGATTGCGTCGTCTGAATTCGTGTTTCAGGTTTCACTTCAGGTTGCAATCCAGGTTTAATTAATATCAAAATGTTTTGATATTTTCTGGTTGCATTGAAACAGATTGCATTGTTTGTATCGCTGTTTCATTATTTTCTGTGTTTAGTACATTGACAATCAGCAAGCTGTAAACATCTAAGTAATTAAGAAAGAACAAAATGGGATGTGAAAAGTGATAAATATAAAAATAAAATTATAAAAGCAGCAGTATTTGAAAAATTATTAATTGAATATAATAATGTTTATATAAACGCAAGCATTGAAAAAGTTAAAAACAGAATTCATTTTTGCATCTTCATTTCCGCGCGATGTTAATGTTATGATATAGAATAACAGAACTGAGATTGCGTTTGTTTGTAGCCAGCTTAACATATCAACACAAATTTATATCAGGTATAAACGTTGGGTTAAGCAAAAACCTACATTTTTCAACAGAGTTGCAAAGAAGGAGTATTTACAAAAAAACTTATCATGCTACTTGTATATGTATTCAGCAAAATGTAAACAAACAACATGTGCATGTAGAAAAATGTGAACAAACTACACGTGCCATACACACGTGTTTCATAAATAACTTAGTTACTATTCTGCGTGTACGCATACCGATGCATAGGAACGATAAAGTTCAAAAGTACGAGTCGATCGTGGTATTTCTTCAAGACTCTAGCAAAAAAGTTATTATGCAGCGAATTTTCTAATTGGTTTTCTAATTTGGTTAAATTTAAACTTTTTGCTCATTTCTCGAAAGCTTATATACGTGTAAATATGTTTACCTGTATATGTGATCGATAGAGAATAAAAATCGATCGTGGTATAGCTCGTTTTTTAAACAACTGTATGAAATAAGTTATTAGCCAGCAAAATTTTCTAATGTACGAAATCACTCACGTTAAAAAGTTAATTTTTTAATTGGTATATGATAAAAGAATGTACTTAGTGGTTAGAAGAAAATACCGATGTGGATAACATGGTTCAAATATGAAAAATGTAAACAAATTTTTGATAATGATATAATAAAATTGAAAAAACAAAAAACAATTTGTACTAAGTATTGAAAAGGTAATTTTGTACTCTATTAATTAGTCCTAACGAAAATATGGCACTATTCGTCAAATTTTCTTGAGATATGACTGGACGTAAGTATCAACAACATATATTTGTCCCCTGTTGCAAATTTTGAACAGATTTAAGTTAATATTTGATAACTAAAAATTTTCGGATAACTAAAATTTATCTCGATATAAACGATATATATCTTACGTGCAGCACCTTTATTTTTGTAAAAGTGAAGGTGACAAAAAGTTTGTTACAATTTTAATGAGTGTTTGTTAAAAACCTTTTCTGATTAGATTAAAGCTTTAATTAGATTAAAGCTTTATGATTTTTAATTAGCAAAACTTTGCAGCGACATATCATCTGAATGCAAGTGTTTCTAAAACTTGTACATATTTTGAGAGGTATTTTCAATAGTTTTCGAGATATAAGCCAAAACTAAACTTATAAACTTGAGCGTCGTTTTTACATTTTGTTGCTTAATAACTTTTTTCGTAAAGTCTCTAAAGAAATACTCTACACTTCAGTTGATTAGAATTTAATTCCTCTACCGATCGTTTACTTAAGAGTTACACAATCGAGTTTTTCATTTCAAATTTCAATACATTCACATTTTTAAAATTTGAAACGAACTTGCTTTCAATTTTCTTTCAAGTTGAGTGTTTTTATTAACGTTCAAGAAAACAGCTAATTACAGATTTCTTGAACCATTCTTCATTTTTGTTTTTACAAAAAATTTGCCGTCATGAGTTTTTGCATCTTGACAAAAAAAAATTGCTTTCAAGATGCATGCAGCCTACGTCACAGCCGATTTCATTGAATTTTAACAAGCACTATGAGTGGAAAACTTGATCGTGTTCAAGGCGAATTAATTACCAGGACGCAGCGTAAGCGGACTCATTAATTTTTACCGTAAACACTACGGTCAAACTCCGTGTATAAAAAAAACTGTGTATATTTTTTATATATGAAGTTCGACAGTAATTTCTACCAGCAAAAAATTGTGAATTCGCCTATTCTGCCACTTGGTAACTAATTCGCCTTCATCGTGTTGCTTCAGGGTTATAAGTGTATGTGTTTGTGCAGAATAATTTTCGAAACATTAGCGAAAAACTAAACCTTTGTGCGATTTTATAAATTTTTTTAATATACTGATTAATACATTTTTCGTAGTCTTTTAAGTAACTAGCTATACTACGATTGATTTTTATTTTAATTCAGTATCACATTATTAGAAGTTTGATTAAGGAGATGCTTGAAGTCAGAAATTATGATCTCCTATTGTACTTCTTGGTTTTTGATAGCTAAATATGATTTGTAAAAAAAAAAACAAAATGTACATATTTCTTTCTCTACTTTATACTTCGTACGTTTGGCGAGCGCTTTCGATGTGATAACATCATATTCAAGCCACGTGTTTATTAAAACTGAAGAGATAGTGGTAAAAATAGATAGTGTTAAGAGTAAAAGGTCGTGGGTTTAGGTAACTTGTGCCCGATTAAATGTTGTGCAGGTAGGTAAATAGATGAATAGTTTAATATTTGGGTCTTTTATTTTAGATAGGTAAGTGTGACCGTCTGTGGGTGTTTTCCCTTTGTAAGAGTGTTTTAGTAATTTTAATGGTGTAAAAATCGTGTCAGAGGTTGTGTTTACCTGTTCGTTAATAATATCTCTGTTAAACGTTTGTGTTTTGTAAATTTCAATGTTTTCAAGAATGTCTAGTCTTCGTCCTTTTTTACTTGGGTGTAGTACAGTCATACATTCATCTATTTCCTTTGGTTCGTGTCCATGTGTGTTAAGGGGTTTTGCGAAATTGGAGTCTTCCCTTTTCCTTTTGTATGATCGTATGTGTTCTGTAAACCTTGTTTTTAATGTTAATGTTAGATGCAGTGTGTTCTTTTATTCGGGGTTGTCATGAAATCCAAGTCGGATTTGATAATTATCGCTTTTGAAATCCGATATTGGATTCATTTGCAGTCATGAAAACATGAAATAAAATCAATATTCGAATCAGGTGTTTTCTGTTTTTGCTCTATTGTTTACAATTTTAAGTGCATTTTTTTGCAAAATTTTCCAAATTGTACTTAAATATTGCTAAAAGTTGTGTTTTTTAACCGACTTCAAAAAAAGAAGGAGTTTATACAATTCGGCTTAATGTTGCTTTTTTTATATTTGTGCCTCCAGAACTCAGTCATTTCTGATCCGATTTTGAAAATTTTTGGTGATATGATAGATTATGCTTACAGATTGGTCTCGTTTTAAAAACAGTTCATAAAATTACAAATTAAAGGGTGCACCAATAGTTCATTTAATTTGGTATATGGCCATACTTTTAAACAGTTGTAGACAATTGAAATTTACAAAGAACCTGTTTTACTTACTCCTCTATAATAACAAGTATAAAATTTAGATTTGGAAATAAACGGGTGTCCCATTAGTTGATATAATATGGTGGATGTGGCCGGACTTTTGAACCATTGTAGACAGACAGCTGAAATTTAAAAGGGACATGTTTTGCTAAGTCCGCTATAACAAGAAGCTTTGGATGTTCCCAAAATTAATGTAATTTGTTCTATATGGCCGTATTTTTTGAACCGTTGTATACAAACCACCTTAATTTTAGACAGAATGTCCACTACTTTATTTGGTATAATTATATTATAAATTAAATAGTTGATGTTATTTGATGTATATGGGCAAACTGTTGAACCGTTAGAGACATATATATATATATATATATATATATATATATATATATATATATATATATATATATATATATATATATATATATATATATATATATATATTTATACCACACAGGTGGTATAGTATTAAGAACTTCTCGAAAAGCCTCTATGTTTAAACGATAAGAGGGTTAATACTATTGAAGGACTTTTGCAACGTTCAAATATACCACCTGTGTTGCAGTTAGCAGCCACGTTACGCTTTTTAGTTGAAGGATCTTATCAGAGGTCTGTTGGCAAGGAATCCAGTATAAGTTTTGGTAGAAGCACTGTATCAACAGTGTTGCACGATTTGCTCGTGGCTATCGAGCGTTACGTTTGCCTGCAGTGGGTAAAAAGTAAAATTAATACTCGTATGTTACTTTTAACTTTTTTATTTACTTACATTTTTGCAAATTATTTAACTGTAATAAATAAAAACAATTTATTAATTAATTCCGTCAGCTATTAACCTCTTGTTTTACTTCCAATAAAAAAAACGATAATATTGGATTCTATGACACCTAAAACCAATAAAATTTCAAGTTCGAACACAAAACCGATAACTTGGATTTCATGACACCAAAGTGATTTTTTTTGTCGGTTTTAAATCCAATTCAAATAAAATTGGATTCCATGACAACCCCGATTGTTTTTTCAAGTACATCGGCTATCTTGTGTCTCATGTGTTCTTGTCGGTCCGTTGGTAAGTGTGTAATAGTAGCTTCGGCGTTTACAATTTGGGTTTCAATTGTTTTTTGTATTTTGTCAAAAGGTAGATTATGTTTTAGTCCCTTCTCCATAAGTCTTGTTTCATTGTCGGTGAATTCTATGTTTGTCAGGTTTTTCACCCGTGGGTAAAATTCTGAGTTTGTACGTTTTTCAGCCTGTTTATTGAGTTTTATAAATTTTCTTTCCATCCGCTTGTATTTGTCAGTCATCTGATTTTGTATCCTTCCATGTAAGTTGTGTAAAAATGTGGGAAATAAATGGTAAAGATTATGTCTTGTTAACAAGTCTGTTACTTTTAAATGAATATAATAAGTTTGTCTTTTTTAATATAAAGTGAGCGTATCTCAGTTTTTCTCCATGTCAGTTGGGCTACACGCTTTGCGCGTTGGGAAGCGTATGTTTGGTTCGTAATGTTAAATCGTATATTTGCTAATGTCTTGTGTAGTTGTAGTGTCTTGTTAGTCAGTCTAGTTAATAGTACCCTAGCTTGACTAGCTGTATCTGGTATTAAATTAATTGGGTTATTTCCGGCAGTATAAATTAAACTGTTGTTGAAATTTTCGGTAGAAACCGTCGTCTCTGGCTGTATACTTCGTACGTTTGGCGAGCGCTTTCGATGTGATAACATCATTTTCAAGCCACGTGTTTATTAAAACTGAAGAGATAGTGTTAAAAATAGATAGTGTTAAGAGTGTTTAAGTTGTCTGCTTTAGTAAGTAATAGATTATTATTTCGAAGTTTTGCTTTTATCTGTTTAGTAGTTTTTTGTTCGTCGCGATTAGTTCTGTTCTTTTATTGTTTTTTCAAGTACAACGGCTATCTTGTGTCTCATGTGTTCTTGTCGGTCCGTTGGTAAGTGTGTAATAGTAGCTTCGGCGTCTACAATTTGGGTTTCAATTGTTTTTTGTATTTTGTCAAAAGGTAGATTATGTTTTAGTCACTTCTCCATAAGTCTTGTTTCATTGTCGGTGAATTCTATGTTTGTCAGGTTTTTCACCCGTATATTTGCTATTGTCTTGTGTAGTTTTAGTGTCTTGTTAGTCAGTCTAGTTAATAGTACCTTAGCTTGACTAGCTGTATCTGGAATTAAATTAATTGGGTTATTTCCGCCAGTATAAATTAAACTGTTGTTGAAATTTTCGGTAGAAACCGTCGCACAGAGGAGTATTCGACCCAAAAAGCTGGCCAAAAAGGCAAAAATTATTTTGATGAAATCCTAAGAAAAAATTACGCAGATCGATAGAGAACAAAATTCTACATCATATCGTGCAATTTAAAGGGTGTAAGTTAAGATTTGTAGTTGTGGGACGCTGTTAAATTCAGGAAAGTGAAGAAAATTGCATGCGTTTTTATTGAATTTTTTCGATTTCAAGATATTTATATGATATTTTTTTATGGCTAAACGAATTGAGGTATTACATTGATTTTTTTTTGCCTGAAAGATTTCATCAGCAGCTATTTTCAATATTCAAAAAGAAAAAATTATCTTAAGTATTTATTTTTAAAATTTTAATTATAAAAAAAACTGTGTATTTATATATATTAATTCTTACCAAAAACAAAAAAGGAAAAGCTTTTTGAAAGTGAAGGTAGCTGTTGTACAAATAATGTTATATACCACAATAAAATATGAAATCTCTAATTTAAGAAAAAAGAAAAGAAGTTTGCGCAAGTTTGCGCCATTATTTTTGGTGATTTTTTGAAAATTGTACCTTTTTTCTATTTTTACTCATAAGGCACTTTTTCTTACACTTTATTGTCGTCATAAACTTTTGTGTTTTTCGAATTATTGCTGTAAAATATTATTTAATCACTTTTAGCAACTACCAACATGATGGATTACCTGCCCTTAAAAAAGGAATTTCTTTCAATTCAGTTTTTACTTTATAAATTCAAATTTACTAACAGTAAGTTAACCCAGGCATATACACCTATTAAACTGTTTTTGTTTATATGCGGTCTATATAACACTTCATCGTCTTCAGGATACTTTATTTCTTCTGAAAATATAGTTAGATATAAACATACCTAATTTAAAAGGGTAACAAATCAAAATTACATTTAAAAACGGTGCAGGGATATAAAAAATGCACCAAGTATCAGGTTATTACCTAAGGAAAAGAAAAATGCACTTTGAAAAATATACATATATGGCTTATTGCGCAAAATTCTTATTATAAGAGTTTTGCAACTTTGATTGATAACATGGAAAAAATGTACACAAGATTTGAGTTATTCCAAATAGTACAGGAATCTATTGCTAGAATCATTGACGAATAGTTGCAGTTTTTAGCTAGTAAATTGTGTGTGATTTCAGAATGCCAAGGAGATGGGGATATACTAGCAATAAAGCAGTGTGTTATAAATTTCAAAAAGTATTGGGGTTTAGCACAACGAAAAGAGGACCGATATATAAGCAGGTATGCTAAATGGCTGGAAGAAACTGTGACATTATCAGTATTTAGCAGTTCATCTTCAGGGCGACCAAAAAAAGAATTTAAAGAAGCAAGTGAAAGAACAAAACGAAGAAAAACGCAAGGAATTCGTCAGTAATTAACAACAGGGAAGATCGAATTTGCTGCATCAATGAGCTAGAGAGCAGCGGGACATAGTGATGCGGCTAAATTAATAATGGATATAACACGATCTCCAAGAAAAGCAAACATTTTCAAGCGATCGTTAACAACTTCCGAGGTCCGAGTTAATAAGCTTTCAGCGGAGGGTGCTATAGCATTGTTTATAAATGCTGATTTTACGAAAAACCAATATGAATATTATACAATGCCAACAAAAATATATATCCATGCTACTCATTGCTAAAAAATGACATCAGCGGAAGTGAAGCTGCAATCTCTCTTCGGCCACACAGCAACATGCTTATGTACACACCTTGATGATGTATTACCGCAGTTGGATTATGAAGAACTTCAGTTTCTTGAGAAGGTTTTGAGCAGTGACCCTTTTTAAAGCTGCAATACACAAAAAAACTTTTTTATCAGATACTATTCAACTACTACTTCCTGATACAGATGATAATGCATGACATTATCAAAATTTTTAATTTTTAAATTAGTTTATTTCTTTCATGTGATGAGTATTTAATAATATAAAATAAATATCAGAGGTAACATGTTTTTGCTTATTTGGTTGTTTATTCCTTATAGGAAGCCAAGCTACGAGACCAATTTTTTTAAAAATTTAATATTGGATAAATTATAATTTTGAGAAAGGAGACGTTGTAAAATCCATAAAAAGCTATGTTTTATTTCCCTGTATCTACACAACTACAATAGTTCGACTATCTAAATTTAATTTGACTTACTCTGAATAAAGTACAGTTGCAAACGAAATTTTGGCGGAATGCGAGGGGGAGACCGGCATACATAATAATAAATAATTTTTCTAAAAATACACAACAACCTTTTTTTTATCAAACTAAAGCTAAAACTATCAAAAAAATTAAACTTTTAAAACAAAACCCACGCTTAATAATTTTGGCCAGCTTTTTGGGTCAAATACTCCTCTGTGCGTCGTCTCTGGCTGTATACTTCGTACGTTTGGCGAGCGCTTTCGATGTGATAACATCATTTTCAAGCCACGTGTTTATTAAAACTGAAGTGATAGTGTTAAAAATAGATAGTGTTAAGAGTAAAAGGTGGTGGGTTTAGGTAACTTGTGACCGTTTAAATGTTGTGCAGGTAGGTAAATAGGTGAATAGTTTAATATTTGGGTCTTTTATTATTAGATAGGTAAGTGTGACCGTCTGTGGGTGTTTTTCGTTTGTAAGAGTGTTTTAGTAATTTTAATGGTGTAAAAATTGTGTCAGAGGTTGTGTTTACCTGTTCGTTAATAATATCTCTGTTAAACGTTCGTGTTTTGTATTTTCCATGTTTTCAAGAATGTCTAGTCTTCGTCCTTTTTTACTTGGGTGAAATACAGTCATACATTCATCTATTTCCTTTGGTTCGTGTCCATGTGTGTTAAGGTGTTTTGCGAAATTGGAGTCTTCCCTTTTTATTTTGTATGATCGTATGTGTTCTGTAAACCTTGTTTTTAATGTTCGTCCAGTTTGTCCGATGTATGTATTGTTGCAGGTACAAGTAAGTCTGTATATTCCGCTGGTGCTAAATTTATCGGTTGTTTCTATTGATGTCTTGAGATTGTTGCGTAGAGTGTTGGTCGTTTTAGCGTTGTGTGTAAACCTTCTTTCCGGAAAAGGTTAGTTAATCTATATGTTTCTGGTCCTGTGTACGTAAAGATGTGTCGTCGTGTTGCGTCGATTGTTTCCTTGTCTTCTTTCTTCTTGTTTTTGTTGTTGTATTGTCTGAGTAATTTGTCGATGGTTGTGTGGTTGTAACCGTTATTTTTAGCTATGGTGTAAATTGTATCGAGTTCTTTGTTATATTTATCTGGAGCGTGTGGTACTGTTTTAAGTCTGTGAATCATATGTCTAAATACTGCGAGTTTATGTTGAGTAGGATGGTTTGAGGAGCTGTGGATAGTTGTGTCTGTTATAGTTAGGTTTCTATAAATGTCAAAGTTTAATGTATCACTTCCTCGTGTTATTGATATGTCAAGATAATGTAAAATTCTGTTTTGCTCTTTTTCCATTGTGAATGTCATTTTGTTATGTATTATGTTTAAATCTATAAGAATTTGTTCGGCGTTGTCTCTTTCTAGGATGCATATTATGTCGTCTACGTATCTGTAGTAATGGGTTATTTTATGTTTTTCCATCAGTTTTTTGTTATGTAGTTGTTCTAAATGTTGGACGAACATTAAAAACAAGGTTTACAGAACACATACGATCATACAAAAGGAAAAGGGAAGACTCCAATTTCGCAAAACACCTTAACACACATGGACACATACCAAAGGAAATAGATGAATGTATGACTGTATTACACCCAAGTAAAAATGGACGAAGACTAGACATTCTTGAAAACATGGAAATTTACAAACCACAAACGTTTAACAGAGATATTATTAACGAACAGGTAAACACAACCTCTGACACGATGTTTACACCATTAAAACTACTAAAACACTCTTACAAACGAAAAACACCCACAGACGGTCACACTTACCTATCTAATAATAAAAGACCCAAATATTAAACTATTCACCTATTTACCTACCTGCACAACATTTAAACGGGCACAAGTTACCTAAACCCACCACCTTTTACTCTTAACACTATCTATTTTTAACACTATCTCTGCATTTTTAATAAACACGTGGCTTGAAAATGATGTTATCACATCGAAAGCGCTCGCCAAACGTACGAAGTATACAGCCAGAGACGACGGTTTCTACCGAAAATTTCAACAACCGTTTAATTTATACTAGCGGAAATAACCCAATTAATTTCTGAAATTGTTTATAGTATAAACAAAATATTTTAAAGTGACTCAACGGAATTTATTAATAGAATGCATTTTATGAGATTTAATGAGGTATATTTAGGCTCGTTGGCTAAAGAATTAATATAGGAATCAAAACATTACAAAAACGAAATATACAAAATTGTAAATAGCTGCATCAATTTTGATGTAGAACTTGTAATTAAAATACTAAAACATTTTTATTTTCAATATAAATCTTGTAAAAAATTATAAATTATTTAATACTTTTGGTGAATAAAATTCTTCTTTGTTCTATTAACCCTTATCGGACGCGACTATTCACACGTTTGATTCTCACCAGGTTGTAGTTATTTTTAACAAATATGAAAAAAAAAACAATAGTATGTTATTATATTCATTTCTTTTCAGTTTTGTTACAAATTATTTATTTTTTGTACCGGTAACGGTAAATACGTATTTTCAAATGGTAACGGTAAATTGAAGAAATGAATGCATTTTAAAAACAAATCTCATCAATAGACAGTATGTTTCGACATAATTCGCCTTGTCACTTCACACGTGCCATACGACCGTTGCAGAAAAGTACTGTTGTCACGTCAGAGGTGACTTACAACCGATAAGGGTTAAAAATGTATTTTATAACTTGCTGATTTTTGTCGATTTTTTTTACGCAAAAGTGCCGAATTTTGGTTAAAATTTTCTGGCACCCCTGCTTGCAAGTTTTTCGAGTATTCATGTCAGGACTGCCATTTTTGCCGATTTTTTGCCTCAAATTTATTAATATGCCGATTTTGGCTCCAAAAATGCCGATTTGTTGATAAACACTGTAACAACGTATGTAGCTTTGTTTGTTTAGAATAATCTTTAATTTTGGACAACACTAGAATACTTGTAACATTAAAAAGAGCGGCACTTCTTCCAAGGCTTCTTTTCTGTTAAGTAAAAAACAGTTTTTAACTATAAAAAGTCCTTGCTGGCGTCAATGAAGCAACCGATCTATGCAACACCAAGTAATTGTGTTTGGTTCCACATATATGTGAATTTTACAAATATAGATTATTTCTTCCGATTGATAAAAGAAGACAATGCAGTGAAAAAATCAAATTGTCTTTAAATACAGACATTAAAAAATTACCAGAAACATTAATTATTGCACCGAAGTCAAACACGATGGCTGTCGCTTGAAGCAGTAGTTGTTTGAGTACTAGATTTCTATGAGGCGTTAAGAATTTACTCTTATTTTCAGCTAATGTTGATCAAATCGATACAACAAAAAAAATTATAAAAAAAATTAAACGAACCAAATCAAATTGATTTATCCTTTTTAAATATAAACTAGAAATTCTTAAAAGTATAAACAGGTGAGTCAACAGTAATACACAACCTATACAGCCATATGGAAAGGCTTTTAAGAACTGTACTAAGTAATTTGATAAAAATCGATGAACTTTATTTAACTGAATTTATGAATAAAGGGCATTTTTTGAAATTAATAAAATGTTTGGGTAAAGAGTTAATTTAAAAAGTAAAACACAACAAAACGCTAAACAACTGTGTCAACTTTTAATTGAAATATTAAAAGACTTCCATTTTGAACATATATTTTTAACACGATAAATTTTTTGACACTTTTTGTTAATAAAAATATGTTTTATTGGTTTTTATTGCGTTTGATGATTTTCTAAATAATAAAGTGTCGATAAGCCTGATATTTTTGTGCAAAAGTACCGATTTGTTAGCAAATTTTTCTGACACCCCTAATTTATGCACAGATTCTAGTAAGACCGATTTTACACTATTCAATTTTGCAAGTAACTAGTTTCATGTTAATTTTGTTTTGTGTAAAAATTCCGATGACATTACCAGAGAATTGAAAAAATGGACTAACAAGTTTTAGTCATGGATCAAGAAACAAGATTGCGCATTCAGCCATTCAAAGAATATTTTTACTGCGCTTCTACGACATAGTAGAATGAGTGTTTGTTGTAAAAAATATAAGAAATTATTGGCTCTCTTACTTTAACTATGATACACTTTCCATACACAACTGTTGTTTGTTTACCAGATATATTCTATGTCTACGTCACACAACATATTGTTGTTGTTTTCTTAATTCATGATTTTTAGTTACTGAACAGACCAATTGTTTCTTGCTAGACTGAGTGTGTCAAAAAGGCAGCCCTAATTGCAGACTAAAGCAATAAATTTTTAACGACCACTTATTTATTAACGTACGAATATATGTATATTAAACTTACCTAGAGCCTATACCTGATACGTTTTTGTCTTGACAATGATTTGACTTTTCTCAGGACAAAAATTTATCTAGGTAAGTTTAATATACATATATTCGTAATTTTTGTCTTGACAATGATTTGACTTTTCTCAAGACAAAAATTTATCAGATTTACACTCCTCTTATTAGTGTCATTGCAACGTTAAGACAATTTTGTCAATCCTCCAGCTCAGACAACTTTGTCTTGTCAATAAATTGTCATTTCTTTTTGGCATGCATTATTATTTTTTTATTTTCTTGGTTGTTATACATGTGGACATATTATTAAGGAGAAAATCTTTATTAAAAAGGAGAAAATCTTTGGCAGAAATTTGCAGGTGGACAATAACCTACCTTCACGACGAAAAACAAATTATGATTTGTCATGATAATAAATAAAATACGTCTTCGTCTATACACTTATATGAACCAAAACTTAACAGCTGATCTGCTGACGTCTTGTTAATAAGCTAGCTACAGACAACGCAATCTGTTTCTGAAACCTGTTTCATTTACAGACTGCGTCGTCTGAATTCGTGTTTCAGGTTTCACTTCAGGTTGCAATCCAGGTTTAATTAATATCAAAATGTTTTGATATTTTCTGGTTGCATTGAAACAATTTGCATTGTTTGTATCGCTGTTTCATTATTTTCTGTGTTTAGTACATTGACAATCAGCAAGCTGTAAACATCTAAGTAATTAAGAAAGAACAAAATGGGATGTGAAAAGTGATAAATATAAAAATAAAATTATAAAAGCAGCAGTATTTGAAAAATTATTAATTGAATATAATAATGTTTATATAAACGCAAGCATTGAAAAAGTTAAAAACAGAATTCATTTTTGCATCTTCCTTTCCGCCCGATGTTAATGTTATGATATAGAATAACAGAACTGAGATTGCGTTTGTTTCACTGTTGGTTTCAGTGTTTGTTTCAAAACATGAAACCTGAATGTGAAACGTGTTGCAGAAACAAATTGCGTTGTCTGTAGCTAGCTTAATATATCAACACAAATTTATATCAGGTATAAACGTTGGGTTAAGCAAAATCCTAAATTTTTTAACAGAGTTGCAAAGAAGGAGTATTTACAAAAAAAAACTTATCATGCTACTTGTATATGTATTCAGCAAAATGTAAACAAACAACATGTGCATGTAGAAAAATGTGAACAAACTACACGTGCCATACACACGTGTTTCATAAATAACTTAGTTACTATTCTGCGTGTACGCATACCGATGCATAGGAACGATAAAGTTCAAAAGTACGAGTCGATCGTGGTATTTCTTCAAGACTCTAGCAAAAAAGTTATTAAGCAGCGAATTTTCTAATTGTAAAAATTTGGTTAAATTTAAACTTTTTGCTCATTTCTCGAAAGCTTATATACGTGTAAATATGTTTACCTGTATATGTGATCGATAAGAATAAAAATCGATCGTGGTGTAGTTCGTTTTTTAAACAACTGTATGAAATAAGTTATTAGCCAGCAAAATTTTCTAATGTACGAAATCACTCACGTTAAAAAGTTAATTTTTTAATTGGTATATGATAAAAGAATGTACTTATGGTTAGAAGAAAATACCGATGTGGATAACATGGTTCAAATATGAAAAATGTAAACAAATTTTTGATGATATAATAAAATTGAAAAAACAAAAAACAATTTGTACCAAGTATTGAAAAGGTAATTTTGTACTCTATTAATTAGTCCTAACGAAAATATGGCACCATTCGTCAAATTTTCTTGAGATATGACTGGACGTAAGTATCAACAACATATATTTGTCCCCTATTCTCTATTGAGCTAGGTAGCAAATTTTGTACAGATTTAAGTTAAAATTTGTTAAGTTAAAAATTAAAAAATAACTAAAATTTATCTCGATATAAACGATGTATATCTTACGTGCAGCACCTTTATTTTTATAAAAGTGAAGGTGACAAAAAGTTTGTTACAATTTTAATGAGTGTTTGTTAAAAAGCTTTTCCGATTAGATTAAAGCTTTAATTAGATTAAAGCTTTATGATTTTTAATTAGCAAAACTTTGCAGCGACATATCATCTGAATGCAAGTGTTTCTAAAACTTGTACATATTTTGAAAGGTATTTTCAATAGTTTTCGAGATATATGCCAAAACTAAACTTATAAACTTAAGCGTCGTTTTTACATTTTGTTGCTTAATAACTTTTTTCGTAAAGTCTCTAAAGAAATACTCTACACTTCAATTGATTAGAATTTAATTCCTCTACCGATCGTTTACTTAAGAGTTACACAATCGAGTTTTTCATTTCAAATTTCAATACATTCACATTTTTAAAATTTGAAACGAGCTTGCATTCAATTTTCTTTCAAGTTGAGTGTTTTTATTAACGTTCAAGAAAACAGCTAATTACAGATTTCTTGAACCATTCTTCATTTTTGTTTTTACAAAAATTTTGCCGTCATGACTTTTTGCATTTTGACAAAAAAATTGCTTTCAAGATGCATGCAGCCTACGTCACAGCCGATTTCATTGAATTTTAACAAGCAGTATGAGTGGAAAACTTGATCGTGTTCAAGGCGAATTAATTACCAGGACGCAGCGTAAGCGGATTCATTAATTTTTACCGTAAACACTACGGTCAAATCCCGTATATAAAAAAATCTGTGTATATTTTTTATATATGAAGTTCGACAGTAATTTCTACCAGCAAAAAATTGTGAATTCGCCTATTCTGCCACTTGGTAACTAATTCGCCTTCATCGTGTTGCTTCAGGGTTATAAATGTATGTGTTTGTGCAGAATAATTTTCGAAACATTAGCGAAAAACTAAACCTTTGTGCGATTTTATAAATTTTTTTAATATACTGATTAATACATTTTTCGTAGTCTTTCAAGTAACTAGCTATACTACGATTGATTTTTATTTTAATTCAGTATCACATTATTAGAAGTTTGATTAAGGAGATGCTTGAAGGCAGAAATTATGATCTCCTATTGTACTTCTTGGTTTTTGATAGCTAAATATGATTTGTAAAAAAAAAACAAAATGTACATCTTTGTTTCGCAGCGTTTTAGTAATTTTCGTCATGAGATTACCCGAAGGTGAATCAATAACCAGGTGGCAGCGTAAGCGAATTCATTTTCGCCGTGAACACTACTGTCAAACTCCATCTATAAAAAAACTCTGTGTGTTGTGTCTGTCATAGTTGGCTTTCTATAAATGTCAAAGTTTAATGTATCACTTCCTCGTGTTATTGATATGTCAAGATAATGTAAAGTTCTGTTTTGCTCTTTTTACATTGTGTATGTCATTTTGTTATGTATTATGTTTAAGTCTATAAGTATTTGTTCGACGTTGTCTCTTTCTAGGATGCATGTTATGTCGTCTACGTATCTGTAGTAATGGGTTATTTTATGTTTTTCCATCAGTTTTTTGATATGTAGTTGTTATAAATGTTGCATGAAAATCTCTGTGAAGATTGCAGATGTTGGGTTTCCCATGCCGAGTCCATCAGGTAGTTTATAGAAGTTATTATTGAATCTAAAGTAGTTTTGTTTTAATATCGTCTTTGCAATATCCATTATTTCGTTGATATATTGATTGTCGTATAGGTTGGAAAGTGTGTTACGTAGGATAGTCAAAGTTTCGTGTGTGGGTATAATTAAATATTGAGACAAAGATTTTATAAAAGAATCTTTATTTATTATAAAATATTTATTATAAAAATTAAATATGTGTGTATTCTTGAAAGAACTTCAAACGAGTGAAAAAGAAAAACTTCTATAGTTATAAAGAAAAATATTTTCTTTCAATATCAATAAAATCAAAAGTACTTTGATTAATTTCTTTCAAGTAAATTATTTAATTGTAGGTTAATATGATTATTAACAGGTATTGATGTATATAGATCCTTTATGTCGAAGGAAACGAGTCTCGTATTATCAGTGATTTTGATGTCCTTAGTTTTGTTTATGAGGTTTTGTGTATTTCGTAACATGTATATGTTCTGCAAATTTATTTTCTCTTTTAAGAATGTGGTGAGGTGTTTGGCTAAGTTATATGCAGGCGCAGGTTTGTAATTTACTACAGGGCTGATAATAAAAGATTTTTTTAGTTATATTATTTTATGTACCTATAATATATTGTCGTACAAAAAATTATAATATAAAATAATTAAAAATTCGTTTTTGGATATATGTACTAGTACGTAGATACATATTTTCTGTTTATATTTACAATTTTAATTCAATTATTTTTCACAATCCCACGAAAAAATTAGACATTGCATTAAAAAGTATTTGCCATATAAAGACTTAGTTTTGCGAAAGCCATTTTTTGTTACATGCTAGAAGTTGTAATTGAAATAGTTCTTTACGTTACAACAGAATATATTAAATATTTACTAATGGTCGTTATAAATTCCTGTAATAATCAATGTAATCGATTCTCAGGAATTGATTATAAAAATCTCATACCTTGTTCAAACATTACATAAAATTATAAGAAAATTAAATTTGTTTGCTAGAAATAATGGGTTGATCATATCTATAATGCGTAATAGCCAGGCCACATCTGAAGAATTTATAAATTGATGAAAGTCAAATTTGTATTAGGATGAAAATTCATTCGGACTTCATTTATTAGTATTATATCATCGTTATGATATAAAGGTCAGAGCTAATAGACTAATAAATTTATCATGATCTTTAAAGTAATTTCATATGTTATTTTTTCTTCGCATGGTTCAGTAACTAAAAATTTTAGCTAGTTGTTGCTTATTGCCATTAGTGCGTGAAATGAAGGTACATTCATTTTAAATAAAATTAATTTAAAATAACTAATTATACCTTAGTGTTCTTTCAAGTAGAGAGTAAAACAATTTGTTTCAAGAATTAGTCAAACAGTTGTTTTTTACATTGGCTTACAAAATAATTTGCTTAAAAAATAGCCAAAATTGTAACAGAATATCAAAAATTATATTATTTGGTCATTTATCTTTAATTTAAAAGAACAGAATTTTGGTTTAGAACCTTCTAGCTTTGCAAGTTTTTTATTTTTATAAGAATAAAAAGTAAACAAGTCAGTGATGAAACATTCAATGCAATGTTTTTTTTTCGGTGCAGTTTTAAAAAGAGGAGTACAATTCAATTTTTGCTGGTAAAAATTACTGTCAAACTTCATATATAAAAAATACACAGAGTTTTTTTATAGATGGAGTTTGACAGTAGTGTTCACGGCGAAAACTAATGAATTCGCTTACGCTGCCACCTGGTTATTGATTCACCTTCGGGTAATCTCATGACGAAAATTACTAAAACGCTGAGAAAGAAATATGTACATTTTGTTTTTTATTTTACAAATCATATTTAGCTATCAAAAACCAAGAAGTACAATAGGAGATCATAATTTCTGACTTCAAGCATCTCCTTAATCAAACTTCTAATAATGTGATACTGAATTAAAATAAAAATCAATCGTAGTATAGCTAGTTACTTAAAAGACTACGAAAAATGTATTAATCAGTATATTAAAAAAATTTATAAAATCGCACAAAGGTTTAGTTTTTCGCTAATGTTTCGAAAATTATTCTGCACAAACACATACACTTATAACCCTGAAGCAACACGATGAAGGCGAATTAGTTACCAAGTGGCAGAATAGGCGAATTCACAATTTTTTGCTGGTAGAAATTACTGTCGAACTTCATATATAAAAAATATACACAGATTTTTTTATACACGGAGTTTGACCGTAGTGTTTACGGTAAAAATTAATGAGTCCGCTTACGCTGCGTCCTGGTAATTAATTCGCCTTGAACACGATCAAGTTTTCCACTCATACTGCTTGTTAAAATTCAATGAAATCGGCTGTGACGTAGGCTGCATGCATCTTGAAAGCAATTTTTTTTGTCAAGATGCAAAAACTCATGACGGCAAATTTTTTGTAAAAACAAAAATGAAGAATGGTTCAAGAAATCTGTAATTAGCTGTTTTCTTGAACGTTAATAAAAACACTCAACTTGAAAGAAAATTGAAAGCAAGCTCGTTTAAAATTTTAAAAATGTGAATGTATTGAAATTTGAAATGAAAAACTCGATTGTGTAACTCTTAAGTAAACGATCGGTAGAGGAATTAAATTCTAATCAACTGAAGTGTAGAGTATTTCTTTAGAGACTTTACGAAAAAAGTTATTAAGCAACAAAATGTAAAAACGACGCTCAAGTTTATAAGTTTAGTTTTGGCTTATATCTCGAAAACTATTGAAAATACCTCTCAAAATATGTACAAGTTTTAGAAACACTTGCATTCAGATGATATGTCGCTGCAAAGTTTTGCTAATTAAAAATCATAAAGCTTTAATCTAATCAGAAAAGGTTTTTAACAAACACTCATTAAAATTGTAACAAACTTTTTGTCACCTTCACTTTTATAAAAATAAAGGTGCTGCACGTAAGATATATATCGTTTATATCGAGATAAATTTTAGTTATCCGAAAATTTTTAACTTAACAAATTTTAACTTAAATCTGTACAAAATTTGCAACCTAGCTCAATAGAAAATAGGGGACAAATATATGTTGTTGATACTTACGTCCAGTCATATCTCAAGAAAATTTGACGAATAGTGCCATATTTTCGTTAGGACTAATTAATAGAGTACAAAATTACCTTTTCAATACTTAGTACAAATTGTTTTTTGTTTTTTCAATTTTATTATATCATTATCAAAAATTTGTTTACATTTTTCATGTTATCCACATCGGTATTTTCTTCTAACCACTAAGTACATTCTTTTATCATATACCAATTAAAAAATTAACTTTTTAACGTGAGTGTTTTCGTACATTAGAAATTTTTGCTGGCTAATAACTTATTTCATACAGTTGTTTAAAAAACGAGCTATACCACGATCGATTTTTATTCTCTATCGATCACATATACAGGTAAACATATTTACACGTATATAAGCTTTCGAGAAATGAGCAAAAAGTTTAAATTTAACCAAATTAGAAAACCAATTAGAAAATTCGCTGCTTAATAACTTTTTTGCTAGAGTCTTGAAGAAATACCACGATCGACTCGTACTTTTGAACTTTATCGTTCCTATGCATCGGTATGCGTACACGCAGAATAGTAACTAAGTTATTTATGAAACACGTGTGTATGGCACGTGTAGTTTGTTCACATTTTTTTACATGCACATGTTGTTTGTTTACATTTTGCTGAATACATATACAAGTAGCATGATAAGTTTTTTTGTAAATACTCCTTCTTTGCAACTCTGTTGAAAAATGTAGGATTTTGCTTAACCCAACGTTTATACATGATATAAATTTGTGTTGATATATTAAGCTGGCTACAGACAACGCAATTTGTTTCTGCAACACGTTTCACATTCAGGTTTCATGTTTTGACACAAACACAGTGAAACAAACGCAATCTCAGTTCTGTTATTCTATATCATAACATTAACATCGCGCGGAAAGGAAGATGCAAAAATGAATTCTGTTTTTAACTTTTTCAATGCTTGCGTTTATATAAACATTATATTCAATTAATAATTTTTCAAATACTGCTGCTTTTATAATTTTATTTTTATATTTATCACTTTTCACATCCCATTTTGTTCTTTCTTAATTACTTAGATGTTTACAGCTTGCTGATTGTCAATGTACTAAACACAGAAAATAATGAAACAGCGATACAAACAATGCAATCTGTTTCAATGCAACCAGAAAATATCAAAACATTTTGATATTAATTAAACCTGGATTGCAACCTGAAGTGAAACCTGAAACACGAATTCAGACGACGCAATCTGTAAATGAAACAGGTTTCAGAAACAGATTGCGTTGTCTGTACCTAGCTTATTAACAAAACGTCAGCAGATCAGCTGTTAAGTTTTGGTTTATATAAGTGTATAGACGAACACGTATTTTATTTATTATCATGATAAATCATAATTTGTTTTTCGTCGTCAAGGTAGGTTATTATTCACCTGCAAACTTCTGCCAAAGATTTTCTCCTTTTTAGTAAAGATTTTCTCCTTAATAATATGTCCACACGTATAACAACCAAGAAAATAAAAAAATAATAATGCATGCCAAAAAGAAATGACAATTTATTGACATTTATTATCAAGACAAAGTTGTCTGAGCTGGAGGATTGACAAAATTGTCTTAACGTTGCAATGACACTAATAAGAGGAGTGTAAACCTGATAAATTTTTGTCTTGAGAAGAGTCAAATCATTGTCAAGACAAAAATTACGAATATATGTATATTAAACTTACCTAGAGCCTATACCTGATAAATTTTTGTCCCTATACCTGATAAAGTCAAATCATTGTCAAGACAAAAATGTATCAGGTATAGGCTCTAGGTAAGTTTAATATACATAATATACGTTAATAAATAAGTGGTCGTTAAAAATTTATTACTTTAGTCTGCAATTAGGGCTGCCTTTTTGACACACTCAGTCTAGCAAGAAACAATTGGTCTGTTCAGTAACTAAAAATCATGAATTAAGAAAACAACAAGAATATGTTGTGTGACGTAGACATAGAATATATCTGGTAAACAAACAACAGTTCTGTATGGAAAGTGTATCATAGTTAAAGTAAGAGAGCCAATAATTTCTTATATTTTTTACAACAAACACTCATTCTACTATGTCGTAGAAGCGCAGTAAAAATATTCTTTGAATGGCTGAATGCGCAATCTTGTTTCTTGATCCATGACTAAAACTTGTTAGTCCATTTTTTCAATTCTCTGGTAATGTCATCGGAATTTTTACACAAAACAAAATTAACATGAAACTAGTTACTTGCAAAATTGAATAGTGTAAAATCGGTCTTACTAGAATCTGTGCATAAATTAGGGGTGCCAGAAAAATTTGATAAGAAATCGGTACTTTTGCACAAAAATATCAGGCTTATCGACACTTTATTATTTAGAAAATCATCAAACGCAATAAAAACCAATAAAACATATTTTTATTAACAAAAAGTGTCAAAAAATTTATCGTGTTAAAAATATATGTTCAAAATGGAAGTGTTTTAATATTTCAGTTAAAAGTTGACACAGTTGTTTAGCGTTTTGTTGTGTTTTACTTTTTAAATTAACTCTTTACCCAAACATTTTATTAATTTCAAAAAATGCCCTCTATTCATAAATTCAGTTAAATAAAGTTCATCGATTTTTATCAAATTACTTAGTACAGTTCTTAAAAGCCTTTCCATATGGCTGTATAGGTTGTGTATTACTGTTGACTCACCTTAAAATATTCTGTTTATACTTTTAAGAATTTCTAGTTTATATTTAAAAAGGATAAATCAATTTGATTTGGTTCGTTTAATTTTTTTTATAATTTTTTTGCTGTATCGATTTGATCAACATTAGCTGAAAATAAGAGTAACTTCTTAACGCCTCATAGAAATCTAGTACTCAAACAACTACTGCTTCAAGCGACAGCCATCGTGTTTGACTTCGGTGCAATAATTAATGTTTCTGGTAATTTTTTAATGTTTTGAAATTGGTGAAGTCTTTCTGTATTTAAAGACAATTTGATTTTTTCACTGCATTGTCTTCTTTTATCAATCGGAAGAAATAATCTATATTTGTAAAATTCACATATATGTGGAACCAAACACAATTACTTGGTGTTGCATAGATCGGTTGCTTCATTGACGCCAGCAAGGACTTTTTATCTTCTAATAGCGCAAATATAGTTAAAAACTGTTTTTCACTTAACAGAAAAGAAGCCTTGGAAGAAGTGCCGCTATTTTTAATGTTACAAGTATTCTAGTGTTGTCCAAAATTAAAGATTATTCTAAACAAACAAAGCTACATACGTTGTTACAGTGTTTATCAACAAATCGGCATTTTTGGAGCCAAAATCGGCATATTAATAAATTTGAGGCAAAAAATCGGCAAAAATGGCAGTCCTGACATGAATACTCGAAAAACTTGCAAGCAGGGGTGCCAGAAAATTTTAACCAAAATTCGGCACTTTTGCGTAAAAAAAATCGACAAAAATCAGCAAGTTAAAAAATACATTTTTAACCCTTATCGGTTGTAAGTCACCTCTGACGTGACAACAGTACTTTTCTGCAACGGTCGTATGGCACGTGTGAAGTGACAAGGCGAATTATGTCGAAACATACTGTCTATTGATGAGATTTGTTTTTAAAATGCATTCATTTCTTCAATTTACCGTTACCATTTGAAAATACGTATTTACCGTTACCGGTACAAAAAATAAATAATTTGTAACAAAACTGAAAAGAAATGAATATAAATGTATAATAACATACTATTGTTTTTTTTTTTCATATTTGTTAAAAATAACTACAACCTGGTGAGAATCAAACGAGTGAAAAGTCGCGTCCGATAAGGGTTAATACAACAAAAAAGAATTTTATTCACCAAAAGTATTAAATAATTTATAATTTTTTACAAGATTTATATTGAAAATAAAAATGTTTTAATATTTTAATTACAAGTTCTACATCAAAATTGATGCAGCTATTTACAATTTTGTATATTTCGTTTTTGTAATGTTTTGATTCCTATATTAATTCTTTAACCAACGAGCCTAAATATACCTCATTAAATCTCATAAAATGCATTCTATTAATAAATTCCGTTGAGTCACTTTAAAATATTTTGTTTATACTATGTATAAACAATTTCAGAAATTAATTGGGTTATTTCCGCCAGTATAAATTAAACTGTTGTTGAAATTTTCGGTAGAAACCGTCGTCTCTGGCTGTATACTTCGTACGTTTGGCGAGCGCTTTCGATGTGATAACATCATTTTCAAGCCACGTGTTTATTAAAAATGCAGAGATAGTGTTAAAAATAGATAGTGTTAAGAGTAAAAGGTGGTGGGTTTAGGTAACTTGTGTCCGTTTAAATGTTGTGCAGGTAGGTAAATAGGTGAATAGTTTAATATTTGGGTCTTTTATTATTAGATAGGTAAGTGTGACCGTCTGTGGGTGTTTTTCGTTTGTAAGAGTGTTTTAGTAGTTTTAATGGTGTAAAAATCGTGTCAGAGGTTGTGTTTACCTGTTCGTTAATAAAATCTCTGTTAAACGTTCGTGTTTTGTAAATTTCCATGTTTTCAAGAATGTCTAGTCTTCGGCCTTTTTTACTTGGGTGTAATACAGTCATACATTCATCTATATCCTTTGATTCGTGTCCATGTGTGTTAAGGTGTTTTGCGAAATTGGAGTCTTCCCTTTTCCTTTTGTATGATCGTATGTGTTCTGTAAACCTTGTTTTTAATGTTCGTCCAGTTTGTCCGATGTATGTATTGTTGCAGGTACAAGTAAGTCTGTATACTCCGCTGGTGCTAAATTTATCGGTTGTTTCTATTGATGTCTTGAGATTGTTGCGTAGAGTGTTGGTCGTTTCCGGAAAAGGTTAGTTAATCTATATATTTCTGGTCCTGTGTACGTAAAGATGTGTCGTCGTGTTGCGTCGATTGTTTCCTTGTTTCTTTCTTGTTATTTTTGTTGTTGTATTGTCTGAGTAATTTGTCGATGGTTGTGTGGTTGTAACCGTTATTTTTAGCTATGGTGTAAATTTTATCGAGTTCTTTGTTATATTTATCTGGAGCGAGCGGTACTATTTTAAGTCTGTGAATCATATGTCTAAATGCTGCGAGTTTATGTTGAGTAGGATGGTTTGAGGAGCTGTGGATAGTTGTGTCTGTAATAGTTGGCTTTCTATAAATGTCAAAGTTTAATGTATCACTTCCGCGTGTTATTGATATGTCAAGATAATGTAAAGTTCTGTTTTGCTCTTTTTCCATTGTGTATGTCATTTTGTTATGTATTATGTTTAAATCTATAAGAATTTGTTCGGCGTTGTCTCTTTCTAGGATGCATATTATGTCGTCTACGTATCTGTAGTAATGGGTTATTTTATGTTTTTCCATCAGTTTTTTGATATGTAGTTGTTATAAATGTTGCATGAAAATCTCTGTGAAGATTGCAGATGTTGGGTTTCCCATGCCGAGTCCATCAGGTAGTTTATAGAAGTTATTATTGAATCTAAAGTAGTTTTCTTTTAATATCGTCTTTGCAATATCCATTATTTCGTTGATATATTGATTGTCGTATAGGTTGGAAAGTGTGTTACGTAGGATAGTCGTGTGTGGGTATTGATGTATATAGATCCTTTATGTCGGAGGAAACGAGTCTCGTATTATCAGTGATTTTGATGTCCTTAATTTTGTTTATGAGGTCTTGTGTATTTCGTAACATGTATATGTTCTGCAAATTTATTTTCACTTTTAAGAATGTGGTGAGGTGTTTGGCTAAGTTATATGCAGGCACAGGTTTGTAATTTACTACAGGTCTGATTGGAATGTTTTCTTTATGAATTTTGGGTTGTGCTCTGAGTGTAGGGGGTCCTGGGTTCATGTTCATGTATATGTATAATTTTCCGTCCGTAAACGTTTTGCAGCGTTTTAGTAGGCTTCGTATTTCCCTTTGGAATGAATCGGTTGGGTCATTCTTGAATTTTGTGCATTTTGCTTTTTGTATGAATTGTTGTGTTTTATCTATATAGTCTTTCTTGTGCATTATTACAGTTGTGTTCCCTTTGTCTGCTTTAGTAAGTAATTGATTATTATTTCGAAGTTTTGCTTTTATCTGTCTAGTAGTTTTTTGTTCGTCGCGATTAGTTTTAGATGCAGTGTGTTCTTTTATTGTTTTTTCAAGTACATCGGCTATCTTGTGTGTCATGTGTTCTTGTCGGTCCGTTGGTAAGTGTGTAATAGTAGCTTCGGCGCCTACAATTTGGTTTTCAATTGTTTTTTGTATTTTGTCAAAAGGTAGATTATGTTTTAGTCACTTCTCCATAAGTCTTGTTTCATTGTCGGTGAATTCTATGTTTGTCAGGTTTTTCACCCGCATATTTGCTATTGTCTTGCGTAGTTGTAGTGTCTTGTTAGTCAGTCTAGTTAATAGTACCTTAGCTTGACTAGCTGTATCTGGTATGAAATTAATTAGTTATTTCCGCCATTATAAATTAAACTGTTGTTGAAATTTTCGGTAGAAACAGTCGTCTCTGGCTGTATACTTCGTACGTTTGGCGAGCGCTTTCGATGTGATAACATCATATTCAAGCCACGTGTTTATTAAAACTGAAGAGATAGTGGTAAAAATAGATAGTGTTAAGAGTAAAAGGTGGTGGGTTTAGGTAACTTGTGCCCGTTTAAATGTTGTGCAGGTAGGTAAATAGATGAATAGTTTAATATTTGGGTCTTTTATTTTAGATATGTAAGTGTGACCGTCTGTGGGTGTTTTTCCTTTGTAAGAGTGTTTTAGTAATTTTAATGGTGTAAAAATCGTGTCAGAGGTTGTGTTTACCTGTTCGTTAATAATATCTCTGTTAAACGTTTGTGTTTTGTAAATTTCAATGTTTTCAAGAATGTCTAGTCTTCGTCCTTTTTTACTTGGGTGTAGTACAGTCATACATTCATCTATTTCCTTTGGTTCGTGTCCATGTGTGTTAAGGTGTTTTGCGAAATTGGAGTCTTCCCTTTTCCTTTTGTATGATCGTATGTGTTCTGTAAACCTTGTTTTTAATGTTAATGTTAGATGCAGTGTGTTCTTTTATTCGGGGTTGTCATGAAATCCAAGTCGGATTTGATAATTATCGCTTTTGAAATCCGATATTGGATTCATTTGGAGTCATGAAAACATGAAATAAAATCAATATTCGAATCAGGTGTTTTCTGTTTTTGCTCTATTGTTTACAATTTTAAGTGCATTTTTTTGCAAAATTTTCCAAATTGTACTTAAATATTGCTAAAAGTTGTGTTTTTTAACCGACTTCAAAAAAAGAAGGAGTTTATACAATTCGGCTTAATGTTGCTTTTTTTATATTTGTGCCTCCAGAACTCAGTCATTTCTGATCCGATTTTGAAAATTTTTGGTGATATGATAGATTATGCTTACAGATTGGTCTCGTTTTAAAAACAGTTCATAAAATTACAAATTAAAGGGTGCACCAATAGTTCATTTAATTTGGTATATGGCCATACTTTTAAACAGTTGTAGACAATTGAAATTTACAAAGAACCTGTTTTACTTACTCCTCTATAATAACAAGTATAAAATTTAGATTTGGAAATAAACGGGTGTCCCATTAGTTGATATAATATGGTGGATGTGGCCGGACTTTTGAACCATTGTAGACAGACAGCTGAAATTTAAAAGGGACATGTTTTGCTAAGTCCGCTATAACAAGAAGCTTTGGATGTTCCCAAAATTAATGTAATTTGTTCTATATGGCCGTATTTTTTGAACCGTTGTATACAAACCACCTTAATTTTAGACAGAATGTCCACTACTTTATTTGGTATAATTATATTATAAATTAAATAGTTGATGTAATTTGATGTATATGGGCAAACTGTTGAACCGTTAGAGACATATATATATATATATATATATATATATATATATATATATATATATATATATATATATATATATATATATTTATATTTATACCACACAGGTGGTATAGTATTAAGAACTTCTCGAAAAGCCTCTATGTTTAAACGATAAGAGGCTTAATACTATTGAAGGACTTTTGCAACGTTCAAATATACCACCTGTGTTGCAGTTAGCAGCCACGTTACGCTTTTTAGTTGAAGGATCTTATCAGAGGTCTGTTGGCAAGGAATCCAGTATAAGTTTTGGTAGAAGCACTGTATCAACAGTGTTGCACGGTTTGCTCGTGGCTATCGAGCGTTACGTTTGCCTGCAGTAAAAAGTAAAATTAATACTCGTATGTTACTTTTAACTTTTTTATTTACTTACATTTTTGCAAATTATTTAACTGTAATAAATAAAAACATTTATTAATTAATTCCGTCAGCTATTAACCTCTTGTTTTACTTCCAATAAAAAAAACGATAATATTGGATTCTATGACACCTAAAACCAATAAAATTTCAAGTTCGAACACAAAACCGATAACTTGGATTTCATGACACCAAAGTGATTTTTTTTGTCGGTTTTAAATCCAATTCCAATAAAATTGGATTCCATGACAACCCCGATTGTTTTTTCAAGTACATCGGCTATCTTGTGTCTCATGTGTTCTTGTCGGTCCGTTGGTAAGTGTGTAATAGTAGCTTCGGCGTTTACAATTTGGGTTTCAATTGTTTTTTGTATTTTGTCAAAAGGTAGATTATGTTTTAGTCCCTTCTCCATAAGTCTTGTTTCATTGTCGGTGAATTCTATGTTTGTCAGGTTTTTCACCCGTGGGTAAAATTCTGAGTTTGTACGTTTTTCAGCCTGTTTATTGAGTTTTATAAATTTTCTTTCCATCCGCTTGTATTTGTCAGTCATCTGATTTTGTATCCTTCCATGTAAGTTGTGTAAAAATGTGGGAAATAAATGGTAAAGATTATGTCTTGTTAACAAGTCTGTTACTTTTAAATGAATATAATAAGTTTGTCTTTTTTAATATAAAGTGAGCGTATCTCAGTTTTTCTCCATGTCAGTTGGGCTACACGCTTTGCGCGTTGGGAAGCGTATGTTTGGTTCGTAATGTTAAATCGTATATTTGCTAATGTCTTGTGTAGTTGTAGTGTCTTGTTAGTCAGTCTAGTTAATAGTACCCTAGCTTGACTAGCTGTATCTGGTATTAAATTAATTGGGTTATTTCCGGCAGTATAAATTAAACTGTTGTTGAAATTTTCGGTAGAAACCGTCGTCTCTGGCTGTATACTTCGTACGTTTGGCGAGCGCTTTCGATGTGATAACATCATTTTCAAGCCACGTGTTTATTAAAACTGAAGAGATAGTGTTAAAAATAGATAGTGTTAAGAGTGTTTAAGTTGTCTGCTTTAGTAAGTAATAGATTATTATTTCGAAGTTTTGCTTTTATCTGTTTAGTAGTTTTTTGTTCGTCGCGATTAGTTCTGTTCTTTTATTGTTTTTTCAAGTACAACGGCTATCTTGTGTCTCATGTGTTCTTGTCGGTCCGTTGGTAAGTGTGTAATAGTAGCTTCGGCGTCTACAATTTGGGTTTCAATTGTTTTTTGTATTTTGTCAAAAGGTAGATTATGTTTTAGTCACTTCTCCATAAGTCTTGTTTCATTGTCGGTGAATTCTATGTTTGTCAGGTTTTTCACCCGTATATTTGCTATTGTCTTGTGTAGTTTTAGTGTCTTGTTAGTCAGTCTAGTTAATAGTACCTTAGCTTGACTAGCTGTATCTGGAATTAAATTAATTGGGTTATTTCCGCCAGTATAAATTAAACTGTTGTTGAAATTTTCGGTAGAAACCGTCGCACAGAGGAGTATTCGACCCAAAAAGCTGGCCAAAAAGGCAAAAATTATTTTGATGAAATCCTAAGAAAAAATTACGCAGATCGATAGAGAACAAAATTCTACATCATATCGTGCAATTTAAAGGGTGTAAGTTAAGATTTGTAGTTGTGGGACGCTGTTAAATTCAGGAAAGTGAAGAAAATTGCATGCGTTTTTATTGAATTTTTTCGATTTCAAGATATTTATATGATATTTTTTTATGGCTAAACGAATTGAGGTATTACATTGATTTTTTTTTGCCTGAAAGATTTCATCAGCAGCTATTTTCAATATTTAAAAAGAAAGAATTATCTTAAGTATTTATTTTTAAAATTTTAATTATAAAAAAAACTGTGTATTTATATATATTAATTCTTACCAAAAACAAAAAAGGAAAAGCTTTTTGAAAGTGAAGGTAGCTGTTGTACAAATAATGTTATATACCACAATAAAATATGAAATCTCTAATTTAAGAAAAAAGAAAAGAAGTTTGCGCAAGTTTGCGCCATTATTTTTGGTGATTTTTTGAAAATTGTACCTTTTTTCTATTTTTACTCATAAGGCACTTTTTCTTACACTTTATTGTCGTCATAAACTTTTGTGTTTTTCGAATTATTGCTGTAAAATATTATTTAATCACTTTTAGCAACTACCAACATGATGGATTACCTGCCCTTAAAAAAGGAATTTCTTTCAATTCAGTTTTTACTTTATAAATTCAAATTTACTAACTGTAAGTTAACCCAGGCATATACACCTATTAAACTGTTTTTGTTTATATGCGGTCTATATAACACTTCATCGTCTTCAAGATACTTTATTTCTTCTGAAAATATAGTTAGATATAAACATACCTAATTTAAAAGGGTAACAAATCAAAATTACATTTAAAAACAGTGCAGGGATATAAAAAATGCACCAAGTATCAGGTTATTACCTAAGGAAAAGAAAAATGCACTTTGAAAAATATACATATATGGCTTATTGCGCAATAAGAGTTTTGCAACTTTGAGAGATAACATGGAAAAAATGTACACAAGATTTGAGTTATTCCAAATAGTACAGGAATCTATTGCTAGAATCATTGACGAATAGTTGCAGTTTTTAGCTAGTAAATTGTGTGTGATTTCAGAATGCCAAGGAGATGGGGATATACTAGCAATAAAGCAGTGTGTTATAAATTTCAAAAAGTATTGGTGTTTAGCACAACGAAAAGAGGACCGATAAGCAGGTACGCTAAATGGCTGGAAGAAACTGTGACAATATCAGTATTTGGCAGTTCATCTTCAGGGCGACCAAAAAAAGAATTTAAAGAAGCAAGTGAAAGAACAAAACGAAGAAAAACGCATGGAATTATAACATAATATGGAAAAAATGTACACAAGATTTGAGTTATTCCAAATAGTACAGGAATCTATTGCTAGAATCATTGACGAATAGTTGCAGTTTTTAGCTAGTAAATTGTGTGTGATTTCAGAATGCCAAGGAGATGGGGATATACTAGCAATAAAGCAGTGTGTTATAAATTTCAAAAAGTATTGGGGTTTAGCACAACGAAAAGAGGACCGATATTTAAGCAGGTATGCTAAATGGCTGGAAGAAACTGTGACAATATCAGTATTTGGCAGTTCATCTTCAGGGCGACCAAAAAAAGAATTTAAAGAAGCAAGTGAAAGAACAAAACGAAGAAAAACGCAAGGAATTCGTCAGTAATTAACAACAGGGAAGATCGAATTTGCTGCATCAATGAGCTAGAGAGCAGCGGGACATAGTGATGCGGCTAAATTAATAATGGATATAACACGATCTCCAAGAAAAGCAAACATTTTCAAGCGATCGTTAACAACTTCCGAGGTCCGAGTTAATAAGCTTTCAGCGGAGGGTGCTTTAGCATTGTTTATAAATGCTGATTTTACGAAAAACCAATATGAATATTATACAATGCCAACAAAAATATATATCCATGCTACTCATTGCTAAAAAATGACATCAGCGGAAGTTAAGCTGCAATCTCTCTTCGGCCACACAGCAACATGCTTATGTACACACCTTGATGATGTATTACCGCAGTTGGATTATGAAGAACTTCAGTTTCTTGAGAAGGTTTTGAGCAGTGACCGTTTTTTAAGCTGCAATACACAAAAAAACTTTTTTATCAGATACTATTCAACTACTACTTCCTGATACAGATGATAATGCATGACATTATCAAAATTTTGAATTTTTAAATTAGTTTATTTCTTTCATGTGATGAGTATTTAATAATATAAAATAAATATCAGAGGTAACATGTTTTTGCTTATTTGGTTGTTTATTCCTTATAGAAAGCCAAGCTACGAGACCAATTTTTTTAAAAATTTAATATTGGATAAATTATAATTTTGAGAAAGGAGACGTTGTAAAATCCATAAAAAGCTATGTTTTATTTCCCTGTATCTACACAACTACAATAGTTCGACTATCTAAATTTAATTTGACTTACTCTGAATAAAGTACAGTTGCAAACGAAATTTTGTCGGAATGCGAGGGGGAGACCGGCATACATAATAATAAATAATTTTTCTATAAATACACAACAACCTTTTTTTTATCAAACTAAAGCTAAAACTATCAAAAAAATTAAACTTTTAAAACAAAACCCACGCTTAATAATTTTGGCCAGCTTTTTGGGTCAAATACTCCTCTGTGCGTCGTCTCTGGCTGTATACTTCGTACGTTTGGCGAGCGCTTTCGATGTGATAACATCATTTTCAAGCCACGTGTTTATTAAAACTGAAGAGATAGTGTTAAAAATAGATAGTGTTAAGAGTAAAAGGTGGTGGGTTTAGGTAACTTGTGCCCGTTTAAATGTTGTGCAGGTAGGTAAATAGGTGAATAGTTTAATATTTGGGTCTTTTATTATTAGATAGGTAAGTGTGACCGTCTGTGGGTGTTTTTCGTTTGTAAGAGTGTTTTAGTAATTTTAATGGTGTAAAAATTGTGTCAGAGGTTGTGTTTACCTGTTCGTTAATAATATCTCTGTTAAACGTTCGTGTTTTGTATTTTCCATGTTTTCAAGAATGTCTAGTCTTCGTCTTTTTTTACTTGGGTGTAATACAGTCATACATTCATCTATTTCCTTTGGTTCGTGTCCATGTGTGTTAAGGTGTTTTGCGAAATTGGAGTCTTCCCTTTTCATTTTGTATGATCGTATGTGTTCTGTAAACCTTGTTTTTAATGTTCGTCCAACATTTAGAACAACTACATAACAAAAAACTGATGGAAAAACATAAAATAACTCATTACTACAGATACGTAGACGACATAATATGCATCCTAGAAAGAGACAACGCCGAACAAATTCTTATAGATTTAATAATGAGGTATATTCAATAATGAGGTATATTTAGGCTCGTTGGCTAAAGAATTAATATAGGAATCAAAACATTACAAAAACGAAATATACAAAATTGTAAATAGCTGCATCAATTTTGATGTAGAACTTGTAATTAAAATATTAAAACATTTTTATTTTCAATATAAATCTTGTAAAAAATTATAAATTATTTAATACTTTTGGTGAATAAAATTCTTTTTTGTTGTATTAACCCTTATCGGACGCGACTTTTCACACGTTTGATTCTCACCAGGTTGTAGTTATTTTTAACAAATATGAAAAAAAAACAATAGTATGTTATTATACATTTATATTCATTTCTTTTCAGTTTTGTTACAAATTATTTATTTTTTGTACCGGTAACGGTAAATACGTATTTTCAAATGGTAACGGTAAATTGAAGAAATGAATGCATTTTAAAAACAAATCTCATCAATAGACAGTATGTTTCGACATAATTCGCCTTGTCACTTCACACGTGCCATACGACCGTTGCAGAAAAGTACTGTTGTCACGTCAGAGGTAACTTACAACCAATAAGGGTTAAAAATGTATTTTTTAACTTGCTGATTTTTGTCGATTTTTTTTACGCAAAAGTGCCGAATTTTGGTTAAAATTTTCTGGCACCCCTGCTTGCAAGTTTTTCGAGTATTCATGTCAGGACTGCCATTTTTGCCGATTTTTTGCCTCAAATTTATTAATATGCCGATTTTGGCTCCAAAAATGCCGATTTGTTGATAAACACTGTAACAACGTATGTAGCTTTGTTTGTTTAGAATAATCTTTAATTTTGGACAACACTAGAATACTTGTAACATTAAAAATAGCGGCACTTCTTCCAAGGCTTCTTTTCTGTTAAGTGAAAAACAGTTTTTAACTATATTTGCGCTATTAGAAGATAAAAAGTCCTTGCTGGCGTCAATGAAGCAACCGATCTATGCAACACCAAGTAATTGTGTTTGGTTCCACATATATGTGAATTTTACAAATATAGATTATTTCTTCCGATTGATAAAAGAAGACAATGCAGTGAAAAAATCAAATTGTCTTTAAATACAGAAAGACTTCACCAATTTCAAAACATTAAAAAATTACCAGAAACATTAATTATTGCACCGAAGTCAAACACGATGGCTGTCGCTTGAAGCAGTAGTTGTTTGAGTACTAGATTTCTATGAGGCGTTAAGAAGTTACTCTTATTTTCAGCTAATGTTGATCAAATCGATACAGCAAAAAAAATTATAAAAAAGATTAAACGAACCAAATCAAATTGATTTATCCTTTTTAAATATAAACTAGAAATTCTTAAAAGTATAAACAGGTGAGTCAACAGTAATACACAACCTATACAGCCATATGGAAAGGCTTTTAAGAACTGTACTAAGTAATTTGATAAAAATCGATGAACTTTATTTAACTGAATTTATGAGCATTTTTTGAAATTAATAAAATGTTTGGGTAAAGAGTTAATTTAAAAAGTAAAACACAACAAAACGCTAAACAACTGTGTCAACTTTTAATTGAAATATTAAAAGACTTCCATTTTGAACATATATTTTTAACACGATAAATTTTTTGACACTTTTTGTTAATAAAAATATGTTTTATTGGTTTTTATTGCGTTTGATGATTTTCTAAATAATAAAGTGTCGATAAGCCTGATATTTTTGTGCAAAAGTACCGATTTGTTAGCAAATTTTTCTGACACCCCTAATTTATGCACAGATTCTAGTAAGACCGATTTTACACTATTCAATTTTGCAAGTAACTAGTTTCATGTTAATTTTGTTTTGTGTAAAAATTCCGATGACATTACCAGAGAATTGAAACAATGGACTAACAAGTTTTAGTCATGGATCAAGAAACAAGATTGCGCATTCAGCCATTCAAAGAATATTTTTACTGCGCTTCTACGACATAGTAGAATGAGTGTTTGTTGTAAAAAATATAAGAAATTATTGGCTCTCTTACTTTAACTATGATACACTTTCCATACACAACTGTTGTTTGTTTACCAGATATATTCTATGTCTACGTCACACAACATATTGTTGTTGTTTTCTTAATTCATGATTTTTAGTTACTGAACAGACCAATTGTTTCTTGCTAGACTGAGTGTGTCAAAAAGGCAGCCCTAATTGCAGACTAAAGCAATAAATTTTTAACGACCACTTATTTATTAACGTACGAATATATGTATATTAAACTTACCTAGAGCCTATACCTGATACGTTTTTGTCTTGACAATGATTTGACTTTTCTCAGGACAAAAATTTATCTAGGTAAGTTTAATATACATATATTCGTAATTTTTGTCTTGACAATGATTTGACTTTTCTCAAGACAAAAATTTATCAGGTTTACACTCCTCTTATTAGTGTCATTGCAACGTTAAGACAATTTTGTCAATCCTCCAGCTCAGACAACTTTGTCTTGTCAATAAATTGTCATTTCTTTTTGGCATGCATTATTATTTTTTTATTTTCTTGGTTGTTATACGTGTGGACATATTATTAAGGAGAAAATCTTTATTGAAAAGGAGAAAATCTTTGGCAGAAATTTGCAGGTGGATAATAACCTACCTTCACAACGAAAAACAAATTATGATTTGTCATGATAATAAATAAAATACGTCTTCGTCTATACACTTATATGAACCAAAACTTAACAGCTGATCTGCTGACGTTTTGTTAATAAGCTAGCTACAGACAACGCAATCTGTTTCTGAAACCTGTTTCATTTACAGACTGCGTCGTCTGAATTCGTGTTTCAGGTTTCACTTCAGGTTGCAATCCAGGTTTAATTAATATCAAAATGTTTTGATATTTTCTGGTTGCATTGAAACAATTTGCATTGTTTGTATCGCTGTTTCATTATTTTCTGTGTTTAGTACATTGACAATCAGCAAGCTGTAAACATCTAAGTAATTAAGAAAGAACAAAATGGGATGTGAAAAGTGATAAATATAAAAATAAAATTATAAAAGCAGCAGTATTTGAAAAATTATTAATTGAATATAATAATGTTTATATAAACGCAAGCATTGAAAAAGTTAAAAACAGAATTCATTTTTGCATCTTCCTTTCCGCCCGATGTTAATGTTATGATATAGAATAACAGAACTGAGATTGCGTTTGTTTCACTGTTGGTTTCAGTGTTTGTTTCAAAACATGAAACCTGAATGTGAAACGTGTTGCAGAAACAAATTGCGTTGTCTGTAGCTAGCTTAATATATCAACACAAATTTATATCAGGTATAAACGTTGGGTTAAGCAAAATCCTAAATTTTTTAACAGAGTTGCAAAGAAGGAGTATTTACAAAAAAAAACTTATCATGCTACTTGTATATGTATTCAGCAAAATGTAAACAAACAACATGTGCATGTAGAAAAATGTGAACAAACTACACGTGCCATACACACGTGTTTCATAAATAACTTAGTTACTATTCTGCGTGTACGCATACCGATGCATAGGAACGATAAAGTTCAAAAGTACGAGTCGATCGTGGTATTTCTTCAAGACTCTAGCAAAAAAGTTATTAAGCAGCGAATTTTCTAATTGTAAAAATTTGGTTAAATTTAAACTTTTTGCTCATTTCTCGAAAGCTTATATACGTGTAAATATGTTTACCTGTATATGTGATCGATAAGAATAAAAATCGATCGTGGTGTAGTTCGTTTTTTAAACAACTGTATGAAATAAGTTATTAGCCAGCAAAATTTTCTAATGTACGAAATCACTCACGTTAAAAAGTTAATTTTTTAATTGGTATATGATAAAAGAATGTACTTATGGTTAGAAGAAAATACCGATGTGGATAACATGGTTCAAATATGAAAAATGTAAACAAATTTTTGATAATGATATAATAAAATTGAAAAAACAAAAAACAATTTGTACCAAGTATTGAAAAGGTAATTTTGTACTCTATTAATTAGTCCTAACGAAAATATGGCACCATTCGTCAAATTTTCTTGAGATATGACTGGACGTAAGTATCAACAACATATATTTGTCCCCTATTCTCTATTGAGCTAGGTAGCAAATTTTGTACAGATTTAAGTTAAAATTTGTTAAGTTAAAAATTAAAAAATAACTAAAATTTATCTCGATATAAACGATGTATATCTTACGTGCAGCACCTTTATTTTTATAAAAGTGAAGGTGACAAAAAGTTTGTTACAATTTTAATGAGTGTTTGTTAAAAAGCTTTTCCGATTAGATTAAAGCTTTAATTAGATTAAAGCTTTATGATTTTTAATTAGCAAAACTTTGCAGCGACATATCATCTGAATGCAAGTGTTTCTAAAACTTGTACATATTTTGAAAGGTATTTTCAATAGTTTTCGAGATATATGCCAAAACTAAACTTATAAACTTAAGCGTCGTTTTTACATTTTGTTGCTTAATAACTTTTTTCGTAAAGTCTCTAAAGAAATACTCTACACTTCAGTTGATTAGAATTTAATTCCTCTACCGATCGTTTACTTAAGAGTTACACAATCGAGTTTTTCATTTCAAATTTCAATACATTCACATTTTTAAAATTTGAAACGAGCTTGCTTTCAATTTTCTTTCAAGTTGAGTGTTTTTATTAACGTTCAAGAAAACAGCTAATTACAGATTTCTTGAACCATTCTTCATTTTTGTTTTTACAAAAATTTGCCGTCATGACTTTTTGCATTTTGACAAAAAAATTGCTTTCAAGATGCATGCAGCCTACGTCACAGCCGATTTCATTGAATTTTAACAAGCAGTATGAGTGGAAAACTTGATCGTGTTCAAGGCGAATTAATTACCAGGACGCAGCGTAAGCGGATTCATTAATTTTTACCGTAAACACTACGGTCAAATCCCGTATATAAAAAAATCTGTGTATATTTTTTATATATGAAGTTCGACAGTAATTTCTACCAGCAAAAAATTGTGAATTCGCCTATTCTGCCACTTGGTAACTAATTCGCCTTCATCGTGTTGCTTCAGGGTTATAAATGTATGTGTTTGTGCAGAATAATTTTCGAAACATTAGCGAAAAACTAAACCTTTGTGCGATTTTATAAATTTTTTTAATATACTGATTAATACATTTTTCGTAGTCTTTCAAGTAACTAGCTATACTACGATTGATTTTTATTTTAATTCAGTATCACATTATTAGAAGTTTGATTAAGGAGATGCTTGAAGGCAGAAATTATGATCTCCTATTGTACTTCTTGGTTTTTGATAGCTAAATATGATTTGTAAAAAAAAAACAAAATGTACATCTTTGTTTCGCAGCGTTTTAGTAATTTTCGTCATGAGATTACCCGAAGGTGAATCAATAACCAGGTGGCAGCGTAAGCGAATTCATTTTCGCCGTGAACACTACTGTCAAACTCCATCTATAAAAAAACTCTGTGTGTTGTGTCTGTCATAGTTGGCTTTCTATAAATGTCAAAGTTTAATGTATCACTTCCTCGTGTTATTGATATGTCAAGATAATGTAAAGTTCTGTTTTGCTCTTTTTACATTGTGTATGTCATTTTGTTATGTATTATGTTTAAGTCTATAAGTATTTGTTCGACGTTGTCTCTTTCTAGGATGCATGTTATGTCGTCTACGTATCTGTAGTAATGGGTTATTTTATGTTTTTCCATCAGTTTTTTGATATGTAGTTGTTATAAATGTTGCATGAAAATCTCTGTGAAGATTGCAGATGTTGGGTTTCCCATGCCGAGTCCATCAGGTAGTTTATAGAAGTTATTATTGAATCTAAAGTAGTTTTGTTTTAATATCGTCTTTGCAATATCCATTATTTCGTTGATATATTGATTGTCGTATAGGTTGGAAAGTGTGTTACGTAGGATAGTCAAAGTTTCGTGTGTGGGTATAATTAAATATTGAGACAAAGATTTTATAAAAGAATCTTTATTTATTATAAAATATTTATTATAAAAATTAAATATGTGTGTATTCTTGAAAGAACTTCAAACGAGTGAAAAAGAAAAACTTCTATAGTTATAAAGAAAAATATTTTCTTTCAATATCAATAAAATCAAAAGTACTTTGATTAATTTCTTTCAAGTAAATTATTTAATTGTAGGTTAATATGATTATTAACAGGTATTGATGTATATAGATCCTTTATGTCGAAGGAAACGAGTCTCGTATTATCAGTGATTTTGATGTCCTTAGTTTTGTTTATGAGGTTTTGTGTATTTCGTAACATGTATATGTTCTGCAAATTTATTTTCTCTTTTAAGAATGTGGTGAGGTGTTTGGCTAAGTTATATGCAGGCGCAGGTTTGTAATTTACTACAGGGCTGATAATAAAAGATTTTTTTAGTTATATTATTTTATGTACCTATAATATATTGTCGTACAAAAAATTATAATATAAAATAATTAAAAATTCGTTTTTGGATATATGTACTAGTACGTAGATACATATTTTCTGTTTATATTTACAATTTTAATTCAATTATTTTTCACAATCCCACGAAAAAATTAGACATTGCATTAAAAAGTATTTGCCATATAAAGACTTAGTTTTGCGAAAGCCATTTTTTGTTACATGCTAGAAGTTGTAATTGAAATAGTTCTTTACGTTACAACAGAATATATTAAATATTTACTAATGGTCGTTATAAATTCCTGTAATAATCAATGTAATCGATTCTCAGGAATTGATTATAAAAATCTCATACCTTGTTCAAACATTACATAAAATTATAAGAAAATTAAATTTGTTTGCTAGAAATAATGGGTTGATCATATCTATAATGCGTAATAGCCAGGCCACATCTGAAGAATTTATAAATTGATGAAAGTCAAATTTGTATTAGGATGAAAATTCATTCGGACTTCATTTATTAGTATTATATCATCGTTATGATATAAAGATCAGAGCTAATAGACTAATAAATTTATCATGATCTTTAAAGTAATTTCATATGTTATTTTTTCTTCGCATGGTTCAGTAACTAAAAATTTTAGCTAGTTGTTGCTTATTGCCATTAGTGCGTGAAATGAAGGTACATTCATTTTAAATAAAATTAATTTAAAATAACTAATTATACCTTAGTGTTCTTTCAAGTAGAGAGTAAAACAATTTGTTTCAAGAATTAGTCAAACAGTTGTTTTTTACATTGGCTTACAAAATAATTTGTTTAAAAAATAGCCAAAATTGTAACAGAATATCAAAAATTATATTATTTGGTCATTTATCTTTAATTTAAAAGAACAGAATTTTGGTTTAGAACCTTCTAGCTTTGCAAGTTTTTTATTTTTATAAGAATAAAAAGTAAACAAGTCAGTGATGAAACATTCAATGCAATGTTTTTTTTTCGGTGCAGTTTTAAAAAGAGGAGTACAATTCAATTTTTGCTGGTAAAAATTACTGTCAAACTTCATATATAAAAAATACACAGAGTTTTTTTATAGATGGAGTTTGACAGTAGTGTTCACGGCGAAAACTAATGAATTCGCTTACGCTGCCACCTGGTTATTGATTCACCTTCGGGTAATCTCATGACGAAAATTACTAAAACGCTGAGAAAGAAATATGTACATTTTGTTTTTTTTTTTACAAATCATATTTAGCTATCAAAAACCAAGAAGTACAATAGGAGATCATAATTTCTGACTTCAAGCATCTCCTTAATCAAACTTCTAATAATGTATTACTGAATTAAAATAAAAATCAATCGTAGTATAGCTAGTTACTTAAAAGACTACGAAAAATGTATTAATCAGTATATTAAAAAAATTTATAAAATCGCACAAAGGTTTAGTTTTTCGCTAATGTTTCGAAAATTATTCTGCACAAACACATACACTTATAACCCTGAAGCAACACGATGAAGGCGAATTAGTTACCAAGTGGCAGAATAGGCGAATTCACAATTTTTTGCTGGTAGAAATTACTGTCGAACTTCATATATAAAAAATATACACAGATTTTTTTATACACGGAGTTTGACCGTAGTGTTTACGGTAAAAATTAATGAGTCCGCTTACGCTGCGTCCTGGTAATTAATTCGCCTTGAACACGATCAAGTTTTCCACTCATACTGCTTGTTAAAATTCAATGAAATCGGCTGTGACGTAGGCTGCATGCATCTTGAAAGCAATTTTTTTTGTCAAGATGCAAAAACTCATGACGGCAAATTTTTTGTAAAAACAAAAATGAAGAATGGTTCAAGAAATCTGTAATTAGCTGTTTTCTTGAACGTTAATAAAAACACTCAACTTGAAAGAAAATTGAAAGCAAGCTCGTTTCAAATTTTAAAAATGTGAATGTATTGAAATTTGAAATGAAAAACTCGATTGTGTAACTCTTAAGTAAACGATCGGTAGAGGAATTAAATTCTAATCAACTGAAGTGTAGAGTATTTCTTTAGAGACTTTACGAAAAAAGTTATTAAGCAACAAAATGTAAAAACGACGCTCAAGTTTATAAGTTTAGTTTTGGCTTATATCTCGAAAACTATTGAAAATACCTCTCAAAATATGTACAAGTTTTAGAAACACTTGCATTCAGATGATATGTCGCTGCAAAGTTTTGCTAATTAAAAATCATAAAGCTTTAATCTAATCAGAAAAGGTTTTTAACAAACACTCATTAAAATTGTAACAAACTTTTTGTCACCTTCACTTTTATAAAAATAAAGGTGCTGCACGTAAGATATATATCGTTTATATCGAGATAAATTGTAGTTATCCGAAAATTTTTAACTTAACAAATTTTAACTTAAATCTGTACAAAATTTGCAACCTAGCTCAATAGAAAATAGGGGACAAATATATGTTGTTGATACTTACGTCCAGTCATATCTCAAGAAAATTTGACGAATAGTGCCATATTTTCGTTAGGACTAATTAATAGAGTACAAAATTACCTTTTCAATACTTAGTACAAATTGTTTTTTGTTTTTTCAATTTTATTATATCATTATCAAAAATTTGTTTACATTTTTCATATTTGAACCATGTTATCCACATCGGTATTTTCTTCTAACCACTAAGTACATTCTTTTATCATATACCAATTAAAAAATTACCTTTTTAACGTGAGTGTTTTCGTACATTAGAAATTTTTGCTGGCTAATAACTTATTTCATACAGTTGTTTAAAAAACGAGCTATACCACGATCGATTTTTATTCTCTATCGATCACATATACAGGTAAACATATTTACACGTATATAAGCTTTCGAGAAATGAGCAAAAAGTTTAAATTTAACCAAATTAGAAAACCAATTAGAAAATTCGCTGCTTAATAACTTTTTTGCTAGAGTCTTGAAGAAATACCACGATCGACTCGTACTTTTGAACTTTATCGTTCCTATGCATCGGTATGCGTACACGCAGAATAGTAACTAAGTTATTTATGAAACACGTGTGTATGGCACGTGTAGTTTGTTCACATTTTTCTACATGCACATGTTGTTTGTTTACATTTTGCTGAATACATATACAAGTAGCATGATAAGTTTTTTTGTAAATACTCCTTCTTTGCAACTCTGTTGAAAAATGTAGGATTTTGCTTAACCCAACGTTTATACCTGATATAAATTTGTGTTGATATATTAAGCTGGCTACAGACAACGCAATTTGTTTCTGCAACACGTTTCACATTCAGGTTTCATGTTTTGACACAAACACAGTGAAACAAACGCAATTTCAGTTCTGTTATTCTATATCATAACATTAACATCGCGCGGAAAGGAAGATGCAAAAATGAATTCTGTTTTTAACTTTTTCAATGCTTGCGTTTCTATAAACATTATTATATTCAATTAATAATTTTTCAAATACTGCTGCTTTTATAATTTTATTTTTATATTTATCACTTTTCACATCCCATTTTGTTCTTTCTTAATTACTTAGATGTTTACAGCTTGCTGATTGTCAATGTACTAAACACAGAAAATAATGAAACAGCGATACAAACAATGCAATCTGTTTCAATGCAACCAGAAAATATCAAAACATTTTGATATTAATTAAACCTGGATTGCAACCTGAAGTGAAACCTGAAACACGAATTCAGACGACGCAATCTGTAAATGAAACAGGTTTCAGAAACAGATTGCGTTGTCTGTACCTAGCTTATTAACAAAACGCCAGCAGATCAGCTGTTAAGTTTTGGTTCATATAAGTGTATAGACGAACACGTATTTTATTTATTATCATGATAAATCATAATTTGTTTTTCGTCGTCAAGGTAGGTTATTATTCACCTGCAAACTTCTGCCAAAGATTTTCTCCTTTTTAGTAAAGATTTTCTCCTTAATAATATGTCCACACGTATAACAACCAAGAAAATAAAAAAATAATAATGCATGCCAAAAAGAAATGACAATTTATTGACATTTATTATCAAGACAAAGTTGTCTGAGCTGGAGGATTGACAAAATTGTCTTAACGTTGCAATGACACTAATAAGAGGAGTGTAAACCTGATAAATTTTTGTCTTGAGAAGAGTCAAATCATTGTCAAGACAAAAATTACGAATATATGTATATTAAACTTACCTAGAGCCTATACCTGATAAATTTTTGTCCCTATACCTGATAAAGTCAAATCATTGTCAAGACAAAAATGTATCAGGTATAGGCTCTAGGTAAGTTTAATATACATAATATACGTTAATAAATAAGTGGTCGTTAAAAATTTATTACTTTAGTCTGCAATTAGGGCTGCCTTTTTGACACACTCAGTCTAGCAAGAAACAATTGGTCTGTTCAGTAACTAAAAATCATGAATTAAGAAAACAACAAGAATATGTTGTGTGACGTAGACATAGAATATATCTGGTAAACAAACAACAGTTCTGTATGGAAAGTGTATCATAGTTAAAGTAAGAGAGCCAATAATTTCTTATATTTTTTACAACAAACACTCATTCTACTATGTCGTAGAAGCGCAGTAAAAATATTCTTTGAATGGCTGAATGCGCAATCTTGTTTCTTGATCCATGACTAAAACTTGTTAGTCCATTTTTTCAATTCTCTGGTAATGTCATCGGAATTTTTACACAAAACAAAATTAACATGAAACTAGTTACTTGCAAAATTGAATAGTGTAAAATCGGTCTTACTAGAATCTGTGCATAAATTAGGGGTGCCAGAAAAATTTGATAAGAAATCGGTACTTTTGCACAAAAATATCAGGCTTATCGACACTTTATTATTTAGAAAATCATCAAACGCAATAAAAACCAATAAAACATATTTTTATTAACAAAAAGTGTCAAAAAATTTATCGTGTTAAAAATATATGTTCAAAATGGAAGTGTTTTAATATTTCAATTAAAAGTTGACACAGTTGTTTAGCGTTTTGTTGTGTTTTACTTTTTAAATTAACTCTTTACCCAAACATTTTATCAATTTCAAAAAAATGCCCTCTATTCATAAATTCAGTTAAATAAAGTTCATCGATTTTTATCAAATTACTTAGTACAGTTCTTAAAAGCCTTTCCATATGGCTGTATAGGTTGTGTATTACTGTCGACTCACCTTAAAATATTCTGATTATACTTTTAAGAATTTCTAGTTTATATTTAAAAAGGATAAATCAATTTGATTTGGTTCGTTTAATTTTTTTTATAATTTTTTTTGCTGTATCGATTTGATCAACATTAGCTGAAAATAAGAGTAACTTCTTAACGCCTCATAGAAATCTAGTACTCAAACAACTACTGCTTCAAGCGACAGCCATCGTGTTTGACTTCGGTGCAATAATTAATGTTTCTGGTAATTTTTTAATGTTTTGAAATTGGTGAAGTCTTTCTGTATTTAAAGACAATTTGATTTTTTCACTGCATTGTCTTCTTTTATCAATCGGAAGATCGGTTGCTTCATTGACGCCAGCAAGGACTTTTTATCTTCTAATAGCGCAAATATAGTTAAAAACTGTTTTTCACTTAACAGAAAAGAAGCCTTGGAAGAAGTGCCGCTATTTTTAATGTTACAAGTATTCTAGTGTTGTCCAAAATTAAAGATTATTCTAAACAAACAAAGCTACATACGTTGTTACAGTGGTTATCAACAAATCGGCATTTTTGGAGCCAAAATCGGCATATTAATAAATTTGAGGCAAAAAATCGGCAAAAATGGCAGTCCTGACATGAATACTCGAAAAACTTGCAAGCAGGGGTGCCAGAAAATTTTAACCAAAATTCGGCACTTTTGCGTAAAAAAAATCGACAAAAATCAGCAAGTTAAAAAATACATTTTTAACCCTTATCGGTTGTAAGTTACCTCTGACGTGACAACAGTACTTTTCTGCAACGGTCGTATGGCACGTGTGAAGTGACAAGGCGAATTATGTCGAAACATACTGTCTATTGATGAGATTTGTTTTTAAAATGCATTCATTTCTTCAATTTACCGTTACCATTTGAAAATACGTATTTACCGTTACCGGTACAAAAAATAAATAATTTGTAACAAAACTGAAAAGAAATGAATATAAATGTATAATAACATACTATTGTTTTTTTTTCATATTTGTTAAAAATAACTACAACCTGGTGAGAATCAAACGAGTGAAAAGTCGCGTCCGATAAGGGTTAATACAACAAAAAAGAATTTTATTCACCAAAAGTATTAAATAATTTATAATTTTTTACAAGATTTATATTGAAAATAAAAATGTTTTAATATTTTAATTACAAGTTCTACATCAAAATTGATGCAGCTATTTACAATTTTGTATATTTCGTTTTTGTAATGTTTTGATTCCTATATTAATTCTTTAGCCAACGAGCCTAAATATACCTCATTAAATCTCATAAAATGCATTCTATTAATAAATTCCGTTGAGTCACTTTAAAATATTTTGTTTATACTATAAACAATTTCAGAAATTAATTGGGTTATTTCCGCCAGTATAAATTAAACTGTTGTTGAAATTTTCGGTAGAAACCGTCATCTCTGGCTGTATACTTCGTACGTTTGGCGAGCGCTTTCGATGTGATAACATCATTTTCAAGCCACGTGTTTATTAAAAATGCAGAGATAGTGTTAAAAATAGATAGTGTTAAGAGTAAAAGGTGGTGGGTTTAGGTAACTTGTGTCCGTTTAAATGTTGTGCAGGTAGGTAAATAGGTGAATATTTGGGTCTTTTATTATTAGATAGGTAAGTGTGACCGTCTGTGGGTGTTTTTCGTTTGTAAGAGTGTTTTAGTCGTTTTAATGGTGTAAAAATCGTGTCAGAGGTTGTGTTTACCTGTTCGTTAATAAAATCTCTGTTAAACGTTCGTGTTTTGTAAATTTCCATGTTTTCAAGAATGTCTAGTCTTCGGCCTTTTTTACTTGGGTGTAATACAGTCATACATTCATCTATATCCTTTGATTCGTGTCCATGTGTGTTAAGGTGTTTTGCGAAATTGGAGTCTTCCCTTTTCCTTTTGTATGATCGTATGTGTTCTGTAAACCTTGTTTTTAATGTTCGTCCAGTTTGTCCGATGTATGTGTTGTTGCAGGTACAAGTAAGTCTGTATACTCCGCTGGTGCTAAATTTATCGGTTGTTTCTATTGATGTCTTGAGATTGTTGCGTAGAGTGTTGGTCGTTTTTAGCGTTGTGTGTAAACCTTCTTTCCGGAAAAGGTTAGTTAATCTATATATTTCTGGTCCTGTGTACGTAAAGATGTGTCGTCGTGTTGCGTCGATTGTTTCCTTGTTTCTTTCTTGTTATTTTTGTTGTTGTATTGTCTGAGTAATTTGTCGATGGTTGTGTGGTTGTAACCGTTATTTTTAGCTATGGTGTAAATTTTATCGAGTTCTTTGTTATATTTATCTGGAGCGAGTGGTACTATTTTAAGTCTGTGAATCATATGTCTAAATGCTGCGAGTTTATGTTGAGTAGGATGGTTTGAGGAGCTGTGGATAGTTGTGTCTGTAATAGTTGGCTTTCTATAAATGTCAAAGTTTAATGTATCACTTCCGCGTGTTATTGATATGTCAAGATAATGTAAAGTTCTGTTTTGCTCTTTTTCCATTGTGTATGTCATTTTGTTATGTATTATGTTTAAATCTATAAGAATTTGTTCGGCGTTGTCTCTTTCTAGGATGCATATTATGTCGTCTACGTATCTGTAGTAATGGGTTATTTTATGTTTTTCCATCAGTTTTTTGATATGTAGTTGTTATAAATGTTGCATGAAAATCTCTGTGAAGATTGCAGATGTTGGGTTTCCCATGCCGAGTCCATCAGGTAGTTTATAGAAGTTATTATTGAATCTAAAGTAGTTTTGTTTTAATATCGTCTTTGCAATATCCATTATTTCGTTGATATATTGATTGTCGTATAGGTTGGAAAGTGTGTTACGTAGGATAGTCGTGTGTGGGTATTGATGTATATAGATCCTTTATGTCGGAGGAAACGAGTCTCGTATTATCAGTGATTTTGATGTCCTTAATTTTGTTTATGAGGTCTTGTGTATTTCGTAACATGTATATGTTCTGCAAATTTATTTTCACTTTTAAGAATGTGGTGAGGTGTTTGGCTAAGTTATATGCAGGCACAGGTTTGTAATTTACTACAGGTCTGATTGGAATGTTTTCTTTATGAATTTTGGGTTGTGCTCTGAGTGTAGGGGGTCCTGGGTTCATGTTCATGTATATGTATAATTTTCCGTCCGTAAACGTTTTGCAGCGTTTTAGTAGGCTTCGTATTTCCCTTTGGAATGAATCGGTTGGGTCATTCTTGAATTTTGTGCATTTTGCTTTTTGTATGAATTGTTGTGTTTTATCTATATAGTCTTTCTTGTGCATTATTACAGTCGTGTTCCCTTTGTCTGCTTTAGTAAGTAATTGATTATTATTTCGAAGTTTTGCTTTTATCTGTCTAGTAGTTTTTTGTTCGTCGCGATTAGTTTTAGATGCAGTGTGTTCTTTTATTGTTTTTTCAAGTACATCGGCTATCTTGTGTGTCATGTGTTCTTGTCGGTCCGTTGGTAAGTGTGTAATAGTAGCTTCGGCGCCTACAATTTGGTTTTCAATTGTTTTTTGTATTTTGTCAAAAGGTAGATTATGTTTTAGTCACTTCTCCATAAGTCTTGTTTCATTGTCGGTGAATTCTATGTTTGTCAGGTTTTTCACCCGCATATTTGCTATTGTCTTGCGTAGTTGTAGTGTCTTGTTAGTCAGTCTAGTTAATAGTACCTTAGCTTGACTAGCTGTATCTGGTATGAAATTAATTAGTTATTTCCTCCATTATAAATTAAACTGTTGTTGAAATTTTCGGTAGAAACAGTCGTCTCTGGCTGTATACTTCGTACGTTTGGCGAGCGCTTTCGATGTGATAACATCATATTCAAGCCACGTGTTTATTAAAACTGAAGAGATAGTGGTAAAAATAGATAGTGTTAAGAGTAAAAGGTGGTGGGTTTAGGTAACTTGTGCCCGTTTAAATGTTGTGCAGGTAGGTAAATAGATGAATAGTTTAATATTTGGGTCTTTTATTTTAGATAGGTAAGTGTGACCGTCTGTGGGTGTTTTTCCTTTGTAAGAGTGTTTTAGTAATTTTAATGGTGTAAAAATCGTGTCAGAGGTTGTGTTTACCTGTTCGTTAATAATATCTCTGTTAAACGTTTGTGTTTTGTAAATTTCAATGTTTTCAAGAATGTCTAGTCTTCGTCCTTTTTTACTTGGGTGTAATACAGTCATACATTCATCTATTTCCTTTGGTTCGTGTCCATGTGTGTTAAGGTGTTTTGCGAAATTGGAGTCTTCCCTTTTCATTTTGTATGATCGTATGTGTTCTGTAAACCTTGTTTTTAATGTTCGTCCAACATTTAGAACAACTACATAACAAAAAACTGATGGAAAAACATAAAATAACTCATTACTACAGATACGTAGACGACATAATATGCATCCTAGAAAGAGACAACGCCGAACAAATTCTTATAGATTTAATAATGAGGTATATTCAATAATGAGGTATATTTAGGCTCGTTGGCTAAAGAATTAATATAGGAATCAAAACATTACAAAAACGAAATATACAAAATTGTAAATAGCTGCATCAATTTTGATGTAGAACTTGTAATTAAAATATTAAAACATTTTTATTTTCAATATAAATCTTGTAAAAAATTATAAATTATTTAATACTTTTGGTGAATAAAATTCTTTTTTGTTGTATTAACCCTTATCGGACGCGACTTTTGATTCTCACCAGGTTGTAGTTATTTTTAACAAATATGAAAAAAAAAACAATAGTATGTTATTATACATTTATATTCATTTCTTTTCAGTTTTGTTACAAATTATTTATTTTTTGTACCGGTAACGGTAAATACGTATTTTCAAATGGTAACGGTAAATTGAAGAAATGAATGCATTTTAAAAACAAATCTCATCAATAGACAGTATGTTTCGACATAATTCGCCTTGTCACTTCACACGTGCCATACGACCGTTGCAGAAAAGTACTGTTGTCACGTCAGAGGTGACTTACAACCGATAAGGGTTAAAAATGTATTTTTTAACTTGCTGATTTTTGTCGATTTTTTTTACGCAAAAGTGCCGAATTTTGGTTAAAATTTTCTGGCACCCCTGCTTGCAAGTTTTTCGAGTATTCATGTCAGGACTGCCATTTTTGCCGATTTTTTGCCTCAAATTTATTAATATGCCGATTTTGGCTCCAAAAATGCCGATTTGTTGATAAACACTGTAACAACGTATGTAGCTTTGTTTGTTTAGAATAATCTTTAATTTTGGACAACACTAGAATACTTGTAACATTAAAAATAGCGGCACTTCTTCCAAGGCTTCTTTTCTGTTAAGTGAAAAACAGTTTTTAACTATATTTGCGCTATTAGAAGATAAAAAGTCCTTGCTGGCGTCAATGAAGCAACCGATCTATGCAACACCAAGTAATTGTGTTTGGTTCCACATATATGTGAATTTTACAAATATAGATTATTTCTTCCGATTGATAAAAGAAGACAATGCAGTGAAAAAATCAAATTGTCTTTAAATACAGAAAGACTTCACCAATTTCAAAACATTAAAAAATTACCAGAAACATTAATTATTGCACCGAAGTCAAACACGATGGCTGTCGCTTGAAGCAGTAGTTGTTTGAGTACTAGATTTCTATGAGGCGTTAAGAAGTTACTCTTATTTTCAGCTAATGTTGATCAAATCGATACAGCAAAAAAAAATTATTAAAAAAATTAAACGAACCAAATCAAATTGATTTATCCTTTTTAAATATAAACTAGAAATTCTTAAAAGTATAAACAGAATATTTTAAGGTGAGTCAACAGTAATACACAACCTATACAGCCATATGGAAAGGCTTTTAAGAACTGTACTAAGTAATTTGATAAAAATCGATGAACTTTATTTAACTGAATTTATGAATAGAGGGCATTTTTTGAAATTAATAAAATGTTTGGGTAAAGAGTTAATTTAAAAAGTAAAACACAACAAAACGCTAAACAACTGTGTCAACTTTTAATTGAAATATTAAAACACTTCCATTTTGAACATATATTTTTAACACGATAAATTTTTTGACACTTTTTGTTAATAAAAATATGTTTTATTGGTTTTTATTGCGTTTGATGATTTTCTAAATAATAAAGTGTCGATAAGCCTGATATTTTTGTGCAAAAGTACCGATTTCTTATCAAATTTTTCTGGTACCCCTAATTTATGCACACATTCTAGTAAGACCGATTTTACACTATTCAATTTTGCAAGTAACTAGTTTCATGTTAATTTTGTTTTGTGTAAAAATTCCGATGACATTACCAGAGAATTGAAAAAATGGACTAACAAGTTTTAGTCATGGATCAAGAAACAAGATTGCGCATTCAGCCATTCAAAGAATATTTTTACTGCGCTTCTACGACATAGTAGAATGAGTGTTTGTTGTAAAAAATATAAGAAATTATTGGCTCTCTTACTTTAACTATGATACACTTTCCATACACAACTGTTGTTTGTTTACCAGATATATTCTATGTCTACGTCACACAACATATTGTTGTTGTTTTCTTAATTCATGATTTTTAGTTACTGAACAGACCAATTGTTTCTTGCTAGACTGAGTGTGTCAAAAAGGCAGCCCTAATTGCAGACTAAAGCAATAAATTTTTAACGACCACTTATTTATTAACGTACGAATATATGTATATTAAACTTACCTAGAGCCTATACCTGATACGTTTTTGTCTTGACAATGATTTGACTTTTCTCAGGACAAAAATTTATCTAGGTAAGTTTAATATACATATATTCGTAATTTTTGTCTTGACAATGATTTGACTTTTCTCAAGACAAAAATTTATCAGGTTTACACTCCTCTTATTAGTGTCATTGCAACGTTAAGACAATTTTGTCAATCCTCCAGCTCAGACAACTTTGTCTTGTCAATAAATTGTCATTTCTTTTTGGCATGCATTATTATTTTTTTATTTTCTTGGTTGTTATACGTGTGGACATATTATTAAGGAGAAAATCTTTATTAAAAAGGAGAAAATCTTTGGCAGAAATTTGCAGGTGGATAATAACCTACCTTCACGACGAAAAACAAATTATGATTTGTCATGATAATAAATAAAATACGTCTTCGTCTATACACTTATATGAACCAAAACTTAACAGCTGATCTGCTGACGTTTTGTTAATAAGCTAGCTACAGACAACGCAATCTGTTTCTGAAACCTGTTTCATTTACAGACTGCGTCGTCTGAATTCGTGTTTCAGGTTTCACTTCAGGTTGCAATCCAGGTTTAATTAATATCAAAATGTTTTGATATTTTCTGGTTGCATTGAAACAATTTGCATTGTTTGTATCGCTGTTTCATTATTTTCTGTGTTTAGTACATTGACAATCAGCAAGCTGTAAACATCTAAGTAATTAAGAAAGAACAAAATGGGATGTGAAAAGTGATAAATATAAAAATAAAATTATAAAAGCAGCAGTATTTGAAAAATTATTAATTGAATATAATAATGTTTATATAAACGCAAGCATTGAAAAAGTTAAAAACAGAATTCATTTTTGCATCTTCCTTTCCGCCCGATGTTAATGTTATGATATAGAATAACAGAACTGAGATTGCGTTTGTTTCACTGTTGGTTTCAGTGTTTGTTTCAAAACATGAAACCTGAATGTGAAACGTGTTGCAGAAACAAATTGCGTTGTCTGTAGCTAGCTTAATATATCAACACAAATTTATATCAGGTATAAACGTTGGGTTAAGCAAAATCCTAAATTTTTTAACAGAGTTGCAAAGAAGGAGTATTTACAAAAAAAAACTTATCATGCTACTTGTATATGTATTCAGCAAAATGTAAACAAACAACATGTGCATGTAGAAAAATGTGAACAAACTACACGTGCCATACACACGTGTTTCATAAATAACTTAGTTACTATTCTGCGTGTACGCATACCGATGCATAGGAACGATAAAGTTCAAAAGTACGAGTCGATCGTGGTATTTCTTCAAGACTCTAGCAAAAAAGTTATTAAGCAGCGAATTTTCTAATTGTAAAAATTTGGTTAAATTTAAACTTTTTGCTCATTTCTCGAAAGCTTATATACGTGTAAATATGTTTACCTGTATATGTGATCGATAAGAATAAAAATCGATCGTGGTGTAGTTCGTTTTTTAAACAACTGTATGAAATAAGTTATTAGCCAGCAAAATTTTCTAATGTACGAAATCACTCACGTTAAAAAGTTAATTTTTTAATTGGTATATGATAAAAGAATGTACTTATGGTTAGAAGAAAATACCGATGTGGATAACATGGTTCAAATATGAAAAATGTAAACAAATTTTTGATAATGATATAATAAAATTGAAAAAACAAAAAACAATTTGTACCAAGTATTGAAAAGGTAATTTTGTACTCTATTAATTAGTCCTAACGAAAATATGGCACCATTCGTCAAATTTTCTTGAGATATGACTGGACGTAAGTATCAACAACATATATTTGTCCCCTATTCTCTATTGAGCTAGGTAGCAAATTTTGTACAGATTTAAGTTAAAATTTGTTAAGTTAAAAATTAAAAAATAACTAAAATTTATCTCGATATAAACGATGTATATCTTACGTGCAGCACCTTTATTTTTATAAAAGTGAAGGTGACAAAAAGTTTGTTACAATTTTAATGAGTGTTTGTTAAAAAGCTTTTCCGATTAGATTAAAGCTTTAATTAGATTAAAGCTTTATGATTTTTAATTAGCAAAACTTTGCAGCGACATATCATCTGAATGCAAGTGTTTCTAAAACTTGTACATATTTTGAAAGGTATTTTCAATAGTTTTCGAGATATATGCCAAAACTAAACTTATAAACTTAAGCGTCGTTTTTACATTTTGTTGCTTAATAACTTTTTTCGTAAAGTCTCTAAAGAAATACTCTACACTTCAGTTGATTAGAATTTAATTCCTCTACCGATCGTTTACTTAAGAGTTACACAATCGAGTTTTTCATTTCAAATTTCAATACATTCACATTTTTAAAATTTGAAACGAGCTTGCTTTCAATTTTCTTTCAAGTTGAGTGTTTTTATTAACGTTCAAGAAAACAGCTAATTACAGATTTCTTGAACCATTCTTCATTTTTGTTTTTACAAAAATTTTGCCGTCATGACTTTTTGCATTTTGACAAAAAAATTGCTTTCAGGATGCATGCAGCCTACGTCACAGCCGATTTCATTGAATTTTAACAAGCAGTATGAGTGGAAAACTTGATCGTGTTCAAGGCGAATTAATTACCAGGACGCAGCGTAAGCGGATTCATTAATTTTTACCGTAAACACTACGGTCAAATCCCGTATATAAAAAAATCTGTGTATATTTTTTATATATGAAGTTCGACAGTAATTTCTACCAGCAAAAAATTGTGAATTCGCCTATTCTGCCACTTGGTAACTAATTCGCCTTCATCGTGTTGCTTCAGGGTTATAAATGTATGTGTTTGTGCAGAATAATTTTCGAAACATTAGCGAAAAACTAAACCTTTGTGCGATTTTATAAATTTTTTTAATATACTGATTAATACATTTTTCGTAGTCTTTCAAGTAACTAGCTATACTACGATTGATTTTTATTTTAATTCAGTATCACATTATTAGAAGTTTGATTAAGGAGATGCTTGAAGGCAGAAATTATGATCTCCTATTGTACTTCTTGGTTTTTGATAGCTAAATATGATTTGTAAAAAAAAAACAAAATGTACATCTTTGTTTCGCAGCGTTTTAGTAATTTTCGTCATGAGATTACCCGAAGGTGAATCAATAACCAGGTGGCAGCGTAAGCGAATTCATTTTCGCCGTGAACACTACTGTCAAACTCCATCTATAAAAAAACTCTGTGTGTTGTGTCTGTCATAGTTGGCTTTCTATAAATGTCAAAGTTTAATGTATCACTTCCTCGTGTTATTGATATGTCAAGATAATGTAAAGTTCTGTTTTGCTCTTTTTACATTGTGTATGTCATTTTGTTATGTATTATGTTTAAGTCTATAAGTATTTGTTCGACGTTGTCTCTTTCTAGGATGCATGTTATGTCGTCTACGTATCTGTAGTAATGGGTTATTTTATGTTTTTCCATCAGTTTTTTGATATGTAGTTGTTATAAATGTTGCATGAAAATCTCTGTGAAGATTGCAGATGTTGGGTTTCCCATGCCGAGTCCATCAGGTAGTTTATAGAAGTTATTATTGAATCTAAAGTAGTTTTGTTTTAATATCGTCTTTGCAATATCCATTATTTCGTTGATATATTGATTGTCGTATAGGTTGGAAAGTGTGTTACGTAGGATAGTCAAAGTTTCGTGTGTGGGTATAATTAAATATTGAGACAAAGATTTTATAAAAGAATCTTTATTTATTATAAAATATTTATTATAAAAATTAAATATGTGTGTATTCTTGAAAGAACTTCAAACGAGTGAAAAAGAAAAACTTCTATAGTTATAAAGAAAAATATTTTCTTTCAATATCAATAAAATCAAAAGTACTTTGATTAATTTCTTTCAAGTAAATTATTTAATTGTAGGTTAATATGATTATTAACAGGTATTGATGTATATAGATCCTTTATGTCGAAGGAAACGAGTCTCATATTATCAGTGATTTTGATGTCCTTAGTTTTGTTTATGAGGTTTTGTGTATTTCGTAACATGTATATGTTCTGCAAATTTATTTTCTCTTTTAAGAATGTGGTGAGGTGTTTGGCTAAGTTATATGCAGGCGCAGGTTTGTAATTTACTACAGGGCTGATAATAAAAGATTTTTTTAGTTATATTATTTTATGTACCTATAATATATTGTCGTACAAAAAATTATAATATAAAATAATTAAAAATTCGTTTTTGGATATATGTACTAGTACGTAGATACATATTTTCTGTTTATATTTACAATTTTAATTCAATTATTTTTCACAATCCCACGAAAAAATTAGACATTGCATTAAAAAGTATTTGCCATATAAAGACTTAGTTTTGCGAAAGCCATTTTTTGTTACATGCTAGAAGTTGTAATTGAAATAGTTCTTTACGTTACAACAGAATATATTAAATATTTACTAATGGTCGTTATAAATTCCTGTAATAATCAATGTAATCGATTCTCAGGAATTGATTATAAAAATCTCATACCTTGTTCAAACATTACATAAAATTATAAGAAAATTAAATTTGTTTGCTAGAAATAATGGGTTGATCATATCTATAATGCGTAATAGCCAGGCCACATCTGAAGAATTTATAAATTGATGAAAGTCAAATTTGTATTAGGATGAAAATTCATTCGGACTTCATTTATTAGTATTATATCATCGTTATGATATAAAGATCAGAGCTAATAGACTAATAAATTTATCATGATCTTTAAAGTAATTTCATATGTTATTTTTTCTTCGCATGGTTCAGTAACTAAAAATTTTAGCTAGTTGTTGCTTATTGCCATTAGTGCGTGAAATGAAGGTACATTCATTTTAAATAAAATTAATTTAAAATAACTAATTATACCTTAGTGTTCTTTCAAGTAGAGAGTAAAACAATTTGTTTCAAGAATTAGTCAAACAGTTGTTTTTTACATTGGCTTACAAAATAATTTGTTTAAAAAATAGCCAAAATTGTAACAGAATATCAAAAATTATATTATTTGGTCATTTATCTTTAATTTAAAAGAACAGAATTTTGGTTTAGAACCTTCTAGCTTTGCAAGTTTTTTATTTTTATAAGAATAAAAAGTAAACAAGTCAGTGATGAAACATTCAATGCAATGTTTTTTTTTCGGTGCAGTTTTAAAAAGAGGAGTACAATTCAATTTTTGCTGGTAAAAATTACTGTCAAACTTCATATATAAAAAATACACAGAGTTTTTTTATAGATGGAGTTTGACAGTAGTGTTCACGGCGAAAACTAATGAATTCGCTTACGCTGCCACCTGGTTATTGATTCACCTTCGGGTAATCTCATGACGAAAATTACTAAAACGCTGAGAAAGAAATATGTACATTTTGTTTTTTTTTTTACAAATCATATTTAGCTATCAAAAACCAAGAAGTACAATAGGAGATCATAATTTCTGACTTCAAGCATCTCCTTAATCAAACTTCTAATAATGTATTACTGAATTAAAATAAAAATCAATCGTAGTATAGCTAGTTACTTAAAAGACTACGAAAAATGTATTAATCAGTATATTAAAAAAATTTATAAAATCGCACAAAGGTTTAGTTTTTCGCTAATGTTTCGAAAATTATTCTGCACAAACACATACACTTATAACCCTGAAGCAACACGATGAAGGCGAATTAGTTACCAAGTGGCAGAATAGGCGAATTCACAATTTTTTGCTGGTAGAAATTACTGTCGAACTTCATATATAAAAAATATACACAGATTTTTTTATACACGGAGTTTGACCGTAGTGTTTACGGTAAAAATTAATGAGTCCGCTTACGCTGCGTCCTGGTAATTAATTCGCCTTGAACACGATCAAGTTTTCCACTCATACTGCTTGTTAAAATTCAATGAAATCGGCTGTGACGTAGGCTGCATGCATCTTGAAAGCAATTTTTTTTGTCAAGATGCAAAAACTCATGACGGCAAATTTTTTGTAAAAACAAAAATGAAGAATGGTTCAAGAAATCTGTAATTAGCTGTTTTCTTGAACGTTAATAAAAACACTCAACTTGAAAGAAAATTGAAAGCAAGCTCGTTTCAAATTTTAAAAATGTGAATGTATTGAAATTTGAAATGAAAAACTCGATTGTGTAACTCTTAAGTAAACGATCGGTAGAGGAATTAAATTCTAATCAACTGAAGTGTAGAGTATTTCTTTAGAGACTTTACGAAAAAAGTTATTAAGCAACAAAATGTAAAAACGACGCTCAAGTTTATAAGTTTAGTTTTGGCTTATATCTCGAAAACTATTGAAAATACCTCTCAAAATATGTACAAGTTTTAGAAACACTTGCATTCAGATGATATGTCGCTGCAAAGTTTTGCTAATTAAAAATCATAAAGCTTTAATCTAATCAGAAAAGGTTTTTAACAAACACTCATTAAAATTGTAACAAACTTTTTGTCACCTTCACTTTTATAAAAATAAAGGTGCTGCACGTAAGATATATATCGTTTATATCGAGATAAATTGTAGTTATCCGAAAATTTTTAACTTAACAAATTTTAACTTAAATCTGTACAAAATTTGCAACCTAGCTCAATAGAAAATAGGGGACAAATATATGTTGTTGATACTTACGTCCAGTCATATCTCAAGAAAATTTGACGAATAGTGCCATATTTTCGTTAGGACTAATTAATAGAGTACAAAATTACCTTTTCAATACTTAGTACAAATTGTTTTTTGTTTTTTCAATTTTATTATATCATTATCAAAAATTTGTTTACATTTTTCATATTTGAACCATGTTATCCACATCGGTATTTTCTTCTAACCACTAAGTACATTCTTTTATCATATACCAATTAAAAAATTACCTTTTTAACGTGAGTGTTTTCGTACATTAGAAATTTTTGCTGGCTAATAACTTATTTCATACAGTTGTTTAAAAAACGAGCTATACCACGATCGATTTTTATTCTCTATCGATCACATATACAGGTAAACATATTTACACGTATATAAGCTTTCGAGAAATGAGCAAAAAGTTTAAATTTAACCAAATTAGAAAACCAATTAGAAAATTCGCTGCTTAATAACTTTTTTGCTAGAGTCTTGAAGAAATACCACGATCGACTCGTACTTTTGAACTTTATCGTTCCTATGCATCGGTATGCGTACACGCAGAATAGTAACTAAGTTATTTATGAAACACGTGTGTATGGCACGTGTAGTTTGTTCACATTTTTCTACATGCACATGTTGTTTGTTTACATTTTGCTGAATACATATACAAGTAGCATGATAAGTTTTTTTGTAAATACTCCTTCTTTGCAACTCTGTTGAAAAATTTAGGATTTTGCTTAACCCAACGTTTATACCTGATATAAATTTGTGTTGATATATTAAGCTGGCTACAGACAACGCAATTTGTTTCTGCAACACGTTTCACATTCAGGTTTCATGTTTTGACACAAACACAGTGAAACAAACGCAATCTCAGTTCTGTTATTCTATATCATAACATTAACATCGCGCGGAAAGGAAGATGCAAAAATGAATTCTGTTTTTAACTTTTTCAATGCTTGCGTTTCTATAAACATTATTATATTCAATTAATAATTTTTCAAATACTGCTGCTTTTATAATTTTATTTTTATATTTATCACTTTTCACATCCCATTTTGTTCTTTCTTAATTACTTAGATGTTTACAGCTTGCTGATTGTCAATGTACTAAACACAGAAAATAATGAAACAGCGATACAAACAATGCAATCTGTTTCAATGCAACCAGAAAATATCAAAACATTTTGATATTAATTAAACCTGGATTGCAACCTGAAGTGAAACCTGAAACACGAATTCAGACGACGCAATCTGTAAATGAAACAGGTTTCAGAAACAGATTGCGTTGTCTGTACCTAGCTTATTAACAAAACGTCAGCAGATCAGCTGTTAAGTTTTGGTTCATATAAGTGTATAGACGAACACGTATTTTATTTATTATCATGATAAATCATAATTTGTTTTTCGTCGTCAAGGTAGGTTATTATTCACCTGCAAACTTCTGCCAAAGATTTTCTCCTTTTTAGTAAAGATTTTCTCCTTAATAATATGTCCACACGTATAACAACCAAGAAAATAAAAAAATAATAATGCATGCCAAAAAGAAATGACAATTTATTGACATTTATTATCAAGACAAAGTTGTCTGAGCTGGAGGATTGACAAAATTGTCTTAACGTTGCAATGACACTAATAAGAGGAGTGTAAACCTGATAAATTTTTGTCTTGGGAAGAGTCAAATCATTGTCAAGACAAAAATTACGAATATATGTATATTAAACTTACCTAGAGCCTATACCTGATAAATTTTTGTCCCTATACCTGATAAAGTCAAATCATTGTCAAGACAAAAATGTATCAGGTATAGGCTCTAGGTAAGTTTAATATACATAATATACGTTAATAAATAAGTGGTCGTTAAAAATTTATTACTTTAGTCTGCAATTAGGGCTGCCTTTTTGACACACTCAGTCTAGCAAGAAACAATTGGTCTGTTCAGTAACTAAAAATCATGAATTAAGAAAACAACAAGAATATGTTGTGTGACGTAGACATAGAATATATCTGGTAAACAAACAACAGTTCTGTATGGAAAGTGTATCATAGTTAAAGTAAGAGAGCCAATAATTTCTTATATTTTTTACAACAAACACTCATTCTACTATGTCGTAGAAGCGCAGTAAAAATATTCTTTGAATGGCTGAATGCGCAATCTTGTTTCTTGATCCATGACTAAAACTTGTTAGTCCATTTTTTCAATTCTCTGGTAATGTCATCGGAATTTTTACACAAAACAAAATTAACATGAAACTAGTTACTTGCAAAATTGAATAGTGTAAAATCGGTCTTACTAGAATCTGTGCATAAATTAGGGGTGCCAGAAAAATTTGATAAGAAATCGGTACTTTTGCACAAAAATATCAGGCTTATCGACACTTTATTATTTAGAAAATCATCAAACGCAATAAAAACCAATAAAACATATTTTTATTAACAAAAAGTGTCAAAAAATTTATCGTGTTAAAAATATATGTTCAAAATGGAAGTGTTTTAATATTTCAATTAAAAGTTGACACAGTTGTTTAGCGTTTTGTTGTGTTTTACTTTTTAAATTAACTCTTTACCCAAACATTTTATTAATTTCAAAAAATGCCCTCTATTCATAAATTCAGTTAAATAAAGTTCATCGATTTTTATCAAATTACTTAGTACAGTTCTTAAAAGCCTTTCCATATGGCTGTATAGGTTGTGTATTACTGTTGACTCACCTTAAAATATTCTGTTTATACTTTTAAGAATTTCTAGTTTATATTTAAAAAGGATAAATCAATTTGATTTGGTTCGTTTAATTTTTTTTATAATTTTTTTTGCTGTATCGATTTGATCAACATTAGCTGAAAATAAGAGTAACTTCTTAACGCCTCATAGAAATCTAGTACTCAAACAACTACTGCTTCAAGCGACAGCCATCGTGTTTGACTTCGGTGCAATAATTAATGTTTCTGGTAATTTTTTAATGTTTTGAAATTGGTGAAGTCTTTCTGTATTTAAAGACAATTTGATTTTTTCACTGCATTGTCTTCTTTTATCAATCGGAAGAAATAATCTATATTTGTAAAATTCACATATATGTGGAACCAAACACAATTACTTGGTGTTGCATAGATCGGTTGCTTCATTGACGCCAGCAAGGACTTTTTATCTTCTAATAGCGCAAATATAGTTAAAAACTGTTTTTCACTTAACAGAAAAGAAGCCTTGGAAGAAGTGCCGCTATTTTTAATGTTACAAGTATTCTAGTGTTGTCCAAAATTAAAGATTATTCTAAACAAACAAAGCTACATACGTTGTTACAGTGTTTATCAACAAATCGGCATTTTTGGAGCCAAAATCGGCATATTAATAAATTTGAGGCAAAAAATCGGCAAAAATGGCAGTCCTGACATGAATACTCGAAAAACTTGCAAGCAGGGGTGCCAGAAAATTTTAACCAAAATTCGGCACTTTTGCGTAAAAAAAATCGACAAAAATCAGCAAGTTAAAAAATACATTTTTAACCCTTATCGGTTGTAAGTCACCTCTGACGTGACAACAGTACTTTTCTGCAACGGTCGTATGGCACGTGTGAAGTGACAAGGCGAATTATGTCGAAACATACTGTCTATTGATGAGATTTGTTTTTAAAATGCATTCATTTCTTCAATTTACCGTTACCATTTGAAAATACGTATTTACCGTTACCGGTACAAAAAATAAATAATTTGTAACAAAACTGAAAAGAAATGAATATAAATGTATAATAACATACTATTGTTTTTTTTCATATTTGTTAAAAATAACTACAACCTGGTGAGAATCAAACGAGTGAAAAGTCGCGTCCGATAAGGGTTAATACAACAAAAAAGAATTTTATTCACCAAAAGTTTAAATAATTTATAATTTTTTACAAGATTTATATTGAAAATAAAAATGTTTTAATATTTTAATTACAAGTTCTACATCAAAATTGATGCAGCTATTTACAATTTTGTATATTTCGTTTTTGTAATGTTTTGATTCCTATATTAATTCTTTAGCCAACGAGCCTAAATATACCTCATTAAATCTCATAAAATGCATTCTATTAATAAATTCCGTTGAGTCACTTTAAAATATTTTGTTTATACTATAAACAATTTCAGAAATTAATTGGGTTATTTCCGCCAGTATAAATTAAACTGTTGTTGAAATTTTCGGTAGAAACCGTCATCTCTGGCTGTATACTTCGTACGTTTGGCGAGCGCTTTCGATGTGATAACATCATTTTCAAGCCACGTGTTTATTAAAAATGCAGAGATAGTGTTAAAAATAGATAGTGTTAAGAGTAAAAGGTGGTGGGTTTAGGTAACTTGTGTCCGTTTAAATGTTGTGCAGGTAGGTAAATAGGTGAATAGTTTAATATTTGGGTCTTTTATTATTAGATAGGTAAGTGTGACCGTCTGTGGGTGTTTTTCGTTTGTAAGAGTGTTTTAGTAGTTTTAATGGTGTAAAAATCGTGTCAGAGGTTGTGTTTACCTGTTCGTTAATAAAATCTCTGTTAAACGTTCGTGTTTTGTAAATTTCCATGTTTTCAAGAATGTCTAGTCTTCGGCCTTTTTTACTTGGGTGTAATACAGTCATACATTCATCTATATCCTTTGATTCGTGTCCATGTGTGTTAAGGTGTTTTGCGAAATTGGAGTCTTCCCTTTTCCTTTTGTATGATCGTATGTGTTCTGTAAACCTTGTTTTTAATGTTCGTCCAGTTTGTCCGATGTATGTGTTGTTGCAGGTACAAGTAAGTCTGTATACTCCGCTGGTGCTAAATTTATCGGTTGTTTCTATTGATGTCTTGAGATTGTTGCGTAGAGTGTTGGTCGTTTTTAGCGTTGTGTGTAAACCTTCTTTCCGGAAAAGGTTAGTTAATCTATATATTTCTGGTCCTGTGTACGTAAAGATGTGTCGTCGTGTTGCGTCGATTGTTTCCTTGTTTCTTTCTTGTTATTTTTGTTGTTGTATTGTCTGAGTAATTTGTCGATGGTTGTGTGGTTGTAACCGTTATTTTTAGCTATGGTGTAAATTTTATCGAGTTCTTTGTTATATTTATCTGGAGCGAGTGGTACTATTTTAAGTCTGTGAATCATATGTCTAAATGCTGCGAGTTTATGTTGAGTAGGATGGTTTGAGGAGCTGTGGATAGTTGTGTCTGTAATAGTTGGCTTTCTATAAATGTCAAAGTTTAATGTATCACTTCCGCGTGTTATTGATATGTCAAGATAATGTAAAGTTCTGTTTTGCTCTTTTTCCATTGTGTATGTCATTTTGTTATGTATTATGTTTAAATCTATAAGAATTTGTTCGGCGTTGTCTCTTTCTAGGATGCATATTATGTCGTCTACGTATCTGTAGTAATGGGTTATTTTATGTTTTTCCATCAGTTTTTTGATATGTAGTTGTTATAAATGTTGCATGAAAATCTCTGTGAAGATTGCAGATGTTGGGTTTCCCATGCCGAGTCCATCAGGTAGTTTATAGAAGTTATTATTGAATCTAAAATAGTTTTGTTTTAATATCGTCTTTGCAATATCCATTATTTCGTTGATATATTGATTGTCGTATAGGTTGGAAAGTGTGTTACGTAGGATAGTCGTGTGTGGGTATTGATGTATATAGATCCTTTATGTCGGAGGAAACGAGTCTCGTATTATCAGTGATTTTGATGTCCTTAATTTTGTTTATGAGGTCTTGTGTATTTCGTAACATGTATATGTTCTGCAAATTTATTTTCACTTTTAAGAATGTGGTGAGGTGTTTGGCTAAGTTATATGCAGGCACAGGTTTGTAATTTACTACAGGTCTGATTGGAATGTTTTCTTTATGAATTTTGGGTTGTGCTCTGAGTGTAGGGGGTCCTGGGTTCATGTTCATGTATATGTATAATTTTCCGTCCGTAAACGTTTTGCAGCGTTTTAGTAGGCTTCGTATTTCCCTTTGGAATGAATCGGTTGGGTCATTCTTGAATTTTGTGCATTTTGCTTTTTGTATGAATTGTTGTGTTTTATCTATATAGTCTTTCTTGTGCATTATTACAGTCGTGTTCCCTTTGTCTGCTTTAGTAAGTAATTGATTATTATTTCGAAGTTTTGCTTTTATCTGTCTAGTAGTTTTTTGTTCGTCGCGATTAGTTTTAGATGCAGTGTGTTCTTTTATTGTTTTTTCAAGTACATCGGCTATCTTGTGTGTCATGTGTTCTTGTCGGTCCGTTGGTAAGTGTGTAATAGTAGCTTCGGCGCCTACAATTTGGTTTTCAATTGTTTTTTGTATTTTGTCAAAAGGTAGATTATGTTTTAGTCACTTCTCCATAAGTCTTGTTTCATTGTCGGTGAATTCTATGTTTGTCAGGTTTTTCACCCGCATATTTGCTATTGTCTTGCGTAGTTGTAGTGTCTTGTTAGTCAGTCTAGTTAATAGTACCTTAGCTTGACTAGCTGTATCTGGTATGAAATTAATTAGTTATTTCCTCCATTATAAATTAAACTGTTGTTGAAATTTTCGGTAGAAACAGTCGTCTCTGGCTGTATACTTCGTACGTTTGGCGAGCGCTTTCGATGTGATAACATCATATTCAAGCCACGTGTTTATTAAAACTGAAGAGATAGTGGTAAAAATAGATAGTGTTAAGAGTAAAAGGTGGTGGGTTTAGGTAACTTGTGCCCGTTTAAATGTTGTGCAGGTAGGTAAATAGATGAATAGTTTAATATTTGGGTCTTTTATTTTAGATAGGTAAGTGTGACCGTCTGTGGGTGTTTTTCCTTTGTAAGAGTGTTTTAGTAATTTTAATGGTGTAAAAATTGTGTCAGAGGTTGTGTTTACCTGTTCGTTAATAATATCTCTGTTAAACGTTTGTGTTTTGTAAATTTCAATGTTTTCAAGAATGTCTAGTCTTCGTCCTTTTTTACTTGGGTGTAGTACAGTCATACATTCATCTATTTCCTTTGGTTCGTGTCCATGTGTGTTAAGGTGTTTTGCGAAATTGGAGTCTTCCCTTTTCCTTTTGTATGATCGTATGTGTTCTGTAAACCTTGTTTTTAATGTTAATGTTAGATGCAGTGTGTTCTTTTATTCGGGGTTGTCATGAAATCCAAGTCGGATTTGATAATTATCGCTTTTGAAATCCGATATTGGATTCATTTGGAGTCATGAAAACATGAAATAAAATCAATATTCGAATCAGGTGTTTTCTGTTTTTGCTCTATTGTTTACAATTTTAAGTGCATTTTTTTGCAAAATTTTCCAAATTGTACTTAAATATTGCTAAAAGTTGTGTTTTTTAACCGACTTCAAAAAAAGAAGGAGTTTATACAATTCGGCTTAATGTTGCTTTTTTTATATTTGTGCCTCCAGAACTCAGTCATTTCTGATCCGATTTTGAAAATTTTTGGTGATATGATAGATTATGCTTACAGATTGGTCTCGTTTTAAAAACAGTTCATAAAATTACAAATTAAAGGGTGCACCAATAGTTCATTTAATTTGGTATATGGCCATACTTTTAAACAGTTGTAGACAATTGAAATTTACAAAGAACCTGTTTTACTTACTCCTCTATAATAACAAGTATAAAATTTAGATTTGGAAATAAACGGGTGTCCCATTAGTTGATATAATATGGTGGATGTGGCCGGACTTTTGAACCATTGTAGACAGACAGCTGAAATTTAAAAGGGACATGTTTTGCTAAGTCCGCTATAACAAGAAGCTTTGGATGTTCCCAAAATTAATGTAATTTGTTCTATATGGCCGTATTTTTTGAACCGTTGTATACAAACCACCTTAATTTTAGACAGAATGTCCACTACTTTATTTGGTATAATTATATTATAAATTAAATAGTTGATGTAATTTGATGTATATGGGCAAACTGTTGAACCGTTAGAGACATATATATATATATATATATATATATATATATATATATATATATATATATATATATATATATATATATATATATATATATATATATATATATATATATATATATATATATATTTATACCACACAGGTGGTATAGTATTAAGAACTTCTCGAAAAGCCTCTATGTTTAAACGATAAGAGGCTTAATACTATTGAAGGACTTTTGCAACGTTCAAATATACCACCTGTGTTGCAGTTAGCAGCCACGTTACGCTTTTTAGTTGAAGGATCTTATCAGAGGTCTGTTGGCAAGGAATCCAGTATAAGTTTTGGTAGAAGCACTGTATCAACAGTGTTGCACGGTTTGCTCGTGGCTATCGAGCGTTACGTTTGCCTGCAGTAAAAAGTAAAATTAATACTCGTATGTTACTTTTAACTTTTTTATTTACTTACATTTTTGCAAATTATTTAACTGTAATAAATAAAAACATTTATTAATTAATTCCGTCAGCTATTAACCTCTTGTTTTACTTCCAATAAAAAAAACGATAATATTGGATTCTATGACACCTAAAACCAATAAAATTTCAAGTTCGAACACAAAACCGATAACTTGGATTTCATGACACCAAAGTGATTTTTTTTGTCGGTTTTAAATCCAATTCCAATAAAATTGGATTCCATGACAACCCCGATTGTTTTTTCAAGTACATCGGCTATCTTGTGTCTCATGTGTTCTTGTCGGTCCGTTGGTAAGTGTGTAATAGTAGCTTCGGCGTTTACAATTTGGGTTTCAATTGTTTTTTGTATTTTGTCAAAAGGTAGATTATGTTTTAGTCCCTTCTCCATAAGTCTTGTTTCATTGTCGGTGAATTCTATGTTTGTCAGGTTTTTCACCCGTGGGTAAAATTCTGAGTTTGTACGTTTTTCAGCCTGTTTATTGAGTTTTATAAATTTTCTTTCCATCCGCTTGTATTTGTCAGTCATCTGATTTTGTATCCTTCCATGTAAGTTGTGTAAAAATGTGGGAAATAAATGGTAAAGATTATGTCTTGTTAACAAGTCTGTTACTTTTAAATGAATATAATAAGTTTGTCTTTTTTAATATAAAGTAAGCGTATCTCAGTTTTTCTCCATGTCAGTTGGGCTACACGCTTTGCGCGTTGGGAAGCGTATGTTTGGTTCGTAATGTTAAATCGTATATTTGCTAATGTCTTGTGTAGTTGTAGTGTCTTGTTAGTCAGTCTAGTTAATAGTACCCTAGCTTGACTAGCTGTATCTGGTATTAAATTAATTGGGTTATTTCCGGCAGTATAAATTAAACTGTTGTTGAAATTTTCGGTAGAAACCGTCGTCTCTGGCTGTATACTTCGTACGTTTGGCGAGCGCTTTCGATGTGATAACATCATTTTCAAGCCACGTGTTTATTAAAACTGAAGAGATAGTGTTAAAAATAGATAGTGTTAAGAGTGTTTAAGTTGTCTGCTTTAGTAAGTAATAGATTATTATTTCGAAGTTTTGCTTTTATCTGTTTAGTAGTTTTTTGTTCGTCGCGATTAGTTCTGTTCTTTTATTGTTTTTTCAAGTACAACGGCTATCTTGTGTCTCATGTGTTCTTGTCGGTCCGTTGGTAAGTGTGTAATAGTAGCTTCGGCGTCTACAATTTGGGTTTCAATTGTTTTTTGTATTTTGTCAAAAGGTAGATTATGTTTTAGTCACTTCTCCATAAGTCTTGTTTCATTGTCGGTGAATTCTATGTTTGTCAGGTTTTTCACCCGTATATTTGCTATTGTCTTGTGTAGTTTTAGTGTCTTGTTAGTCAGTCTAGTTAATAGTACCTTAGCTTGACTAGCTGTATCTGGAATTAAATTAATTGGGTTATTTCCGCCAGTATAAATTAAACTGTTGTTGAAATTTTCGGTAGAAACCGTCGCACAGAGGAGTATTCGACCCAAAAAGCTGGCCAAAAAGGCAAAAATTAATTTGATGAAATCCTAAGAAAAAATTACGCAGATCGATAGAGAACAAAATTCTACATCATATCGTGCAATTTAAAGGGTGTAAGTTAAGATTTGTAGTTGTGGGACGCTGTTAAATTCAGGAAAGTGAAGAAAATTGCATGCGTTTTTATTGAATTTTTTCGATTTCAAGATATTTATATGATATTTTTTTATGGCTAAACGAATTGAGGTATTACATTGATTTTTTTTTGCCTGAAAGATTTCATCAGCAGCTATTTCCAATATTTAAAAAGAAAAAATTATCTTAAATATTTATTTTTAAAATTTTAATTATAAAAAAAACTGTGTATTTATATATATTAATTCTTACCAAAAACAAAAAAGGAAAAGCTTTTTGAAAGTGAAGGTAGCTGTTGTACAAATAATGTTATATACCACAATAAAATATGAAATCTCTAATTTAAGAAAAAAGAAAAGAAGTTTGCGCAAGTTTGCGCCATTATTTTTGGTGATTTTTTGAAAATTGTACCTTTTTTCTATTTTTACTCATAAGGCACTTTTTCTTACACTTTATTGTCGTCATAAACTTTTGTGTTTTTCGAATTATTGCTGTAAAATATTATTTAATCACTTTTAGCAACTAATAACATGATGGATTACCTGCCCTTAAAAAAGGAATTTCTTTCAATTCAGTTTTTACTTTATAAATTCAAATTTACTAACTGTAAGTTAACCCAGGCATATACACCTATTAAACTGTTTTTGTTTATATGCGGTCTATATATCACTTCATCGTCTTCAGGATACTTTATTTCTTCTGAAAATATAGTTAGATATAAACATACCTAATTTAAAAGGGTAACAAATGAAAATTACATTTAAAAACGGTGCAGGGATATAAAAAATGCACCAAGTATCAGGTTATTACCTAAGGAAAAGAAAAATGCACTTTGAAAAATATACATATATGGCTTATTGCGCAATAAGAGTTTTGCAACTTTGAGAGATAACATGGAAAAAATGTATACAAGATTTGAGTTATTCCAAATAGTACAGGAATCTATTGCTAGAATCATTGACGAATAGTTGCAGTTTTTAGCTAGTAAATTGTGTGTGATTTCAGAATGCCAAGGAGATGGGGATATACTAGCAATAAAGCAGTGTGTTATAAATTTCAAAAAGTATTGGGGTTTAGCACAACGAAAAGAGGACCGATATTTAAGCAGGTATGCTAAATGGCTGGAAGAAACTGTGACAATATCAGTATTTGGCAGTTCATCTTCAGGGCGACCAAAAAAAGAATTTAAAGAAGCAAGTGAAAGAACAAAACGAAGAAAAACGCAAGGAATTCGTCAGTAATTAACAACAGGGAAGATCGAATTTGCTGCATCAATGAGCTAGAGAGCAGCGGGACATAGTGATGCGGCTAAATTAATAATGGATATAACACGATCTCCAAGAAAAGCAAACATTTTCAAGCGATCGTTAACAACTTCCGAGGTCCGAGTTAATAAGCTTTCAGCGGAGGGTGCTTTAGCATTGTTTATAAATGCTGATTTTACGAAAAACCAATATGAATATTATACAATGCCAACAAAAATATATATCCATGCTACTCATTGCTAAAAAATTACATCAGCGGAAGTGAAGCTGCAATCTCTCTTCGGCCACACAGCAACATGCTTATGTACACACCTTGATGATGTATTACCGCAGTTGGATTATGAAGAACTTCAGTTTCTTGAGAAGGTTTTGAGCAGTGACCCTTTTTTAAGCTGCAATACACAAAAAAACTTTTTTATCAGATACTATTCAACTACTACTTCCTGATACAGATGATAATGCATGACATTATCAAAATTTTGAATTTTTAAATTAGTTTATTTCTTTCATGTGATGAGTATTTAATAATATAAAATAAATATCAGAGGTAACATGTTTTTGCTTATTTGGTTGTTTATTCCTTATAGAAAGCCAAGCTACGAGACCAATTTTTTTAAAAATTTAATATTGGATAAATTATAATTTTGAGAAAGGAGACGTTGTAAAATCCATAAAAAGCTATGTTTTGTTTCCCTGTATCTACACAACTACAATAGTTCGACTATCTAAATTTAATTTGACTTACTCTGAATAAAGTACAGTTGCAAACGAAATTTTGTCGGAATGCGAGGGGGAGACCGGCATACATAATAATAAATAATTTTTCTATAAATACACAACAACCTTTTTTTTATCAAACTAAAGCTAAAACTATCAAAAAAATTAAACTTTTAAAACAAAACCCACGCTTAATAATTTTGGCCAGCTTTTTGGGTCAAATACTCCTCTGTGCGTCGTCTCTGGCTGTCTACTTCGTACGTTTGGCGAGCGCTTTCGATGTGATAACATCATTTTCAAGCCACGTGTTTATTAAAACTGAAGAGATAGTGTTAAAAATAGATAGTGTTAAGAGTAAAAGGTGGTGGGTTTAGGTAACTTGTGCCCGTTTAAATGTTGTGCAGGTAGGTAAATAGGTGAATAGTTTAATATTTGGGTCTTTTATTATTAGATAGGTAAGTGTGACCGTCTGTGGGTGTTTTTCGTTTGTAAGAGTGTTTTAGTAATTTTAATGGTGTAAAAATTGTGTCAGAGGTTGTGTTTACCTGTTCGTTAATAATATCTCTGTTAAACGTTCGTGTTTTGTATTTTCCATGTTTTCAAGAATGTCTAGTCTTCGTCCTTTTTTACTTGGGTGCAATACAGTCATACATTCATCTATTTCCTTTGGTTCGTGTCCATGTGTGTTAAGGTGTTTTGCGAAATTGGAGTCTTCCCTTTTCATTTTGTATGATCGTATGTGTTCTGTAAACCTTGTTTTTAATGTTCGTCCAACATTTAGAACAACTACATAACAAAAAACTGATGGAAAAACATAAAATAACTCATTACTACAGATACGTAGACGACATAATATGCATCCTAGAAAGAGACAACGCCGAACAAATTCTTATAGATTTAATAATGAGGTATATTCAATAATGAGGTATATTTAGGCTCGTTGGCTAAAGAATTAATATAGGAATCAAAACATTACAAAAACGAAATATACAAAATTGTAAATAGCTGCATCAATTTTGATGTAGAACTTGTAATTAAAATATTAAAACATTTTTAATTTCAATATAAATCTTGTAAAAAATTATAAATTATTTAATACTTTTGGTGAATAAAATTCTTGTTTGTGTAAGCCTTACGCAAAATTACGAAACCTACAATTTGAGAGGAAATATGTTTATTTATAACATGTAACACATATAGTTCCAAATAAAAAGACATTTTTCCAGCTCGAGGTCAGTATTTAAATTTGCTCTTTATTTTGCCAATATTTCGCTACAATCTTTTAGTAGCATCATTAGGGCTTTATTTTATTTGATTTTTACATAACACACACAGATGGACAAACAATAAAGTTTCACAATCATCTTCAATTACTGCACTGAGTGCAGTGAAAAAATCAAATTGTTTTTAAATACAGAAAGACTTCACCAATTTCAAAACATTAAAAAATTACCAGAAACATTAATTATTGCACCGAAGTCAAACACGATGGGTGTCATTTGAAGCAGTAGTTGTTTGAGTACTAGATTTCTATGAGGCGTTAAGAATTTACTCTTATTTTCAATTAATGTTGATCAAATCGATACAGCAAAAAAAAATTAAACGAACCAAATCAAATTGATTTATCCTTTTTAAATATAAACTAGAAATTCTTAAAAGTATAAACAGAATATTTTAAGGTGAGTCAACAGTAATACACAACCTATACAGCCATATGGAAAGGCTTTTAAGAACTGTACTAAGTAATTTGATAAAAATCGATGAACTTTATTTAACTGAATTTATGAATAGAGGGCATTTTTTGAAATTAATAAAATGTTTGGGTAAAGAGTTAATTTAAAAAGTAAAACACAACAAAACGCTAAACAACTGTGCCAACTTTTAATTCAAATATTAAAACACTTCCATTTTGAACATATATTTTTAAAACGATAAATTTTTTGACACTTTTTGTTAATAAAAATTTGTTTTATTGGTTTTTATTGCGTTTGATGATTTTCTAAATAATAAAGTGTCGATAAGCCTGATATTTTTGTGCAAAAGTACCGATTTGTTAGCAAATTTTTCTGGCACCCCTAATTTATGCACAGATTCTAGTAAGACCGATTTTACACTATTCAATTTTGCAAGTAACTAGTTTCATGTTAATTTTGTTTTGTGTAAAAATTCCGATGACATTACCAGAGAATTGAAAAAATGGACTAACAAGTTTTAGTCATGGATCAAGAAACAAGATTGCGCATTCAGCCATTCAAAGAATATTTTTACTGCGCTTCTACGACATAGTAGAATGAGTGTTTGTTGTAAAAAATATAAGAAATTATTGGCTCTCTTACTTTAACTATGATACACTTTCCATACACAACTGTTGTTTGTTTACCAGATATATTCTATGTCTACGTCACACAACATATTGTTGTTGTTTTCTTAATTCATGATTTTTAGTTACTGAACAGACCAATTGTTTCTTGCTAGACTGAGTGTGTCAAAAAGGCAGCCCTAATTGCAGACTAAAGCAATAAATTTTTAACGACCACTTATTTATTAACGTACGAATATATGTATATTAAACTTACCTAGAGCCTATACCTGATACGTTTTTGTCTTGACAATGATTTGACTTTTTTCAGGACAAAAATTTATCAGGTATAGGCTCTAGGTAAGTTTAATATACATATATTCGTAATTTTTGTCTTGACAATGATTTGACTTTTCTCAAGACAAAAATTTATCAGGTTTACACTCCTCTTATTAGTGTCATTGCAACGTTAAGACAATTTTGTCAATCCTCCAGCTCAGACAACTTTGTCTTGTCAATAAATTGTCATTTTAATTAATATCAAAATGTTTTGATATTTTCTGGTTGCATTGAAACAGATTGCATTGTTTGTATCGCTGTTTCATTATTTTCTGTGTTTAGTATATTGACAATCAGCAAGCTGTAAACATCTACAGTTGCTCAAAATGAAACTGGGACAAACATTAATATTTTATTAGCATTAAGAAAAAGCTAACAGAAAAAAAAATAATTTTTTTTTTAATACATTTGTTTTAAAGCTTTATTTATAAGGATTTTAAAACATAAAAAAAAATTTTTAAAATTCATTAATATTTATTTTAAAATAACAAAAACAATAGAATAGATATATTTCAATGTCAAAATGAAAGTGGGACATTGCAAACTTAACGGTGTTTTATAGCAGAAACGTTGTATTTTTGGATTGGTTTTTTAATTTTAGTACTTTGTAGGTAATCCTTTACTGGATTTAACTGCTAAAAGTCGACGCGGCATAGATTCCACTAATTTACGTCAAACCCGTGGGTCAATTTTTGACCATTCTTCTTTTATAGCCGCTTCCAACTGACTTCTGTTCGAAAAACTGTACGCTTTTAATTTTTCTTCAAGGTGAGCCCATAAATGTTCTATGGGGTTTAAATCGGGCGACTGGGCTGGTGTTTCTAACACGTGGGTGCAGTTGTATAAAAGCCACATTCGCACGTTATGAGCTTTGTGTTTAGGATCGTTATCTTGATAATAATAAAAATTGTTCGCGATTCCTAATTTTTCTGCAGATTCTTTTAAATTGTTTTTGAGGATTTCTAAATACATCATCTGGTCCATATTTCCATTAATAATACACAAATTTCCCGGCCCAGCAGCCGACATGCAACCCCATACCATTATTGAACCACGTCCATGTTTCACAGTAGGCCGGAGATTACGTTGTAGAAGTTCTTGATTGGGGTTCTCCACATGTATGAAGGGCCGTCAGATCGAAAGAGATTAAATTTCGACTCATCAGCAAACAAAACCGTTTTCCAGAAAGAAAAATCCTTATCTTTGAACTCATTAGCGAACTTAACTCTTTTTAATTTGTTTTGCTTGCTGATCAGTGGCTTTCTACGAGGCACTCTACCATGAAAATTGTGCTTTCTAAGAATATTTCTTATAGTTTCCGGGTTAGCGTCTTTTTTTAGGTGTAGCGATGCCAACTTTGCCAACTTTGGTGCACTTATTCGTGGGTCTTTCTTAATATGTTGAACAATCCACCGCTCATCTGAGTCGGAAAATATCCTTTGTTTTCCTAATTTTGTCTTGTTTTCGACAGATTTTGTTAATTTGAACCGTTTAATAATATTGTGGACCGTGAAGTGACTTCTATTTACTAGTTCACCAATGGCTGTTATTGGTAATGCTTTATCACTAATCTTCTTATGTCTACTGAAGTTTGACCACGCTGTCTGCCCATTGTTTAATTTTTTTACTATTTATTAATTAAATTATGTTGAATTATTATTAAAAGACTGTAAAACTTATTTTTTGCATTTTTTTTTGGCAAAAAACACCAATCTCTCTTAAATCTTAAACAAATTTAATGTTTGTCCCACTTTCATTTTGACATTGAATTTAGTAATTTTTTGTTGTTGTTGCTTTTTCAAAAAAAGTAACGGAATTTTGGTGTTGCTTGTTAGCGGTTTTGATGAAGCACAAAATAACTAAGATAATTCATTTTAGTTAAAAAAATTGCATAGTTCTTTTTAAGTTTTTTATGAAAGAAACAAAAGTATCAATAGATGTCCCAGTTTCATTTTGAGCTACTGTAAGTAATTAAGAAAGAACAAAGCAGCAGTATTTGAAAAATTATTAATTGAATATAATAATGTTTATATAAACGCAAGCATTGAAAAAGTTAAAAACAGAATTCATTTTTGCATCTTCCTTTCCGCGCGATGTTAATGTTATGATATAGAATAACAGAACTGAGATTGCGTTTGTTTCACTGTTGGTTTCAGTGTTTGTGTCAAAACATGAAACCTGAATGTGAAACGTGTTGCAGAAACAAATTGCGTTGTCTGTAGCCAGCTTAATATATCAACACAAATCTATATCAGGTATAAACGTTGGGTTAAGCAAAATCCTAGATTTTTTAACAGAGTTGCAAAGAAGGAGTATTTACAAAAAAAACTTATCATGCTACTTGTATATGTATTCAGCAAAATGTAAACAAACAACATGTGCATGTAGAAAAATGTGAACAAACTACACGTGCCATACACACGTGTTTCATAAATAACTTAGTTACTATTCTGCGTGTACGCATACCGATGCATAGGAACGATAAAGTTCAAAAGTACGAGTCGATCGTGGTATTTCTTCAAGACTCTAGCAAAAAAGTTATTAAGCAGCGAATTTTCTAATTGGTTTTCTAATTTGGTTAAATTTAAACTTTTTGCTCATTTCTCGAAAGCTTATATACGTGTAAATATGTTTACCTGTATATGTGATCGATAGAGAATAAAAATCGATCGTGGTATAGCTCGTTTTTTAAACAACTGTATGAAATAAGTTATTAGCCAGCAAAATTTTCTAATGTACGAAATCACTCACGTTAAAAAGTTAATTTTTTAATTGGTATATGATAAAAGAATGTACTTATGGTTAGAAAAAAATACCGATGTGGATAACATGGTTCAAATATGAAAAATGTAAACAAATTTTTGATACTGATATAATAAAATTGAAAAAACAAAAAACAATTTGTACCAAGTATTGAAAAGGTAATTTAGTACTCTATTAATTAGTCCTAACGAAAATATGGCACCATTCGTCAAATTTTCTTGAGATATGACTGGACGTAAGTATCAACAACATATATTTGTCCCCTATTCTCTATTGAGCTAGGTTGCAAATTTTGTACAGATTTAAGTTAAAATTTGTTAAGTTAAAAATTTTCGGATAACTAAAATTTATCTCGATATAAACGATATATATCTTACGTGCAGCACCTTTATTTTTATAAAAGTGAAGGTGACAAAAAGTTTGTTACAATTTTAATGAGTGTTTGTTAAAAACCTTTTCCGATTAGATTAAAGCTTTAATTAGATTAAAGCTTTATGATTTTTAATTAGCAAAACTTTGCAGCGACATATCATCTGAATGCAAGTGTTTCTAAAACTTGTACATATTTTGAAAGGTATTTTGAATAGTTTTCGAGATATAAGCCAAAACTAAACTTATAAACTTAAGCGTCGTTTTTACATTTTGTTGCTTAATAACTTTTTTCGTAAAGTCTCTAAAGAAATACTCTACACTTCAGTTGATTAGAATTTAATTCCTCTACCGATCGTTTACTTAAGAGTTACACAATCGAGTTTTTAATTTCAAATTTCAGTACATTCACATTTTTAAAATTTGAAACGAGCTTGCTTTCAATTTTCTTTCAAGTTGAGTGTTTTTATTAACGTTCAAGAAAACAGCTAATTACAGATTTCTTGAACCACTCTTCATTTTTGTTTTTGCAAAAATTTTGCCGTCATGAGTTTTTGCATCTTGACAAAAAAAATTGCTTTCAAGATGCATGCAGCCTACGTCACAGCCGATTTCATTGAATTTTAACAAGCAGTATGAGTGGAAAACTTGATCGTGTTTAAGGCGAATTAATTACCAGGACGCAGCGTAAGCGGATTCATTAATTTTTACCGTAAACACTACGGTCAAACTCCGTATATAAAAAAATCTGTGTATATTTTTTATATATGAAGTTCGACAGTAATTTCTACCAGCAAAATATTGTGAATTCGCCTATTCTGCCACTTGGTAACTAATTCGCCTTCATCGTGTTGCTTCAGGGTTATAAGTGTATGTGTTTGTGCAGAATAATTTTCGAAACATTAGCGAAAAACTAAACCTTTGTGCGATTTTATAAATTTTTTTAATATACTGATTAATACATTTTTCGTAGTCTTTTAAGTAACTAGCTATACTACGATTGATTTTTATTTTAATTCAGTATCACATTATTAGAAGTTTGATTAAGGAGATGCTTGAAGTCAGAAATTATGATCTCCTATTGTACTTCTTGGTTTTTGATAGCTAAATATGATTTGTAAAAAAAAACAAAATGTACATCTTTCTTTCGCAGCGTTTTAGTAATTTTCGTCATGAGATTACCCGAAGGTGAATCAATAACCAGGTGGCAGCGTAAGCGAATTCATTAATTTTCGCCGTGAACACTACTGTCAAACTCCATCTATAAAAAAAACTCTGTGTATTTTTTATATATGAAGTTTGACAGTAATTTTTACCAGCAAAAATTAATGAAGTACCACATGGTAATTAATTTGCCTTGGATTACCTTTTATGAATTCGCCTTAGCACTACATTCTTCTTTTTAAATTAAATTTTTCAATTTTTCTTTCAGAATCGTAATTTGAAGTAAAAGTAGAAGCTAAAGCATTCTAATGAAAGTTTTAGCTTCTACTTGCTTTTCCCCACTTTATGTTTAACCTTTGAAATTTCAAGTGAAAGTTTTCAGTATTATTTTCATCAGTGTAGAGTGAAAAGTTTGCAGAACAACAGACCACTATAAGCCAGCAAACTCATGTCAATCACAAAGAAATACTGAAAATAATACTCTAAGTAACCAAATAGTAGCTAAAAAGCTGTACATAAAATATTTAAAATTTTTTTTAATTACTCAGTAATTTTAAAAGGCGTTTATGATGTTTAAGCAAATCATAAATACAATTTTGGTGCAGTTAGTTCTAACGAGGATTCTTATCGTGATATAGATATTAAGTAATTTATATTAAGAAAAATCTAAGCTTTATACATGTGTAATGTAATTGTACATAGGAATTGTACTCCTCTTTTTAAAACTGCACCGAAAAAAAACATTGCACTGAATGTTTCATCACTGACTTGTTTACTTTTTATTCTTATAAAAATAAAAAACTTGCAAAGCTAGAAGGTTCTAAACCAAAATTCTGTTCTTTTAAATTAAAGACACTTGCAAAGCTAGAAGGTTCTAAACCAAAATTCTGTTCTTTTAAATTAAAGATAAATGACCAAATAATATAATTTTTGATATTCTGTTACAATTTTGGATATTTTTTAAGCAAATTATTTTGTAAGCCAATGTAAAAAACAACTGTTTGACTAATTCTTGAAACAAATTGTTTTACTCTCTACTTGAAAGAACACTAAGGTATAATTAGTTATTTTAAATTAATTTTATTTAAAATGAATGTACCTTCATTTCACGCACTAATGGCAATAAACAACTAGCTAAAATTTTTAGTTACTGAACCATGCGAAGAAAAAATAACATATGAAATTACTTTAAAGATCATGATAAATTTATTAGTCTATTAGCTCTGACCTTTATATCATAACGATGATATAATACTAATAAATGAAGTCGGAATGAATTTTCATCCTAATACAAATTTGACTTTCATCAATTTATAAATTCTTCAGATGTGGCCTGGCTATTACGCATTATAGATATGATCAACCCATTATTTCTAGCAAACAAATTTAATTTTCTTATCAATTCCTGAGAATCGATTACATTGATTATTACAGGAATTTATAACGACCATTAGTAAATATTTAATATATTCTGTTGTAACGTAAAGAACTATTTCAATTACAACTTCTAGCATGTAACAAAAAATGGCTTTCGCAAAAGTAAGTCTTTATATGGCAAATACTTTTTAAAGCAATGTCTAATTTTTTCCTGGGATTGTGAAAAATAATTGAATTAAAATTGTAAATATAAACAGAAAATATGTATCTACGTACTGGTACATATATCCAAAAACGAATTTTTTAATTATTTTATATTATAATTTTTTGTACGACAATATATTATAGGTACATAAAATAATATAACTAAAAAAATCTTTTATTTAAAATTACCCTTATTGTAGGTATGTGATCATAAAAAGTATAAATATAAGGCTCTAATACACAACATCAAAGCAAATTATAATATTTTGAATTCGCCCTGATTGGAATTTGCATTTCACAATTAAAATTAATAACAGGTTGCTCCGACAGCCCTGGTGACTATTTTTTGCAAACAAAATGTACATATTCATCGCGATTAGTTTATCTCTTATGAATTCGGTTTGGCATTACTTTGTCGATCGAGTGTTGACAACTTTGTGTTTTAATTATTGTTTTAATCTTATCATGACCACTATCATGATCATTATCATGATCATTATCATGATCAATATCATGATCATTATCATGATCATTATCATGATCATTATCATGATCATTATCATGACCATTATCATGATCACTATCATGATCACTATAATGACTATTATCGTGATCACTATCATGAAAATTATCATAATCACTAACATGATCATTATCATAATCACTAACATGATCATTATCATGATCATTAGCATGATCATTATCATGATCATTAGCATGATCATTATCATGATCATTAGCATGATCATTATCATGATCATTAGCATGATCACTATCAGGATCATTATCATTATCATGATCATTATTATTATCATGATCACTATCATTATCATGATCACTATCATTATCATGATCACTATCATGACTATTATCGTGATCACTATCATGATCATTATCATGATCATTATCATAATCACTAACATGATCATTATCATGATCATTAGCATGATCACTATCAGGATCATTATCATGATCATCATTATGACGTGATATTGATCATGATAATGATCATGATAATGATCATGATAGTGATCATGATAATGATCATGATAGTGATCATGATAATGATCATGATAATGATCATGATAATGATCATGATAATGATCATGATAATGATCATGATAGTGATCATGATATTGATCATGATAATGATCATGATAATGATCACGATAATGATCATGATAGTGATCATGATAATGATCATGATAATGATCATGATAATGATCATGATAATGATCATGATAATGATCATGATAATGATCATGATAATGATCATGATAATGATCATGATAGTGATCATGATAATGATCATTATCAAAATCAGTAACATGATCATTATCATGATCATTATCATGATCACTAACATGATCATTATCATGATCACTAACATGATCATTATCATAATAACTAACATGATCATTATCATGATCACTTTCATGATCATTATCATGATCATTATCATGATCATTATCATGATTATCTTTTATTATGATCATTATTATGATCATGATAATGATCATGTTAGTGATTATCATAATGATCATGTTAGTGATCATGATAATGATCATGATAATGATCATGATAATGATCCTGATAGTGATCATGATAATGATCCTGATAGTGATCATGCTAATGATCATGCTAATGATCATGATAGTGATCACGATAATAATCATGATAGTGATCATGATAATGATCACGATAATGATCATGATAGTGATCATGATAATGATCATGATAATGATCATGATAATGATCATGATAATGATCATGATAGTGATCATGATAATGATCATGATAATGATCATGATAATGATCATGATAGTGATTCATGCTAATGATCATGATAATGATCATGTTAGTGATTATGATAATGATCATGTTAGTGATTATGATAATGATCAAGATAATGATCATGATAGTGATCATGATAATGATCATGATAATGATCATAATAGTGATCATGATAATGATCATGATAATGATCATGATAGTGATCATGATAATGATCATGATAATGATCATAATAGTGATCATGATAATGATCATGATAATGATCATAATAGTGATCATGATAATAATCATGATAATGATCATGATAATGATCATGATAATGATCATGTTAGTGATTATGATAATGATCATGTTAGTGATCATGATAATGATCATGTTAGTGATCATGATAATGATCATGATAATGATCATGTTACTGATTTTGATAATGATCATGATAATGATCATAATAGTGATCATGATAATGATCATGATAATGATCATGATAATGATCCTGATAGTGATCATGATAATGATCCTGATAGTGATCATGCTAATGATCATGATAGTGATCACGATAATAATCATGATAGTGATCATGATAATGATCACGATAATGATCATGATAGTGATCATGATAATGATCATGATAATGATCATGATAATGATCATGATAATGATCATGATAGTGATCATGATAATGATCATGATAGTATTCATGATAATGATCATGATAGTGATCATGATAATGATCATGATAGTGATCATGATAATGATCATGATAATGATCATGATAATGATCATGATAGTGATCATGATAGTGATCATGATAATGATCATGATAATGATCATGATAATGATCATGATAATGATCATGATAGTGATCATGATAGTGATCATGATAATGATCATGATAATGATCATGATAATGATCATGATAATGATCATGATAGTGATCATGATAATGATCATGATAGTGATCATGATAATGATCATGATAATGATCATGATAATGATCATGATAGTGATCATGCTAATGATCATGATAATGATCATGCTAATGATCATGATAATGATCATGTTAGTGATTATGATAATGATCATGTTAGTGATTATGATAATGATCATGTTAGTGATCATGATAATGATCATGATAATGATCATGCTAATGATCATGATAATGATCCTGATAGTGATCATGCTAATGATCATGCTAATGATCATGATAGTGATCACGATAATAATCATGATAGTGATCATGATAATGATCACGATAATGATCATGATAGTGATCATGATAATGATCATGATAATGATCATGATAATGATCATGATAATGATCATGATAGTGATCATGATAATGATCATGATAGTGATCATGATAATGATCATGATAGTGATCATGATAATGATCATGATAATGATCATGATAATGATCATGATAGTGATCATGCTAATGATCATGATAATGATCATGCTAATGATCATGATAATGATCATGTTAGTGATTATGATAATGATCATGTTAGTGATTATGATAATGATCAAGATAATGTTCATGATAGTGATCATGATAATGATCATGATAATGATCATAATAGTGATCATGATAATGATCATGATAATGAACATGATAGTGATCATAATAGTGATCATGATAATGATCATGATAATGATCATAATAGTGATCATGATAATGATCATAATAGTGATCATGATAATGATCATAATAGTGATCATGATAATGATCATGATAATGATCATGATAATGATCATGAAAGTGATTATGAGAATGATCAAGATAATGTTAGTGATCATGATAATGATCATGATAATGATCATGCTAATGATCATGATAATGATCATGTTAGTGATTATGATAATGATCATGTTAGTGATTATGATAATGATCAAGATAATGTTCATGATAGTGATCATGATAATGATCATGATAATGATCCTGATAGTGATCATGCTAATGATCATGCTAATGATCATGATAGTGATCACGATAATAATCATGATAGTGATCATGATAATGATCACGATAATGATCATGATAGTGATCATGATAATGATCATGATAATGATCATGATAATGATCATGATAATGATCATGATAATGATCATGATAATGATCATGATAGTGATCATGATAATGATCATGATAGTGATCATGATAATGATCATGATAGTGATCATGATAATGATCATGATAATGATCATGATAATGATCATGATAGTGATCATGCTAATGATCATGATAATGATCATGCTAATGATCATGATAATGATCATGTTAGTGATTATGATAATGATCATGTTAGTGATTATGATAATGATCAAGATAATGTTCATGATAGTGATCATGATAATGATCATGATAATGATCATAATAGTGATCATGATAATGATCATGATAATGAACATGATAGTGATCATAATAGTGATCATGATAATGATCATGATAATGATCATAATAGTGATCATGATAATGATCATAATAGTGATCATGATAATGATCATAATAGTGATCATGATAATGATCATGATAATGATCATGATAATGATCATGAAAGTGATCATGATAATGATCATGTTAGTGATTATGATAATGATCATGTTAGTGATCATGATAATGATCATGTTAGTGATCATGATAATGATCATGATAATGATCATGTTACTGATTTTGATAATGATCATGATAATGATCATGATAATGGTCATGATAATGAGCATGATCACTATCAGGATCATTATCATGATCATTATCATGATCATTATCATGATCACTATCATGATCATTATCATGATCATTATCATGATTATTATCATGATCATTATCATGATCATTATCATGATCATTATCATGATCATTATCATGATCATTATCATGATCACTATCGTGATCATTATCATGATCATTATCATGATCATTATCATGATCATTATCATGATCATTATCATGATCATTATCATGATCATTATCATGATCATTATCATGATCATTATCATGATCATTATCATGATCATTATCATGATCATTATCATGATCACTATCATGATCATTATCGTGATCATTATCATGATCACTATCATGATTATTATCCTGATCACTATCATGATCATTAGCATGATCATTAGCATGATCACTATCAGGATCATTATCATGATCATTATCATGATCACTAACATGATCATTATCATAATCACTAACATGATCATTATCATGATCATTATCATGATCACTATCATGTTATCATGATCACTATTATGATCATTATCATGATCATTATCATGATCACTATCATGATCACTATCAAGATCATAATCATGATCATTATCATGATCACTATCATGATCATTATCATGATCACTATCAGGATCATTATCATGATCATTATCATGATCATTATCATGATCACAACATGATCATTATCATGATCACTAACATGATCATTATCATAATCACTAACATGATAATTATCATGATCATTATCATGATCATAATAATGATCATTATCATTATTATGATCATGATCATTATCATGATCACTATCGTGATCATTATCATGATCACTATCGTGATCATTATCATGATCACTATCGTGATCATTATCATGATCACTATCATGATTATTATAATAATCACTAACATGATCATTATCATGATCATTAGCATGATCATTATCATGATCATTAGCATGATCATTATCATGATCATTAACATGATCATTAGCATGATCACTATCATGATCATTATCATGATCAGTATAATGATCATTATCGTGATCATTATCATGATCACTATCATGATTATTATCGTGATCACTATCATGATCATTATCATTATCATGATCATTATCATAATCACTAACATGATCATTATAATGATCATTATCATGATCATTATCATGATCATTATCATGATCATTATCATGATCATTATCATGATCATTATCATGATCATTATCATGATCATTATCATTATCATGATCATTATCACGATCATTATTATGATCATTATCATAATCACTAACATGATAATTATCATGATCATTATCATGAGCACTATCATGTTATCATGATCACTATCATGTTATCATGATCACTATCATGATCATTATCATGATCATTATCATGATCACTATCATGATCATTATCATGATCATTATCATGATCATTATCATGATCAATATCATGATCATTATCATGATCATTATCGTGATCATTATCATGATCACTATCATGATTATTATCATGATCATTATCATGATCATTATCATGATCAATATCATGATCATTATCATGATCGTGATCATTATCATGATCACTATCATGATTATTATCATGATCATTATCATGATCATTATCATGATCAATATCATGATCATTATCATGATCATTATCATGACCATTATCAGGATCACTAACATGATCATTATCATAATCACTAACATGATCATTATCATAATCACTAACATGATCATTATCATCATCATTAGCAGGATCACTACTAGGATCATTATCATGATCATTATCATGATCATGATCACTATCATGATCATTATCATGATCATTATCATGATCACTATCATGATCATTATCATCATTATTATGATCATGATCATTATCATGATCACTATCATGTTATCATGATCACTATCATAATCATTATCATGATCATTATCATGACCACTATCATGATCATTATCATGATCAAAATCATGATCATTATCATGATCATTATCATGATCATTATCGTGATCATTATCATGATCACTATCATGATTATTATCATGATCATTATCATGATCATTATCATGATCAATATCATGATCATTATCATGATCACTATCATGATTATTATCATGATCATTATCATGATCATTATCATGATCAATATCATGATCATTATCATGATCATTATCATGACCATTATCAGGATCACTAACATGATCATTATCATAATCACTAACATGATCATTATCATAATCACTAACATGATCATTATCATCATCATTAGCATGATCACTACTAGGATCATTATCATGATCATTATCATGATCATTATCATGATCACTATCATGATCATTATCATCATTATTATGATCATGATCATTATCATGATCACTATCATGTTATCATGATCACTATCATAATCATTATCATGATCATTATCATGACCACTATCATGATTATTATCATGATCAAAATCATGATCATTATCATGATCATTATCATGATCAATATCATGATCATTATCATGATCATTATCATGATCAATATCATGATCATTATCATGATCATTATCATGATCATTATCATGACCATTATCATGATCACTATCATGATCACTATCATGACTATTATCGTGATCACTATCATGACCATTATCATAATCACTAACATGATCATTATCATAATCACTAACATGATCATTATCATGATCATTAGCATGATCATTATCATGATCATTAGCATGATCACTATCAGGATCATTATCATTATCATAATCATTATCATGATCACTATCATGACTATTATCGTGATCACTATCATGATCATTATCATGATCATTATCATAATCACTAACATGATCATTATCATGATCATTAGCATGATCACTATCAGGATCATTATCATGATCATAATCATGATCATTATTATGACGTGATATTGATCATGATAATGATCATGATAATGGTCATGATAGTGATCATGATAATGATCATGATAATGATTATGATAATGATCATGATAGTGATCATGATAATGATCATGATAATGATCATGATAATGATCATGATAGTGATCATGATAATGATCATGATTATGATCATGATAGTGATCATTATAGTGATCATGATAATGATCATGATAATGATCATGATAGTGATCATGATAGTGATCATGATAACATGATAGTGATCATGATAATGATCATGATAATGATCATGTTAGTGATTATGATAATGATCATGTTAGTGATCATGATAATGATCATGATAATGATCCTGATAGTGATCATGCTAATGATCATGCTAATGATCATGCTAATGATCATGATAGTGATCACGATAATAATCATGATAGTGATCATGATAATGATCACGATAATGATCATGATAATGATCATGATAGTGCTCATGATAATGATCATGATAATGATCATGATAATGATCATGATAATGATCATGATAATGATCATGATAATGATCATGATAATGATGATCATTATCATGATCATTATCAAAATCAGTAACATGATCATTATCATGATCATTATCATGATCACTAACATGATCATTATCATGATCACTAACATGATCATTATCATGATCACTAACATGATCATTATCATAATCACTAACATGATCATTATCATGATCACTTTCATGATCATTATCATGATCATTATCATGATCACTATCATGATCATTATCATGATCACTATCATGATCATTATCATGATCATTATCATGATCATTATCATGATCATTATCATGATCATTATCATGATCATTATCATGATCACTATCATGATCATTATCGTGATCATTATCATGATCACTATCATGATTATTATCGTGATCACTATCATGATCATTAGCATGATCATTAGCATGATCACTATCAGGATCATTATCATGATCACTATCAGGATCATTATCATGATCACTATCAGGATCATTATCATGATCATTATCATGATCATTATCATGATCACTAACATGATCATTATCATGATCACTAACATGATCATTATCATAATCACTAACATGATCATTATCATGATCATTATCATGATCATTATCATGATCACTATTATGATCATTATCATGATCATTATCAAAATCAGTAACATGATCATTATCATGATCATTATCATGATCACTAACATGATCATTATCATGATCACTAACATGATCATTATCATAATCACTAACATGATCATTATCATGATCATTATCATGATCATTATCATGATCATTATTATGATCACTATTATGATCATTATCATGATCATTATCATGATCACTATTATGATCATTATCATGATCATTATCATGATCACTATCATGACATTATCATGATCATTATCATGATCACTATTATGATCATTATCATGATCATTATCATGATCACTATCATGATCATTATCTTGATCATTATCATAATCACTAACATGATCATTATCATAATCACTAACATGATCATTATCATGATCATTAGCATGATCACTATCATGATCATTATCATGATCATTATCATGATCATTATCATGATCACTATCATGATCATTATCATGATCATTATCATGATCATTATCATGATCACTATCATGATCATTATCGTGATCATTATCATGATCACTATCATGATTATTATCGTGATCACTATCATGATCATTAGCATGATCACTATCAGGATCATTATCATGATCACTATCAGGATCATTATCATGATCACTATCAGGATCATTATCATGATCATTATCATGATCATTATCATGATCACTAACATGATCATTATCATAATCACTAACATGATCATTATCATGATCATGATAATGATCATGATAGTGATCATGATAATGATCATGATAGTGATCATGATAATGATCATGATAATGATCATGATAGTGATCATGATAATGATCATGATAATGATCATGATAGTGATCATGATAATGATCATGATAATGATCATAATAGTGATCATGATAATGATCATGATAATGATCATAATAGTGATCATGATAATGATCATGATAATGATCATGATAATGATCATGATAATGATCATGATAATGATCATGATAATGATCATGATAATGATCATGATAATGATCATGATAATGATCATGATAATGATCATGATAATGATCATGATAATGATCATGATAATGATCATGATAGTGATCATGCTAATGATCATGATAATGATCATGTTAGTGATTATGATAATGATCATGTTAGTGATTATGATAATGATCAAGATAATGATCATGATAGTGATCATGATAATGATCATGATAATGATCATAATAGTGATCATGATAATGATCATGATAATGTCATGATAGTGATCATGATAATGATCATGATAATGATCATAATAGTGATCATGATAATGATCATGATAATGATCATAATAGTGATCATAATAATGATCATGATAATGATCATGATAATGATCATGATAATGATCATGTTAGTGATTATGATAATGATCATGTTAGTGATCATGATAATGATCATGTTAGTGATCATGATAATGATCATGATAATGATCATGTTACTGATTTTGATAATGATCATGATAATGATCATAATAGTGATCATGATAATGATCATGATAATGATCATGATAATGATCATGTTAGTGATTATGATAATGATCATGTTAGTGATCATGATAATGATCATGTTAGTGATCATGATAATGATCATGATAATGATCATGATAATGATCCTGATAGTGATCATGATAATGATCCTGATAGTGATCATGATAATGATCCTGATAGTGATCATGCTAATCATGAAAGTGATCATGATAATGATCATGTTAGTGATTATGATAATGATCATGTTAGTGATCATGATAATGATCATGTTAGTGATCATGATAATGATCATGATAATGATCATGTTACTGATTTTGATAATGATCATGATAATGATCATGATAATGGTCATGATAATGAGCATGATCACTATCAGGATCATTATCATGATCATTATCATGATCATTATCATGATCACTATCATGATCATTATCATGATCATAATAATGATCATGATAATGATCCTGATAGTGATCAAGATAATGATCATGATAGTGATCATGATAATGATCATGATAATGATCATAATAGTGATCATGATAATGATCATGATAGTGATCATGATAATGATCATGATAATGATCATAATAGTGATCATGATAATGATCATGATAATGATCATAATAGTGATCATGATAATGATCATGATAATGATCATGATAATGATCATGATAATGATCATGATAATGATCATAATAGTGATCATGATAATGATCATGATAATGATCATGATAATGATCATGATAATGATCATAATAGTGATCATGATAATGATCATGATAATGATCATAATAGTGATCATGATAATGATCATGATAATGATCATGTTAGTGATTATGATAATGATCATGTTAGTGATCATGATAATGATCATGATAATGATCATGATAATGATCATGATAATGATCATGATAATGATCATGATAATGATCATGATAATGATCATGATAATGATCATGATAATGATCATGATAATGATCATGATAGTGATCATGATAATGATCATGATAATGATCATTATCAAAATCATTATCATGATCATTATCATGATCATAATAATGATCATGATAATGATCCTGATAGTGATCAAGATAATGATCATGATAGTGATCATGATAATGATCATGATAGTGATCATGATAATGATCATGATAATGATCATAATAGTGATCATGATAATGATCATAATAGTGATCATGATAATGATCATGATAATGATCATGATAATGATCATGATAATGATCATGATAATGATCTTGATAATGATCATGATAATGATCATGATAGTGATCATGATATTGATCATGATAATGATCATGATAATGATCATGATAGTGATCATGCTAATGATCATGATAATGATCATGTTAGTGATTATGATAATGATCATGTTAGTGATTATGATAATGATCAAGATAATGATCATGATAGTGATCATGATAATGATCATGATAATGATCATAATAGTGATCATGATAATGATCATTATCATGACCATTATCATGATCACTATCATGATCACTATCATGACTATTATCGTGATCACTATCATGACCATTATCATAATCACTAACATGATCATTATCATAATCACTAACATGATCATTATCATGATCATTAGCATGATCATTATCATGATCATTAGCATGATCACTATCAGGATCATTATCATTATCATGATCATTATCATGATCACTATCATGATCATTATCATGATCATTATCATGATCATTATCATGATCACTATCATGATCATTATCGTGATCATTATCATGATCACTATCATGATTATTATCGTGATCACTATCATGATCATTAGCATGATCATTAGCATGATCACTATCAGGATCATTATCATGATCACTATCAGGATCATTATCATGATCATTATCATGATCATTATCATGATCATTATCATGATCACTAACATGATCATTATCAAAATCAGTAACATGATCATTATCATGATCATTATCATGATCACTAACATGATCATTATCATGATCACTAACATGATCATTATCATAATCACTAACATGATCATTATCATGATCACTTTCATGATCATTATCATGATCATTATCATGATCATTATCATGATCATTATCATGATCATTATCATGATCATTATCATGATCATTATCATGATCATTATCATGATCACTATCATGATCATTATCGTGATCATTATCATGATCACTATCATGATTATTATCGTGATCACTATCATGATCATTAGCATGATCACTATCAGGATCATTATCATGATCACTATCAGGATCATTATCATGATCACTATCAGGATCATTATCATGATCATTATCATGATCATTATCATGATCACTAACATGATCATTATCATAATCACTAACATGATCATTATCATGATCATGATAATGATCCTGATAGTGATCATGATAATGATCATGATAGTGATCATGATAATGATCATGATAATGATCATAATAGTGATCATGATAATGATCATGATAATGATCATGATAGTGATCATGATAATGATCATGATAATGATCATAATAGTGATCATGATAATGATCATGATAATGATCATAATAGTGATCATGATAATGATCATGATAATGATCATGATAATGATCATGATAATGATCATGATAATGATCATGATAATGATCATGATAATGATCATGATAATGATCATGATAATGATCATGATAATGATTATGATAATGATCATGATAATGATCATGAAAGTGATCATGATAATGATCATGTTAGTGATTATGATAATGATCATGTTAGTGATCATGATAATGATCATGTTAGTGATCATGATAATGATCATGATAATGATCATGTTACTGATTTTGATAATGATCATGATAATGATCATGATAATGGTCATGATAATGAGCATGATCACTATCAGGATCATTATCATGATCATTATCATGATTATTATCCTGATCACTATCATGATCATTAGCATGATCATTAGCATGATCACTATCAGGATCATTATCATGATCATTATCATGATCACTAACATGATCATTATCATAATCACTAACATGATCATTATCATGATCATTATCATGATCACTATCATGTTATCATGATCACTATTATGATCATTATCATGATCATTATCATGATCACTATCATGATCACTATCAAGATCATAATCATGATCATTATCATGATCACTATCATGATCATTATCGTGATCATTATCATGATCACTATCATGATTATTATCATGATCACTTTCATGATCATTATCATGATCATTATCATGATCACTATTATGATCATTATCATGATCATTATCATGATCACTATTATGATCATTATCATGATCATTATCATGATCACTATCATGATCATTATCATGATCATTATCATGATCACTATTATGATCATTATCATGATCATTATCATGATCACTATCATGATCATTATCTTGATCATTATCATAATCACTAACATGATCATTATCATAATCACTAACATGATCATTATCATAATCACTAACATGATCATTATCATGATCATTAGCATGATCACTATCATGATCATTATCATGATCATTATCATGATCATTATCATGATCACTATCATGATCATTATCATGATCACTATCATGATCATTATCATGATCATTATCATGATCATTATCATGATCATTATCATAATCACTATCATGATCATTATCGTGATCATTATCATGATCACTATCATGATTATTATCGTGATCACTATCATGATCATTAGCATGATCATTAGCATGATCACTATCAGGATCATTATCATGATCACTATCAGGATCATTATCATGATCACTATCAGGATCATTATCATGATCATTATCATGATCATTATCATGATCACTAACATGATCATTATCATGATCACTAACATGATCATTATCATAATCACTAACATGATCATTATCATGATCATTATCATGATCATTATCATGTTCACTATTATGATCATTATCATGATCATTATCAAAATCAGTAACATGATCATTATCATGATCATTATCATGATCACTAACATGATCATTATCATGATCACTAACATGATCATTATCATAATCACTAACATGATCACTAACATGATCACTAACATGATCATTATCATAATCACTAACATGATCATTATCATGATCATTATCATGATCATTATCATGATCATTATTATGATCACTATTATGATCATTATCATGATCATTATCATGATCACTATTATGATCATTATCATGATCATTATCATGATCACTATCATGACATTATCATGATCATTATCATGATCACTATTATGATCATTATCATGATCATTATCATGATCACTATCATGATCATTATCTTGATCATTATCATAATCACTAACATGATCATTATCATAATCACTAACATGATCATTATCATAATCACTAACATGATCATTATCATGATCATTAGCATGATCACTATCATGATCATTATCATGATCATTATCATGATCATTATCATGATCACTATCATGATCATTATCATGATCATTATCATGATCATTATCATGATCATTATCATGATCATTATCATGATCACTATCATGATCATTATCGTGATCATTATCATGATCACTATCATGATTATTATCGTGATCACTATCATGATCATTAGCATGATCATTAGCATGATCACTATCAGGATCATTATCATGATCACTATCAGGATCATTATCATGATCATTATCATGATCATTATCATGATCACTAACATGATCATTATCATTATCACTAACATGATCATTATCATGATCATTATCATGATCATAATAATGATCATGATAATGATCCTGATAGTGATCAAGATAATGATCATGATAGTGATCATGATAATGATCATGATAATGATCATAATAGTGATCATGATAATGATCATGATAATGATCATGATAATGATCATGATAATGATCATGATAATGATCATGATAATGATCATGAAAGTGATCATGATAATGATCATGTTAGTGATTATGATAATGATCATGTTAGTGATCATGATAATGATCATGTTAGTGATCATGATAATGATCATGTTACTGATTTTGATAATGATCATGTTAGTGATCATGATAATGATCATGATAATGATCATGATAATGATCCTGATAGTGATCATGATAATGATCCTGATAGTGATCATGCTAATGATCATGATAATGATCATAATAGTGATCATGATAATGATCATGATAATGATCATAATAGTGATCATGATAATGATCATGATAATGATAATGATAATGATCATGATAATGATCATGATAATGATCATGATAATGATCATGATAATGATCATGATAATGATCATGATAATGATCATGATAATGATCATGATAATGATCATGATAATGATCATGATAATGATCATGATAATGATCATGATAATGATCATGATAATGATCATGATAATGATCATGAAAGTGATCATGATAATGATCATGTTAGTGATTATGATAATGATCATGTTAGTGATCATGATAATGATCATGTTAGTGATCATGATAATGATCATGATAATGATCATGTTACTGATTTTGATAATGATCATGTTAGTGATCATGATAATGATCATGATAATGATCATGATAATGATCCTGATAGTGATCATGATAATGATCCTGATAGTGATCATGCTAATGATCATGCTAATGATCATGATAGTGATCACGATAATAATCATGATAGTGATCATGATAATGATCACGATAATGATCATGATAGTGATCATGATAATGATCATGATAATGATCATGATAATGATCATGATAATGATAATGATCCTGATAGTGATCATGCTAATGATCATGATAATGATCATGCTAATGATCATGATAATGATCATGTTAGTGATTATGATAATGATCATGTTAGTGATTATGATAATGGTCATGATAGTGATCACGATAATAGTCATGATAGTGATCATGATAGTGATCATGATAATGGTCATGATAATGATCATGATAATGATCATGATAATGATCATGATATTGATCATGATAATGATAACATGATCATTATCATAATCACTAACATGATCATTATCATGATCATTAGCATGATCATTATCATAATCACTAACATGATCATTATCATGATCATTAGCATGATCATTATCATAATCACTAACATGATCATTATCATGATCATTAGCATGATCACTATCAGGATCATTATCATTATCATGATCATTATCATGATCACTATCATTATCATGATCACTATCATGACTATTATCATGATCATTATCATGATCATTATCATGATCACTATCATGATCATTATCATAATCATTATCATGATCATTATCATGATCACTATCATGACCATTATCATGATCATTATCATGATCAATATCACGTCATAATAATGATCATGATAATGATCATGATAATGATCCTGATAGTGATCATGATAATGATCATGATAATGATCATGATAATAGTCATGATAGTGATCATGATAATGATAGTGATCATGATAATGATCATGATAATGATAATGATCCTGATAGTGATCATGCTAATGATCATGATAATGATCATGTTAGTGGTTATGATAATGATCATGCTAATGATCATGATAATGATCATGTTAGTGATTATGATAATGATCATGTTATCATTATCATGATCAATATCATGATCATTATCATGATCATTATCATGATCAATATCATGATCATTATCATGATCATTATCATGATCATTATCATGACCATTATCATGATCACTATCATGATCACTATCATGACTATTATCGTGATCACTATCATGACCATTATCATAATCACTAACATGATCATTATCATAATCACTAACATGATCATTATCATGATCATTAGCATGATCATTATCATGATCATTAGCATGATCACTATCAGGATCATTATCATAATCATTATTATGATCATTATCATGGTCATTATTACGATCATGATCATTATCATGATCACTACCATGATCATTAACATGACCATTATCATGATCATTATCATTATCATTATCATGATCATTATCATGGTCATTATTACGATCATGATCATTATCATGATCACTACCATGATCATTAACATGACCATTATCATGATCATTATCATGATCACTATCATGATCATTATCATGATCATTGTCATGATCACTATCAAAATCATTATCATGATCATTATTATGATCATTATAATGGTCAATATCATGATCATTATTATGATGATTATCATGATCATTATCATGATCACTATCATGATCATTATCGTGATCATTATTATGATCACTATCATGATTATTATCGTGATCACTATCATGATCATTATCATGATCATTATCATGATCACTATAATGGTCACTATTATTATGATCATGATCATTATTATGATCATTTTCATGATCATTATCATGATCATTATCATGATCACTATCATGATTATTATCGTGATCACTATCATGATCATTATCATGATCATTATCATAATCATTAAGATAATAATCATGATAATCATTATCATGATCACTATCATGATTATTATCGTGATCACTATCATGATCATTATCATGATCACTATCATGATCATTATTATGATCATGATCATTATCATGATCACTATCATGATCACTATCATGATTATTATCATGATCACTATCATGATCATTATCACGATCATTATCATGATCATTATCATGATCATTATCATGATCATTATCATGATCATTATCATGATCATTATGATGATCATTATCATGATCATTATCATGATCATTATCATGATCATTATCATGATCATTATCATGATCATTATCGTGATGACTATTATGATCACTATCATGATCACTATCATGATCATTATCATGATCATTATCATGATCAGTATCATGATCACTATCATGATCATTATCATGATCACTATCATGATCATTATCATGATCATTATCGTGATGACTATTATGATCACTATCATGATCATTACCATGATCATCATTATGATCAATATTATGATCATTATCATGATCACTATCATGATCATTATCATGATCATTATCATGATCATTATCATGATCAATATCATGATCATTATCATGATCATTATCGTGACCATTATCATGATCACTATCATGATTATTATCGTGATCACTATCATGATCATTATCATGATCACTATCATAATCATTAACATGATCATTATCATGATCATTAGCATGATCACTATCATGATCATTATCATTATCATGATCATTATCATGATCATTATTATGATCATGATCATTATCATGATCACTATCATGATCACTATCATGATCATTATCATGATTACTATCATGACCATTATCATAATCACTATCATGATCATAATCACTATCATGATCATGATCACTATCATGATCATGATATGTTGATACTACAGAACTTCACTCATTAAATTCAAAATTTGATAACTGTACAGAACTTCACTTATTAAATTCAAAATTTTCACATCTAAAAACCACAAGCAACTGACTTGAATTCCACCGTGCATTCTTTTGCCCTTTTTTTGTTTTCTGTTTCTCTCTTTTTTATTAACATAGAAGCAAAAAAAGGGCAAAAGAATGTTTACAACGCATTCTGCGTTTGCGCATAAACAATGATCATTATCATGATCGTTATTATGATCATTATCATGATCATTATCATAATCATTATCATGATCATTATCATAATCATTATCATGATCATTATCATGATCACTATCATGATCATTATCATAATCATTATCATGATCATTATTATGATCATTATCATGATCATTATCATGATCATTATCATGATCACTATCATGATCATTATCATGATCATTATCATGATCACTATCATGATCATTATCATAATCATTATCATGATCATTATCATGATCACTATCATGATCATTATCATGATCATTATCATGATCATTATCATGATCACTATCTTGATCAATATCATGATCATTATCATGATCATTATCATGACCATTATTATGATCACTATCATGATCATTATCGTCATGATAGTGATCATGATAGTGGTCATGATAATGATGATGTTAATGATTATGATAGTGATCATGATAATGATCATGATAGTGATCACGATAATAATCATGATAGTGATCATGATATTGGTCACGATAATGAGCATGATAATGATCATGATAATGATCATAATATTGTTCATAATGATGATCATGATAATGATCATGATAGTGATCATAATAGTCATCACGATAATGATCATGATAATGATCATGATAGTGATCATGATAATGATCATGATAGTGATCATGATACTGATCATGATAATGATCATGATAATGATCATGATAGTGATCATGATAATGATCATGATAGTGATCATGATAATGATCATGATAGTGATCATGATAGTGATCATAATAGTCATCACGATAATGATCATGATAATGATCATGATAATGATAATGATCATGATAGTGATCATGCTAATGATTATGATAATGGTCATGATAATGATTATGATAATGATCATGATAATGATCATAATAGTGATCACGATAATAATCATGTTAGTGATCATGATAGTGATCACGATAATGATCATGTTAATGATTATGATAATGATCATGATAATGATCATGATAGTGATCACGATAATAATCATGATTATAATAATGATCATGATAGTGATCATGATAATGATCATGATCATAATATTGATCATGATAATGATCATGATCATAATAATGATCATGATAATGATCATGATAGTGATCATGACAATGATCACGATAATGATCATGATAGTGATCACGATAATAATCATGATAGTGATCATGATAATGGTCACGATAATGATCATGATAATGATCATGATATTGATCATGATAATGATCATGATAATGATCATGATAATGATCATGATAATGATCATGATAGTGATCATGATAATGATCATAATATGATAATGATCATAATAATGATCATGATAATGATCATAATAATGATCATGATCATAATAATAGTGACCATGATAGTGATCATGATAATGATACTGATCATGATAATGATACTGATCATGATAATGATACTGATCATGATAATGATCATGATAATGATCATGATAGTGATCATGATAATGATCATTAATGATCATGATTGTTATGTTAATGATTATGATAATGATCATGATAATGATCATGATTGTGATCACGATAATAATCATGATAGTGATCATGATAATGATCATGATAATGATCATGATAATGATCATAATAATGATCATGATAATGATCATAATAATGATCATGATAATGATCATAATAATGATCATGATCATAATAATAGTGACCATGATAGTGATCATGATAATGATCATGATAATGATCATGATAGTGATCACGATAATAATCATGATAGTGATCATGATAATGATCACGATAATGATCATGATATTGATCATGATAATGATCATGATAGTGATCATGATAATGATCATGATCATAATAATGATCATGATAATGATCATGATAGTGATCATGATAATGATCATGATAATGATTATGATAATGATCATGATAGTGATCATGATAATGATCATGATAATGATCATGATAATGATCATAATAATGATCATGATAATGATCACGATAACCATCATGATAATGATCATAATAACGATCATGATAATGATCATTGTTTATGCGCAAACGCAGAATGCGTTGTAAACATTCTTTTGCCCTTTTTTTGCTTCTATGTTAATAAAAAAGAGAGAAACAGAAAACAAAAAAAGGGCAAAAGAATGCACGGTGGAATTCAAGTCAGTTGCTTGTGGTTTTTAGATGTGAAAATTTTGAATTTAATAAGTGAAGTTCTGTACAGTTATCAAATTTTGAATTTAATGAGTGAAGTTCTGTAGTATCAACATATCATGATCATGATCATGATAGTGATTATGATAATGGTCATGATAGTAATCATGATAATGATCATGATAGTGATCATGATAGTGATCATGATAATGATCATGATCATAATAATGATCATGATAATGATCATGATAATGATAATGATCATGATAGTGATCATGCTAATGATCATGATAATGATCATGTTAATGATTATGATAGTGATCATGATAATGATCATGATAGTGATCACGATAATAATCATGATAGTGATCATGATAATGGTCACGATAATGATCATGATAATGATCATGATATTGATCATGATAATGATCATGATAATGATCATGATAATGATCATGATAGTGATCATGATAATGATCATAATATTGATCATAATGATGATCATGGTAATGATCATGATAGTGATCATAATAGTCATCACGATAATGATCATGATAATGATCATGATAGTGATCATGATAATGATCATGATAGTGATCATGATACTGATCATGATAATGATCATGATAATGATCATGATAGTGATCATGATAGTGATCATAATAGTCATCACGATAATGATCATGATAATGATCATGATAATGATCATGATAATGATCATGATAATGATCATGATAATGATCATGATAATGATCATGATAATGATCATGATAATGATCATGATAATGATCATGATAATGATCATGATAATGATCGTGATAATGATCATGATAGTGATCATGATAATAATCATGATAGTGATCATGATAATGATCATGATCATAATAATGATCATGATAGTGATCATGATAATGATCATGATAGTGATCACGATAATAATCATGATAGTGATCATGATAATGATTATCATGATTATTATGTTAATGATTATGATAATGATCATGATAATGATCATGATAGTGATCACGATAATAATCATGATAGTGATCATGATAATGATCATGATAATGATCATGAAAATGATCATAATAATGATCATGATCATAATAATAGTGACCATTATAGTGATCATGATAATGATCATGATAATGATCATGATAGTGATCACGATAATAATCATGATAGTGATCATAATAATGATCACGATAATGATCATGATAGTGATCATGATAATGATATCATGATCATTATCATGATCATTATCATGATCATTATCATGACCACTCACGATAATGATCATGATAGTGATCATGATAATGATATCATGATCATTATCATGATCATTATCATGATCATTATCATGACCACTATCTTGATCAATATCATGATCATTATCATGATCATTATCATGACCATTATTATGATCACTATCATGATCATTATCGTCATGATAGTGATCATGATAATGGTCATGATAATGATCATGTTAATTATTATGATAGTGATCATGATAATGATCATGATAGTGATCACGATAATAATCATGATAGTGATCATGATATTGGTCACGATAATGATCATGATAATGATCATGATAATGATCATAATATTGATCATAATGATGATCATGACAATGATCATGATAGTGATTATGATTATGATAATGATCATGATAGTGATCATGATAATGATCATGATAGTGATCATGATAATGATCATGATCATAATAATGATCATGATCATAGTAATGATCATGATAGTGATCATGATAATGATCATCATCATGATCATGATAATGATCACGATAACGATCATGATAATGATCATAATAACGATCATGATAATGATCATGATCACTATCATGATCACTATCATAATCATTATTATGATCAATATCATGATCATTATCATGATCAATATCATGATCATTATCATGATCATTATCATGATCATTATCATGATCACTATCTTGATCAATATCATGATCATTATCATGATCATTATCATGACCATTATTATGATCACTATCATGATCATTATCGTCATGATAGTGATCATGATAATGGTCATGATAATGATCATGTTAATGATTATGATAGTGATTATGATAATGATCATGATAGTGATCGCGATAATAATCATGATAGTGATCATGATATTGGTCACGATAATGATCATGATAATGATCATGATAATGATCATAATATTGATCATAATGATGATCATGACAATGATCATGATAGTGATTATGATTATGATAATGATCATGATAGTGATCATGATAATGATCATGATAGTGATCATGATAATGATCATGATCATAATAATGATCATGATCATAGTAATGATCATGATCATAGTAATGATCATGATAATGATCATGATAATGATCAATATCATGATCATTATCATGATCATTATCATGACCATTATTATGATCACTATCATGATCATTATCGTCATGATAGTGATCATGATAATGGTCATGATAATGATCATGTTAATGATTATGATAGTGATTATGATAATGATCATGATAGTGATCACGATAATAATCATGATAGTGATCATGATATTGGTCACGATAATGATCATGATAATGATCATGATAATGATCATAATATTGATCATAATGATGATCATGATAATGATCATGATAGTAATCATAATAGTCATCACGATAATGATCATGATAATGATCATGATAGTGATCATGATAATGATCATGATAGTGATCATGATACTGATCATGATAATGATCATGATATTGATCATGATAGTGATCATGATAGTGATCATAATAGTCATCACGATAATGATCATGATAATGATCATGATAATGATCATGATAATGATCATGATAATGATCATTATAATGATAATGATCATGATAGTGATCATGCTAATGATCATGATAATGATCATGTTAATGATTATGATAGTGATCATGATAGTGATCACGATAATAATCATGATAGTGATCATGATAATGGTCACGATAATGATCATGATAATGATCATGATATTGATCATGATAATGATCATGATAATGATCATGATAATGATCATGATAGTGATCATGATAATGATCATAATATTGATCATAATGATGATCATGATAATGATCACGATAGTGGTCATAATAGTCATCACGATAATGATCATGATAATGATCATGATAGTGATCATGATAATGATCATGATAGTGATGATGACACTGATCATGATAATGATCATGATAATGATCATGATAGTGATCATGATAGTGATCATTAATTATCATGATTATTATGTTAATGATTATGATAATGATCATGATAATGATAAAGATCATGATAGTGATCACGATAATAATCATGATAGTGATCATGATAATGATCATGATAATGATCATGATAATGATCATAATAATGATCATGATAATGATCATAATAATGATCATGATAATGATCATAATAATGATCATGATAATGATCATAATAATGATCATGATCATAATAATAGTGACCATGATAGTGATCATGATAATTATACTGATCATGATAATGATCATGATAATGATCATGATAGTGATATTGATAGTGATCATGATCATGATCATAATAATGATCATGATCATGATCATAATAATGATCATGATAATGATCATGATAGTGATCATGATAATGATCATGATCACTATCATGATCATTATCATAATCATTATCATCATGATAATGATTATGATAATGATCATGATAGTGATCATGATAATGATCATGATAATGATCATTGTTTATGCGCAAACGCAGAATGCGTTGTAAACATTCTTTTGCCCTTTTTTTGCTTCTATGTTAATAAAAAAGAGAGAAACAGAAAACAAAAAAAGGGCAAAAGAATCATGATCACAATAATGATCATGATAATGATCATGATAGTGATCATGATAGTGATCATGATAATGATCATGATTATAATAATGATCATGATATTGATCATGATACTGATCATGATAGTGATCATGATAATGATCATGATCATGATCATAATAATGATCATGATAATGATCATGATAGTGATCATGATAATGATCATGATAATGATTATGATTATGATAATGATCATGATAGTGATCATGATAATGATCATGATAATGATCATGATAGTGATCATGATAATGATCATGATAATGATCATGGTTATAATAATGATCATGATATTGATCATGATAATGATCATGATAGTGATCATGATAATGATCATGATCATGATCATAATAATGATCATGATAATGATCATGATAGTGATCATGATAATGATCATGATAATGATTATGATAATGATCATGATAGTGATCATGATAATGATCATGATAATGATCATGATAGTGATCATGATAATGATCATGATAATGATCATGATAATGATCATAATAATGATTATGATAATGATCATGATAATGATCATAATAATGATCATGATAATGATCATAATAATGATCATGATAATGATCATAATAATGATCATGATAATGATCATAATAATGATCATGATCATAATAATAGCGACCATGATAGTGATCATGATAATGATCATGATAATGATCATGATAGTGATCACGATAATAATCATGATAGTGATCATGATAATGATCACGATAATGATCATGATAATGATCATGATAATGATCATGATAATGATCATGATATTGATCATGATAATGATCATGATATTGATCATGATATTGATCACAATAATGATTATGATACTGATCATGATAGTGATCATGATCATGATCATGATAATGATCATAATAATGATCATGATAGTGATCATGATAATGATCATAATAATGATCATGATAGTGATCATGATAATGATCATAATAATGATCATGATAATGATCACGATAACCATCATGATAATGATCATAACAACGATCATGATAATGATGATTGTTTATGCGCAAACGCAGAATGCGTTGTAAACATTCTTTTGCCCTTTTTTTGCTTCTATGTTAATAAAAAAGAGAGAAACAGAAAACAAAAAAAGGGCAAAAGAATGCACGGTGGAATTCAAGTCAGTTGCTTGTGGTTTTTAGATGTCAAAAGTTCTCAAATTTTGAATTTAATAAGTGAAGTTCTGTAGAGTTCTCAAATTTTGAATTTAATGAGTGAAGTTCTGTAGTATCAACATATCATGATCATGATAGTGATCATGATAATGGTCATGATAGTGATCATGATAATGATCATGATAGTGATCATGATAGTGATCATGATAATGATCATGATCATAATAATGATCATGATAATGATCATGATAATGATAATGATCATGATAGTGATCATGCTAATGATCATGATAATGATCATGTTAACGATTATGATAGTGATCATGATAATGATCATGATAGTGATCACGATAATAATCATGATAGTGATCATGATAATGGTCACGATAATGATCATGATAATGAACATGATATTGATCATGATAATGATCATGATAATGATCATGATAATGATCATGATAGTGATCATGATAATGATCATAATATTGATCATAATGATGATCATGATAATGATCATGATAGTGATCATAATAGTCATCACGATAATGATCATGATAATGATCATGATAGTGATCATGATACTGATCATGATAGTGATCATGATACTGATCATGATAATTATCATGATAATGATCATGATAGTGATCATGATAGTGATCATAATAGTCATCACGATAATGATCATGATAATGATCATGATAATGATCATGATAATGATCATGATAATGATCATGATAATGATCATGATAATGATAATGATAATGATCATGATAATGATCATGATAATGATCATGATAATGATCATGATAGTGATCATGATAATGATCATGATAGTGATCATGATAGTGATCATGATAATGATCATGATCATAATAATGATCATGATAATGAACATGATAGTGATCATGCTAATGATCATGATAATGATCATGTTAGTGATTATGATAATGATCATGATAACGATCATGAGAGTGATCACGATAACAATCATGATAGTGATCATGATAATGATCACGATAATGATCATGATAGTGATCATTATAATGATCATGATAATGATCATGATAATGATCATGATAATGATCATGATAATGATCATGATTATCATGATTATTATGTTAATGATTATGATAATGATCATGATAATGATCATGATAGTGATCACGATAATAATCATGATAGTGATCATGATAATGATCATGATAATGATCATGAAAATGATCATAATAATGATCATGATCATAATAATAGTGACCATTATAGTGATCATGATAATGATCATGATAATGATCATGATAGTGATCACGATAATAATCATGATAGTGATCATGATAATGATCACGATAATTACCATTATAATGATCATAATAATGATCATGATAATGATCATGATAATGATTTTGATAGTGATCATGACAATGATCATGATAATGATCATGATAGTGATCATGATAATGATCATGATAATGGTCATGTTAATGATCATGATAGTGATCATGATAATGATCATGATCGTAATAATGACCATCATAATGATCATGATAATGATAATGATCATGATAGTGATCATGCTAATGATTATGATAATGATCATGATAATGATTATGATAATGATCATGATAATGATCATAATAGTGATCACGATAATAATCATGATAGTGATCGTGATAGTGATCACGATAATGATCATGTTAATGATTATGATAATGATCATGATAATGATCATGATAGTGATCACGATAATAATCATGATAGTGATCATGATAATAATCACGATAATGATCATGATAATGATCATGAGAATGATCATGATAATGATCATGATAATGATCATGATCATAATAATGATCATGATAGTGATCACGATAATAATCATGATAATGATCATGATAATGATCATGATAGTGATCATGATAATGATCATGATAATGATCATGATACTGATCATGATAGTGATCATAATAGTCATCACGATAATGATCATGATAATGATCATGATAGTGATCACGATAATAATCATGATAATGATCATGATAGTGATCACGATAATAATCATGATAATGATCATGATAATGATCATGATAGTGATCATGATAATGATTATGATAATGATCATGATAAGGATCATAATAGTGATCACGATAATAATCATGATAGTGATCGTGATAGTGATCACGATAATGATCATGTTAATGATTATGATAATGATCATGATAATGATCATGATAGTGATCACGATAATAATCATGATAGTGATCATGATAATAATCACGATAATGATCATGATAATGATCATGAGAATGATCATGATAATGATCATGATAATGATCATGATCATAATAATGATCATGATAGTGATCACGATATTAATCATGATAATGATCATGATAATGATCATGATAGTGATCATGATAATGATCATGATAGTGATCATGATACTGATCATGATAGTGATCATAATAGTCATCACGATAATGATCATGATAATGATCATGATAGTGATCATGATACTGATCACGATAATAATCATGATAGTGATCATGATAGTGATCATGATAATAATCACGATAATGATCATGATAATGATCATGAGAATGATCATGATAATGATCATGATAATGATCATGATAATGATCATGATCATAATAATGATCATGATAGTGATCACGATAATAATCATGATAATGATCATGATAATGATCATGATAATGATCATGACAGGGATCATGATACTGATCATGATAATGATCATGATAATGATCATGATAGTGATCATGATAGTGATCATAATAGTCATCACGATAATGATCATGATAATGATCATGATAATGATCATGATAATGATCATGATAATGATCATGATAATAATCATGATAATGATCATGATAATGATCATGACAATAATCATGATAATGATCATGATAATGATAATGATCATGATAGTGATCATGCTAATGATCATGATAATGATCATGTTAATGATTATGATAGTGATCATGATAATGATCATGATAGTGATCACGATAGTAATCATGATAGTGATCATGATAATGGTCACGATAATGATCATGATAATTATCATGATATTGATCATGATAATGATCATGTTAATGATCATGATAATGATCATGATAGTGATCATGATAATGATCATAATATTGATCATAATGATGATCATGATAATGATCATGATAGTGGTCATGATAGTCATCACGATAATGATCATGATAATGATCATGATAGTGATCATGATAATGATCATGATAGTGATGATGATACTGATCATGATAATGATCATGATAATGATCATGATAGTGATCATGATAGTGATCATTAATTATCATGATTATTATGTTAATGATTATGATAATGATCATGATAATGATAATGATCATGATAGTGATCACGATAATAATCATGATAGTGATCATGATAATGATCATGATAATGATCATGATAATGATCATAATAATGAACATGATAATGATCATAATAATGATCATGATCATAATAATAGTGACCATGATAGTGATCATGATAATGATACTGATCATGATAATGATCATGATAATGATCATGATAGTGATCATGATAGTGATCATTAATGATCATGATTATTATGTTAATGATTATGATAATGATCATGATAATGATCATGATTGTGATCACGATAATAATCATGATAGTGATCATGATAATGATCATGTTAATGATCATGATAATGATCATAATAATGATCATGATCATAATAATAGTGACCATAATAGTGATCATGATAATGATCATGATAATGATCATGATAGTGATCACGATAATAATCATGATAGTGATCATGATAATGATCACGATAATGATCATGATAATGATCATGATAATGATCATGATAATGATCATGATATTGATCATGATAATGATCATGATATTGATCATGATATTGATCATAATAATGATCATGATCATGATCATGATAATGATCATAATAATGATCATGATAGTGATCATGATATTGATCATGATAATGATCATGATATTGATCATGATATTGATCATAATAATGATCATGATCATGATCATGATAATGATCATGATAATGATCATGATAATGATCATGATATTGATCATGATAATGATCATGATATTGATCATGATATTGATCATAATAATGATCATGATCATGATCATGATAATGATCATGATAATGATCATGATAATGATCATGATATTGATCATGATAATGATCATGATATTGATCATGATATTGATCATAATAATGATCATGATAATGATCACGATAACGATCATGATAATGATCATAATAACGATCATGATAATGATCATAATAACGATCATGATAATGATCATGAAAATGATCATTGTTTATGCGCAAACGCAGAATGCGTTGTAAACATTCTTTTGCCCTTTTTTTGCTTCTATGTTAATAAAAAAGAGAGAAACAGAAAACAAAAAAAGGGCAAAAGAATCATGATCACAATAATGATCATGATAATGATCATGATAGTGATCATGATAGTGATCATGATAATGATCATGATTATAATAATGATCATGATATTGATCATGATAATGATCATGATAGTGATCATGATAATGATCATGATCATAATAATGATCATGATAATGATTATGATAGTGATCATGATAATGATCATGATAATGATCATGATAATGATCATGATAATGATCATGATAATGATCATGATAGTGATCATGATAATGATCATGATAATGATCATGATAATGATCATGATAATGATCATAATAATGATCATGATAATGATCACGATAACCATCATGATAATGATCATAATAACGATCATGATAATGATCATTGTTTATGCGCAAACGCAGAATGCGTTGTAAACATTCTTTTGCCCTTTTTTTGCTTCTATGTTAATAAAAAAGAGAGAAACAGAAAACAAAAAAAGGGCAAAAGAATGCACGGTGGAATTCAAGTCAGTTGCTTGTGGTTTTTAGATGTGAAAAGTTCTCAAATTTTGAATTTAATAAGTGAAGTTCTGTAGAGTTCTCAAATTTTGAATTTAATGAGTGAAGTTCTGTAGTATCAACATATCATGATCATGATAGTGATCATGATAATGGTCATGATAGTGATCATGATAATGATCATGATAGTGATCATGATACTGATCATGATAATGATCATGATAATGATCATGATAATGATAATGATCATGATAGTGATCATGCTAATGATCATGCTAATGATCATGATAATGATCATGTTAATGATTATGATAGTGATCATGATAATGATCATGATAGTGATCACGATAATAATCATGATAGTGATCATGATAATGGTCACGATAATGATCATGATAATGATCATGATATTGATCATGATAGTGATCATGATAATGATCATGATGATGATCATGATAGTGATCATGATAATGATCATAATATTGATCATAATGATGATCATGATAATGATCATGATAGTGATCATAATAGTCATCACGATAATGATCATGATAATGATCATGATAGTGATCATGATAATGATCATGATAGTGATCATGATACTGATCATGATAATGATCATGATAATGATCATGATAGTGATCATGATAGTGATCATAATAGTCATCACGATAATGATCATGATAATGATCATGATAATGATCATGATAATGATCATGATAATGATCATGATAATGATCATGATAATGATCATGATAATGATCATGATAGTGATCATGATAATGATCATGATAGTGATCATGATAGTGATCATGATAATGATCATGATCATGATCATAATAATGATCTTGATAATGAACATGATAGTGATCATGCTAATGATCATGATAATGATCATGTTAGTGATTATGATAATGATCATGATAACGATCATGAGAGTGATCACGATAATAATCATGATAGTGATCATGATAATGATCACGATAATGATCATGATAGTGATCATTATAATGATCATGATAATGATCATGATAATGATCATGATAATGATCATGATAATGATCATGATAATGATCATGATAATGATCATGATAATGATCATGATAATGATCATGATAATGATCATGATTATTATGTTAATGATTATGATAATGATCATGATAATGATCATGATAGTGATCACGATAATAATCATGATAGTGATCATGATAATGATCATGATAATGATCATGAAAATGATCATAATAATGATCATGATCATAATAATAGTGACCATTATAGTGATCATGATAATGATCATGATAATGATCATGATAGTGATCACGATAATAATCATGATAGTGATCATGATAATGATCACGATAATGATCATGATAGTGATCATGATAATGATCATGATAATCATCATAATAATGATCATGATATTGACCATTATAATGATCATAATAATGATCATGATAATGATCATGATAATGATTTTGATAGTGATCATGACAATGATCATGATAATGATCATGATAGTGATCATGATAATGATCATGATAATGATCATGATAATGATCATGATAATGGTCATGTTAATGATCATGATAGTGATCATGATAATGATCATGATCGTAATAATGACCATGATAATGATCATGATAATGATAATGATCATGATAGTGATCATGCTAATGATTATGATAATGATCATGATAATGATTATGATAATGATCATGATAATGATCATAATAGTGATCACGATAATAATCATGATAGTGATCGTGATAGTGATCACGATAATGATCATGTTAATGATTATGATAATGATCATGATAATGATCATGATAGTGATCACGATAATAATCATGATAGTGATCATGATAATAATCACGATAATGATCATGATAATGATCATGAGAATGATCATGATAATGATCGTGATAATGATCATGATCATAATAATGATCATGATCATAATAATGATCATGATCATAACAATGATCATGATAATGATCCTGATAATGATAATGATCATGATAGTGATCATGCTAATGATCATGATAATGATCATGTTAATGATTATGATAATGATCATGATAATCATCATGATAATGATCCTGATATTGATCATGATAGTGATCATGATAATGATCATAATATTGATCACAATGATGATCATGATAATGATCATGATAGTGATCATAATAGTCATCACGATAATGATCATGATAATGATCATGATAGTGATCATGATAATGATCATGATAGTGATCATGATAATGATCATGATAGTGATCATGATACTGATCATGATAATGATCATGATAATGATCATGATAGTGATCATGATAATGATCATGATTATAATAATGATCATGATATTGATCATGATAATGATCATGATAGTGATCATGATAATGATCATGATCATAATAATGATCATGATAATGATCATGATAGTGATCATGACAATGATCACGATAATGATCATGATAATGATCATGATAGTGATCATGATAATGATCATGATAATGATCATGATAATGATTACGATATATTATGATAATGATCATGATATTGATCTTAATAATGATTATGATAGTGATCATGATCATGATCATGATAATGATCATAGTAATGATCATGATAGTGATCATGATAATGATCATCATAATGATCATGATAATGATCACGATAACGATCATGATAATGATCATAATAACGATAATGATAATGATCATAATAACGATAATGATAATGATCATGATAATGATCATTGTTTATGCGCAAACGCAGAATGCGTTGTAAACATTCTTTTGCCCTTTTTTTGCTTCTATGTTAATAAAAAAGAGTGAAACAGAAAACAAAAAAAGGGCAAAAGAATGCGCGGTGGAATTCAAGTCAGTTGCTTGTGGTTTTTAGACGTGAAAAGTTCTCAAATTTTGAATTTAATAATCATGATCATTATCATGATCATTACCATGATCATTATCATGATCATTATAATGATCATTATAATGATCACTATCATGATCATTATCGTTATCATTATAATGATCACTATCATGATCATTATCGTTATCATTATCATGATCACTATCATGATCATTATCGTTATCATTATCATGATCACTATCATGATCATTATCGTGATCATTATCATGATCACTATCATGATCATTATCGTGATCATTATCATGATCATTACATTATTATGATCATTATCATTATCATGATCATTATCATTATCATGATCATTATCATTATCATGATCATTATCATGACCATTATCATGATCACTATCATGATCATTATCATGATCATTATCATGATCATTATCATGATCACTATCATGATCATTATCGTGATCATTATCATGATCATTATCATGATCATTATCATGATCATTATCATGATCATTATCATGATCACTATCATGATCACTATCATAATCACTATTATGATCATAATAATTATCATGATCACCATCATAATCATGATCATTATCATAATCACTATCATGATCATTATCATGATCATTATCATGATCACTATCATGATCATAATAATGATCACTATCATCATCATTATTATGATCACTATCATGATCATTATTATGATCACTATCATGATCATTATTATGATCACTATCATTATTATGATCATTATCATGATCACTATCATGATCATTATCATAATCACTATCATGATCATTATCATGATCAATATCAGGATCATTATCATGATGATTATCATGATCATTATCATAATCATTAACATGATCATTATCATGATCATTAGCATGATCACTATCATGATCATTATCATTACCATTATTACGATCATGATCATTATCATGATCATTATCATTATTACGATCATGATCATTATCATGATCATTATCATGATCATTATTATGATCATGATCATTATCATGATCATTATCGTGATCATTATCATGATCACTATCAGGATTATTATCGTGATCACTATCATGATCATTATCATGATCATTATCATAATCATTAACATGATTATTATCGTCATCATTATCATGATCACTATCATGATTATTATCGTGATCACCATTATGATCATTATCATAATCATTATCATAATCATTATCATAATCATTAACATGATCATTATCATGATCATTAGCATGATCACTATCATGATCATTATCATGATCACTGTCATGATCACTATCATGATCACTATCATGATCACTATCATAATCATTAACATGATTATTATCATGATCATTAGCATGATCACTATCTTGATCATTATCATGATCATTATCATTACCATTATTACGATCATGATCATTATCATGATCATTATCATTATCATTATTACGATCATGATCATTATCATGATCATTATCATGATCATTATTATGATCATGATCATTATCATGATCACTATCATGATCATTATAATGACCATTATCATGATCATTATCATGATTATTATCGTGATCACTATCATGATCATTATCACGATCATTATCATAATCATTAACATGATCATTATCATGATCATTAGCATGATCACTATCATGATCATTATCATGATCATTATCATGGTCATTATTACGATCATGATCATTATCATGATCATTGTCATGATCATTATCATGATCATTGTCATGATCACTATCAAAATCATTATCATGATCATTATCATGATCATTATTATGATCATTATCATGATCATTGTCATGATCACTATCAAAATCATTATCATGATCATTACCATGATCATTATTATGATCATTATCATGATCATTATTATGATCATTATCATGATCAATATCATGATCATTATTATGATGATTATCATGATCATTATCATGATCACTATCATGATCATTATCGTGATCATTATCATGATCACTATCATGATTATTATCGTGATCACTATCATGATCATTATCATGATCACTATCATGATCACTATTATTATGATCATGATCATTATCATGATCATTATCATGATCACTATCGTGATCATTATTATGATCACTATCATGATCACTATCATGATCATTATCATGATCATTATCATGATCATTATCATGATCATTATCATGATCACTATCATGATCATTATCATGATCATTATTATGATCATGATCATTATAATGATCACTATCATGATCACTATCATGATCACTAGCATGATCATTATCATGATCATTATCATGATCAGTATTATGATCATTATCATTATCATGATCACTATCATGATTGTAGGGGTTTAAGGGGGAATCATCCACTTTGGTGTGGGCGGGGTCGTCCCACAGAGTCGTGCGGAAAAATACTTAGGACTTACCCGATGTGTTTGTAATGAGTGGTGTCCAACGCCGTTGGAAATGACTGCTTCGCGCTCCGTCCAAGTAGCTTTGCTGCCGTCTTTCTGCTTGAAAACGCGAGGTTTTAGTGATCTTTTAACTCCTTTGCGACCAAATTAGGTACTTAAGTGAAATACTATATAGTTTATATTGGATATGTATCACCAGCTTAATGTTGAATTAAATATTTGCAAATGAAATCACTTTACTAAAGAGCTTGTATGTAATTTCACAATTGGTTGCGGTTATTTATTTATCTTAACATATGTATACAATTTTGCGCAGAATATTGTTTGATAATTAAATGCGGATAATTCCTTTATATTAAAAATTATGGATCTGTATCCAAAGCCAAAACTATACGTCCTAGGTTTAATTTTTTTTTTAATTAACTATAATAATTTTAAACACATTCAAATTTACTTTGTCTAAATAAGTTTATTAAGATTTAGATCGAAACTTATTTTGTTTACAAACAAATGTTGATACTACAGAACTTCACTTATTAAATTCAAAATTTGAGAACTCTACAGAACTTCACTTATTAAATTCAAAATTTGAGAACTTTTCACGTCTAAAAACCACAACCAACTGACTTGATTTCCATAAAAATTATCATGGTCATTATCATGATCATTATCATGATCACTATCATGATCATTATCATGATCACTATCATGATCAATATCATGATCATTATCATGATCACTATCATGATCAATATCATGATCATTATTATGATCATGATCATTATCATGATTACTATCATGATCATTATTATAATCATGATCATTATCATGATCACTATCATGATCATTATCATGATCATTATCATGATCATTATCATGATCATTATCATGATCACTATCATTATCATTATCATGATCATTATCATGATCATTATCATGATCATTATCATGATCATTATGATGATCATTATCATGACCACTATCATGATCATTATTATGATCATTATCATGATCATGATCATTATTATGATCATGATCATCATCATGATCACTATCATGATCATTATCAGGATCATTATTATGATCACTATCATGATCATTATTATGATCACTATCATGATCATTATCATGATCACTATCATGATCATTATCATGATCATTATTATCATCATTATCATGATCAATATCAGGATCATTATCATGATGATTATCATGATCATTATCATAATCATTAACATGATCATTATCATGATCATTAGCATGATCACTATCATGATCATTATCATTATCATGATCATTATCATGATCATTATCATGATCATTATTATGATCATGATCATTATCATGATCATTCTCATGATCATTATCATGATCATTCTCATGATCATTATCATGATCATTATCGTGATCATTATCATGATCACTATCATGATTATTATCGTGATCACTATCATGATCACTATCATGATCACTATCATAATCATTAACATGATCATTATCGTGATCATTATCATGATCACTATCATGATTATTATCGTGATCACTATCATGTTCATTATCATGATCATTATTATGATAATGATCATGATAATGTTCATGATAATGATCATGATAGTGATCATGATAGTCATCATGATAATCATCACGATAGTCATAATGATAATGATCATGATAGTCATCATGATAATGATCATGATAGTCATCATGATAATGATCATGATAGTCATCATGATAATGATCATGATAGTCATCATGATAATGATCATGATAATGATCATGATAGTGATCATAATAGTGATCATGATAATGATCATGATAATGATCATGATCATGATAATGATTATGATCATGATAATGATTATGATAATGTTCATGATAGTGATCACGATAATAATCATGATAGTGATCGCGATAATAATCATGATAGTGATGATGATAATGATCACGATAATGATCATGATAATGATCATGGTAATGATCATGATAATGATCATGATAGTGATCATGCTAATGATCATGATAATGATCATGATAATGATCATGATAGTGATCATGCTAATGATCATGATAATGATCATGATAATGATCATGATAGTGATCATGCTAATGATCATGATAATGATCATGATAATGATCATGATAGTGATCATGCTAATGATCATGATAATGATCATGTTAATGATTAATGATCATGATTATGATCATAATAGTGATCATGATAATGATCATGATAATGATCATGATAGTGATCATGATAATGATCATGATAGTGATCATGATAATGATCGTGATAGTGATCATGATAATGATCGTGATAATGATCATGATAGTGATCATGATACTGATCATGATAATGATAATGATCATGATAATGATCATGATAATGGTCATGATAATGATCATGATAGTGATCATGATAGTGATCATGATAATGATCATGATAATGACAATGATAATGATCATGATAATGATCATGATAATGATAATGATCATGATAATGATAATGATCATGATAATGATCATGATAATGGTCATGATAATGATCATAATAGTGATCATGATAATGATCATGATAACGATCATGATAATGATCATGATAATGATCATGATAATGGTCATGATAATGATCATGATAGTGATCATGATAATGATCATGACACTGATTATGATAGTGATCATGATAATGATCACCCTAGAGGGTGTAGGAAAGTTGGAGAAGAAGGAAGAAAGAGTTCGTGGACAAGGTATTATTGGCAAGAATTGATAGCCTTCTGGAGACAAAGAATTCCGTAAACTTTCCACACCAGAGGATAGCCAGGTAATCTTTTTTCTTTTTCCTTACTTAATTTATTTTCCGAGTATTGAATGCGTGGATTATATTGCAAGTGATTAAAATAACAAAAAAGGAATCCACAAATACAAAGTGTTTAAAAAAAAATAATAATAAGGATGAAAATTTGTCTATTAACTCAGGAAAGAAAAAACATGAAATCAAATTAAAACAAAAAAATAACTAAAGAAAAAATTCAAAAAAACCAAAAGTAAATCTTACATAAAAAAATTTAATTACCGGAAAATTTTGTAGTATTTATTTAATTATAATTAATTTAATTATATATATAACATTGAAAACTTATTTATTTAGAAATTATCAGTGATTAATTTGTGTTATTTTAATTTTACGTATTTTGTAGTTAGTACCCTTTTTTTTAACCGCCTAAAAGCAGTTAAATATATTTTTCAGTAATTGTTAATATTTGCTATAGCCCGTTAGAGGGCAGACTTAATTTCTTTTTTTATTTTTATCCGTAATGAGTAAGAAACAGGAAGTCAAAAGCTTTTAGTTTGTTTTATTTAAAAAAAGAAATACAAAAATATAGCTCTTATCAATTAGTTTTTTGTTGTTGCGTAGAATTCCTGGGGAATTAGCAGGAAAATCTGATATCCTTAGGGAGCTCCTTCGGGGTAAGAATTAAAGTGGTAAAATAAATCAGAATTGATAGGCAATTGATCAGAGTTCTGCAATAAAAGAGATAAAACAAATTAAATTTTTGTGACAGGTATGTGTTTTTTTTGCTGTAAGAAAAAAATAGAAAAATTAATAAATATATTATAACTTGTGTATTAAAAGTAAACACTTATTTCAAAATTTGTATAGGATTAAGTTTTTTTGGTAAATAAAAATTTTGTATTGTAATAATGTGAATTAAGAAAAATTATGTTTTTGGATTAATTTAAAGAGGGAAAAGGCATGAAGGTGAGTTAAGGACAGAGGAATCTGGGAGGATAGGGGTTCACAAATGGATTTTTTATTTCTAGGAACAGTGTTTTTGTGACATGGTTGGGAGGGCAGTTTCGGGCATAACATCTGCCTTAGAAGGTCCTGTTTGTGTGAACGTGTTTTGTTGTGTTTTCTGGTTTTTATTTTGGTGAGTTTTTTTTTTTAGTTTGTTGTGGATTTTTTGTGTAAATTTTTTATGTGCGGCGTACCCAATGGGAAGGGTTGGAACCTCACTGGGATGAGCTTGCCGTGGAACAAGCTAGTCGGAAACCTCATTGGTCCCTACGGCCGTAACATAGATGGCCGATTAATTATTATCCGATCATTATTATGATCATTATCATGATCATTATTATGATCATTATCATGATCATTATTATGATCATTATCATGATCAATATCATGATCATTATCGTGATCATTATCATGATCACTATCATGATCATTATCGTGATCACTATCATGTTCATTAGCATGATAACTATCATGATCATTATCATGATCACTATCATGATCATTATCATGATTATTATCATGATCAATATCATGACCATTATCATGATCATTATCATGATCATTATTATGATCACTATCATGATCATTGTCATGATCACTATCAAAATAATTATCATGACCATTATCATGATCATTATTATGATCATTATCATGATCATTATTATGATCATTATCATGATCAATATCATGATCATTATCGTGATCATTATCGTGATCATTATCGTGATCACTATCATGATCATTATCATGATCATTATCATGATCACTATCATGATCATTAGCATGATCACTATCATGATCACTATCATGATTATTATCGTGATCACTATCATGATCATTATCATTATCATTATCATGATCACTATCATGATCATTAGCATGATCACTATCATGATCATTATCATGATCACTATCATGATCATTATCATGATTATTATCATGATCACTATCATGATTATTATCATGATCATTATCATGAACTTTATCATTATCATGATCAATATCATGACCATTATCATGATCATTATTATGATCATTATCATGATCAATATCATGATCATTATCATGATCATTATCATGATCACTTTCATGATCATTATCATGATCACTATCATGATCATTATAATGATCACTATCATGATTATTATCGTGATCACTATCATGATCATTATCATGATCATTACCATGATCACTATCATAATCATTACCACGATCATTATCATGATCACTATCATGATCATTATCATGATCACTATCATGATAATTATCGTGATCACTATCATGATCATTATCATAATCATTAACATGATCATTATCATGATCATTAGCATGATCATTACCATGATCACTATCATGATCACTATCATGATCACTATCATGATCATTACCATGATCACTATCATGATCATTACCACGATCATTATCATGATCACTATCATGATCATGATCATTATAATTATCATGATCATTATCATGATCATTATTATGATCATTATCATGATCATTATCATGATCACTATCATGATCACTATCATGATCGTTACCATGATCACTATCATGATCGTTACCACGATCATTATCATGATCACTATCATGATCATTATCATGATCACTATCATGATCACTATCATGATCATTATCATGATCACTATCATGATTATTATCGTGATCACTATCATGATCATTATCATGATCATTACCATGATCACTATCATAATCATTACCACGATCATTATCATGATCACTATCATGATCATTATCATGATCACTATCATGATAATTATCGTGATCACTATCATGATCATTATCATAATCATTAACATGATCATTATCATGATCATTAGCATGATCATTACCATGATCACTATCATGATCACTATCATGATCACTATCATGATCATTACCATGATCACTATCATGATCATGATCATTATCATGATCACTATCATGATTATTATCGTGATCACTATCATGATCATTATCATGATCATTATCATAATCATTAACATGATCATTATCATGATCACTATCATGATCATTATCATGATCATTATCATGATCACTATCATGATCATTATCATGACCATTATCATGATCATTATCATGATCATTATCATGATCATTATCATGATCATTATCATGATCATTATCATGATCATTATCATTATCATGATCACTATCATGATCATTATCATGACCATTATCATGATCATTATCATGATCATTATCATGATCATGATTATTATCATGATCATTATCATGAACATTATCATGATCATTATCATGATCAATATCATGACCATTATCATGATCATTATTATGATCATGATCATTATCATGATCATTATCATGATCACTATCATGTTATAATGATCACTACCATGATCATTATCATGATCACTATTATGATCATTATCATGATCACTATTATGATCATTGTCATGATCATTATCATGATCATTATCATGATCAATATCATGATCATTATCATGATCATTATCATGATCACTTTCATGATGATTATCATGATCACTATCATGATCATTATAATGATCATTATCATGATCATGATCATGATCACTATCATGATCATTATCATGATCATTATTATGATCATGATCATTATCACCATCATTACCATGATCATTACCATGATCACTATCATGATCACTATCATGATCACTATCATGATCACTATCATGATCATTATCATGATCACTATTATGATCATTGTCATGATCATTATCATGATCATTATCATGATCAATATCATGATCATTATCATGATCATTATCATGATCACTTTCATGATGATTATCATGATCACTATCATGATCATTATAATGATCATTATCATGATCATGATCATGATCACTATCATGATCATTATCATGATCATTATTATGATCATGATCATTATCATGATCACTATCATGATCATTATCATGATCATTATTATGATCGCTATCATGATCATTATCATGATCATTATCACGATCATTATCATGATCAATATCATGATCACTATCATGATTATTATCGTGATCACTATCATGATCATTATCATGATCACTATCATAATCATTAACATGATCATTATCGTGATCATTAGGATGATCACTATCATGATCATTATCATTATCATGATAATTATCATGACCATTATTATGATCATGATCATTATCATGATCACTATCATGATCATTATCATGACCATTATCATGATCATTATCATGACCATTATCATGATCATTATCATGATCATTATTATGATCACTATCATGATCATTGTCATGCTCACTATCAAAATAATTATCATGATCAATATCATGATCACTATCATGATTATTATCGTGATCACTATCATGATCAGTATCATGATCACTATCATGATCAGTATCATGATCACTATCATAATCATTAACATGATCACTATCATAATCATTAACATGATCACTATCATGATAATTATCGTGATCACTATCATGATCATTATCATAATCATTAACATGATCATTATCATGATCATTAGCATGATCATTACCATGATCACTATCATGATCACTATCATGATCACTATCATGATCATTACCATGATCACTATCATGATCATGATCATTATCATGATCACTATCATGATTATTATCGTGATCACTATCATGATCATTATCATGATCATTATCATAATCATTAACATGATCATTATCATGATCACTATCATGATCATTATCATGATCATTATCATGATCACTATCATGATCATTATCATGACCATTATCATGATCATTATCATGATCATTATCATGATCATTATCATGATCATTATCATGATCATTATCATTATCATGATCACTATCATGATCATTATCATGACCATTATCATGATCATTATCATGATCATTATCATGATCATGATTATTATCATGATCATTATCATGAACATTATCATGATCATTATCATGATCAATATCATGACCATTATCATGATCATTATTATGATCATGATCATTATCATGATCATTATCATGATCACTATCATGTTATAATGATCACTACCATGATCATTATCATGATCACTATTATGATCATTATCATGATCACTATTATGATCATTGTCATGATCATTATCATGATCATTATCATGATCAATATCATGATCATTATCATGATCATTATCATGATCACTTTCATGATGATTATCATGATCACTATCATGATCATTATAATGATCATTATCATGATCATGATCATGATCACTATCATGATCATTATCATGATCATTATTATGATCATGATCATTATCACCATCATTACCATGATCATTACCATGATCACTATCATGATCACTATCATGATCACTATCATGATCACTATCATGATCATTATCATGATCACTATTATGATCATTGTCATGATCATTATCATGATCATTATCATGATCAATATCATGATCATTATCATGATCATTATCATGATCACTTTCATGATGATTATCATGATCACTATCATGATCATTATAATGATCATTATCATGATCATGATCATGATCACTATCATGATCATTATCATGATCATTATTATGATCATGATCATTATCATGATCACTATCATGATCATTATCATGATCATTATTATGATCGCTATCATGATCATTATCATGATCATTATCACGATCATTATCATGATCAATATCATGATCACTATCATGATTATTATCGTGATCACTATCATGATCATTATCATGATCACTATCATAATCATTAACATGATCATTATCGTGATCATTAGGATGATCACTATCATGATCATTATCATTATCATGATAATTATCATGACCATTATTATGATCATGATCATTATCATGATCACTATCATGATCATTATCATGACCATTATCATGATCATTATCATGACCATTATCATGATCATTATCATGATCATTATTATGATCACTATCATGATCATTATTATGATCACTATCATGATCATTGTCATGCTCACTATCAAAATAATTATCATGATCAATATCATGATCACTATCATGATTATTATCGTGATCACTATCATGATCAGTATCATGATCACTATCATGATCAGTATCATGATCACTATCATAATCATTAACATGATCACTATCATAATCATTAACATGATCATTATCATGATCATTAGGATGATCACTATCATGATCATTATCATTATCATGATCATTATCATGATCATTATCATGATCATTATTATTATTATTATCGTGATCATTATCATGATCACTATCATGATCATTATCGTGATCGTATCATGATTATTATCGTGATCACTATCATGATCATTATCATGATCACTATCATGATCATTAGCATGATCACTATCATTATCATTAGCATGATCACTATCATTATCATTATCATGATCACTATCATGATCATTATCATGATTATTATCATGATCACTATCATGATTATTATCATGATCATTATCATGAACATTATCATGATCATTATCATGATCACTATCAAAATAATTATCATGATCATTATCATGATCATTATTATGATCACTATCATGACATTATCATGATCATTATCATGATCATTATCATGATCACTATCATGATCATTATCATGATCACTATCATTATCACTATCATGATCACCATCATGATCATTACCATGATCATTATCATGATCACTATCATGATCATGATCATTATCATGATCACTATAATGATTATTATCGTGATCACTATCATGATCATTATCATGATCATTATTATGATCACTATCATGATCATTATCATGATCAATATCATGATAATATAATATAATATAATATAATATAATATAATATAATAAAATATAATATAATATAATATAATATAATATAATATAATATAATATAATATAATATATCATTATCATGAACATTATCATGATCATTATCATGATCAATATCATGACCGTTATCATGATCATTATCATGATCATTATTATGATCACTATCATGATCATTATCATGACCATTGTCATGCTCACTATCAAAATAATTATCATGATCATTATCATGATCATTATTATGATCATTATCATGATAATATAATATAATATTATATTATATTATATTATATTATATTATATTATATTACATTATATTATATTATATTATATTATATTATATTATATTATATTATATTATATTATATTATATTATATTATATTATATTATATTATATTATATTATATTATATTATATTATGTTATATATATTATATTATATTATATTATATTATATTATATTATATTATATTATATTATATTATATTATATTATATTATATTATATTATATTATATTATATTATATTATATTATATTATATTATATTATATTATATTATATTATATTATATTATATTATATTATATTATATTATATTATATTATATTATATTATATTATATTATATTATATTATATTATATTATATTATATTATATTATATTATATTATATATTATATTATATTATATTATATTATATTATATTATATTATATTATATTATATTATATTATATTATATTATATTATATTATCATGATATTGATCATGATAATGATCATGATAATGATCATGATAATGATCATGATAATGATCATGATAATGATAATGATAGTGATCATGATAATGATCATGATAGTGATCATAATAATGATCATGATAATGATCATGATAGTGATCACGATAATAATCATTATAGTGATCATGATAATGATCATGATCATGATAGTGATCATGATAATGATCATGGTAATGATCATATTATATTATATTATATTATATTATATTATATTATATTAAATTATATTAAATTATATTAAATTATATTAAATTATATTATATTATATTATATTATATTATATTATATTATACTATATTATATTATATTATATTATATTATATTATATTATATTATATTATATTATATTATATTATCATGATATTGATCATGATAATGATCATGATAATGATCATGATAATGATCATGATAATGATCATGATAATGATCATGATAATGATCATGATAATGATCATGATAATGATCATGATAATGATAATGATAGTGATCATGATAATGATCATGATAATGATCATGATAGTGATCATAATAATGATCATGATAATGATCATGATAGTGATCACGATAATAATCATTATAGTGATCATGATAATGATCATGATCATGATAGTGATCATGATAATGATCATGGTAATGATCATGATGGTGATCATGATAGTGATCATGATAGTGATCATGATAATGATCATGATAATGATCATGATAATGTCATGATAGTGATCATAATAATGATCATGATAATGATCATGATAATTATTTTGATAGTGATCATGACAATGATAATGATCATGATAGTGATCATAATAATGATCATGATAATGATCATGATAATGGTCATGATATTGATCATGATAATGATCATGATAATGTTCATGATAATGATCATGATAATAATCATGATAGTGATCATGATAATAATCATGATAATGATCATGATAGTGAAAATGATAATGATAATGATAATGATAGTGATCATGCTAATGATAATGATAGTGATCATGCTAATGATCATGATAGTGATCATGATAATGATCATGATAGTGATCACGATAATAATCATGATACGATCACGATAATGATCATGATAGTGATCATGATAATGATCACGATAATAATAATAATAATGATCATGATAATGATCATGATAGTGATCATCCTAATGATCATGATAGTGATCATCCTAATGATCATGATAGTGATCATGATAATGATCATGATCATAATAATGATCATGATAGTGATCATGATAATGATCATGATAGTGATCATGATAGTGATCATGATAGTGATCATGGTAATGATCATGGTAATGATGGTGATAATGATCATGATCATAATAATGATCATGATAATGATCATGATAGTGATCATGATCATGATAGTGATCATGATAATGATCATTATAATGATCGTGACAATGATCATGATAATGATCATGATAGTGATCATAATAATGATCATAATAATGATCATGATAATGGTCATGATATTGATCATGATAATGATCATGATAATGATCATGATAATGTTCATGATAGTGATCATGATAATAATCATGATCATTATCATGATCATGATCATTATCATGATCATTATCATTGTCATTATCATAATCATTATCATGATCACTATCATGACCATTATCATGATCATTATTATGATCATGATCATTATCATGATCATTATCATGATCACTATCATGTTATAATGATCACTACCATGATCATTATCATGATCACTATTATGATCATTATCATGATCACTATTATGATCATTGTCATGATCATTATTATGATCATTATCATGATCAATATCATGATCATTATCATGATCATTATCATGATCACTTTCATGATCATTATCATGATCACTATCATGATCATTATAATGATCATTATCATGATCACTATCATGATCATGATCACTATCATGATCATTATCATGATCATTATTATGATCATGATCATTATCACCATCATTACCATGATCATTACCATGATCACTATCATGATCACTATCATGATCACTATCATGATCACTATCATGATCATTATCATGATCACTATCATGATCATTATTATGATCATGATCATTATCATGACCACTATCATGATCATTATCATGATCATTATTATGATCGCTATCATGATCATTATCATGATCATTATCACGATCATTATCATGATCAATATCATGATCACTATCATGATTATTATCGTGATCACTATCATGATCATTATCATGATCACTATCATAATCATTAACATGATCATTATCGTGATCATTAGGATGATCACTATCATGATCATTATCATTATCATGATCATTATCATGACCATTATTATGATCATGATCATTATCATGATCACTATCATGATCATTATCATGACCATTATCATGATCATTATCATGACCATTATCATGATCATTATCATGATCATTATTATGATCACTATCATGATCATTGTCATGCTCACTATCAAAATAATTATCATGATCAATATCATGATCACTATCATGATTATTATCGTGATCACTATCATGATCAGTATCATGATCACTATCATAATCATTAACATGATCATTATCATGATCATTAGGATGATCACTATCATGATCATTATCATTATCATGATCATTATCATGATCATTATTATTATTATTATCGTGATCATTATCATGATCACTATCATGATCATTATCGTGATCGTATCATGATTATTATCGTGATCACTATCATGATCATTATCATGATCACTATCATGATCATTAGCATGATCACTATCATTATCATTAGCATGATCACTATCATTATCATTATCATGATCACTATCATGATCATTATCATGATTATTATCATGATCACTATCATGATCAATATCATGACCATTATCATGATCATTATCATGATCATTATTATGATCACTATCATGATCATTATCATTGTCATGATCACTATCAAAATAATTATCATGATCATTATCATGATCATTATTATGATCACTATCATGACATTATCATGATCATTATCATGATCATTATTATGATCACTATCATGACATTATCATGATCATTATCATGATCATTATCATGATCACTATCATGATCACTATCATGATCACCATCATGATCATTACCATGATCATTATCATGATCACTATCATGATCATGATCATTATCATGATCATGATCATTATCATGATCACTATAATGATTATTATCGTGATCACTATCATGATCATTATCATGATCATTATTATGATCACTATCATGATCAATATCATGATAATATAATATAATATAATATAATATAATGTACTATAATATAATATAATATAATATAATATAATATAATATAATATATCATTATCATGAACATTATCATGATCATTATCATGATCAATATCATGACCGTTATCATGATCATTATCATGATCATTATTATGATCACTATCATGATCATTATCATGACCATTGTCATGCTCACTATCAAAATAATTATCATGATCATTATCATGATCATTATTATGATCATTATCATGATCACTATCATGATAATATAATATAATATTATATTATATTATATTATATTATATTATATTATGTTATATTATATTATATTATATTATATTATATTATATTATCATGATATTGATCATGATAATGATCATGATAATGATCATGATAATGATCATGATAATGATCACGATAATGATGATGATAATGATCATGATAATGATCATGATAATGATCATGATAATGATCATGATAATGATCATGATAATGATCATGATAATGATCATGATAATGATCATGATAATGATCATGATAATGATAGTGATAGTGATCATGATAATGATCATGATAATGATTATGATAGTGATCATGATAATGCTCATGTTAATGATTATGATAATGATCATGATAATGATCATGATAGGGATCATGATAGGGATCACGATAATAATCATTATAGTGATCATGATAATGATCATGATAGTGATCATGATAATGATCATGGTAATGATCATGATAATGATCATGATAGTGATCATGATAGTGATCATGATAATGATCATGATAATGATCATGATAATGATCATGATAGTGATCATAATAATGATCATGATAATGATCATGATAGTGATCACGATAATAATCATTATAGTGATCATGATAATGATCATGATCATGATAGTGATCATGATAATGATCATGGTAATGATCATGGTAATGATCATGATAATTATTTTGATAGTGATCATGACAATGATAATGATCATGATAGTGATCATAATAATGATCATGATAATGATCATAATAATGATCATGATAATGATCATGATAATGGTTATGATATTGATCATGATAATGATCATGATAATGTTCATGATAATGATCATGATAATAATCATGATAGTGATCATGATAATAATCATGATAACGATCATGATAGTGATCATGATAATGATAATGATAGTGATCATGCTAATGATAATGATAGTGATCATGCTAATGATCATGATAGTGATCATGATAATGATCATGATAGTGATCACGATAATAATCATGATACGATCACGATAATGATCATGATAGTGATCATGATAATGATCACGATAATAATAATAATAATGATCATGATAATGATCATGATAGTGATCATCCTAATGATCATGATAATGATCATGTTAATGATCATGATAGTGATCATGATAGTGATCATGATAATGATCATGATAATGATCATGATAATGATCATGATAGTGATCATAATAATGATCATGATAATGATCATGATAGTGATCACGATAATAATCATTATAGTGATCATGATAATGATTATGATCATGATAGTGATCATGATAATGATCATTGTAATGATCATGGTAATGATCATGGTAATGATCATGATAGTGATCATGACAATGATAATGATCATGATAGTGATCATAATAATGATCATGATAATGATCATGATAATGGTCATGATATTGATCATGATAATGATCATGATAATGTTGATGATAATGATCATGATAATGTTCATGATAATGATCATGATAATAATCATGATAGTGATCATGATAATAATCATGATAATGATCATGATAGTGATCATGATAATGATAATGATAGTGATCATGCTAATGATAATGATAGTGATCATGCTAATGATCATGATAGTGATCATGATAATGATCATGATAGTGATCACGATAATAATCATGATACGATCACGATAATGATCATGATAGTGATCATGATAATGATCACGATAATAATAATAATAATGATCATGATAATGATCATGATAATGATCATGATAGTGATCATAATAATGATCATGATAATGATCATGATAGTGATCACGATAATAATCATGATCATGATAGTGATCATGATAATGATCATGGTAATGATCATGGTAATGATCATGATAATTATTTTGATAGTGATCATGACAATGATAATGATCATGATAGTGATCATAATAATGATCATGATAATGATCATGATAATGGTCATGATATTGATCATGATAATGATCATGATAATGTTCATGATAATGATCATGATAATGATCATGATAGCGATCATAATAATGATCAATATCATGATCACTATCATGATTATTATCGTGATCACTATCATGATCATTATATGATCACTATCATGATCATTATCATGATCACTATCATAATCATTAACATGATCATTATCATGATCATTAGGATGATCACTATCATGATCATTATCATTATCATGATCATTTCATGATCATTATTATGATCATGATCATTATCATGATCACTATTATGATCACTATCACTATCATGATCATTATCATGATCATTATCATGATCATTATCATGATCATTATAATGATCACTATCATGATCATTAGCGTGATCATTATCATGATCACTATCATGATTATTATCGTGATCACTATCATGATCATTATCATGATCATTATCATGAACATTATCATAATCACTAACATGATCATTATCATGATCATTATCATAATCACTAACATGATCATTATCATGATCATTATTATGATCATTATCATGATCATTATTATGATCATGATTATTATCATGATCACGATCATGATCATTATCATGATCATTATCATGAACATTATCATGATCATTATCATGATCAATATCATGACCATTATCATGATCATTATCATGATCATTATTATGATCACTATCATGATCATTATCATTGTCATGATCACTATCAAAATAATTATCATGATCATTATCATGATCATTATTATGATCACTATCATGACATTATATTGATCATTATCATGATCATTATCATGATCACTATCATGATCACTATCATGATCACTATCATGATCACTATCATGATCACCATCATGATCATTACCATGATCATTATCATGATCACTATCATGATCATGATCATTATCATGATCACTATAATGATTATTATCGTGATCACTATCATGATCGTTATCATGATCATTATTATGATCACTATCATGATCATTATCATGATCAATATCATGATAATATAATATAATATAATATAATATAATGTAATATAATATAATATAATATAATATAATATAATATAATATAATATAATATAATATAATATAATATAATATAATATAATATAATATAATATATCATTATCATGAACATTATCATGATCATTATCATGATCAATATCATGACCGTTATCATGATCATTATCATGATCATTATTATGATCACTATCATGATCATTATCATGACCATTGTCATGCTCACTATCAAAATATTTATCATGATCATTATCATGATCATTATTATGATCATTATCATGATCACTATCATGATAATATAATATAATATTATATTATATTATATTATATTATATTATATTATATTATCATGATATTGATCATGATAATGATCATGATAATGATCATGATAATGATCATGATAATGATCATGATAATGATCATGATAATGATCATGATAATGATCATGATAATGATCATGATAATGATCATGATAATGATAATGATAGTGATCATGATAATGATCATGATAATGATTATGATAGTGATCATGATAATGCTCATGTTAATGATTATGATAATGATCATGATAATGATCATGATAGGGATCACGATAATAATCATTATAGTGATCATGATAATGATCATGATAGTGATCATGATAATGATCATGGTAATGATCATGATAATGATCATGATAGTGATCATGATAATGATCATGATAGTGATCATGATAATGATCATGATAGTGATCATGATAGTGATCATGATAATGATCATGATAGTGATCATAATAATGATCATGATAATGATCATGATAGTGATCACGATAATAATCATTATAGTGATCATGATAATGATCATGATCATGATAGTGATCATGATAATGATCATGGTAATGATCATGGTAATGATCATGATAATTATTTTGATAGTGATCATGACAATGATAATGATCATGATATTGATCATGATAATGATCATGATAATGTTCATGATAATGATCATGATAATAATCATGATAGTGATCATGATAATGATCACGATAATAATAATAATAATGATCATGATAATGATCATGATAGTGATCATCCTAATGATCATGATAATGATCATGTTAATGATCATGATAGTGATCATGACAGTGATCATGATAATGATCATGATAATGATCATGATAATGATCATGATAGTGATCATAATAATGATCATGATAATGATCATGATAGTGATCACGATAATAATCATTATAGTGATCATGATAATGATCATGGTAATGATCATGGTAATGATCATGATAATTATTTTGATAGTGATCATGACAATGATAATGATCATGATAGTGATCATAATAATGATCATGATAATGATCATGATAATGGTCATGATATTGATCATGATAATGATCATGATAATGTTCATGATAATGATCATGATAATGATCATGATAGTGATCATAATAATGATCATGATAATGATCATGATAGTGATCACGATAATAATCATTATAGTGATCATGATAATGATCATGATCATGATAGTGATCATGATAATGATCATGGTAATGATCATGGTAATGATCATGATAATTATTTTGATAGTGATCATGACAATGATAATGATCATGATAGTGATCATAATAATGATCATGATAATGATCATGATAATGGTCATGATATTGATCATGATAATGATCATGATAATGTTCATGATAATGATCATGATAATGTTCATGATAATGATCATGATAATAATCATGATAGTGATCATGATAATAATCATGATAATGATCATGATAGTGATCATGATAATGATAGTGATCATGCTAATGATAATGATAGTGATCATGCTAATGATCATGATAGTGATCATGATAATGATCATGATAGTGATCACGATAATAATCATGATACGATCACGATAATGATCATGATAGTGATCATGATAATGATCACGATAATAATAATAATAATGATCATGATAATGATCATGATAATGATCATGATAGTGATCATAATAATGATCATGATAATGATCATGATAGTGATCACGATAATAATCATTATAGTGATCATGATAATGATCATGATCATGATAGTGATCATGATAATGATCATGGTAATGATCATGGTAATGATCATGATAATTATTTTGATAGTGATCATGACAATGATAATGATCATGATAGTGATCATAATAATGATCATGATAATGATCATGATAATGGTCATGATATTGATCATGATAATGATCATGATAATGTTCATGATAATGATCATGATAATGATCATGATAGCGATCATAATAATGATCAATATCATGATCACTATCATGATTATTATCGTGATCACTATCATGATCATTATATGATCACTATCATGATCATTATCATGATCACTATCATAATCATTAACATGATCATTATCATGATCATTAGGATGATCACTATCATGATCATTATCATTATCATGATCATTATCATGATCATTATTATGATCATGATCATTATCATGATCACTATTATGATCACTATCACTATCATGATCATTATCATGATCATTATCATGATCATTATCATGATCATTATCATGATCACTATCATGATCATTAGCGTGATCATTATCATGATCACTATCATGATTATTATCGTGATCACTATCATGATCATTATCATGATCATTATCATGAACATTATCATAATCACTAACATGATCATTATCATGATCATTATCATAATCACTAACATGATCATTATCATGATCATTATTATGATCATTATCATGATCATTATTATGATCATGATTATTATCATGATCACGATCATGATCATTATCATGATCATTATCATGAACATTATCATGATCATTATCATGATCAATATCATGACCATTATCATGATCATTATCATGATCATTATTATGATCACTATCATGATCATTATCATTGTCATGATCACTATCAAAATAATTATCATGATCATTATCATGATCATTATTATGATCACTATCATGACATTATCATGATCATTATCATGATCATTATCATGATCACTATCATGATCACTATCATGATCACCATCATGATCATTACCATGATCATTATCATGATCACTATCATGATCATGATCATTATCATGATCACTATCATGATCATGATCATTATCATGATCACTATAATGATTATTATCATGATCACTATCATGATCGTTATCATGGTCATTATTATGATCACTATCATGATCATTATCATGATCAATATCATGATAATATAATATAATATAATATAATATAATATAATATAATATAATGTAATATAATATAATATAATATAATATAATATAATATAATATAATATAATATAATATAATATAATATAATATATCATTATCATGAACATTATCATGATCATTATAATGATCAATCTCATGACCGTTATCATGATCATTATCATGATCATTATTATGATCACTATCATGATCATTATCATGACCATTGTCATGCTCACTATCAAAATAATTATCATGATCATTATCATGATCATTATTATGATCATTATCATGATCACTATCATGATAATATAATATAATATAATATTATATTATATTATATTATATTATATTATATTATATTATCATGATATTGATCATGATAATGATCATGATAATGATCATGATAATGATCATGATAATGATCATGATAATGATCATGATAATGATCATGATAATGATCATGATAATGATCATGATAATGATCATGATAATGATAATGATAGTGATCATGATAATGATCATGATAATGATTATGATAGTGATCATGATAATGCTCATGTTAATGATTATGATAATGATCATGATAATGATCATGATAGGGATCACGATAATAATCATTATAGTGATCATGATAATGATCATGATAGTGATCATGATAATGATCATGGTAATGATCATGATAATGATCATGATAGTGATCATGATAATGATCATGATAGTGATCATGATAGTGATCATGATAATGATCATGATAATGATCATGATAATGATCATGATAGTGATCATAATAATGATCATGATAATGATCATGATAGTGATCACGATAATAATCATTATAGTGATCATGATAATGATCATGATCATGATAGTGATCATGATAATGATCATGGTAATGATCATGGTAATGATCATGATAATTATTTTGATAGTGATCATGACAATGATAATGATCATGATAGTGATCATAATAATGATCATGATAATGATCATGATAATGGTCATGATATTGATCATGATAATGATCATGATAATGTTCATGATAATGATCATGATAATAATCATGATAGTGATCATGATAATAATCATGATAATGATCATGATAGTGATCATGATAATGATAATGATAATGATAGTGATCATGCTAATGATAATGATAGTGATCATGCTAATGATCATGATAGTGATCATGATAATGATCATGATAGTGATCACGATAATAATCATGATACGATCACGATAATGATCATGATAGTGATCATGATAATGATCACGATAATAATAATAATAATGATCATGATAATGATCATGATAGTGATCATCCTAATGATCATGATAATGATCATGTTAATGATCATGATAGTGATCATGATAGTGATCATGATAATGATCATGATAATGATCATGATAATGATCATGATAGTGATCATAATAATGATCATGATAATGATCATGATAGTGATCACGATAATAATCATTATAGTGATCATGATAATGATCATGGTAATGATCATGGTAATGATCATGATAATTATTTTGATAGTGATCATGACAATGATAATGATCATGATAGTGATCATAATAATGATCATGATAATGATCATGATAATGGTCATGATATTGATCATGATAATGATCATGATAATGTTCATGATAATAATCATGATAATGTTCATGATAATGATCATGATAATAATCATGATAGTGATCATGATAATAATCATGATAATGATCATGATAGTGATCATGATAATGATAATGATAGTGATCATGCTAATGATAATGATAGTGATCATGCTAATGATCATGATAGTGATCATGATAATGATCATGATAGTGATCACGATAATAATCATGATACGATCACGATAATGATCATGATAGTGATCATGATAATGATCACGATAATAATAATAATAATGATCATGATAATGATCATGATAATGATCATGATAGTGATCATAATAATGATCATGATAATGATCATGATAGTGATCACGATAATGATCATGATAGTGATCACGATAATAATCATTATAGTGATCATGATAATGATCATGATCATGATAGTGATCATGATAATGATCATGGTAATGATCATGGTAATGATCATGATAATTATTTTGATAGTGATCATGACAATGATAATGATCATGATAGTGATCATAATAATGATCATGATAATGATCATGATAATGGTCATGATATTGATCATGATAATGATCATGATAATGTTCATGATAATGATCATGATAATGATCATGATAGCGATCATAATAGTGATCAATATCATGATCACTATCATGATTATTATCGTGATCACTATCATGATCATTATCATGATCATTATTATGATCACTATCATGATCATTATCATGATCATTATCGTGATCATTATTATTATTATTATCGTGATCATTATCATGATCACTATCATGATCATTATCGTGATCGTATCATGATTATTATCGTGATCACTATCATGATCATTATCATGATCACTATCATGATCATTAGCATGATCACTATCATTATCATTAGCATGATCACTATCATTATCATTATCATGATCACTATCATGATCATTATCATGATTATTATCATGATCACTATCATGATCATTATCATGATCATTATCATGATCATTATTATTATTATTATCGTGATCATTATCATGATCACTATCATGATCATTATCGTGATCGTATCATGATTATTATCGTGATCACTATCATGATCATTATCATGATCACTATCATGATCATTATCATGATCATTATTATGATCACTATCATGATCATTATCATTGTCATGATCACTATCAAAATAATTATCATGATCATTATTATGATCACTATCATGACATTATCATGATCATTATCATGATCATTAGGATGATCACTATCATGATCATTATCATTATCATGATCATTATCATGATCATTATTATGATCATGATCATTATCATGATCACTATTATGATCACTATCACTATCATGATCATTATCATGATCATTATCATGATCATTATCATGATCATTATCATGATCACTATCATGATCATTAGCGTGATCATTATCATGATCACTATCATGATTATTATCGTGATCACTATCATGATCATTATCATGATCATTATCATGAACATTATCATAATCACTAACATGATCATTATCATGATCATTATCATAATCACTAACATGATCATTATCATGATCATTATTATGATCATTATCATGATCATTATTATGATCATGATTATTATCATGATCACGATCATGATCATTATCATGATCACGATCATGATCATTATCATGATCATTATCATGATCACTATCATGAACATTATCATGATCATTATCATGATCATTATTATGATCATGATTATAATCATGATCACTATCATGATCTTTATCGTGACCATTATCATGATCATTATTATGATCATGATCATTATCATGATCACTATCATGATCATTATCATGATCACTATCATGTTATAAAGATCACTACCATGATCATTATCATGATCACTATTATGATCATTATCATGATCACTATTATGATCATTGTCATGATCATTATCATGATCATTATCATGATCAATATCATGATCATTATCATGATCATTATCATGATCACTTTCATGATCATTATCATGATCACTATCATGATCATTATAATGATCATTATCATGATCACTATCATGATCATTATAATGATCATTATCATGATCACTATCATGATCATTATCATGACCATTATCATGATCATTATCATGACCATTATCATGATCATTATCATGATCATTATCATGATCATTATCATGATCATTATCATGATTACTATCATGATCATTATCATGATCATTATCATGATCGTTATCGTGATCATTATCATGATCACTATCATTATATTATATTATATTATATTATATTATATGATATTATATTATATTATATTATATTATATTATATTATATTATATTATATTATATTATATTATATTATATTATATTATATTATATTACATTACATTATATTATATTATATTATATTATATTATATTATATTATATTATATTATATTATATTATATTATATTAGATTATATTATATTATATTATATTATATTATATTAAATTATATTAAATTATATTAAATTATATTAAATTATATTAAATTATATTATATTATATTATATTATATTATATTATATTATATTATATTATCATGATATTGATCATGATAATGATCATGATAATGATCATGATAATGATCATGATAATGATCATGATAATGATCATGATAATGGTCATGATAATGATAATGATAGTGATCATGATAATGATCATGATAATGATTATTATATTATATTATATTATATTATATTATATTATATTATATTATATTATATTATATTATATTATATTATATTATCTTATATTATTTTATATTATATTATATTATATTATATTATATTATATTAAATTATATTATATTATATTATATTATATTATATTATATTATATTATATTATATTATATTATATTATATTATATTAAATTATATTATATTATATTATATTATATTATATTATATTATATTATATTATATTATATTATCATGATATTGATCATGATAATGATCATGATAATGATCATGATAATGATCATGATAATGATCATGATAATGATCATGATAATGATCATGATAATGATAATGATAGTGATCATGATAATGATCATGATAGTGATCATGATAATGCTCATGTTAATGATTATGATAATGATCATGATAATGATCATGATAGGGATCACGATAATAATCATTATAGTGATCATGATAATGATCATGATAGTGATCATGATAATGATCATGGTAATGATCATGATAATGATCATGATAGTGATCATGATAGTGATCATGATAATGATCATGATAATGATCATGATAATGATCATGATAGTGATCATAATAATGATCATGATAATGATCATGATAGTGATCACGATAATAATCATTATAGTGATCATGATAATGATCATGATCATGATAGTGATCATGATAATGATCATGGTAATGATCACGATGGTGATCATGATAGTGATCATGATAGTGATCATGATAATGATCATGATAATGTCATGATAGTGATCATAATAATGATCATGATAATGATCATGATAATTATTTTGATAGTGATCATGACAATGATAATGATCATGATAGTGATCATAATAATGATCATGATAATGATCATGATAATGGTCATGATAGTGATCATGATAATGATAATGATAATGATAATGATAGTGATCATGCTAATGATAATGATAGTGATCATGCTAATGATCATGATAGTGATCATGATAATGATCATGATAGTGATCACGTAATAATCATGATACGATCACGATAATGATCATGATAGTGATCATGATAATGATCACGATAATAATAATAATAATGATCATGATAATGATCATGATAGTGATCATCCTAATGATCATGATAATGATCATGTTAATGATCATGATAGTGATCACGATAATAATCATGATCACTATCATGATTATTATCGTGATCACTATCATGATCATTATATGATCACTATCATAATCATTAACATGATCATTATCATGATCATTAGGATGATCACTATCATAATCATTAACATGATCATTATCATGATCATTAGGATGATCACTATCATGATCATTATCATTATCATGATCATTATCATGATCATTATCATGATCATTATTATGATCATGATCATTATCATGATCACTATTATGATCACTATCACTATCATGATCATTATCATGATCATTATCATGATCATTATCATGATCATTATCATGATCATTATCATGATCACTATCATGATCATTAGCGTGATCATTATCATGATCACTATCATGATTATTATCGTGATCACTATCATGATCATTATCATGATCATTATCATGAACATTATCATAATCACTAACATGATCATTATCATGATCATTATCATAATCACTAACATGATCATTATCATGATCATTATTATGATCATGATTATTATCATGATCACGATCATGATCATTATCATGATCATTATCATGATCACTATCATGAACATTATCATGATCATTATCATGATCATTATTATGATCATGATTATAATCATGATCACTATCATGATCTTTATCGTGACCATTATCATGATCATTATTATGATCATGATCATTATCATGATCACTATCATGATCATAATAATGATCATGATAATGGTCACGATAAAGATCATGATAGTGATCATGATTATAATCATGATCATAATAATGATCATGATAATGATCATGATCATAATAATGATCATAATAATGATCATGATAATGGTCACGATAAAGATCATGATAGTGATCATGATTATAATCATGATCATAATAATGATCATGATAATGATCATGATAATGTTCATGATAGTGATCATGATAATGATCATGATAATGATCATGATCATGATCATTATCATGATCATTATTATGATCATGATTATAATCATGATCACTATCATGATCTTTATCGTGACCATTATCATGATCATTATTATGATCATGATCATTATCATGATCACTATCATGATCATAATAATGATCATGATAATGGTCACGATAAAGATCATGATAGTGATCATGATTATAATCATGATCATAATAATGATCATGATAATGATCATGATCATAATAATGATCATAATATTGATCATGATAATGGTCACGATAAAGATCATGATAGTGATCATGATTATAATCATGATCATAATAATGATCATGATAATGATCATGATAATGTTCATGATAGTGATCATGATAATGATCATGATAATGATCATGATCGTGATCATGATAATAATCATGATCATAATAATGATCATGATAATGATCATGTTAGTGATTATGATAATGATCATGATAATGATCATGTTAGTGATTATGATAATGTTCATGATAATGATCATGATAATGATCATGATAGTGATCACGATAATAATCATGATAGTGATCATGATAATGATCACGCTAATGATCATGATAGTGATCATGATAATGATCATGATAATGATCATGATAATGATCATGATAATGATCATGATAATGATCGAGATAATGATCATGATAGTGATAGTGATCATAATAGTGATCATGATAATGATCATGATCATAATAATGATCATGATAATGATCATGATAATGATCATGATAATGATAATGATCATGATAGTGATCATCCTAATGATCATGATAATGATCATGTTAATGATTATGATAGTGATCATATAATGATCATGATAGTGATCACGATAATAATCATGATAGTGATCATGATTATTATCGTGATCACTATCATGATCATTAACATGATCATTATCATGATCATTAGGATGATCACTATCATGATCATTATCATGATCATTATTATTATCGTGATCATTATCATGATCACTATCATGATCATTATCGTGATCGTATCATGATTATTACGTGATCACTATCATGATCATTATCATGATCACTATCATGATCATTAGCATGATCACTATCATTATCATTAGCATGATCACTATCATTATCATTATCATGATCACTATCATGACCATTATCATGATCATTATCATGATCATTATTATGATCACTATCATGAGCATTATCATTGTCATGATCACTATCAAAATAATTATCATGATCATTATCATGATCATTATTATGATCACTATCATGACATTATCATGATCACTATCATGACATTATCATGATCATTATCATGATCATTATCATGATCACTATCATGATCACTATCATGATCACCATCATGATCATTACCATGATCATTATCATGATCACTATCATGATCATGATCATTATCATGATCACTATAATGATTATTATCGTGATCACTATCATGATCATTATCATGATCATTATTATGATCACTATCATGATCATTATCATGATCATTATCATGATCATTATCATGATCACTATCATGATCACTATCATGATCATTATCATGATCATTACCATGATCATTATCATGATCACTATCATGATCATTATCATGATCACTATAATGATTATTATCGTGATCCCTATCATGATCATTATCATGATCATTATCATAATCATTAACATGAGCATTATCATGATCACTATCATGATCATTATCATGATCACTATCATTATCATTATCATGATCATTATCATGATCATTATCATGATCATTATCATGATCATTATCATGATCATTATCATGATCAATATCATGATAATATAATATAATATAATATAATATAATATAATATAATATAATTTAATATAATTTAATATAATATAATATAATATAATATTATATAATATAATATAATTTAATATAATATAATATAATATAATATAATATAATTTAATATAATATAATATAATATAATATAAAATAATATAATATAATATAATATAATATAATATAATATAATATAATATAATATAATATAATATAATATAATATAATAATCATTATCATGATCATTATCATGATCACTATCATTATCATTATCATGATCATTATCATGATCATTATCATGATCATTATCATGATCATTATCATGATCATTATCATGATCAATATCATGATAATATAATATAATATAATATAATATAATATAATATAATATAATATAATATAATATAATTTAATATAATTTAAAATAATTTAATATAATTTAATATAATTTAATATAATATAATATAATATAATATAATATAATATAATATAATATAATATAATCTAATATAATATAATATAATATAATATAATATAATATAATATAATATAATATAATATAATATAATATAATATAATATAATATAATATAATATAATATAATATAATGTAATGTAATATAATATAATATAATATAATATAATATAATATCATATAATATAATATAATATAATATAATATAATATAATATAATATAATATAATATAATATAATATAATATAATATAATATAATATAATATAATATAATGATAGTGATCATGATAATGATCACGATAACGATCATGATAATGATCATGATAATGATCATGATAGTAATCATGATAATGATCATGATAATGATCATGATAATGATCATGATAATGATCATGATAATGGTCATTATAATGATCATGATAATGGTCATGATAATGATCATGATAGTGATCATGATAATGATCATTATAATGATCATGATAGTGATCATGATAATGATCATGAAAGTGATCATGATAATGATCATGATAATGATCATGATATTGATCATGATAATGATCATGATAATGATCATGACAATGATCATAATAGTGATCATGATAATGATCATAATAGTGATCATGATAATGATCATGGTAGTGATCTTTATAACATGATAGTGATCATGATAATGATCATGATAGTGATCATGATAATGATCATGATCATAATAATGATCATGATAATGGTCACGATAAAGATCATGATAGTGATCATGATTATAATCATGATCATAATAATGATCATGATAATGATCATGATAATGTTCATGATAGTGATCATGATAATGATCATGATAATGATCATGATCGTGATCATGATAATGATCATGATCGTGATCATGATAATAATCATGATCATAATAATGATCATGATAATGATCATAATAATGATCATGATAATGATCTTAATAATGATCATGATAATGATCTTAATAATGATCATGATAATGATCATGTTAGTGATTATGATAATGATCATGATAATGATCATGTTAGTGATTATGATAATGTTCATGATAATGATCATGATAATGATCATGATAGTGATCACGATAATAATCATGATAGTGATCATGATAATGATCACGCTAATGATCATGATAGTGATCATGATAATGATCATGATAATGATCATGATAATGATCATGATAATGATCATGATAGTGATAGTGATCATAATAGTGATCATGATAATGATCATGATCATAATAATGATCATGATAATGATCATGATAATGATAATGATCATGATAGTGATCATCCTAATGATCATGATAATGATCATGATAATGTCATGATAGTGATCATAATAATGATAATGATCATGATAGTGATCATCCTAATGATCATAATAATGATCATGATAATGATCATGATAGTGATCATGATAATGATCATGATAGTGATCACGATAATAATCATGATACGATCACGATAATGATCATGATAGTGATCATGATAATGATCACGATAATAATAATAATAATGATCATGATAATGATCATGATAATGATCATGATAGTGATCATGATAATAATCATGATAATGATCATGATAGTGATCATGATAATGATAATGATAATGATAGTGATCATGCTAATGATAATGATAGTGATCATGCTAATGATCATGATAGTGATCATGATAATGATAATGATCATGATAGTGATCACGATAATAATCATGATACGATCACGATAATGATCATGATAGTGATCATGATAATGATCACGATAATAATAATAATAATGATCACGATAATGATCATGATAATGATCATGATAGTGATCATAATAATGATCATGATAATGATCATGATAGTGATCACGATAATAATCATGATAGTGATCATGATATTGATCATTATTATGATCGCTATCATGATCATTATCATGATCATTATCATGAACATTATCATGATCATTATCATGATCAATATCATGACCATTATCATGATCATTATCATGATCATTATTATGATCACTATCATGATCATTATCATTGTCATGATCACTATCAAAATAATTATCATGATCATTACCATGATCATTACCATGATCATTATCATGATCACTATCATGATCATGATCATTATCATGATCACTATAATGATTATTATCGTGATCACTATCATGATCATTATCGTGATCACTATCATGATCATTATCATGATCATTATTATGATCACTATCATGATCATTATCATGATCATTATCATGATCATTATTATTATTATTATCGTGATCATTATCATGATCACTATCATGATCATTATCGTGATCGTATCATGATTATTATCGTGATCACTATCATGATCATTATCATGATCACTATCATGATCATTAGCATGATCACTATCATTATCATTAGCATGATCACTATCATTATCATTATCATTATCATGATCACTATCATGATCATTATCATGATTATTATCATGATCACTATCATGATTATTATCATGATCATTATCATGAACATTATCATGATTATTATCATGAACATTATCATGATCATTATCATGATCAATATCATGACCATTATCATGATCATTATCATGATCATTATTATGATCACTATCATGATCATTATCATTGTCATGATCACTATCAAAATAATTATCATGATCATTACCATGATCATTACCATGATCATTATGATGATCACTATAATGATTATTATCGTGATCACTATCATGATCATTATCATGATCATTATTATGATCACTATCATGATCATTATCATGATCATTATCATGATCATTATCATGATCACTATCATGATCACTATCATGATCATTAACATGATCATTATCATGATCATTAGGATGATCACTATCATGATCATTATCATGATCATTATTATTATTATTATCGTGATCATTATCATGATCACTATCATGATCATTATCGTGATCGTATCATGATTATTATCGTGATCACTATCATGATCATTATCATGATCACTATCATGATCATTAGCATGATCACTATCATTATCATTAGCATGATCACTATCATTATCATTATCATTATCATTATCATGATCACTATCATGATCATTATCATGATTATTATCATGATCACTATCATGATTATTATCATGATCATTATCATGAACATTATCATGATCATTATCATGATCAATATCATGACCATTATCATGATCATTATCATGATCATTATTATGATCACTATCATGATCATTATCATTGTCATGATCACTATCAAAATAATTATCATGATCATTACCATGATCATTACCATGATCATTACCATGATCATTATCATGATCACTATCATGATCATGATCATTATCATGATCACTATAATGATTATTATCGTGATCACTATCATGATCATTATCATGATCATTATTATGATCACTATCATGATCATTATCATGATCATTATCATGATCATTATCATGATCACTATCATGATCACTATCATGATCATTATCATGATCACTATCATGATCATTATCATGATCATTACCATGATCATTATCATGATCACTATCATGATCATTATCATGATCACTATAATGATTATTATCGTGATCCCTATCATGATCATTATCATGATCATTATCATAATCATTAACATGAGCATTATCATGATCACTATCATAATCATTATCATGATCATTATCATGATCACTATCATTATCATTATCATGATAATTATCATGATCATTATCATGATCATTATCATGATCATTATCATGATCATTATCATGATCATTATCATGATCATTATCATGATCATTATCATGATCATTATCATGATCAATATCATGATAATATAATATAATATAATATAATATAATATAATATAATATTATATTATCATGATAGTGATCATGATAATGATCATAATAATGATCATGATAATGATCATGATAATTATTTTGATAGTGAGCATGACAATGGTCATGATAATGATCATGATAGTGATCATAATAATGATCATGATAATGATCATGATAACGGTCATGATATTGATCATTATAATGATCATGATAATGTTCATGATAATGATATATTATATTATATTATATTATATTATATTATATTATATTATATTATATTATATTATATTATATTACATTATATTATATTATATTATATTATATTATATTATATTATCATGATATTGATCATGATAATGATCATGATAGTGATCATAATAATGACCATGATAACGATCATGATAGTGATCATGATAATAATCATTATAGTGATCATGATAATGATCATGATCATGATAGTGATCATGATAATGATCATGGTAATGATCATGATGGTGATCATGATAGTGATCATGATAGTGATCATGATAATGATCATGATAATGATCATGATAATGTCATGATAGTGATCATAATAATGATCATGATAATTATTTTGATAGTGATCATGACAATGATAATGATCATGATAGTGATCATAATAATGATCATGATAATGATCATGATAATGGTCATGATATTGATCATGATAATGATCATGATAATGTTCATGATAATGATCATGATAATGATCATGATCGTGATCATGATAATAATCATGATCATAATAATGATCATGATAATGATCATAATAATGATCATGATAATGATCATGTTAGTGATTATGATAATGATCATGATAATATATTATATTATATTATATTATATTATATTATATTATATTATATTATCATGATATTGATCATGATAATGATCATGATAATGATCATGATAATGATCATGATAATGATCATGATAATGATCATGATAATGATCATGATAATGATCATGATAATGATAGTGATCATGATAATGATCATGATAGTGATCATGATAATGCTCATGTTAATGATTATGATAATGATCATGATAATGATCATGATAGGGATCACGATAATAATCATTATAGTGATCATGATAATGATCATGATAGTGATCATGATAATGATCATGGTAATGATCATGATAATGATCATGATAGTGATCATGATAGTGATCATGATAATGATCATGATAATGATCATGATAATGATCATGATAGTGATCATAATAATGATCATGATAATGATCATGATAGTGATCACGATAATAATCATTATAGTGATCATGATAATGATCATGATCATGATAGTGATCATGATAATGATCATGGTAATGATCATGATGGTGATCATGATAGTGATCATGATAGTGATCATGATAATGATCATGATAATGATCATGATAATGTCATGATAGTGATCATAATAATGATCATGATAATGATCATGATAATTATTTTGATAGTGATCATGACAATGATAATGATCATGATAGTGATCATAATAATGATCATGATAATGATCATGATAATGGTCATGATAGTGATCATGATAATGATAATGATAATGATAGTGATCATGCTAATGATAATGATAATGATAGTGATCATGCTAATGATAATGATAATGATAGTGATCATGCTAATGATCATGATAGTGATCATGATAATGATCATGATAGTGATCACGTAATAATCATGATACGATCACGATAATGATCATGATAGTGATCATGATAATGATCACGATAATAATAATAATAATGATCATGATAATGATCATGATAGTGATCATCCTAATGATCATGATAATGATCATGTTAATGATCATGATAGTGATCACGATAATAATCATGATCACTATCATGATTATTATCGTGATCACTATCATGATCATTATATGATCACTATCATAATCATTAACATGATCATTATCATGATCATTAGGATGATCACTATCATGATCATTATCATGATCATTATCATGATCGTTATCATTATCATGATCGTTATCATTATCATGATCATTATTATGATCATGATCATTATCATGATCACTATTATGATCACTATCACTATCATGATCATTATCATGATCATTATCATGATCACTATCATGATTATTATCGTGATCACTATCATGATCATTATCATGATCATTATCATGAACATTATCATTGTCATGATCACTATCAAAATAATTATCATGATCATTATCATGATCATTATTATGATCACTATCATGACATTATCATGATCATTATCATGATCATTATCATGATCACTATCATGATCATGATCATTATCATGATCACTATAATGATTATTATCATGATCACTATCATGATCATTATCATGATCATTATCATGATCACTATCATGATCATTAGCGTGATCATTATCATGATCACTATCATGATTATTATCGTGATCACTATCATGATCATTATCATGATCATTATCATGAACATTATCATAATCACTAACATGATCATTATCATGATCATTATCATAATCACTAACATGATCATTATCATGATCATTATTATGATCATGATTATTATCATGATCACGATCATGATCATTATCATGATCATTATCATGATCACTATCATGAACATTATCATGATCATTATCATGATCATTATTATGATCATGATTATAATCATGATCACTATCATGATCTTTATCGTGACCATTATAATGTGATCATGATATTGATCATGATAATGATCGTGATAATGATCATGATAATGATCATGATAGCGATCATAATAATGATCAATATCATGATCACTATCATGATTATTATCGTGATCACTATCATGATCATTATATGATCACTATCATGATCATTATCATGATCACTATCATAATCATTAACATGATCATTATCATGATCATTAGGATGATCACTATCATGATCATTATCATTATCATGATCATTATCATGATCATTATTATGATCATGATCATTATCATGATCACTATTATGATCACTATCACTATCATGATCATTATCATGATCATTATCATGATCATTGTCATGATCATTATCATGATCACTATCATGATCATTAGCGTGATCATTATCATGATCACTATCATGATTATTATCGTGATCACTATCATGATCATTATCATGATCATTATCATGAACATTATCATAATCACTAACATGATCATTATCATGATCATTATCATAATCACTAACATGATCATTATCATGATCATTATTATGATCATTATCATGATCATTATTATGATCATGATTATTATCATGATCACGATCATGATCATTATCATGATCATTATCATGATCACTATCATGAACATTATCATGATCATTATCATGATCATTATTATGATCATGATTATAATCATGATCACTATCATGATCTTTATCGTGACCATTATCATGATCATTATTATGATCATGATCATTATCATGATCACTATCATGATCATTATCATGATCACTATCATGATCATTATCATGATCACTATCATGTTATAAAGATCACTACCATGATCATTATCATGATCACTATTATGATCATTATCATGATCACTGTTATGATCATTGTCATGATCATTATCATGATCATTATCATGATCAATATCATGATCATTATCATGATCATTATCATGATCACTTTCATGATCATTATCATGATCACTATCATGATCATTATAATGATCATTATCATGATCACTATCATGATCATTATCATGACCATTATCATGATCATTATCATGACCATTATCATGATCATTATCATGATCATTATCATGATCATTATCATGATCATTATCATGATTACTATCGT